>OX328100.1:42837385-43437385 GCA_946811185.2 Hippopus hippopus
GAAATACTCATGTGGAATGTTTCATTTTAGGCATCTTCTTAAGCTTTATCCTGATAAATAAGTGGAATGTTTTTTTTTTTTTTAGGCAATAGTAAAAACCCAAATTTTGCTATTTCAAAGGTATATTTTTGGTGGACAAGATGTCCTTATCGGGCAGTGTAGATCCAAGATCAGACTGCACGTTCCGTGCAGTCTGATCTTGATCTACACTGTCCGCAAAAGGTCAGTGAGTCGCGCTTAGCACCCTAAGGGTTAAATTTTTATCTCTTTTCGGTAAACTGTGGGAGCTTCAGCAATTTCTACGGAGATTTCAGATGAAAATCAGATTGCAGTCAGAACGTGCCGTCAAATCTTTGTCTACACTACTGCGATATTTAAAAAGATGATCTCATCAAAATATCACATTACAAAGATCAGGTCTCGTATTTATGAATTAGTCTAAATTGCATTCATACTCCAATATTTTATCTGGCTTTCGAAGTAAATTTCAAAGTAACACCATTTGTGATTGGCTAAACCGAATAGGTTAGCCAATTAGAATATGCGTTACTTTGTAAATTCAGAAGTACATGTACATGTATAGCGAGGATACGTACCAGAATGATTTGTGAACAGGCATTATTACTTTTTACTCGACTGAATTTTTTCATTTAGAAGCCAATATAGGAAAAGTTTCGAAATGGTTTGATTTGGTTATATGTGCTTTGGTCTCTATGCTCAATATTTGGGAACATTATCGAGGCAATAAGTACCCACAACAATGGGTTTAGTAATGAAATGATGATTTTGGGATCTAAGTGTTCCCTATTCGTATCTGGATCTTTGCACGATTCCCATAACAACTTCCAACTTCTGCGTTATAGATGCCTATCAGTGCCTTGGGGTAAACAAGCATTTTCTTAAATATATATTCATTAAGCAAATAAGTACCCACAAGACAGGTTTTAGTGACAAAATGATGTTTTAACGATCAAGTACCCCCTTAATTATCTAGACCAATGCAAATGCCTCAAAGAGCCTTGGGGTGAACACGCATTTCTTCACCTTAATATTTATAGTTATGACGTGGGGGGGGGGGGGAAGATTTTTCCCGATGAGAGGCACTTTTTCCTACAGATAAGAGATAAGAATCTATATGGGAATGGCTTTTTTCCAACATTCAGATCATTTCTCGCATTTTCTCGTATCGAACCTACGAGATTGAGTAGGTGTTGTTCAACAACCCTTATTCCCCTATAGAGGAGTGACTACAGATTTATGACGCGGAGATTGTAGATCAGGATCAGACTGCACATAAGTGCAGTCTGATCCTGGCCCACTTTTTCCGTTTATTTATCAATTGATTTAGTCATATAACCCCCATTAGAAGCTATTAAACTGTGCCAAATCTGTTATACAGATCAACAAAACAAGTTCTGGAGGGTATTAATCAACAGGCATTAAACCTATGATAATGTTCAGGTGAAAAACCATTCCACCCCAAGCTCCTCTATTATGATCTTATTTTGGAGTCATTGTACCTTTCACCAGATAAACCTTTTACAAACCTTAAACTACATCGGGTATTTTTGTCTTTTGTTGTTGCCACTGTATTTGTTTGTTGTGTTTTTAAAACTTGCTATTCACAACTTTTTTTTCCAAGCCGCTAGTTTCTTTCCGACATAAATCAATTAGAGACTAAATGAGCCATGCTCTGTGAGAAAGTGGTTTAATGCATCTGCGAAATGTATCGATCCATGTCAGCCTTCACAGTCCGCGCAGGCTGACCTGGATCGAGACTTGTTGCTTTTGAGGCATTGTCTGCATGTCCAAGGACGATTCTTACCTCCTGTATCAGTCGGTTCTTTGACAAAACCGATTTTATGGATCCATGACTATTTGATGACATGCTTAGTATAATGAATTACGGAGATGCATTTAGCTTTGCCAGAGCACTTCTCAAAAGTATGTTCAGTCATGGAAGAGAAGTTGATCTCACAGTAATGGATATCATCAATCAGAGCGATTATTTGGCCGGCTGGAGTTCCAACAAACAACCGGGGAATGCTACCCTACACGATGCCTAGTCTAGGCATGGAGGCAAGGTCCAGAATACAGTTACAACAAAAGAAAGATAAAGACGTGTTGAAGATTGCAAATTTTGTGAAGTCAACCGTTTCAAAAAATAAGAGAAATGGTTGATTACGATGATGATGATGGTGATGATGATGATAAGATACTTACTCTAAGACGCATATCTCTTTCGGCGTCGAGGGCATCTTCAAGTTCACGGATCCTACCCTGAAATAAAGAAAGACAAACATTACGTTACAATCAGCTCATATCTCAATATAATGTGGCAGGAGATGGCATTCAAATATTACATTTTCGGAGTATAGCTTTATGCTGTCATTTCGAGATATGATGCCTTTTTACTCTTACTGGTGGGAACAAAATCACAACATAGAAATTGACATTTACAAAAGAACAATCGTTACAATGATATACAAACGGATAATCAAAACAAATGCAGGTAAACTATTATTTAGAAAACTCACTTTAAGACAGGACATACTACTGTTAAACAGTGTGAGAATTCTTGCTTTTCATTATACGAATTTTAAATGAAAGAGTTTTACAGGTTACATATAAAGCACAAAGCGAAACAAACAATAACATGCTTCTTAACCCCTAAAGTGCCTATCACAACTATATAGTTGCATTTGCAGCCGGAGTAGATCAAGATCTTTGATCTACACTGTCTGCTTTCTCAAACACTTAAGACAAAAGCAGCCATGATATTGCAATTATTTGGGTCTTATTTCAGGACTTAAAAAGTGTGTTGGGTTTATTCGGCACTCTAAGGGTTAAACTCTGTAAAAGTCGCGGTACAAAATGTTAAAGCAACATGCATTACATGCCTCTGATAAACATGTTTCTTGACTTACATCATGATAGTATAGTCTTACAAAAGAAATGGTCTAATGATGGTGGTTGTATTTTTTTCTTTGTTGTTGGTTTTCCTGTTGTTGTTGTTGTTGTTGTTGTCGCAGCGTAATATAAATTAAATACGCAAAATAGGAGAGTCGTTCGACTAACACTACTTTTTCAGCGCAACAAGGCGAAACTTCGATGTTTCATAATTTTAGTGCTATTCTATGTCATTTCTTGTCATTTTTTTACATATACCGAGCCTTAAATAGCAGCGTAAGGTTTAGTTCATCAACATCAGACCGCACAGGACTTGTAGTGTGATCTTGAATAAGGCATGACTATTAACCTTGAGGATGCTTAGAACAAAGTTAGAGACAATACAGTCTGATATTTGCCGTGCAGTGGTATAATGGGGTTTAATGCATCCCCGTGGAATTGTACAAAGCAAGCCATCACATAATTATGGATCCATAAAATTCATTTAGTCTAACAACCGACTGATTCATGCAGTAATATGGTCCTTCGCCTTTCAGAAAATTGACCAATAGCCTAAAGTTTCGAGCCATGTTAGTCAGCGCAGTACTCA
Source organism: Hippopus hippopus (assembly GCA_946811185.2). Lineage (NCBI taxonomy): Eukaryota > Metazoa > Mollusca > Bivalvia > Cardiida > Cardiidae > Hippopus > Hippopus hippopus. The sequence continues at coordinate 42,840,885 of OX328100.1, forward strand.
CAGGCTGACTGAGGTCGGTACTTTTTGTTGATGCATTAAGCCCCCCTTTTACACGACAAGGCCCATATTAAATGGACATTGTCCACTCCCAAACAATGAAAAAATAATCTTTCCATTTACGGTAAATCGCAGATTTAGACCCCGATAAACAGTATTTGTTTGTCAGCGAAAGGGAACTATCATGTTATTTAAAACGAAATTCAAAATCATTTAGAAGTCTATCATTTTGTATTTGTTGGCAGCCAAAATTTTTACGCTAAATATATCCAATTGTTTCAGAGAAAAACCAGTGCAAACACTCGTACATTTAGTCAGTTTGGAAAATAATAATTCCTTCCTTAAATGATTTAGCTGCACCAGGTCATTGTACTAGCTATAGACGTTCGATCGAGAGGTGGCAAAGTCTGTGATGACGACATGGTTCAAAACTTTTCTGCAGGGCAGATGACCGTTTCAACCTCCTGATTCAGTCGGTTTTAGACGAAATTGATCGGTCTTTTACAACAACTTGCTTGGTATTATTATTACACGGTACGAAGACGGAATAAAAGTTTTACCCCGAAGTGGAGCATAGTTGTACTACAATAGTACTAACATTGTCAGCTAGACAAAAAAGGCGTCTGCAATGGTATTGTGTTAAAAGACATCCAGGGACATTTCGGGACAAAGGATTCAGGGCTGCACCATTCTATTTCCTTTTAAATATAAGAGGGTGATATCTGTGTTATGAGGTAAGGTTTGAAATGGCCAGAGAGCCAGGTGGATGGGGGATGTATATGTGCATAATATCTTTGTTGTGACACCAGGCTTTATATTCACCAACCATTCTTAGAAAGGTTCTAAGTGTTATTCTCCAGAATTTTCTAAATATGAAAGTAACACAACTTCCGATTGGCTAAACCGTTTGGTTTAGCCTATCGGAAGTTGTGTTACTTTCACATTTAGAAAATCGTGGAGAATAAGACAAAGAATGTTCTTAAGAATGGTTGGCGAATACGGGCCCAGGACTGAACGGGACTGAGGTGCCGGGTGGATGGGATTTGTCGGTTGATAGGTTGGTGTTGAGATCACTTCACGCGGGTCGAGCACGACATGAGCGAAGACTTTTACCAGCGTCTACCTGATAGCGGGCTTCTTCCTCTCTATAGAATTGCTCCTTCGTGCTTATGATACGGGTAGAATTTTGTACATTCTCCGAACGCTCCTCGTTTTTCCCGGATACTACGACGGTTTTCTTAACTACCTTTTTAGTTGTGGTGCCGGATTTTGCTGATTTCTGATGAGTACAAATACATAAAAAGCAAACAATTATTAATCCTCGACCAAACGACTCAGTGTTACGAAATTGACAGAGAAGCGTTTTGAAAAGACTGGAAAAAGATAAAATACTGATAACCAGCAATTATCCTTTCCCGACAAAAGTTTCCACATTTTCAAAGACAATGTCTATCGCTTAACACTCTTTACCAAACAATCCCGGGTTTTCACGACTCTGACAAAGAAGCCTTTTGAAAACATTGTTGGAAAATGAGAAAATGCTGGTAACCAGCATTTTCTCCTTTTCCCACAATGTTTTCTACCCTCTTACAACAAGTTTCAATTTTTGAGTCACGTTAATTTTGTCGTCTGCAAATGCTTCCAATTTGGACCAGTCTAGAATTTTGTCGTTTGGTAAACTGTAAAGCTACACTTGCCTTATCGTCTGCAAGGGCTTTCAATATGGACAAGTATAAAATTCTTTCGTCTGGCAAAGAATATAGACCTTTTGAGTGCCAAGTGCGTGAAATGAGTATATCTTGCCTATAACTAAAGAGACGAAAAACGAAATCCAAATGTTTACTCTATTAGTCCCAAAACATCGGAAGGTGCAGCTCGAAGATCAGACAGCAAGTTGTGTGTAGTCTGATCTAAATCTTGATTGCCTGCAAAGGCTAATAGATTCACCCTTGGCATCGAAAGGTTTAAATGACAACATATTTATACACAAACATTTATAAATTACGCACAAAGCAGCCAGCTACAAGATATCGCATGCAATCATCAGTTTCTAAGTCATTACTGCACAAGCAGGTGGTTCAACGACTCTGTTGTAATCTTCAGTTGATGATACTGTTGGAAAAGGTGAAATTGCTGGTAACAAACACTTCGTCGGTTTACTTCGAAAACCTCGTAACTACAGCTTGTTACAAGCTGTAGTTACGAGGTTTTTGAAGTAAAACGACGACTTGCAACTTTTCGTAGAAGATTTTTAAGCTTTAAAAACATTATTGTTGAAGAAGAAACTGGTGATTATTTGCACCGATGCCTTCAGTACAAAAAAAATACAGTTCAAAATGTCTGCCTTATTTTCCATCTAATTGTTCTGTATTCTGCCATCTTCACCAGTTTCATGTTGCTCAAAAATACTCGTGCAGTGCAGTAATGGATTACCAAATGTGCAAAGCATAACTGATGCGTCTACAGAATACAAGGTTTTAGAACAGTGTGGCAAATACAGTAAGAAAATAACAAGTCATACACAAACATTCATCATAGATACAATCGTAATACGGTAGTTTAACGGCAATAGTATGTCACTTGGTAAGGGTTGAACTGAATGGACTTTGGTAGAAACGTGTAAAATAAAAATGAAATAAATCTGATAAACGATAAACCGCTCATACATTCCTATATTTACATACAAAATAATTTCTAAATACACAGTAATTTGGTATTGTTGTTCTTGATTTTTGTGTAGGCCTATTAATAAGTGATACAATATCGAGGTTTAAGTATACAAAGCAATATTATAATGAAATTATAAGTAACAGCCACATAATGCAGCCATATAGTAGTATTACTTTTCCATTGTCAAACCTTCTACTTCAAAAACCGAGGATGAACACTTACAGCACAAACTACTTCTAAAAACGACGTTATAACAAAACTAGGTAGACAACAGCAGAATTTCAATTTCTGGCGTCGAGAAGCAAAGTACAGTTTATTACGTCATAAATTGTTTCCTGGTGTTTATATTTAAGAATCTGGTTCCTGACATTTACTTCTAAAATATATTGACGAAGACGTAGCCAACAGCTTCGATAGAAAACCTTACTTTACACGTCTTTTGATTAAACACTTTACTCGTCTATCTGAGCTAAAAGACGTGAAAAAAAAAATGTGAGCCATCTTTTATTTTACACTTCAATACTCAAACTGCCAACTTAAAATAATTATATATGCTGATTAAAATTCTATTTCTTTACTTGGCAGCTCGTACGAGACGAATGTTATTAACGGAAGTAATTTAATTACAGAAAACTGGAGTAAAATTCGGGATGTAAGCGTTAGTGGAAAAAAGGCATTACTTTAGTCAAACAATATCAAAATCTGATTATGCTTACACGGCATAAATCGAGATAGCGTTGTGTGACGTAATCAATTATCTATTTCGCCTCATATAAGAACTGTGTTCTACTACACTTTATGTTCCACAGCATCCGGTATTTGGCAGCCTTTCAAAATGGCTGAGTAACTTCAAACAAAATATTGTGAATGTTTGCCAGTTGTCTTGATATATTTATGTTGATTATGCTAAATTATCTGGGGAGCACTGAGATTATTGCAGAATTATTTCGTGATCATGTTTTGTAAAAGCTGTTCATGCTGTTCAGTTTTCTTTGTTGACATTTATATCATGCATCAATTCCATTTTCTTCCTTGAAAGCATTTAACTCCTTATCAGAGCTAAAAATGTTAGACTAAGTCCAAATTGAAAAGACTGGCAGACGACTATTAAAACGTGGTTAAAACGATTAGCATGTCTTTCAAAGGGTTGAAAAGATTGTGGGAAAAGGACAAAATGCTGGATACCAATACTTTTTCATTTTTCTCGCAATGTTTTCAAAATTGCTCATCCTCAGGGTTGTTAAGACGTGTGATTATGTGGTAAAGGATTGATTCTTTGTCTCCTGCAGCCAATTTCTTCTCTTTTTTTTTTTCAGCAGACCAATTTGACAAACATTGTAGGCAAATGGAGAAGTTCCTCGTTACGAGCAACTTCACCTTTTGACCACATTTTTTTAAAATGTTCTCTAATCTTAACAATTCAATATGTGTAATCCTTACTTTGTGTAATCTGCTGCAGATTTGCTTTCAGTAAGTTATGAGTTACAAAGTAAAGTCACCTAACAAACAAAATGTTACTTCATTATTTCGCGATCGCTGACGCCAAACTGATATACAACAATGTAAAGATAACTTTTCTTTGAAAAAAAAAAGACTGAAAATCGGATATACTGAAAAATTACAGTCTCACAAAAAAGTTTTCGTTTGGTCATTAGAGAGACAATGTCTTGCAGGGCATGCTTAACATCTGTCCTTATCTTTCAGCTTCTTTTGGGTAAATATCAAATGACTGATAACACGTCTGTGAGTAAATGCCTTTACAAAGGGAGTAGAACTTTCGTGTGTTTTTTCTCATTTATTCAGGAAAGTGAATGCCATACTCATTTAAGTTTTGACATCCTATAGTTTTCTAATCATAATAATTATATTGTTGGTGGTGGTGGTAGTGGAGGTGGCGGCAGCTCTAACAGAGAGAAACGGTACATCAATAGACATGATATTTCTTAACTGAAACCTTTCATGGGTATTCATTGCAATTACCTCAATGATACAGTTCTTGTGAGTACCCTCAAACTACAGGTACTCTTTGTCCACCATCACCCCACCCCGAATTTTCCACGAACGTTTAAACCTACCCTTGCTCAGAGTTGACATATTCGTGTAACTTTCATAAATTGTAAATTTGAGGAATAAAATCAATTCGAACCGGAAATACAATGTACACGGAAGGAGCCACTAAATTCTTGTGGCGCTGAAGTGGTTTATCTAAACTTCTATCTCTTAACCAAAAGTACAAGTTCGACCTATTGCTGTCAGAATGGATAAAAAACGATTTTGTTTCCCAATGAATTAATTGATGCACGTGCGGGCTGTCAGTCATCGTTTCCCTCAGTGTCTATGTGGTGATGTTATTCCAGCATCACTGGAGGAATACCTGAGATATTTACTCTCGAGAAGATTGTGTATCATACCTGAGCGCGCGATCCATAAAAGGATGTGGTGTTCTATTTTTAGGAACGACATACGTAACAATATGGCGGAACGGTTTCCGACTGTATCTTTGCAAAAAACCACAACTTCATTTTTTTTTTGCTCTCCCTATCGGCAAATTCATTTTGGCATTTTAGGGTCATTTACCTCTCCCCTCGAATGACAGACAGATAGTTTTGCAAAGAAAGCTCAGAGTATAATTTTCGCCCGTATAATAAAACCAGCAGGTAAGGGTGATTGTACGAAAAATAGTTCCACGCCAGTTGTATCTCATCCTTTACGCTTTCTCAATACGAACTAACTCATAGGATATACAAGTAACTTAACACTTTACCAAAACAATGCTGTGCTTTAACGACCCTGTGGAAGAAGATTTTTGAAAACATTGTGGCGAAAGGAGAAAATGCTCATTACCAACAATTTCTCTTTTTCCCCTCAATGTTTTTTACCCTTTCCTGGACATCTTTTTTTTTTGTCTGAAATTCATTTGTATTTGTCGTCTGCAAAAGCTTTCATTTTTGACCAGCTTAAAATTTATCGTCCGCTAAGTAGTTAAAGTCCTCTTACAGACGTTGTAGATCAAGATCAGACAGGATTGAATGTGACGTTTGATCTCGGACAGCATTGACCAAATACTTTTTTCCTGTGGGTTCAATGTCGTACGAATAAATGCGCATGTTAGACAAGAACTAAATGGCAATGTTATTCCAATAAAACGTTCAAAGACTAGTGTTCTTTCTTATCATTGTTGAAACATTGTGCCAATTTTGAAAAAAAAAACCGTTTAATTCTATAACACATCTTCAACAATTAGGCGAATTTGTCCAAACTAAGTTGTGATGTTTAATCTGATTGTGAATTAAGTCAAAAAAAAAAGAAACGTTGCAATTTACATCTTTATATCGATACAAATTTAAACAACTTGTGAGAGAAGACTATTTTCAGTCTATGCACATAAAAAGATACTGATACGCCAGTTGTCTATTTCAAACTCATCGGATACTGATCAGACACATAAAAGAAGCAGCGTCTGTTTTTTGTCCACAATATTCGTTCTGGGAATCTGCAGAATTGGATGCTTGAAGTGATCGTTAAAGAAAGTCAGTGAGTCTTGTACTGGTATTTAGACTCATGGAATTTCAAACAAATATATATTTTACAGGTTGATACGAGTTACTCCCTTGTAGTACCTGATTACACAAGATGTGAAATAAGACCAACATGCATAGAGAAATACAATTAGAATTACGTAAAACATTATGGCAAATGATGGTAACCATGATTTTCTCCTTTTTCCCACGATGCTGTCTGTCATTTCACGGACAAACAACGTTATTCAGTCACATTTAATTTTTCGTCTGCAAATGCTTTCGGTTTGGACATGTCTTAACCTTTTACCACACACTCACGATTTTTAACGACCCTGAGAAAGAAGTCTTTTGAAAACATTGTGGGAATAGGAGACAATGCTGGTAACCAGCATTTTCTCGTTTTCTCACAATGTTTTCTATCCTTTCCAGTACAACTTTCAATTTCTGAGTCATATTCATTTTTTCGTCTTCAAATGCTTTCAATTTGGACTTGTCTAACATTTCTGCCTCATTTCGTAAAGGGTTAAATACTGTAACCTAGTAAAGACTTCAGCTTACTAAAATTAGGCAAAGCTTTGATTAAACCATTAATGAGCCGCGCTCTGTGAAAAGGGGGCTTAATGCATCTGCGAAAAGTTTCGACCCAGGTCAGCCTGCGCAGTCCGCGCAGGCTGACCTGGGCCGAAACTTTTCCCTATTGGTAGATTTTCTACATGTCAAAGGATCAGTCTACCTCATGATTGAGTCGATTGTTAAAAAAAAAGTGGCTATTATGGATCCATAAGTATCTGATGGCTTTCTTGGATTACGGAGATGCATTAAGCCCCCTTTTGCCAGAGCATGGTTCATTTGTAATTTGAAAAAAAAAACATGCAATGTAACGCACAGGGTTAATCCTACCCATCCTTTGGGAGAAAAAGTCTGCTTTCGAATGACATTAATGAGTATATCACTGTTCATAGAGCATGTTTTGGAAATAAAACATTAGCACTGACTCCCTTTTGGAATACGTGAGAGTGAGGACAATGGCACAGGGTACCGTATTCTCAATAGGCACGAAGATATTACAATGAAATTGTGGATTCTCGGTTTTATCGATATCGTAAATGGGTAAATAAAGCTTGTCTGGAATGTTTATCAGATAACCACATACTGGGCTTATCGGCAAGTTGCGTTAGGCTTCTAGAAATGAAATTTGTAAACATCGATACACTAGATCCGAGTGAAATTCGAGTTCCTTGTAGAGAAATGTTACGACTTAAAAAAAAGTTTATCATCCGGTGGCGAAATTAGATTTCGGGTTGAAATTTCTTGTAAATATTTCAAGCTTTACTTCGACTGCCAATTTTCCCTTTGAAAGTCTCTTTTTTTCCTTAACTCCTAGAAATGAGCCGTGCATTTGCATATTAAGCGGGTTCAATGCATCTCCGTTATTCATTGTCCTAAGCAAGTAACCGCATCATTATGGATCTGATGTAGACTGGTCCTTTGACAAGCTAAAGGTTCGACGCAGGTCAGCCTACTCCGCAGGCTAACGTGAGTGGACACTCTTTGCAGATGCACTGAATCTCTTTTGCACAGAGCATGGCAGGAATCTGAAAGGAGGAAATGGTCTTTTTGATCTTGTGGTATTTCTAGATCAATTTAGTAAGAATGACAAATAACTTTTCGGACATTGCATATCTAAGATTAGACAGCACATTTTTTTTCTTGCTTACGATCAGCGCTGTCAAAAGCACACAACGTCATGCCTAGCTGTCTAACCCTCCAAGCGCATTCCACAACTGTAGGTGCCTTTGCAACCAGTGTTCATCAAGATCAGACTACACAAAATCGAAAACCTTGAAATACCGGAGAGATTCCGGTCTTATTTCTAGACTGAAAATGTCAATTGTGCCTATTCGATGCTCTAAAGTTTTAAGAAGTAACTTTATGTGTTATGAGCTACTCGGTGTTAATCGCCCAATACAAAACCAATTAAAATCTTCTGTTTAAAAGGAAAAAGATAAATGGGAAAGTCAAGAAAACGTCTTTTTGTATAACTGTATAAGGTATATCAGCAATCATGTCACATATCTAACAATGTGCAAGAGGCGACTTCAAATCATCACTTCTGTTCGCAAACAAACCGCATAAGTAAAAGTTTGTTACGTATCAGTACATGTGAAAGATATTGTCCAAAGAAGAGGCTGCTCTTGGTGAGCTAATCTACCTATTGCAACAATGTTTTCAAAGTTAGTTTCTGCAAAAGGTAAAAAGTTGTGACTTGTGGTTATATGTTAATCAAATATTGACAAAACAAAAATTCCTTCAATGTACTGAATTTAAAGCGTTAAACTAAGTTTAGGTGTTAAATGGAATATAATATTGTAAAGTATCTTTATATTTGCTATATATTGGTATAGAAAATATGAAATAATTACTTTTGAATTAAACAGAGAAAACAGAGATCAGACTGCATGTTGATGAAGTCTTATCTGAGTTCGTATTTTCGTAAAGATTGTGGAAGATTGAGATATGCAGATATGTGTTAACCATCAAAGAAAACCTGGTAGCTCTGCTTTTGTTTTCAATTGTTATTTTAAGTGGTCACATCGTAAACTCTCTTTCATTTTCTAGACATGCTGACTGGCAATTTTTTTTCTGTAATATCAATTGTCTTTATGGGAAAGTAAAACAGATGTCTCTTTTGAATATTGAATGAAATCTACTAAGTTTTCTAAAGCAAGTACATAAAGTTACAATGTATTGCAAATTGTGTATCTGTTACTATAAATACACAAAAGATTAATTCGGACTTTCCCTTCCTGCCCAAAACAGGGAGGTCGCTAGGTGGCGCCACACTTTACACTATGGTAACAGGTACTTCCAGAATACGCGGGCAACCAATTGTCATAGGCCGCCATTGTGAATATCATCACATAGTGAGTGGTGAAGTATATCCGCGATTTTAGATAATACACATCAACACAAAAAAAAAATAATTGATGTAATTTATCTGGGGTAAATAGGTGCACATCAGATAACTATTCCAGACCCCTTCGTGATCAGGTATTCATTAAATAGTGCTGTGATATCTCAACATAATATCCGTCTAGACAATCCTTATCATAACTATCATATCTTATTTAATTTCTGTTCGGTCAGCACATTTCTTATTAATTAGTTCCACCCCAGGAACTAATTAATAGGTGTATTCAAAGATGGTCTACTGTAATGCAAACTTTTTGCCGTATGGATGGTTCAATACTGTTTTGTGCGGCATTTTGTACATGTAACGGTGTTGATAATGAAAGTTATCAAAATGGTTACCTATGAAACCTATCATTCTAACCGTTACAAAGTGATTTAAGGTACATAAGGTATAAAACTCATAGTATTACTTTTAGAATGTTTAACTCTTCAGCGCAATGTAAATAACCTAGACTTCTTTCGAAGCAACAATCCATTGAAACTCAGAAAGACTTTCATTTCATAGACTTCATTAAACAAGCTAACGATGCAAGATCAGACTGCACAGAGACTGCACGTTCTTTTCAGTCTGATCTTTATCTTCGCCGTCCGTAAAAACCCTTGCATATGAAGCTGAGAGGATTAAGCTTTTAGAATATAAAGATTTTGAAAAAGCCTATTGACTATATTTATGTTAGTGCTTCAATGTAAGTAAGCGTTATTCATATTCATAAGCTTAGATAAAATCATGCTGTATACACAAGGTATTAAAAACTAAGGAACATATCAACTCTCTTCGCATAAATTTCTCTGGAGTCAAATTAGTTCCTTCATAGAAAATCTCATGTAACATCCTTTGCACACAAGCAAACAAACACAAGCATTGATAAATCCAGATTTTCTTCTAATTACCAGTTTACATCCATATAAGTTAAATTATGAGTCATCGTTTTCCAGACACACTTTAAAGTAGAAACTAATGGCGTTTCTTAGATTGTAAGTAACATATTCTTCCACTGTGTGGGGATTTCGAAAATCCCCTTAAACTGAGACATTAGAAAGCAGCGTAACGTAAACACACATTTATCAAACACAAAACACACATTTTAAATCCTGTGTTGCATCTGAATGATTCTGAAAGCAAAACATCTCAACAAAAGCACATATACATCAAATGAAAGAGCTACAGACTTTTGTAGGGTTTACTAAACGACTAAACAAAGAGTGGAATAAATTATAATACATACAATATTTGTTAAGTATTACTCAACAAAAGATAAAGTTTTAGATAGAAAATAAAGTAATTTTCTTACAGTTGTAGCTAAAGGCTGCTAAATTATACACGGTGGCTTTATTGAATAATTGAAAACAGTCCCGTTCTTAACTATGCAACCGAAACAACAAACATGTAATGTCATTAAAACATCTATTAAAAGAAAATACCTCAAGTCGATTCTGAGTCCCGGGTGAAGATCCCCTGTAGACATTGTATGTTCGGCTGACACGGGTCACCTTTGTGGAAGCGCCTGAATCTTCCCAGTCCATCATATTTGTTGATGTTGTTTTATTAAAACTCGGATATAAAAAATTAACAAAAGCACAAGGTAGAACTAAGACTTAACGAAATGAACCGTCCCCAGACACAGCCTCTACTCAACTGCGCCGATCTTCAGACAGACTATTTTACTCTTGACTTCCCGAAACTGTGTTCCTTAAATACCTTATACATTAAGGTTATATACCAGTGCCGATCACCAGGTGGAGCTACTTAGATTTACCTGAAAATCTGCAAAGAAGAGTGTAATAAGATACCTTCGCTTCCATGTACCATACCTACATTGCCATACTACCTGATAATAGATATAAGTGTTACGCATGCAATACTGCTGTATTTTTTCTTCCGTGTATGATGTTGATACAACACTCTTACATTATTTGCGATCTAATGCAATCGAAAGCTGCTCACTGTTTGGGGTTAAAGTCGTGTATTTGAGAGAAAAAGCAGGTGATGAGAATATCAGAAAGTGTGTGAAGTTACTCAGTTTCTTTTTATTGCTGGTCATGTATCGCTAGATCGTTAAGTCATTTCATTACAAATATGAATGAGCAGCCTTCTGGCGAGAAGGGGTTTAACGCATCTCCAAGTCTCCAAGATGCATTATACCAAGCAAGTAATCACATAATTATGGACACATGCAATACATTTTGTCTAACAATCGATTGATTCATAGGGTAGAACGTTCATTTCACGTGCATAAAATTTACAAATAAAAGAAAAGTTTCGATCTATGTCAGCTTGCGCGAAAGTGGGCAGGGTGACATGGTTCGATACTTTTTGCAGGTTTATTAAGCCCCCTTTTCACAGAGCATGACTCAATTATATTAGTATTCTATAAAACTAATATTATTATATTATATTGCGATTTGTCCATACTGTCTGCATATTACCGGCGATATGTTATTCGCGACATTAAATAAATGAACGGTTAACCTTATTACAGGGGGTTGATTACGGAAATGAAGCACCTTGTCACATGTCAAAAATTTAATTGTTTTAATTTAATACTCTTAAATACTTAAAATCACAATGGGCAATTTTTGGCGTTTTTCAATTTTATGCGATTTACGCGTTATGCAATTTAACCCTTATCCTGCTAAATAACTAAAATGAAATTCTCAATTCTATAGTAAAAACCCAAATATTGCTTTTTCAAAGTTATGTTTTGGGGAATAATATCTCCTAAGTTGACAGTGAAGATCCAAGATCAGACTGCACGTTCTGTGCAGTCTGATCTTGATCTACACAGTCCGCAAAAGGTCAGTGAGTCGCGCTTAGCAGCCTAAGGGTTAAGGCGTATGAACGATATAGACCAACCAATTTTTAGCAGAAGTTTGAGAAGGCATCCTTGTTAAAAACATGTACGTGATTACTATCATGAATCAAAGCTTTATACATTAAAAAAACAACCGAAAACATTGTGGCTAAAAGGAAAAACTGCTCGCAATTTCTTCCTTTTTTTTTAAAAACCGATCTGCTGCAAATCGAATGTCAACAACAGGAAGTACTGTACCAATGATTGCTAGCTATTTCCGGTTAGGGTTTCCGTATGTATCTTGTAATTTTGAGATGAATTTGATCCTAAGAGGAACCAAGAAATTCGATCAAATTCATCTAAGCAAAACATCGCAGAGCCCAATTCAAGGACTGGTTAAACCGGGGACAAACGCAAATCGGCGGTATGACTGAATGCTGCTAAAAGTGGCATAAATACTACCCCAAATTTTCTAACAATAGGTCAATAATTCACCAAATACCAGCCAGAGACTATGTCCATGAGTTTATGCCTAGTAAAATCTGAAAACCCTGCAAAAACACGAATAAATTAACATTTCTGATGGGTGGCTGAAAGATCACACAAACATAAAAAAACATGTGTTACCCGAATCTAGCATATCGTGACTCGGTTTTCCTTCTCGAAAAGTGAAGACCAATACCACACTGCATATCAGTGCAGACTGATCTAGTTACGCACCTTTTGGTATATTATACCCTTGGACTGCTAAGCGCGACTAAAAGGGCATCTGCGGACAGCGTAGATCTAGATCATGACTTGCTTATCTTACATTGCTTGGGATTTTTTCTCGGGGGGGGGGGGGGGGGGGGGAAAGTTTCAGCGCAAGTGGACTGCTGATTTGCCTCAAGTCAAGGGTTGAATAAAAAGTTGAATAATGCCATAAACATTTCTTGAATAAAAAAGTACCACATGACCGCCTGATCTTAGGCAAAAAAGTCTTTACAATTGTATAAATGGATATGATGCAGATAGAAAAATATTTATGTACATGTATATCTAATCGTGTCTAAAAAACGCCTGTAACAATAGTCTCAACGACTGTAAAAATTGGGGTTTAGAGCGAGGCAAGTCTTGGCAACGGCGAGGCTGGCATCAACAGACAATTCCAGCTGAAATAAAAAAAATACTTTGGGTCCTACGTCCCCCTGCTTTCTTTTGAAGTACCATCGATCACATTCCTGATAGTTTTCCTCGTGGTACAAAAGTATGGTGGCATATTTCTGCCGCGAGATACGAGATAGCTATTGCAATAATTTAGGAAAACTATCGTGATGAAACAAAGTTTCCTGGAAATATTATCTAGATAACAAAAACTTTCACGATAAAAATATCGCGATAATTCTAACTGTTATCATGATTTGTTTTTTTTTTGCTTTCGTGCCCACAACTAACATTCACGGTATCTATAATTAGATACGGTTTCGGAACATCTTCGTCTACAACGTTATGAATTTGCCTTTTCCCTCATTGGTTTTAAAGTTGTTCGTAGGAGGCATTTCGAGGCGTCTTTGTGATTTTACAGACATCTGTTTATTTCGGGTCTTGTCAAAATTTACCAATTAATCTACAACTGATAATAATTCGAATTCCTACTTACTGCAGTCTTTTGAAGTCAAAAACTACCGAGCTCATCCAAATGGTGAATTCTCTATTTATAGATATCGAGAAACGGATAGAATTATCACGATGATTTTATCTCGAATGTCATTGAGAAATTTTGAGTTAAAATGTTAGGTTTATCGTGATACTTTTTTCAGGAAACTTTTCACTACCTCGATAAAATTTCCAGGAAACTTTAAGTTATGGCGATAGTTTTCTAAAATTATCATGATAGCTATCTCGTATCTCGTGGCAGAAATATGCCACCATACAAAAGATAGCATTCATGTTGACTTTCCCTATGACTTTCCTGCTGTAGTGGCCATTATGCGGGCTCCACAGCCCCTGGTATCGCCTATAGTAACTCTTGTCTTAGCCCTTAAGCTGCTAAGTGCGACTCACTGACCTCTTGCGGACAGTTTAGGTGCAGACTGATCTTGGATCTTCACTATCTGATAAGGAGATATTTTCTCCAAAAAAATGAATTTGTAATAACACTTTTCGGGTGTCTAGACTATCGGCTTTAAAGTTTTGTGTAACTTATTAAGCAATATAATGGTTAACTTGCATGATGACATGTAGTGTGATGGTCTGATAGCCTTCCAAAATTATAATGTTCGAAGATAATTGTCACTAAAATACAGGGTGATTCATAATATCTGTCATGATTTCATTGTTAAATAATTTTTTATCCGCTTACGATTTAAATAAGTTTTTAATATTGTTGGAGAGAGGATAGATGTAAGTTTTATTTTACTACAAAAGTACGGGAAAGACGTTAACGTCATGACGTCATTCATAAAGTCATAAACAGTACTTGTTTTCCAAGATGGCGTTGTCCAGGAAAATGGCTGCTGAAGCACTTCAGCTCTACTTTGAGAGTCGTTCTGCTACTAAAGCACTTAGAACCATGAGAAGAAGAATCCCAAATGATACAGAAATAAGAAAACTTTCTGCTAGACAGCTATACAGGCTTGTTGTACGATTCAAGGAAACTGGATCAGTTGCAGACAAACGCCATGATAATGCTGGAAGACCAAGATCTAGCAGGAGTTCTGAAAATGTTCAAGAGGTAAAGCACATAATTGATGAAACGCCTGAAAAGTCTGTACGTCAAGTTGTTAGTGATCTCACTAATGTGACAAATTACTCAAGTGTCTACAGGATGTTAAGGTTTGACTTGAAATATTTTCCATACAGTATATCTGTGATGCAACACTTGAAGGAATCTGATATCGAAAGTCGTATTGAATTTGCAAGATGGATGAAGGACCATTTAGAAATCGTAAATAAAATGTGGTTCTCCGACGAATCCCACTTTTACTTGAATGATGTTGTAAATAAACAAAACTGCCGCTTCTGGGGAAAGTAAAAGCCGAACTTCCACAATGAGAAACCTTTGCACAATGACAAAATTACTGTTTGGGTCGCCTTAAGCAGTGCAGGCGTGGTAGGGCCGTTTTTCTTTGAGGAAAAAGGTGAGAACGCGACAGTGAACAGTGAGCGTTATATTCAACAAGTTGGCTTCTTTAAAAAAGAAGCCAGGAGAGGTCAGCAACAATGTTTACAAATAGTTTATTGGCTATTAATTTCAATATATTTGGTACATGTAAACAAACAAGTTGGACATTCAATGAATGAGGAGAAAATTAAACGCAGCGTAGAAACCTCTCATGCAACGCATGGCAGTCACGTGACCTCCTTCCCGCGTTTCCAAGTCGCGTGATCTTTTCCCGCGGTGTTCTTTCTCTTTTTTGACGAAAATCTTTTTTTTTTTCTTTTGCTTAGATTATTCAGCTTAATAAAGAAAAAAAAACAATTATGAGAGAGGACTTTTGCAATCAAATCAATATAACAAATCTCTTTTGAAATCCGTCAAATAAAAACAAACCACGTCTAGTCCAATTTCAGTTTTTTGACTTCGGTTTATTTACAAAACCATGACGAAACAGACTGTGTATCAGAACAATTTCGCAAAGAAAATGGATTTAGACGGCAATTTCTGAGGCAGTCTGCCTTTTAAACTCACCACTGTTGGAGAGGTCTGATGACCTCTCCAATTACTCAAGAATAAATTTATGCCAGCTTTAAGAAGAATTGGTATAAATATGGAAAATATGTGGTTTCAGCAGGACGGGGCGACACCGCACACAGCAAAACATGTGTTGTCTTGGTTACATGAAACTCCCCACTCCCCAGACCTCGATCCGCTTGACTTTTTCCTTTGGGGATACCTTAAGGATAAGGTCTACACACCTAAACCAGCAACTTTACAAGACTTGAAAAACGCCATCCGTAGAGAAATCGAGAAAATAACATCGGAAATGTGTGAGTCCGTGATTGACAATTTCAAGAAGAGACTTGACGTCATTATTGCCCAAAAAGGACGTCACATTGAGCATATGATGTAAATCTATAAATTGAGATACAGACCATGATGAAAGTGTAAGTGTAATGCTTTTACTATCAAACAAAACTTACAGGTCTCTAGATTATGTATATAGGGAGTGAGTACAGCCATTCCAAACTGTATTTATACCATTCACGCTGAAGACCTTGACAGATATTATGAATCACCCTGTATAATTTTAAATCTGATCATGTAGACTGTTTCAGCTCTAAAAACTTTGTGGTAAGGCGATGGAAGCAGTTGTCGTCGTTGGTTTATTTACTGTCGGCATCACACCATGTGACAAGCAGCTATCGATTATCTATAGAAGCGGCGCTCTGGAAAAATGGGGCTTCATGCACCTCCGTGCATTTAACAAAGAAGTCGTCACGTAATTGTACTAATAACCGACTGAATCTGGAGACAGAATGGTCCTCAGACATGCAGAAAACTTACATAGAGCAAAATGCTCAGGCTAACATGGGTCCATACTTTTTTCAAGTGCATTAAGCTCCCTTTTCACAGAGCATGTTAACCCTTTACCAGACGACAGAATTTCAGACTGGTCCAAGTTAGAAGCATTTGCAGGCGACAAATATCGAAACTTGTCCTTGATAGGTTAGAAAACATTATGAGTAAAGGTAAGAAAACTGGTTACCAGCAATTTCATCTTTTCCCACAATGTTTTCAAAAGTTTTCTTCATCAGGATCTTTAAAGTCGTGATAGTGTGGTGAAGGGTTAAAGTCTCAGTTTCTTAACCCTTAGTCTGCCAAGCGCGACTCGCTGACCTTTTGTGGACAGTACAGATCAAGATCAGACTGCACAGAACGTGCAGTCTGATCTTTGATCTACACTGTCCTATAAGGACAAATTGTCCCTCAAAAATAGCTTTAAAATAGCAAAAACTGGGTTGTTACTATCGGCTCAAAAATTTCATTTCACTTATTTAGCAGGTTAGGGGTTATATTTCGCGCTAAAAGCCGCAGCCTTACTCTATCCAGATTTTGCATGATTCATGTATTCCGTGAAACAACTTTAGAGTACAGACGCCAACCAGCTTGACTTTCTACATAAATGTAGATAGATTGGAAGTGAATAAGATTGCTGTGTAATCCGATTTTTCTCCAGAAAAATGAGGAAATGCCTGAGCGGAATACCTGGCAGCTAAGCGAAATATTCGCAAGGATTTTACACCGAATCCATACCGGATGTTATCTTTTTTTTTCATGTACCGAATGTACAGCGAACAATAAAATCAGAATTAATGCCGCTGATTCTATGAGATATATGCCGTCTACACTTTCCTAGGATTATCATAGCCTGTATTCCATATATTTTATTGCGAGATACCGTACGTTGCATTTATTGTCATACACCTTTATAGCCAACCCTTTACCATCGACTCAAACAAATGATAGTTCTAACTTCAACGTAACCCTCTACGGGATGACAAATTTTAGGCTCATCCAAATTAAACCCTTTACCAAATAATCACGTGTTTAACGACCCTGAGGAAGACACCTTTTGAAAACATTGTGGAAAAACAATTTTTCCACAATGTTTTCTTCCCTTTCAAAGAGAAAATCATCCTTTGAGCTATATATAATAAGTCGTCTGCAAATGCTTTGAATTTGGTTAAGTCTAAAATTTTGTCGTTTGGTAAAGAGTTAAACCATTTGAAGACGACAAATTCGATGTGTCTTGAATGCTACTAAGCAACATTGTATCCTCTCACAATATATTCAAAAGCCATCTTGTTCTGCAGAACTTCGGATTGCTTGGTAAAGGGTTAACCCGGCACCAATGCCCTATCTTATCCCTTTATCAGCCAGTCCCGGTTCAGCTCTTGAAACCAGAGAGTCGGTAGTTTGATTCGATTTCCAGCATGGCCAAATTCTTTCCGAGGATACGTGGAAGTCATTGCGACAGGATTCGTTCCTCTGTCACCACTAAACGTGGTTTCGACGATGTTTGCGTTGAGAAAGAATGTTGTGAGAAGTACTGGTAACAGAAACTCTATCACTTTCTAACCCTCCATTCAGATAAAAATAAGTGTCTAAAAAGCAGATTAAATTTTAAGTCATCCAAAGTCAGGTTTCGACTTTCCTACTGCAATATCAAGTGTCTAAACCTGCAGCTTCAGATCTCAGGCACAGATAGTCAGCTTCTGAACCTCTTATCACAAAATCAAGTGCAAAAATCTGAAGCTCAAATTCTTAGTCACAGGAAGACAGCTTCTTACTTTCCTTTCTCGAAAACGTGTGTCTAAACCTGCAGATCCAGATCTCAGTCACAGAAAGCCAGCTTCTGATTTGCCTATTATGAAATCAAGTGTGTAAACCTGCAGCTCCAGACTTCAGTCACAGAGATCAGCAACTGAAGCTACATATCTTCGACAGTCAGCTGTTGACTTTAATGCCATGACTGTCATGGAGTCAAGTTTCAAAATATGCAACTCCATACCTCAATCATGGAAAGGCAGTTTCTGACTTTTCTATTACAAAGTCAGGTGCCAATACCTACAGCTTCAGACCTCTATCACAAACAGTCAGCTTCTGACCTTGCTTTCACCAAGTCAACAGTAAAGACCAGCAGCTACATCGAGACTCAGCTTCTGACTTCGAAAAGTAAATGTCTAAAGCTGCAGCTCCAGACCTCAATTATAGATGGTCAGATTCTGACTTTCATGTAAAGACGTAAAACGTCGAATTCTGCAGCTCTGTACCTAGATAGTCAGTTGACTTCCCTATCTCAAAGATAAGTCTTCTTACCAACTTTTCGTTTTCATAAAGTCGGGTGTAAAAACCTGCAGTGATAGAAAGTCGTCTTGTGACTTTCCTATCACGGAATCAAGGTCTAAACGTGGAGCTCTATACTTCAGTCGTAAAACGTCACCTTCTGACATCCTAACACAAGGCCAAGAGTCTACACCTGCAGCTCCGGACGTCAGTAGTAGAAAGTCAGCCTCTGACTTTCCTATATTGTGGTCAAGTCCGGCAACTTCAGCCATGGGTTCCGCCACATCAACTTCTGAAATTCATATTACGAAGTCAAGCGTCTGAAACTGGAGCTCCAGGCCTTAGTCATCCAGAGTCAGCTGGTAACTTTCCAACCGCAAAGTCAAGAGTCTCAGGCTACAGTTAAAAATTTCACTCCCAGAAGGTCAGATTCTGATTTTACTATCACAAAGTTATGCGTTTGTTTGTCTTAGTTGTGCGGCAGTCGCTCAGCCACTGTACTTCAAATGAATATTCTCTGAGAATGTCTACAATGAACCTCGATTTAACAGGGCGCTATTCAGGTACAACATTTCCATTCACAACCTATATCCAGTTTTATGAGCTGCTTGTCTATTTCAAGATGGGCTATGATCTCTCATTCATGAAGATTTTTTGATTGCAAGATCCCGGCTTGAATCATTCTTAAAACTTTCTTTATTTCTGTCATAAAAACGATTGTTGAAACACCAGACACAGCGCTACCTGGATACAGAAACGTTGGCAACTGACTGCTTCTAAATCAAACAGCAGAAACGCCAAGTTATTGCATATTACTCATAGATTATACTGCATACTACAATGCAATCCTTATTCAGCTTGATTTTAATAACCAACTGAATTATCTATATTTATGGATTTTAGATGAGTAAGGTAAGGTCGACACCTCAATAATTTAGCAAATAACTGTGGAAAGTCCCTTTGATATTGGTTAGTTCATGTTTTATGCAGGAAAGCAATTGAAGTCATTGTGGCAAATAAGAGAAATCGGTCTATTTGCAATTTCTGTATGTGCCACACTGCTTTCCAACGAAATTTCTTGCAAAGCGAAAAATAGCCATGGCACTGGCAGTTGGTAAACCATTTTCTGTTAATAAACCAAAAAGGCATGAATGATAAATCAAGTACAGACTGCACAGGCATGCATATTTGAGTCATGCTCTGGCAGAAGGGGGCTTAATGCATCTCGGTGATGCATTATACCGAGCAAGACATCGCATAATTATGGATCCATAAAAATCAATTTTGTATAACAACCGAATGAATTATTGAGGAAGACTTGTCCTTTGACATACAAAAAAATGATTTATAGCGAAAAGTTTCGGCCAAGGTCAGCTTGCGTGGACTTCGCAGGCTGACCAGGATCGATACTTTTCGCAGATACATTAACCTCCCTTTTTAAAGAGCATGGCTCATATTTAACTTTGTCATCAGCAAACGCTTTGAATATAGACGGGTCAAAAATTCTATCACCTCGCAAGAAGTTTGAGACATACGGTACATGTATTCACGCAAGAAAAGAAATTACCATATTTGTGTAAATGACAAATTTGAATGAAAAGAAAATAAATAAATGGGTTTATTGTATGAAAGGTTAGGGGAGCCAAAAAAAAAAAGCTTTAAATAGTACCCCACTCTCCGAAGATATGATTTTGGTAGGGTCGGCCCCTGCAGCCAACTTTGATCTTATGCATATGCATATCCAAAGAGCTATGCTTTGTAAAAAAAAGGGGGTTTAATACATTTGCAAAAAGCATCACAGAAAGCGGAGACTCCGTAGGCTGACCTGAATAAAAATGTTTTGCTATCGGTCAATTTTTTGCATGTCCTAGGGTCATTCTACCCCAGGACTCGGTCGGTTTTTAGTAACCTGGATTTTTATGGATCCATAATCATGCGATTTATTGCTTGGTATAAATTACCACGAAGATGCATTAAACCCCCATTTGCTAGAACACCGATAAACTATTGTTTAATCGATTTACCGTATGTGTAGGCAATCGAGATTTATTAACAGTAATATCGTTATCTCTGGGTATTTCGGAGAATGCATAACTTCACACAGACGTGTGCATGTTGCTTGTATAAACAACATTCCTAGAGTGCGAGTCACCCCGACAGCCAATACAACCGATAGAGATGCCTGCAAATTGATGAGTGTGTAATGAATAGTGTGGTATACCCTCTGAGTGCTTAATACACAAGGCCTTTTTGTCAGAAAATTTAAAAACATAGTCTTGACTGAAGAGACACAGAATCAAACTGAAATGTTCTGTGCATTCTGCTCTTCACCTAATGTAGTGCAACTTAATACATGCGTTTACCATGATATAAAACCCTTAAAGCGCCAAAAAAAAAACTATTAGACATTTTCATCCCAGAAATACAACCCAAATAATTGCAATTTCATGGTTGCTTTAGTCTACAGTGTTTCAGCAAAGCGGACAGTGTAAATCAAAGATCAGGCTGCACGTTTCGTGCAGCCTGATCTTGATCTGCACTGGCAGGAAAAGTAACTATAGTCATGAAAAGCACTTTAAAAATTGTCTTTATACAATGTTAAACAAATACGTGAACAAAATGAATGCATTACACAACACACCGCTTTTGAAATTACTTAGTAGAATTTCTTAATCATAAAGCGTTTTCCCTATCCTGAAAATGATATAGATTTTTTTTTTTTTTTTTTTTCAAATATGCATGTGTCCTTTTTTATGAGTTTTATAGCTTTGGTATGGTCTAAGACTAGTCAGTAAAATAATAAAGTAAACCATAGTGCCAACTTTTCTCTTTTTTTTTACTTATTGGAAAAGTATAAGTTTAGTTTTGTTTTACAAGTAAATAGCATTTAGCAGAAATAGTTGCCTCTTTCTTTAGAAGCACCTAGCTTTTTATACAAATTCATGTTCTTGCCTTTTGTACACATACTTGCCTTTTTACAAACACACACACGTGTCTTTTTATACATATAATTGCCTTCATGAGCTAATACTTGCTTTTTGTGCAGATACTATTCTCAGTGAGTTCTTAGACTTATTTATATTTGCCTTTTTGTATGAATACTCTTTTGTGCTCAAATACTTACTTCCTTGAACAGATATTTACCTTTTTGTACAAGTACTTACCGTTTAGTATAGATATACACCATTTTATCAAGAACTTAGTTATCATGTAAAGATGTTTTTCGAACCGAAACGTATTATTCTGTACAAATCCTTACCATGCTCCACAAATACCTCCTTTTTTGTACATTTAATGCATGCCCTTTTTGTACAAACACTTGCATTCGTATACATACATGTAGTAACTTTTTGTTTTAATGTTTACTTTTCTATACAAAAGTTATCTTTTTTTTTAAAATACTCCCATTTCCCGCAATGCTTGCCTTAAGATGATGTAAGTATAAAGTTTGTTCGTAACACGATATACGATGTGATCAACACAGGTTTACTGTAAAACTGGTTTGCATTTATGCAAAGGACAATTTACGAGCATTTTTTTTTTTTTGTTTTTTGATGGGGGGTCCCTTTCACGAAAAAGTCAGGAGGGACAAGAGGAAACGGCGTAAAAGCAACCACAATCGATAAAATACATTTCTAATCTTTTAATTGAACATCGCGTCATCATGTAATTGTACCCTGTAGAACTGCCTTTCTATAGACCGACGACATGTATGCCATGCGGTCATCGTCATCTTGACACACGCGAAAACAGCAAAAACGCAAACAGAATAAATATACATGTACATATCTTTTCTTTTAGTAAAACGTTGCATCATCACAAGGAATGGTACACTTTGTTGATTCCCCGTTGCTAAGACCGACAGGCCAAATTACATTTGGGCATTGTCATCTTGAAACACGAAAAAAAAAACCAGCGTAAAAGCAACCACTGTTAATATAATACATATTTATTCTTTTAGTCAAACAACGCGTGGTTATAAGGAATGGTATACACTTTGTACAGTTGCCAAAACAATATTTACGGAAAGGTTAAGTGAGGGGGGTTGGCAGTCAAGAGGGAAAGTATTCACTGATTACCTCTTGACAAAAATTTGCAGCAAACAACTTTGAAAACATCGCTGTTGTATAAATACAGATAACCAACACGAAATGGGGTTTAATACCACATGTTGTAAAAATTAAATGGCTCGTCAGGAACATCGTTGATGAAATCCCTCGGCCATGTTACGATGGGAGATATGTATCTACACATTTCTCCGCCGGAAAAAAGACCGTTTTACTACTCTAAGAATCATAACACTCCACTAAATATAAAAACGAGTCAAAGTTTTCAGTCGAAATCATTATCAAACATATTTCCATCGAAATATGATATTCCTTTCTTTTATTCTTAATTTTTTAGTAGATTTTATTTATCGTTTTCGATGGAAGTTTTGATGAGAGACTAATAAATCTAAATAACTTCTCTTTAGTTGTTGATGTCGTTGATAAGAAGAACTTCCACGGCGCCGCCATGTTTAAGACCGTATGATTGAAAGCAGGTGTAGTTACGGCTTCTGCCGAGTTGTGACGAGTGAAGGTCTCCAATGTTCTGCTAACAAACCAAAAAGTCGTCTACAGGCGGCCCAGTGGTAAACCTTTAAATGCTATGTAAATGCAATGGTCCCCTTCATTTGGGAGGAAAACTCAAAAACGTACTTTTGCCCGACAATACATATCGGACAGTTTTATATCGGACATTTTGGATAAAAACGGCACGTCTTGTGCAGTCTGGTCTTGATGTACATAATCTGCAAAGGCACAAAATGTTGCTCGTCGCATGTCAAGAGTTGAACTCTTAAGCAGTCGACAAATTTTTAGACTAGTCCTAATTGAAAAGCAATTGCAGGCGAGAAATTGAATGTTGCCCAAGTAATGACACTTGTCCGTAAAAGGGGAGTAGAAAACATTGTGGGAAAAGGAGAAAATGCTGGTTACCAGCATTTTCTCCTTTTTTCAAAATGTTTTCTGAAGTCTACTCTGTTAGGGTCGTTAATACTTGGGACTGTGTGGTAAAGGGTTAAAAGTGTTTAGGTCAATCATCTTTGTCTATGAGTGCGAGGCACGCCCAGGGGTGTAGCCAAGAATGCAGTGCAGATGGAGCCTTGCCGTGGTTGATCTCTCACAAGAGGGGAAAAAATGAAAACTATGTATGATTTGTAGGCATCCAGTGGTATCGTCTGTCTATTTTCCTATCTTTCTTTCTTTCTTTCTTCCTCCCTCCCTCCCTTCCTTCTTTCTTTCTTTCTTTCTTTCCTTCCTTCCTTCCTTCCTTTTTTCTTTCTTCCTTTCTATCTTTCTTTCTTTCTTTTTGAATTGTTCTCTCGAATAAAGCATATTTTCAAATTTGATATTGAGGCCTAGGTTTTTTTTGGCTTCCAACTAGATACGCACCTGAGACCTGCCCCCCCCCCCTTACCACATGAACGGTAGGATTTTCCTTTAAATCTGATTAGAATATTTGCAATTAACCCTTAGGCTGCTAAGCGTGACCCAAGGACCTTTTGCGGACAGTATGGATCAAGATCAGACTGCACAAAACGTGCAGTCTGATCTTGGATCTACACTGTCCGATAAGGAGATATCTTTTCCCCTAAATACCTTTGAAGTAGTAACACGGGGTTTTTACGATCGCTTTGATTTCATTTCACTTATTTAGCACTTTGAGGGTTAAAAGGGACATCAGCTTTCCTTCAAGATCCAGCTCAAGTCTCATGCAACAAATATCTCTGTTTCGGGAGTGGGGGATAATAGGGACCCATATCAGAAGTCGCTTTTGTGTTGTCTGATATGGGTCCATCATTTGTTATTGTCAATTTTTGCAGACAAAAAGCGTTACCTGTTTTCCAAACAATCGTTTTAACGATATTTGAAAACAGTGTGGTAACAAGAAGAAATGTTGGTAACCACAATGTTTTCTATCGTTTCCAAGAAAAATTCCATAATTTCGGCCACAATGAATTTATTGTTTGCAAATGCTTCCAGTTTAGACAAGTCTTTAACTTTGTCGTGTGGTAAAGCTACTTGGTACTTAATAGTAGTTACTTGGTAGGAAACATTGTGTGAATAAGAAGAAAATACTGGTTTCAAATAATATCTTCTTTGGCCACAATGTTTTAAAAGCGTTCTTCGTCAGAGTCATGAATTGGTTGATTTTTCAGTTTATTTATCGTCGCCACCGGTTACCCATATGGACGATATCGTTGTTAGATATGTTACGGCGGATAGTGCAAGATACAGGACGATACCCACCCTAAGTTACGCCTGATTTTTTTACGTGCTAAATAACGTCACACGGTTTAACGTCTCAACCGAAATTCTATACTCTGGGTCATTACAGAACAAGATTATTTTGTAAAGAGTGTCTTTATTACTGGCCTTGCGAAATGTCGATTGTTTCTGGTTCTCGGCCCTATTTAGTTTCCGTCATTTTTTTTCCTTTTCCATAATATATTTTCAGAAGAAGCCCACTTCCTTAGGATCATTAACACACGGCCACGCGGCTTTGTTAAGTAACAGATACAATACATTTTAGTCGTGCTCTGTGAAAAGGGGCTTTAATGCATTTGCAAAAAGTATCGACCAATTTTAACCAGCCAAGTCCGTGCAGGCTGACCAGAGTCGAAGCGTTCTGCTTTTTGTTAATTTTTTGCGTGTCAAAGGACAATTTTACCCCATAAATCAAACGGTTTTAGACAAAATGGGTCCAGTATAATTATGTGATGACTTGCTCGACATGCATTCCGAAGATGCGCTTAACCCATAACCATGCAATCCCGACTTTCAATAACCGGAAGGAAAAGGACTATTACCCACAATGTTTTCTACCCTATCAAAGACAGATTGCAACATTTGTACAACTGTTAATTTATCGCAATGGTCTGCAAATGCTTTTAATTTATACGAGTCAACAATTTTGTCGTTTTGTCGTAAAGAATTATTTAGCGTCGCTCACTTATTTTGAAACACCCGATGTGTCTTGGGTTCCATTCAGTGCTACAGACAGGCGATTTCGTCATGCATTGTATTTTGGTATATGGCCTATAACATGCGAAAAGGGGCATTCGGACATTGGCGTAAAGTGTCGTCTCGGGTCAGCCTGCGCACCCCTCGCAGGCTGATCCGAAAGGACACTTTCCGTTTTTATGTAATTATCTGTTTTGCGCAAGTCTACTGTTGGACAAAATCTAATATAGTCGTAAAGTGCCGTCTCGGATTAGCCTGCGCGGACTACGCAGGCTGATCCGAGACGACAATTTACGCAAATGTCCGAATGCCCCTTTTCGAGTTTTGCAAGCCATATGGGATTCTACAGCTATGTAACTGATGCAATCGTCAGAGTTCCTTGACTTCTCTGCATAGCCTAAGACAGCTTTTTTCTTTCTCCTCCCCCCCCCCTTTTTTTTGTGGGGAAAGGAATCATTGCCTATACATACAAATACTGTTTTTTCTACAGTACTTTGTGTAAAGTTTTTAAAAGACAATACCTTTTCCTTACACTAATGTATCTCTTTAGTTAATTTCTCTAGTTTTGGGGGGAGCAAAAACCTATACGGTATTGAGTCCACCAGTTATCATACTAACAGTGTTAAACGTCATTTTTGTTGGCAGAACTGGAAGCATTGAGGGGGAATAAGGACTTTCCTTCTTACAAGCAATTGCTCATTGTTTCACATTATTTCGATAAAATCCAATAAGTTAATCATTTACCACACACTCCCGACTTTTAACCACCCTGAGAAAGAAGCCTTTTGAAAACATTGTGGGAAAAGGAGAAAATGCTGGTAACCAGCATTTTCTCCTTTTCCCACAATGTTTTCTACCCTACCCAAAACAAATTTTGATTTTTTTAGCCACCTTTATTTTGTTGTCTGCGCATGCTTTCAGTTTTGACTAGTTTGAAATTTTGTCGTGTGGTAAAGAGTTAAGCCACTTTCCTACAAATATTGCTCTTTTTTTTTTTATTACCTTAAAACTTACACTTTTTTACCCAATGAACTACCTTTGCCATTCAGAAGAACTATCTTCGATTTCAGAGGTTGTAGCCACCGATTGAAATAAATTTGATTCTAATCCTGTATGCAAGGAGAAGTCATCTGATGTGTCACAAAACGACTTAGCTAATCAATTGGCTAGTTCTGCAATTTAGAGTTATTAATAATAATAATAAAATAATGTTTGGAAATGCTGGTGATACAAATCCGGCCCGGGGGGGGGGGGGGGGGGGGGGGAGAAATACTTGTCTGATACAACATCACCAGTTCGTGTCGTTCAAGGTACTTAACAACCGTCAAGTCAGCATCTAGACCAAGAAAACGCGATTGGAATGCAATAACACTGCACTTGGAATCATCTCAAATACCATACAATCACGTGATGTAGCCTTTGTCTACACCAGTGTTGTCAGACTATCACGAAATTTCTTAGAAATGTGACACACTAATATAGCTATATCCTATACCATAGAGCTTTGATAATCCGTAGGGACCAAGAGATATTCGTTGGAAGGTTTGAAAAAATAGGGGAGAGTGAAAAATACATGCAGTTGAAATATTAGATGGGGACAAAAATATCCCCCACAAGAAAATAATAATAATAATACAGGGGGATGGTGGTTCTGCCTGCCCCGCTACCCAGTTCCTGTCCCTATCCCTGCGTAACCCTCCTATATCATATAATTTTGTTTCGTCTTTTTAACATATCGGTAAAAACTTGCTGCCCAATTCTTGTCCCTATCCCTATGCAAGAAATTTCGTCATATTATATTATTTTGTTTAGTTTGCAGAGCTAAAGGATACGCAAATTCATTTTGAATCTAAAATTAAAACAGTGTTTAGTAATGTTGGTGAACCGATATTAAGCGTTTGTCAAAGGTCTGTTTTTCAAAATTTGGCATGCCTATGACAATTCGATAAATATTTAAAGCGAAGCACTAACTCAAATATTGCGCTTTCAATCTTGTTGTCGCCTGTCAAATCTCACCATATCAGAGAAATTATATTTAAGATCGAACTGTGCGTTCTTTGTATATCATAGTTTATAATGTCTGAAATTCGAGCAAAGCTTTGCTGAGTAAACTGGACTAAATTTGAAAGACTAGTCGTATTTATAAAAATTGTCAATTTCACAAACTTTATCATGGCTATTGTGAAAACATTTCTTGATATAGGTACATGTAGCTCTGATATATACATATTCCCGACAAACTTATTAAAATGATGTTCATCTTCCATTGCATTTTCATCACAATAAGTGCATATATGTGGCTATCTTTCTGTTTTGTTATTACAAATACAATGTACTGGAAACTACCATAAAATCCAATTTCTCTTGAGTACAAAAGAATGATTCATAATATTTGCGGGCTAAAATCTGTCAGATTTCTATCAAGAAAATTCGAGTAAACGTTGTAAACATTCCATCATCGGTTGATAAAATTCGGTTTTGTTTGTTAACATGGTCTTACTAGGTTACTTCATTTACTTCCTGGAACAAATCTGCTGTTGACCACCTTGAAAATATGTATATTAGAATTATAGTATGACAAAATTAGAATATCGTACATGAAAACAGGCGAAAACTTTGTGGCAGAAGGAGAAGATGCTCGTTACAAGCATTTTCTACTTTTTCCGTCTTCCTTCAAAACGAAGGAGTCCTCTGCGGGAGGTAACGTTAATTGTATTAACTCTTTTACGACCAGCTCAAGAAGTTCGACTCTTTTTTTTCCGAGGTCTGAAAGTAGATTTTCACTGCCACTGAAGATGATCGATGTCATGGTTTGCCATAAGTTAGCTGATGGTCTAGATCCAAGATAAGGCTGCATGTTCTGTGCATTGTAATCTTTATCTACTCCATCCACAAACGCTACTTAAGCCGTCATGGACAATGAAATAGTTAAGGAGAGTGTCTCTAATTACATGGTAACCCTACTGGGCGCTTTTTATGAATACAACGGTATTTGACATCTTTTTGAAAAAAATACAGTAACAAATAGGAAAAATGCACAGTAATAGAAATATCTCCAATATTTTCTGTATTTTTTCGTCTGTCTAAAAATACAAACTTTATGTTGCTTATTATATATATTTTTGCAATACCTTACCTTCGACAGGTGGAGAGCCAGATTTAACCGGTTTCCTGTAAGTGCCAATAATAGACATAAACCGTCAATTATGAGGACCAGCTGTTGACAAAAGCACACACTTTTCTCCGAAGATTAACTCTCTTAACAGACAACAAAATTTTAGACTTCACCAAATTGAAAGAACTTGCAAGAAGACGTTTTTTTTTTTGTAGCTCAGATGGTTGCATTTTATCTATAATGGGGTATAGACCAGGGGTTGGGGTAGGGGAAGGAGAAAATGCTTGAAACAAGCGTTTTATTCTATACCCACAATGTTTTCTTTTCTTTTTTCCCAATTTGCTCTTCCGCAGGGTCGTCTTTTGTAATTTGTTTCGGGGGTAATGCGGTAACTTCATTAAACAAGCACTTTATGGCTAAATGAAAGCCATTCTTGTAATTAACCCATTAACACACGGCAAAACTTGAGACTCTTCCATATTGTAAGAGTTCACACAGAGCAATTCAAATGTTTTCAAATGGTACAAGAATCTGATTGTCCTTGAATGGATAGAAAACATTGTGGGAAAAGAAGAAAATGCTGGTAACCAGCATTTTCTTCTTTTTCCACAATGTTTTCAAAAGCCATCTTTCCCAAGGTCGTTAAAACTCGGGATGTGTTGTAGGGGTTAGAGGTGTATAGCTGTAATCATACGGCAAATAGAACCTCTAAATTGTTTCTTGTTCACCTGTATAACTCTTTTTGTTTGTTTCTTATTTGTTTGTTTGTTCATTTGTTTGAGTAACACCGTTCTCAACATCTTTTTTTTCCAGTCAGGTCGCGAGGTCCAGTGCAGATTGCTTTCGTTAATTTTCTTTACCTGTACTTCGCACAAGACTATGTCCAGGAGGTTGACTGCTTTCCCACATTGTCGAAAACATCTTTTTTATAAAAATAGCGCGAAAATTTTGAACTAAAAGGTTTGTTTCAAGTTTTAGCACATTTTGTTTATGTAAATAACATGATGGCGGCTAAAATATCCAGAGAAAAGGCATATCCGCCAGTCTCTTCGACAACGAAATGAGGAGCTCTTAGGATAAAACGACAGGCCTTTGAAGCCCCATTGGTTCATAACGGAATATTAAAATTTTCCTTTGTCGATCATCGAACACTTATAGTACATTGGTGCATCGCCTGTATATATCACGGAATATACTCAAATTTTCATTAACACTGTTACTATAAATAGCCCATTGGCGACTTCCTCTATACTGTATATAATAAGACTAATATTAATATAATAATTCTACATACATACGATACAGAGGGAGTCGCCAATGTGCTATTTATAGTGTCCGATGATGAAAATTTCGTTTACTCGTGATAGACCAATGGAATTTCAGGGGCCTATGATAAAACTAACCCTGCTATTTGCATCACCCATATGTCCTTTCATTAACAAATTTGACGATATCAGGCGCATTTAATTTGTCCTCTGCAAATGCTTTGAATATGGAAAAGTCGAAGACAGACGTAACTTAGGATGGGTTTGGTCTTGTATATTGTGCTCTTCCCCGTAACATAAATTTACCAGCCGTCTGGGGCGTCGCACATATTGGCAACTGGTGCTGATGATAAATAAATGCAAAGTCAATCCATCAGTCACGAAATAGGGTTGAAAAACTGTTTTCCTACTTTTCTCTATCTTATTTATTGGTGGTTTGCAAATTGTTGGAAACACTAAATTCGGTGATGAAATAGTTTTGTAGTTTGGTATGGTCATAAACATTTGAAAAGCCCCTTTTTAACCCTTAGGCTGCTAAGCGCGACTCGCTGACATTTTGCGGACAGTGTAGATCAAGATCAGACTGCACAGAACGTGCAGTCTGATCTTGGATCTACACTATCCGATAAGGAGATATTATTCCACAAAACATAACTTAGAAATAGCAATATCTGGGATTTTACTATCGAACTGAAAATTTTATTTTAGTTATTTAGCAGGAAAAGATTTAAATACCTTTGTTTTTTACGAGCTTGTGGAAGAATGCCTTTGAAAAGATTTTGTGAAAAGTAGAGAATGCTGGAAATGATTCATGAGTCTTAACTCTTTACCAAACGACAAAATTTTAGACTTGGCCAATTCTGAAGCATTTGAAAACGACAAAGAAAATGGGAAAAAAATTGGTTTAACTCTTTACCAAATGGCAAATTTTAGACTCTTCCAAACTGAAAGAGTTTGCAGACGACAATGTTAAATTTAATTAAAGTGGTAGAAAGTTGTCTAACAGGGTAGAAAACATTGTGGGAAAAGGAGAAATTGCTCGTTACGAGCAATTTCTCCTTTTCACACAGTGTTTTCAAAAGACTTGTACTGCAGACACGTAAAAACAGGGGTTTGTTTCGGAGAGGGTTAACTCTTTACCAAACAATCCCGACTTTCAACGACCCTGAGGGAAAAAGCTTTTGAAAACATTGTGGAAAAAGGATAAAATGCTGGTAAATGATATTTTTCCTCTTTTACCACAATGTTTTCCACCATTCCAAAAACAAATGTCACTCCTTGAGTAACACTATTTTGTCGTCTGCAAATGCTTTGAATTTGGAGATGTCGAAAATTTCGATGGTTGGAGTAAGAAATATTCTGGAGAAGAGAACTCTTTCCGATCTGTTAATATGAACGAAGGGCTAGGAACGCCCCTGAATACTCCTTACAATAATTTGGTCAGAAAGATCATTGGTAAATTATCAGAAGTTCATTTAGAAACGCGTGGTTGAAATGTAAATAACAAATTCACAGAATTATTTGTTTACCTCATGTATGTTCTACCTGTTTGAATGTTATAAACACATTCCTCGCATCCTTGGCGACCCAAACGAATGAGCCTTCGAATTTCAGAAAGCGGACTCCTACGTCATCGGAGCAGACGATATGTCATAAAACTTCGGATATACCTTGTTTTCGCCCACGCAGATTCCTTCTCGGCGTGAAAAGGTTTTCAAAAGATCCGATGAACACCAACTCGCTATGCTGAAATACGGTCTACAGAATGATGCTTTCACATTTAGTGGTATTTAAGCCCTTGGTATTACAATCGGCCATACGGTGTTGCTACACCGAACTACTTTCAGTTCGTTAATATTTTATCTTTACTATTATTATTATCATTAGTGAATCAACTGCATTTTTCTGAGTTTACATACAGAAATTAAGTAGTTTTATATATTGGTGACTTACACATCTTTCAACAGTATTTCCGTCGAGCACCTGTTGCGCAGTAGGTAGCGTACAGGACTTGAGGACAGGTGATCCCTGGTTCGAATCCCCAGCTCGGCCAATTTCTTCCCGAGGATCGATGATAGTCATTGCGACAGGATTCATTTGTCTCTCATTGCTGATCATTGTTTCGACGATGGCTATGTGGTAAAGCAGCAAGGGGCTTGGCAAGAAAATTATGCGACGTACGGTAACAGAACTTAAGGAAAGTATGGATGGATGCACTGACCGTCGTGCTTTAACTGAAATAATGTTGAAAACGGCGTCAAACACCGACCAATCAATTTCAAAAGCAAGACGGACTTTTTCACCATTTTCTTTAAGTGCAAAGAGACTAGGCTGAGACTCTGTCGTCCCTTGCCCAAAAGCATTCCTACGTGACCAGCCGCTTCGGCGACGAAATAACCAGGACTTTTTTGGATAACAAATCCGCCGCCTCAGTCACTGTGCAAAGGAAGACCTCATTATCAAAAGGTTGCTGGGATGTGATAAAGTTGTCAACTGCTCTCGGTATATTCCGTATGTAATCGTCATCCTATCAAAAAATGGGCACTACAGGGTCTTTCGTTAAGAACTATCTAATCAGATGTTACTGAAGTTTTAACGAAGAATATAACAGCATGATATGGCTTGCAACACGCGAAAAGGGGCATTCGGACATTTGCGTAAAGTGTCGTATCGGATCAGCCTGCACAACCCGCGCAGACTAATCCGAGACGGCACTTTACGACTACATTAGATTTTGTGCTACAGTGGACTTGCGCAAAACAGAAAATTACATGAAAAAGGAAAGTGCCGTCTCGGATTAGCCTGCGCGGACTGCGCAGGCTGATCCGAGACGACACTTTATGCAAATGTCTGAATGCCGCTTTTCGCGTGTTGCAAGCCAATTATCTTGTTTCAAACTAATAGTTATGAGTCATCCTCCGGCAAAAGGGGTTTTAACGCATCTCCGTGAATCCTGAGGTAGAATGGTCGTTCGAAATGCAGAAAATTTACCAAAAGCAAAAAAGTTCGACGCAGGTCAGCCTGTGCTAACTGCACAGGCTGACCTGGGTCGATACTTTTGGCGGAGGCATTGAACCCCCTATTCATAGAGTATGTCTCTTATCTTTGTACCGGCTTACTCCACTTTCAATACCAATTGAAAGGGGTATAGGGCTTTAAGTTGTGGTGATTATTGAATTTTTGAGGGATTTTGTTTTTTCGGGGTCGGCCGCTGCAAACTTATTCTGGGAGTTGATGAACTATTTCAGCCAGATGAACGTAAAGATTTTTTTCCCCATCAAAACGCTGCACAATGGACCGACAAAGAACATTTAAGTGTGGTACCACAACTGTCCGTCCTTCTTATCCACCCTTAACCTGCTTAATGAGTAAAATGAAACTTTCAAGCCGATAGTAAAACCCAAGTTTTACTATTTCAAGGGTGTTCTGTGGGGATGTTAAAAACCGAAAGTAAAAATATGAATTTGATTATTCAAAAGTCATCTCACGGGGAAAAAAATCTTCTTATCGGACAGTGTAGATCCAAGATCAGACTGTACGCAAGAGGTTACTGAGTCGCGCTTAGCAGCCTAAGGTTTAACTTGTTTTGCATCGTGTGAAGGCGTAGAAATACTCTGTATCATTTTGGTTGTTTTGTAATCTTTATTTCTTCCAAAATTATGGGAATTTTGGGCTTTTTTGTATATAAGCAACAGCCATGGCTTCGTCGCAACACTCATCCCAGATGCAACATATCACCGAGGTGAAGCTTCGATGTAACGTAATCTCTCTGCTACCGTATCCCTAGGTCACACATTTTTTTTTCATCCTTTTTTGGAGCCATTTCTCTTTTGTTTTCCATTGTTTCTTCATAATAGTATTCACCAATCACTGTAAATTACATTCTTCGTTTTATTCTGATCACGGTAGTACCACAATTTCTGATTGGCCAAACCATTTGACAATCGCCCATCGAAAATTGCGTAGCTTTAATTTTGGGAATTCTTGAGAATCAGACACAGAAAGCAATTTAGAATGGTTGGTGAATACAGCCCTAGACTGCCTATTGCCATATATTTTTTGTGCGTTTCAACCAATTTTCCGTAGACCGTTGTTTAGTCTTGAAACCATAAATCTGTAAGCAAGTACTGTGCCCGTGTTCACCAACCGTTCTTATCAAATCATTTGCTGAATTCGCAAGAATAGCCTAAATTTGAAAGTAACACAACTTCTGATTGGCTAAACCAAATGGTTTAGCAAATCGGAAGATGTGTTACTTTCTAAATTTGAAATTAGACTTAGAATGAACTTAATAATGATTGGTAAATACAGACCCTGATCACAACTCGAAAAGGACAGAAGTGCTGAATACCAGATACTCTGTACTTGTTTGCATCGTTCACAATTATACTGAACAAGAAGATTTTGAAAACGATAACTCATTGACATGGTTCGTGAATGTCAAAATGTTACAATAGTCATGAATTTCATAGTGATAGAAAAAGACTTCCGTTATAACACCAAGGAACAGAACAGTGTGGCGAAAGTACATGCTGATAGATGTGATTTGTACAAGGAACAATTTGCAAGTACAGTGCAACCGTATTAACACAAAACAACAAACACTTATGTCACCACAAAATGGTGATAGCAGAAACAAAAAGATCTTCTGTACTTTTTTGCAGATAAAAAGCTATACAAAAGGGTGTTAACCCTGTACCACAAAATCCCCGGTTTTAACGACCCTGAGGAAAGAGGCACTGTACAAAGAGGGGGAGAGGAAAGGAAGACAGAAAAGGAGATGGGAAGACAACATAAGGGAATGGACAGGTTTAAACTTGGATGAAGCCTTTCTATCTTGAAATAGAGAAGGGTGGAGAAAAGTGGTTGCCCGATCGTCCTTGGTGCCCAAACGGTTATATCGACTAAGGGATAAGTGAAGTAAAGTGAGGAAAGTGACTTTTGATAAGATTGTGGGAAAAGGAGAAAATGCTGATAACAAGCATTTTCTCCTTTTCCCACCATGTTTTCCCCCCATTTCTTCATTTAATTTTTTTTTGCACAGTGTTTTCTATCATATTAGAGACAAAATTTGCCTTTTGAGCTATGTTTAATATGTCGTCTGCAAATGCTTTCAATTTTGACAAGTCTAAAATTTTGTCTTATGGTAAAGGGTGTTAAGGATAAAAACTCGGAGAATTGTTTCGTACCCCTGCACAGCAAGTGATAGAGATCTACAGAAACATTCCAGAGCTCCTCTACACATGTACATAGCTTTACCTGGCAAGTGGTGTACGTATTTGAGCCGTACTCTGTGAATAGGGGGTTTAACGCATCTGCAAAAAAATATCGACTCATGTCAGCCTGCGCAGTCCGCGCAGGCTGACATGAATCGATATTTTTTGCTGTTTGTCAATTTTCTGCATGCCAAAGAACCAGTGTAGCTCAAAAACCAGTTGTTTGCCTGTTTGTCAGACAAAGTTGATTTTATCAATTCATAATTATGACTTGTTTGGTAGGCTATTACTCGTCACGGAGATGCACTAAACCCCCTTTTTTCATGAACATAGCTCTTTCTATTTCTGCGTCAGGGTATCGAAAACCATTGGAATAGTTTGGGGATTGAAAACAGCGCACACTAGCTCTGCAAGACGAAGGGTTTGTTTTTTAATTTGTTTAGCAGCAAACTGTTTTTGAATGAAAAAAAAAAAGTGATAAAATGGACATTGCTCTAACTGGCTTTTTTTCCCCTTGTTTTCTCCCCAGAGTTTATCATAACTCTTTCAGGACAACAAAGTCCTCGACTGGTCCAAATTTAAAGCATTAGCAGACGGCAAATTAACTGTTGGTCAACTGACGAGATTCATCTACGACAGGGTAGAAAACATTCTGGAAAAAGGAGGGAATGCTGGTTACCAGCATGTTCTCATCTAGCCACATTTTTTTTATAAAAGTTTCTTTCTCAGGGTCTTTACAACCTGGGAATGTCGGGTGGAGACTTATGAATAACAAAACTCGGAAAAACAAATATTGCCATTTCAACTTTCATTTGGAGAAAAAAAAAATGCAAATCGGATAGATCCAAGATCAGGTTGTACGGTCTGTGTAGTCTGATCTTGATCTGCAATATCCGCAGTATTTGTTGTTTAGTTTGTATGATGTTTAACCCCATTTTCGGTTATATCGCGGAGGCAAGTGCACCTATCCGTCCTTTCCTTTTTTGAGGGAAAATATCTCCTTAACGTTCTGTGCAGTCTAAATTGATCTACACTGTTCGAAAATGGTCATTGAGTCGCACCTAGCAGCTGAAGGGTTAACATGAAAAGTCTTTGAAGGTATTCTGGTTCCTTTCATCAATGTACTCAGTGATTCATTTGACGTGAGAGATGCACTCCCGTGACCAACGGTAATAATTATTAATTGGATTAATATGTTCCTTATTATTCGCCGCCAGAGATATATTCTGATTTTATCATATCAGTATCGATAATCTTACACTTGTCCAATGTCGTAACTATTGCTTGTGCAGACAGTGTAGATCAAGATCAGACTGCATATAACGTGCAGGCTGATCTTGGATCAACACTGTCCGCTTTTTTGCCTGATACTATGATAAAAATGGCAATTAATACATCTTTTGCAGGTATATGAATGAGAATGTCCATTTTATTTGAGAGATCTATTTAGCAAATATGTCTATGTCTACAGCTGTTTACCTTCAAACACACAAACCCGAGATTTAACAGCCCTTAAAAAAATACTTTTCAAAACATTCACGGAAGGAAAAGGAGAAAATGCTTGTAACCAGCATTTTCTTCCTTTTCCCATAATCTTTTATACCCTATGAGAGACAAATTTCAAGTTTTGGGTAACATTTCATTTGTCGTATGTAAATACTTTCAATTTAGACAAGTCTAGGAATTTTGTCGTCTGGTAGGCTAAAAAGGTCTTTTAACACACTACAAAGCTACAAAAAGTCCAAATTGAAAGCATTTGCAGGTGACAAAGCAATTTCTGTCTCTTATCAGATTAGCTTGCGCAGGCTGAGTTGAGTCGAAACTTTTTGCAGATGCATTAAAACACCTTTTCACAGAACGTGGCTCATATATTCTGATATTATATGATCAAACAGTTATAATTACGAATAATTAAGAGACTATTATCAAAAATCTATATAGACCTTGATAAGGAGACCACATTAAGAGTGATTTTTGTGGCATTAGTCGAAGACAATGCCACTACGGGTTCAATATTGAATTTTGAAGACCATGTGTCGTATTTTGTGCAGAGCCGAATGAAATAAACCCAATTAAACAATTTTTCTCAGACAAATGAGTTTTTCGATCGCACTCAGATATGTAATTTGAAATGGCATATTAAAATACACTGGGTGAGGCCATCGATCGTGGAAATACTTCTTTTTGATTGAAAATAGCTTCACCAGCTCATAGCCTTCTATTGGTGCAATGATATACATAAAATTTGTCTACTGACCGCTTGGTCCCGGGCTTTTCACGTTCCAAAACCAGTTCGTCCTTGGACTTGTTCGTCCCATGATTTCGTGCTACTCCATTTGATTGTGCATGAATATTTATAGATTGAAATAATTGATTGTAATGTGGGAATTAGATCTTTACGGCCAAAGATAACTCAAAATCATAGTTTTCAGGTACAAACTTAATTTCATTCGATATATTTATATGGTTTCTCTCTCTACCGATCATGCATCCTACTGTCAAGGGAAATTACTCCTGACTCCTCCTTGAATCATTAAAGGGAGATCACCAATACACAATAATCCTAACTTTGTAATGACTACTCTTCCTTCAACCAAAAAAGGTATAAATTTGCTTAGTAGGTTGACTTTCAAGCCAATATTTGAATAATATTTACTTTTTTTTTTTCATATTATTAATTCCACATAATGGCATACTTGACAAATGCCACTCCAGCGTTTTCAACGCTTTGATTAAAATAGATATGGCCGCCTTATCCCAGGCTATTTTTATGATATGGCCTGCAAAACACAAAAAGGGGCCTTCGGACATTTGCGTAAAGTGTCGTCTCGGATCAGCCTGCGCAGTCCGCGCAGGCTAATCCGAGACGACACTTTACCGCTAGATTTTGTCCCACAGTAGACTTGAGCAAAACAGAAAATTACATAAAAACGGAAAGTGTCGTTTCGGATTAGCCTGTGCGGACTGCGCAGGCTGATCCGAGACGACACTTTACGCAAATGTCCGAATGCCCCTTTTCGCGTGTTGCAAGCCATATCATGTCACTATTCAAGTTATTTTATATTGGCGGAGTTAAGGAGCTGATGTCTGCAATATCCGAAGGGGTGTGTGAAGTTGGCAGTAAGTTCGACAGTCGGAGTTCTATATTCAATGTCGAAATGAATATGCTGATGAGTTGAATTTCATGCAGCAGTAAATTCGTTATTTTTTTCAAACTCAAGGGATAGTTACGAAAATTAATGAATCCTGATTTTAATATCGAAATGAATTTCATGCTAGCCGCAGGTTCGCTTTTTTTATGTATGGCCATATGAATGGTGTATGAAATCGAATGTAGATTTGAATATCGAAATGAATCTCATGCTAGCAGCAGATTCGCAAAATTTCTGTACGGGCATGAAGATGGTGTATGCAATCGAATGTAGATTTGAATATCGAAATGAATTTCATGCGAGCAGCAGATTCGCAAAATTTCTGTAGGGGTATGAAGATCATGTATGAAATCGAATCTAGATATGAATATCGAACTGAATTTCATGCTAGCAGCAGATTCGTTTAAATTTCTGTACTGGCGTGAAGATGATGCATGAAATCGAATGTAGATTTGAATATCGAACTAATTTTCTTGCTAGGAGCAGATTCGCAAAATTTCTGTACGGGAAAAAAGACTTTGTATGTAATCGAATGTAGATATGAATATCGAACTGAATTTCATGCTAGCAGCAGATTCTCTAAAATTTCTGTACTAGCAATAGATGATGCATGAAATCAAATGTAGATTTGAATGTCGAACTAATTTTCTTGGTAGCAGCAGATTCATCAAAACTTCTGTACTGGCATAAAGACTTTGTATGTAATCGAATGTAGATTTGAATATCGAACTGAAAATCTTTCTAGCAGCAGAATCGCTAAAATTTCTTTACTAGCAATAGATGGCTTATTAAATCGAATGTAGGATATGAATATCGAACTGAATTTTATGCTAGCAGCAGATTCGCTAAAATTTGTACGGTCATAAAGACTGTGTATGAAATAGAATGTAGATTTGAATATAGAAATGAATTTCTTGCTAGCAGCAGATTTGCCAAACCTTCTGTACTGGCATGTAGATGGTTTATTTAATCGAATGTAGATTTGAAAATCGAACTGAATTTCATGCTAGCAGCAGATTCGCTTAAATTTCTTTTCTAGCAATAGATGATGCATGAAATCGAATGTGGACATGAATATCGAACTGAATTTCATGCTAGCAGCAGATTCGCTAAAATTTCTTTACGGGCATAAAGACTGTGTATGAAATCGGATGTGGATTAGAATATCGAAATGAATTTCATGCAAGCAGCATATTCGCAAAATTTCTGTAGGGCATGAAGATGATGTGTGAAATCGAATGTAGATATGAATATCGAACTGAATTTCATGCTAGCAGCAGATTCGCTAAAACTTCTTTACTAGCAATAGATGATGCATGAAATCAAATGTAGATTTGAATGTCGAACTAATTTTCTTGCTAGCAGCAGATTCACCAAAATTTCTGTACTGGCATAAAGACTTTGTATGTAATCGAATGTAGATTTGAATATCGAACTGATTTTCTTGCTATAAGCAGACGCGCAAAATTTCTGTACGGGAATAGATGGTTTATTAAATCGAATGTAGATATGAATATCGAACTGAATTTCATGCTAGTAGCAGATTCGCTAAAATTTCTGTACGGACATAAAGACTTTGATTGTTATCGAATGTAGATTTGAAAATTGAACTGAATTTCAGTCTAGCAGCAGATTCGTAAATACTTATGAACCGGCAAGTTAGTTGTTAAGTAAATCGAATGTAGATATGAATATCGAACTAAATTTCATGCTAGCAGCAGATTCGCC
This sequence comes from Hippopus hippopus, assembly GCA_946811185.2. Lineage (NCBI taxonomy): Eukaryota > Metazoa > Mollusca > Bivalvia > Cardiida > Cardiidae > Hippopus > Hippopus hippopus. The sequence continues at coordinate 42,881,090 of OX328100.1, forward strand.
AAAATTTTTTAACGGGCCTATAGATGGTGTATTAAAACGAATGTAGATTTAAATGTCGAACTGAATTTCATGCTAGCAGCAGATTCGCAAAATTTCTGTACGGTCATGAAGATGGTATTATAAATCGAATGTAGATTTGAATATTGAAATGAATTTCATGCCAGCAGCACATTCGTAAAGATTCTGTACGGACATTTAGATGGTGTATGAAATCGAATGTAGATTTGTATATCGAATCAAATTTCATGCTAGCAGCAGATTTGAAAAAAATTTCTGTACAGCCATGTACATGTAGATGGTTTATGATATGATAATGAATGCAGATTTGAATATCGAAATGAATATCATTCGTGCAACAAATTGGCATAAAATATTTATATTGGCATGAAGACGGTGTTTGAAATCGAATGTAGATTTGATTGATTTTTATGTTCTTTTTCGCCGCTCTCAACATTATTTCAGTCATATCACGGCGACAGCTCACTAATAAGCATGTATGTCCTGGGTTCACCAGTACTATGCTAAGCCTAAAGAGTAAGGGGCTAATTGTTGATTCTTCCATATTTAAAACGACGCAACTTGCAAAAAGCATGACCGCAAAAAGAATGATTTATAGATTAAAATGGACATAGACTATGTTTGTATGCGGAAAAGGGAATAATACTCGTATAAGCTACTTCTCCTATATATATATCAATGACTTAGAAAGTTAGCTGCTTCAATTACATGTATTAGTTACTTTCAAGAGACTGTCTTTAAACAACCTAGCATTACGAATGGTGAATACTTTATAATACATTATGACATGCCTAAAACCGTTCTAGCAGGTATACGATCCCTGGTTCTAGTAAATTCTAAATTTCAAAGCTAGCCACAAAACATCTCAGTCTAACACACTATGGCTAGTGCTGAGGTTTAGAATTGGAAGAAACACAAATGTGAAACTTGCTTTTTGAAAAGATAGAAAACATTGTTGGAAAATGAGAAATTGCCGATCACAGGCATTTTCTTCTTTCCGTGTGATTTCAAAAGCATTCTTTCTTATTGTCTTTAAACAATGGGTTAAATTGCTAAGGTATTTAACTGCCACATATGGCACATTTTCCCGTCATTACCAAATAACGAAATTTGGACTCAACCAAATTAAAAGCATTTGTACACAACTCAAATGATAATGTCTGTCCTTGAAAAAGTAGAAATCATTGTGGAAACAGGAGAAAAATCTGGTTACCAGAAGCAGACAAAACTATACACATTCTGCCATTTTCTATGGTGTAGAAAACTCGTTGAAAGACCAGAGCATTGCATGACATTCTCCTTTTTTCGAAATTCAAAGACATATGAACACATTAGTACAAAGAATGATAACCATTTCTCGAAGAAATTTCCTTTTCCCCACAAGACAAAAGCTGTCTTGGTCGTTTAGAAAAGGGGTTGTCTGGTACAAGATTTATGTAATCATAATAAAAATCTCAAACGACTGCAGATAGCGTCTTTTAATCTTTAAGCGACATATGGTTTTACATACATGTAGTACTTGTCACAAATCTGATGACTGACATTTATCTTCCAGCCTTTGTTTAACCCGTTTTTTAATTATGAAATCGTACCCCTGCCATTAATGTGCACTCACTTCTTTGACAAGAGTTCACATCATAGTTGTGACAAGAGCAATATGTTATCGTGTGCTTTGATTCTAAGCTTTGCAACGGTCATCGAAAAAGGTAGCTGAATCGACATAAAGGTGTATGCAAGCCATGTTTTTGGAGTTCAAAGCTTTTTACCTGTGACGTCACATAATGCTTTTACGAGTACGACATCATTTAATGCTCATATCAAACGTGTTTATGGTAAGAATACAGGAGATCATAAGTGTTATATCTCACAGCACCAAGGTTTTGTTTGTGATGAAATAGGTTGTCGACTACAATATATGCGTTGTGCCTGTTCCAATTGATTTAGAGAGGATCAAGTAAGTTAAAGAAAAAATAAAATTTGGCAAGCAGTCCTAAGAAATGAAGAAAAAATGCATAATCCAGAAACCATAGGACCAAACGAATGGATATCTCAAACGAGTCAAACGGGGCGACAAATAACCTCCTTGAAAATTTAAAGAAATATATCGGAAATTTGCCTGGAGGCGACCAAATAGCTGATATTTGTTTTTCTCGGTGAAAGATCGAAATTTATTTCACCGCGTTTCTTTATCCAAAATCTTCTTTAAGCAGACGACAAGATTGTAAACTTGTTGAAAGCAGCTCTATACAATATATTCAAAGTGGCTAAAAGAAATAGATTTGTCTTTGAAAGGGTCAAAAACATTCTCGGTTAAAATGCTGGTTACCAGCATTTTCTCCTTTTCCTACAATGTTTTCAAAAGCCGTCTGGCTCGGGGGTTGTAAAAATTCGGAATTGATTGGTTAATGGCTAAAACGCTAGGTTCAGCTATATTTGCTAATACAGACAATGCCGATCAAGATTACACTACGGTCTGATCTTCGATCTTAACTCTCCGCTACTTAGGTCTGGCCTCAGGATCATTAAATCTTGTGACGGTGTTGTAGTGCAAAACTCTTTTAGAGTATGAGATTAGCCATTTATCTCTCACATGGCTAAACTTCTTTTCATTCAACTGAGTTTGTAAGTAGCTAGAGCCCAATACCTCAGGCCGTGGCGTACAGGGCTTGACACTGGAGGTGGCCGGTTCCAGTACCCAGCTCGGCCAATTACTTTCAGAAGACTGATAATAGTCATTGCTACACGATGTATGCCACTCTTACCACTAGTTTCAACGGTGGTTACGAGAAAAGGCAGACAGTAGCTTGGGAGGAATATTGTGCCAAGTACTGGTTATTGGAAGCCGCTCGAAAGCGGCTTCCAGTAGGAATGTACCTAAACTATTTACCATGTAGATGATCAGTAATTATTCGATTGGTCATTATTTTTGTAAAATTTCTAATAATGTTTTGTTGTTGTGACAGAATTACTCCACATGACTCTTTCTTAAATATTCCAAAAGACCTACATGAAATTCAACCCTGGTTTTCTTGCATTATATAGTTCATTTCCAAATAACAATAAAAAATACAGAAAGATAAACATCCTTTAATTGGCTAGTCCCCCGAAGTTTTCAAACATATAGGATTCCTTCTATTTTGCCAAACGAAGTTGTTATGCTTTCCGTTTATCATAAGCTTTCCCACCTCTCAATGGTTTTCGCATTTGTCTACTTTTTTACAAAACAAAATAATGATGATTATGATATAGATAGCATCTTAGAATATGATAATCAGAAGCAATTTTATGTACAAGTTTTTCGTCCAATCTTAATTTGTAAAGGATAAAACGGCGGTTAACCTTTGATCAAGGTATAGACTGGTTACCTCCCTATACAAGAGGCGTCTACGTCAGCTATTTATAGAATACTTGCGAAAAGATAACCCTTTTTCTTCCCTTCGTCTACACATTAGCCAAAGGATTTTTGTTACACGAAACATCTACCTTATGAAACCTGTAAAATTTAGCATTTACTGTATTGTGTGTCGAAGCTGTTATGATCAGACTGTACGTGCTGTACGGTATGGTCCTGATCTACAGAACCCTTGAAGTCAGGCCTGCTTGAAACATGACGTATGGATCGTGATGTACATTGACTACAGTAATTATCATGGTGGTGCCTCGTGCTCTAAGGGTTGAAGCTGCTCGAAAATGAAGGAAATAGATGAAGATCAGACAGCATTTTAGTACCATTTGTCACGATTTTCCGTTGGCGGGGGGGGGGGGGGTGGGGGGTTGGGGGTAAAAACAGATACAAAAAATATAATCACAATTTCTCAAGAGAGTCCATATTTTTGAAATTGTCCACCAAAAGATTGCGGCTTCTATGATGCTATGCATCATAAATTTGTCTTGTAGAAACTCCAGGAGTGCATGGAGTAGTGGGTTGATGGCTATGATATGACTGAAATAATGATGGTAAATGGATCAAACATCAAACAACTAAATCTTCCTTTCCAGACAATCTGTGTCATTTGACAGCACAAATATCATCTATGCGCTATACTGCGCTATACTGCGTTTTGATTGGCTGATATGCTTCATTTCGCTCCACTACATCCCCTTACAACTGAATCCTTTATCTATTAACGCTTTGGCTGCTGTGCGCGACTTATTGACCTTTTGCGACAGTGTAGATCAAGATCAGACTGCACAGAACGTGCAGTCTGATCTTTGATCTACACTGTCCGATAAGGATATATTTTCCTTCGAAAAAAAATACCTTTGAAATAGCAAAATTTGTGTTTTTACTCTTAAAAGTTTTATTTCAGTTATTTAGCAAGCGAAGGGTTAACTCTCTCACTACCAATTAAATGGGCCATGCTGTGGTAAAAGGGGGCTTAATGCATCTCTGCCATCCATTATACCAAGCAAGTCATCACATAATTATGGATCTATAAAATCCATTTTTTGAAACAACCGACTGAATCAGGAGGTAGAATGATCCTTTGGCATGCAGAAAATTTAAAGGTAGCGTAAAGTTTCGGCCCATGTCAGCCTGCACGGACTCAGCAGGCTGACATGGGTCGATACTTTTCGCAAATGCATTAAGCCCCCTATTCCCAGAGCATGGCTCAAATACATTCTACTTTTTTCGAAGGCTTTAATTAAATTTACGTTGCGTTTGGAGCTGACTCTAGTAAAAGATGAACATGAGGTAGTGGAAGGTGTAGATCAAAAATCAGTGCACATTTTGTGCAGTCTGATCTTGATCTACGCCATCCGCAAAACTTATCCAAGGCGACATTGGCAGTGAGAGTTAAACATGTTTTTATGACCCGAGTTGGTGGACTCTTGAAAACATTGTAGGAAAAGAAGAAAATGCTACATGTACTTTCATTTACTGTTATTTTTACCCTTCTCTTTCCCTCCCCCCCGTATTTTAGCCATGTTTGGTGCATTACATCATCTGCAAAGTCTTTTAATTTGGACAAGTCTGATTTTTTTTTTTATAACAGGTAAAAAGTTTAGCTAGGTAAGCTAGCATTTGTTTCTTTTCCCAAAATGTTTTCAAACACTTTTTAAAAGAATAGTTCCATCACACAATACGGACAGAGCTGAAAATTAACCGTATACCACACAATCCTATGTTTAAATGGCACCTAGTTAAAAGATTTTTTATGAACATTGTGGGAAATGGAGAAAACGTTGGTTACCAGCATCTTCTCCTTTTCCCCAGTGGTTTTTTTTTCCAAATTCCATCATTTGAGCCACATATACGTTGTCATCTGCAAATTTGTCGTCTAATAAAGGGTGAAGGTCAATCTGTGTAATGTAGGAATAGCCAGTGTAAAAACAAATGGAAAATTTTCAGTGTAGGAAAATCAACTTTGGTTCAAAGCCCTGTAACAGACAATTGCAAGATTTATTGAGCTCAGGTAGATGACTTCTCAAAACATTCTAGGAAAAGAGAAAATTCAGGTAAACATAATTTACTCCTTTTCTTACAATGTTTTTCATACTTTCAAAACCACATTTGTCTTCTGAAAATGTTTACCAATTGGACAAATCTAAAATTTGGGTTTTTGGTAATGCGTTATTTCAAAAACAAACTACATGTAAATGTACTTCATTTCTTTTTTTTTTTAACCCTTTACTAGACGACAAAATTTTAGCCTTGTCCAATTTGAAAGCATTTGCAGACAACAATTTCAGTGTAGCTCAAATGTTTCGATTTTTCTTTGAGAAGACATGGTTAACAGCCTTTTCTCCTTTTCCCACAATGTTTTCAAAAGGCTTTCTTCTCATGGTCATTAAAAGTCTGCATTATGCTGTAAAGGGTCAAGTGGTGTTTAATGGCGCATCTACATCTATGGTCATTTAGCGTGCTTGAAAGGTAATGTATTATTAATAGCTGTAAGAACTAAGTGGTAATTTAAAAGTTAATAAACTGCTCAAAAGTATTAAAGGATCACACAAATGCTAAAATTCAAGTCTTTCACTCTGCTAAACACTCGGGCTTTGTGTTCTGAAAACCATCAGCTTACATTCTTACTAGACAAAATGGCTAAAAAGTTTTCTTGTTTGTCTCATTTTAAATGCTGATAAGCCATGTTAAGAAGAAAATCAAGAAATTTGTTTTCCTTGTTGTTTTGTTAAACAGCTCATATTTTTCCAATCTTTTGTTCATATTCTTGTCAAATCTAATGAAAGAAGAGGACAAGATGAAATAATGACACCTCCAATTCTCTTAAAAGCCTGTGTGACATATCAAAAAAACGGCTTTGACAAGAATAGCCCATACATCTTTTGTGCAAACCAAACTGTTTTGCCTGCTCTGAGATTTTACAGTGTTAAGACTGAATGAATTTATAAGCAGAAAATTATTTGCATTGTCCTGTACTGAAAAAATTATCTTGCGATCGAAGTTGAGGACATGTGATCCTTTAATTTTTTTGAGCAGAGTAATACTTCATGAACAAGAATTAAAAATTAAAGCAGAAAAATGTGGAATATGTCTATTATATGATTGTAAGTGCTAGTAGACTTAGCAACGAGGCAATCCTCATTGCAGAGTCATCCAGCGTGTTTTATATTTATGTCCTAAATTTAAAAATTCTATATTTTATTATAAAAATCTATGTCTTTCAAATATTGTAAGATGTTATTCTGTTTAACGTTTAAAGATAACATGTACTTCATTTTTCATAAAGTGGTATCAATTTGTAAAATATCTTAACCCATAACCATACTGGCTAATTTCAGATACAGCATTTGCTTGTATACCCTTGGGCTGTACATGTGTCACCATAGCCAACATATTTTCAAATAACTTGAATGAATTCAAAGCACACAGAGGATGACCAACTGGTTGTGTTTGATATTTAAGATCTGTCACTCAAATGGGGTGTGATGCAGTTAGAAAACCACATCACACTGCATTTGAGTGACAGATTTTTAATATGTCGTCTGCAAACACTTTCAATTTGGACAAGCCTACTTTTTTGGTGTTTGGTAAAGAGTTAATCTGTCTACAGTAGGGATGTGAAGAATGTGGTAATCGCTGGGACTGTCTTTTTTACACTTGTATATTGTGTATCACCAAATGGTTTAACTTTCAAATATCATCTCAGTTTTGCCTTCCATGGTCTGTCTGTTTTGCTCTAGATCTGTACTTTACCTAAAATTAAACAAAAACAGAGGTAAGGAACTACATCCACATCCCCAAGTAGGCCAAAGTGGTCATTTGATTTAGCCTGTAGCTCTCAAAGAATTATGTTTTGATGATAAGAAATAACTTCATTAACGTAAAATTTATTTAATTCTTTCCCTTTAAGCTGACGCAATATTGCATTCTGCATTACAACCATTCAACCAGACAAGACCGTTCACATAGCACAGTGTGGCTAATATTTTAGCGAATATATTACAAGCATGTTCATGGTCATATTTTTTTTCAAAACAAATGCTCATTTTGGTGTCAGCTTTGTAATGACCATTCTACTCTCTGCTTTGTCCTTTTTTCTCAAAGACCAAAACCAAAAGCCCTGTATGGGAATAAGAAGAAACCATTACTTTATATGCTGACACAATATATAATATTTATTTTATACACTCCAGACATCAGACAAGACTGTCCACCTAGCGCGGTGTGGCCAATATAGGGAGGAGCTTTTTCTCTAGGCATGTCGATGGCCATTTTCTTCCTTGCTCCATACAATGTGGGTGTCAGCATGTAAATGGCCATGTTGATGTCACTATGGGGTTATATTACAATGTTTTCGGACATGCCTTGGCCTGACAGTCTTACATGAGAGACGGGCGCAAATATTTAAAGTAAATTAGTTGGGTTGAGGTTTTAATGAGACTAGGCAGAGATCCTATAATCTCTATAGATGATCTCTGCACCAGGGTACCCAACACACTCCGTGACAGTACTATCTTTACCTGCAAATACTTTGCAACAGAAAAGGCATAAGGCCCTATATCCTCTCTGTACACTGGCCATATCAGGTACACTTTTGCAGGCCGGTACCTAGGTTATCAATGTGGGGATAGCACTGTCCACAAAAGCTCCTCTAAAGTATGAAATAAGCATGAAAAATATACAAAAAAAATAATTTTGAATTTAGAAAATTTTAGAAAATTATTAGACTTTGTTATAAAGAGGTTTTCTGGTACTTGTTTTTTCATTCATTTTGATACAACACAGCATGAAGAGCCAACAATCCAGATGTATAAGAACAGAGATGCAAGATATTCACAACATTGGCTTCAAGTGTACAAAGTTTGATTTGCTGATAAAGACCTTAAGTAGTACTTTACCAAACGACCAAAATTTTGCTTGTCCAAATTCAAAGCATTTGCAGACTGCAACTTAAATGCAGCCATTATGGCGTAATTTGTTTTTGAAAGGGTAGAATGCATAGTGGGAGAAGGAAAAAATGCTTGTTACCAGCATTTTCTTCTTATCCTACTATGTTTTTGAAAGCCTTCTTTGTGAGTGCTGTTAAAAGTCCGGATTATGTGGAAATGGGTTAAATCTTTAGTTTCAGACTCTTCCATAATGAAAGCACCTGCAAACAACAAATGAAGCATGTATGATGACCGTTTTCTTTAAAAACCTTCTCAAAAGAAAATACATGTATTGTGGGGGAAAAAAGAGAAAATGCTGTTTAAAAATAAAGATGATTATTTGCCAGCATCCTCATTCAACTACAGGAAAGATTTTTTTTTTTTTTGGATTCCATGATGTGCATTTGACCTATTTACAAAAAAAAAAGATAAATGTTATTTTGAACAACCTGATAGCTCAGAAATTTCTTGTTTTCAAAGTGAAATTTATGTACAGAAGTTGTATAAGTGATCTCTTTTTTGATGCTTTGTTATGTCTGACCTTGAAATGAACTTTACACTTTCATACTTTATGTATATTTGATGTAGTTACATATAATTTGAAAATGTTTTTGACAGCAACCTGATAGTTGAAACTTCCATTTGTTTTATAAAACCCCTGTCCCTGGCCACAATGCATATGTACCGGTAATGGAAATTCCAACTGTCAGTCTGCCGACCCTCACTTGCCTATACGAACCCAATGTAAGATGTTTTGTTTATGAACTTTTAGTCTAATACTCTGTTTTCTTTTTAACCATTACCCTAAAAGTAGGTTTTCCAGGAGCTTCAATCCAATTTTCACTAAATTTGTTACTTTATGCCATAATGCCTATTTAACCTAACAGTTTACATATAGTTCAAGGAAGATATTGTCAGCAGCTAAATTTTGCAGTCTGTAGGTCTTCTTGAGTTAAAGCTTATATTTAAGAACTTTTTACTGGATAATTAATGAATATTTTCTACCTCTTTACAATTGAAGTTTTGCCAGCAACCTGATAGTTGAAACTTCCATTTCTCGTTTTAACCCCTGTCCCTGGTCACAATGTATATAATGGAAATTCCTACCATCAGTTAACTGAGCCTCACTTGTTTATATCAACTTTATACTAAGGTAAAGCATTCTCAGTCATCAAAAGAACTTTTAGTGCTTAGTTTGAAAATAAAGGCTTTAGAAACAAATCCTTCCAAACATTAAATCTGCTTTTCCATTGTTTATGAACTTCTATACTGTGAAAAAGTTTAAAACTGCCATTTCCTTATTGCTTTAACTAATTGCCAAACAACAAAAATTTTAGACTTATCTAAACTTGAAGACAACAAATAAAATGTGCGTCAAATAATGGTTTTTGACTATGGTATGGTTACCAGCATTTTCTTCTTTCACCACCATGTTTTCAAAAGCCTTTTTTGCTATAGGGTTTTTGAAAGTTTGGACTGTGTGTTTAAGAGTTAACCTATAGTCTGTCATAAACATTCAGAAAGAAAGACACTTGAAAATATAAAGATGTTATATGGAAACTCAAACCTAGCAAAACTTTGTACAAACAGGACAAGTATGAATGTCTTGCACCCAGTGTTCCTCCTATTGTGCCCATACTGATAAGATGAAGTGCATTGCAGACAGGGATTTTATGCACAAAATGATGAAACAAAAAATACACTAAAACCTTCTAAGCTCTACTAATAAAAGTTTTGTTGAGCCAAATACATGTGAATTTAGAAAACTTTAACAATAGTACAGCTAAAAGCTGACTGACAACTTTGACCTACCTCGAGTCCACAATCACCCCGAAATTCCATATAGGCGAGTTCATTCCCTCCCTGCAACAGATTTCAAAGGAATAATAATAAACTTTAAACAAAATTTACCATTCTACATATACATAATTTTAGCATAAAATCAACACCTACGTAAAAGACATGTATATGTACCACAATAATTGATTGATTGTATAGTGTTTAATGCTGTTTTCAACATCATTTTGGTTATATCGCACCGATCAATGTTTTCTCCGCACAATAATTTTTCCAAGCCACTGGCTGCTTTCCCACATCACGATCATCAGGACAATGGTCAGCAGTGAGAGGAATGAATCCTGTCGCAATGACTATCATCAATCCTCTGAAAGAAATTGGCCAAGCCAGGGATTGAACCCATGACCCCCTGTTCTCAAGTCCTGCATGCTACTGACTGAGCTACTGGGGCTCGTCATGTACCACAATGAATGAATGAATGAATGAATGAATGGCGATTCAGCAAGGCATTGCCAAGTTTTAACCCTGCTAAAAACCTGGTATGAAATTTTCATTTCGATAGAACAAACCCAAATATTGCTAGTTCAAAGTTTTATTTGGGGAAATAATAAATCCTTCTCGGACAGTGTAGATCCAAGTTCAGACCGGAAATTCTGTGCAGTCTTATCTTGATCCACACTGTCTGCAAAAGGTTAGTGAGTCGTGCTTAGCAGCCTAAGGATTAAAGTCCTTGAGTAAGACGGCTTTTGAAAACATTTTGGTAAATAGAGAAAATGCTGGACACTAGCATTTTCCCCTCTTCCAACGAGGTTTTTTACCCTTTCAAAGACAATTTCATACAAAGAGATACATTTGTCATCTGCAAATGGCAAGTCTAAAAATCTGCCATACATTTGAGTAATGCTGAAGAATACATGTACATTAGAAAATACTGTGGCAAAACGCATATTCCTCATTTTTCCACATATTGGCATATTCAAATTAAGGTCTATGGCCTCTACCTCTCATATTAAAAGACGGAAGCCTCCGAGATTGGCCGAATAGCTTGTACGAAAACGTCGATGTTACACGATATTTACCGATGTGTTAGTGAGTGTACTGCCCCTAACTCTCATATTAAAAGATGGAAGCTTCCAAGATTGGCTGAATAGCTTTAACATCAACATCGATGTTACACAATGTTTACTGATGAATTAGGGGGTCGTAGTCCTTAAAATGAATATTGAAAATGCCTATTTTACAAGAGTATTCTCAAAGATACCCGCAGCAAATTTACTCAGCAGGTTGCTAAATAAACTAAGTAGATATTTTCCATTAGTTTAAAATTTTACCACACATTCTTAAGTTTCAAAAACATGTTTTTTATCTCTTCAAAGGCAAACCCATCTTTTGAGCCATATTTACCGTCTACAGCCCCTAACTCACATATTAAAAGATGGAAGCTACCAAGACTGGCCGAATAGCGCTTATGAAAACCTCAATGTTACACAATATTTACCGATGAGTTAGTAACTCTACAGCCCCTAACTCTCATGTTAAAAGGCAGAAGCTGCCAATATTAGCCGAATAGCCTTTACAAAAATGTCACTGTTTACCAATGAGTTAGGGACCGTAGATTTTAAATTTGTTGTCTACATATACTTTCAATTAGTACAAGTCTAAAAATTTCATTTGGTAATGACTTAAAAGACTGTCAAGATACATGTATTACAATTTCATGTCATGTTGAGAGAATATCTGTACAGATAATCGTAATGTAGATCTCGGATCAGATTGCGTATTCTGTTCAGTTTGATCATACCACAGAATCCCAACCTTTAACAACCCTGATAAAGAGACCTTTAGAAAACATTGTGGGAAAATGAGAAAATGCTGGTAACCAGCATTTTCTTCTTTTCCCACAATGTTTTCCACCCTACCCAACACAAATTTCAAATTTCGAGTCACATTTATTATGTTGTCTGTAGATGGTTTCAATTTGGTCACATCCAAAAGTTTTGCTGTTGGTAAAGATAGGGTTAACCCTTTACCACACAATAAAATTCTAGACTAGTCCAAATTAAAAGCATTTAAAAATGACCAGAGAAATATGGACCAAATGATGAACCCTGGTCTTTAAAAGGGTAGAAAACATTATGGGAAAAGGAGAAATGCTGATTACCAGCATTTTCTCCTTTTCCCATAATGTTTTCAAAACCATTATTCCATAGGGTCGTTAAAACTTGGGATTGTGTGGTAAAGGGTTAAATACCTGAACTGTGTTAAACTTTCCATATAGATGCACTGCTGAGTTGTAGATTGTTCTGATAACTGCTGCTGACAAAGTGTCTGCCATCTTTTCCAAGCAATGCCACTTTGAAACAATCTTGAATTGAAAACCCTAAAAAAAAAAGAAAAGAAAACCTCTGTATTTTATTTTGGAGGAGGGTTAGGGAGATGGGAGTGGGAAATTGTTGTGAGGCAGTTTATAAAGTTACTTTGTGTTGTTATTTTTTACTTTTCTGTTTTTTTCAAATCTTTGCTTGTTTCATTTATCTCTTTACCACACAAGCAAAATGTAGACTTGTCCAAATTGTAAGTTTTTGCAGACAACAATTTATGTGTGGTTGAATTGATGGAATCTGTATTTTATAAGGTAGAATTAAAACATTGTGGGAAAAGGAGAAAATGCTGGTTACCAGCATTTCCTACCTTTTCCACAATGTTTTCAGGGGTCTTCATCAAGGTCATGAAAACACTGGATTGTTGGGGAAAGGCTACAATACAAAACAACAGAATTTGACTTTTATTGAATGGTGTTTTATGCCTCTTTCAACATTATTTGAGTCATATCACAGCAACAGTTCACATATTCATGTGTTTCATGGATTTTACCAGTAATAGGCTAGAGCTCTGAAGTGTCTTGCCCAAAGACACTCTCACGAAAGGCCCAGTGGATCTAGTGCTGTTCGAACCCAGGGCCTCCAGGTAACGAGTCCCACACTTTACCATCCAGCCACACAGGACCCCGACTGGTCCAGAGTGGAAGATTTTCCAGATGACTAATATCACCCAAATGATGGAATTTGTCTGCGATAAGATAAAAAACACAGCAGGAAAAGGAAATAATGTTGGTAACTAGCATTTTTTTCTTTTCCCACAATGTTTTCAAAGGTTTTCCCAGGGTCTTCAAAACAGGATTGTTTTTTTGGCGGGGTTAACCCTTCACCACACCATCCCAAGCTTTAACAACCCCGAAAAAGAAGCCTTTTGAAAACATTGTGGGAAAAGGAGAAAATGCTGGTAACCAGCATTTTCTCCTTTTCCTACAATGTTTTCTACCTTTCTCAGGACATATTTTAATTTTTCAGTCATACTGATTTTGTCGTTTGCAAATGCTTTCAATTTGCAATGACTTAAAATTTTGTTGGTTGGTAAAGAGTTATAGGACAATTTAGACTATTTTTCTTTTCAAATTGTTGTTTTGGAAAGAATATCTGTGAAAAAAAAAAAACCAGTTTATGTTTAAGATTACAATGCATAGTCTATTTAGCCTGATCTTAATCTACCTGTATAGCTTTTAACTTACCATGTAGATGCACTTTTACTTGTAGATTTTTCTCATTATGGCCTTAGGCAAAGTGTCTGTCATCTTTTTCAAGTATTACCACTTCAAAGCCCTGGGATCTTCAATTGAAAATAAAAAAAACCAACCTCTGGTTCCTTTTTTCTATGGGGGTGGGGATGGGGTCGGGCTAGTTGTAGGAAAAGTTGTTTCCTGTCACTTTATTTTGCTTTTTTTGTTTCTTTTCTGATTTATACACTTTAGATTGTTTTAAATCAATATGACTTAGTATAATTCTTGGTTAAACTGTATTTCTATTGTAAGTAAATCTTAACTTATGTGACTCACAATTCAATTTTTCTTGCTCAAACCTGTGTTTGTAAGTGAGAAATGACCTGCTGCTGTAGAAAGCTGACTGTATGCATTCTCAGTGTGAACATTTTATTTTTGTACTGTTAATGCAGCTTTACTCATTTTTATCTTCAAGCTTGAGGTAGTTTTTAGTATTCATTTAATCAATTTTTCTTTCTGATAACAGGTTTTAAGATTTTTAGAATGGTCCAAATTGAAAGCAATTGCAGATGACAAAGTAAATGGCACTTAAATAAGAAAGTTTGTCTTTGAATGGGAAGAAAACATTGTGGAAAAAGAATAAAATGCTGGTAACCAGCATTTTTTCCTTTTTCCTCAGTGTTTTCAAAAGTCTTATTTCTAACAGTAATTAAAACACAGAATTGTATATTATAAAGAGTTAATAAACCACACCCTTATTTGTTTCTTTTTTTTTTTTTGTTTTTCAATTTAATTTCATCTTACTATGAATATGTACATGTAATCTTGATTTCTTTGCTCTTGCATAGGAATCAATCTTAAACTTACTATTCAAAAGACTTTCTTGCTCGCATGTGCTTGTGACCTGCTGCTGTTGAAATCTGTATGCATATCTAACTTGTTAAACACACTTTTGTACTGTAACTTTATATTTAGTCCTTTATGTTTTCTTGAAACATAGAGTAAACTCTGTTTCTTATATGTCAATATTTCTATTTTTCAATCAAAGATTCCTCAATAAGAAAGTACTGAAAATTTTAGGTTTATTATCTGTATCCTATTTCATGACTGTTGATCAACAATTTAAATATTCTTTGGTTTTTGTGGTATTTGTCGAAGACAATACCACTAAGAGTTCAATATTGAATTTTGAAGACCATGTATCGTATTTTGTGCAAAGCCGAAGGAAATAAACCCAATTAAACTCAATTTTTCTCTGAAAAATGAGTTTTTCGATAGCACTCAGATATGTAATTGGAAATGGCATGTTAAAATACACTGGGTGAGGCCATCGATCGTGGAAATACTAATTCTTTATTGAAAATAGCTTCACTCGCTCACAGCCTTCTATTGGCGCAATGATATATACAAAATTTGTCTACTGATCGCTTGGTCCTGGGCTTTTTCGTTCCAAAACCAGTTCGTCCCATGATTGCGCGCTACTCCATTTGATTGGGCATCAATATTTATAGATCGAAATAACTGATTGTAATGTTGGGAATTAAATGTTAACGGCCAAATATATTTCAAAATCATAGTTTTCAGGTACAAACTTAATTTTATTTGATATATTCACATGGTTTCTCTCTCTATCCATCATGCATGCTACTGTCAAGGGACGTTACTCCTGACTCCTTCTAATGATCAAAGGGAGACCACCAATACACAAATAATCCAAACTTTGTCATGACTACTCTCCCTTCGACGAAAAAAATATTTATTTTCTTAGTAGTTTGACTTTCAAGCCAATATTTGAATAATATTTCTCCTTTTCTTTCAAATTATTAATTCCACACAAAGGCTTCCTTGACAAATACCACTTCAGGGTTCTCAACGCTTTGATTATGTTTGTATCTAAGGTAACCTCTCCTGATGTTTCCTTCGCATTTTACAAATGTGTATGTTTTAGTTCAAGCTGAAAATTGTTTATGTATGCAAATTCCTGTCATTACTTAAAAAAAAAAAAAAGGATTATGGATAATGCTTGCTTCCGATACTTTCTGAAATACTTTTGCCAGGGACAGGGGGTATCAGAAACAAACATATTCCAATTGAAAACCTCTAAAGAAAAAAAACAATAATGATTTTTTCAGTACTACATGTACAACTTTGCCTATAAATAATTCAAGTACAGTGCACAGATGTGATTATTTGTTAAACCTACAGAAAAACAACTCGTATAAATAGAAAATGAACATTAAGGTTTACTTTAATGGTAATAGTGAGTAAAATCATATTCCTAACTTTTTTCCAAATGACCATTTCATTTTGTCCAAATTGAAAGCATTATTTTGTAGACTATATATTAATATGTGGCTCATATGGTTGTATTGGTCTTTGACAAGCTCATAAAATATGTTGGCAAATAGAGAAAATGGTGATCGCAGTGTTTTCAATTTAAGCCTTGATCCTCAGGGCCTTTGAAACTCAGGATTATCTGGTAACGGTTCAATATTAATCTACGGTACTTATGATTACACCCTTTTTTTGCATTTGTGAATAAAAATTAAGTTGTTGCTTTATGTATAAAGCTAACTGTTTGTTTGAACTTGGCAATGTCATTTTTTTGTATTGTAACTCCATTTTTTGTGTTAGAATTTAAAGCAGCAGTTCTTGTATTTCTATACCTTTTTCATCCCCAATATTGTTTTCTTTTATTCATATATTCTTGTATAATTTTTTTTCCTTGTTACCATTTTATTCTTGTTTTTTTTTTCTTCTTTGTACCTTATTTTTTTCTAATTATTTTTATTGCTTTCTTGTCATGTTTCTTTAATTTTTATTTTTTTTTTACTTCTCATGTTATTTTATTTCATTCTTTTTCAAGTTTTTTATTTTTCACAAGTTTTTTTTAATAAGATATTTTGCATTATTATTATTACCTTTTTTTTTGGTCATCTCTCTCTCTCTCTCTCTCTCTCTCTCTCTCTCTCTCTATCTATCTATCTATATATATATCTATCTATCTATCTATCTATCTATCTATATATATATATATATATATATATATATATATATATATATATATATATATATATATATATATATATATATATATATTGGTTACCAGCATTTTCTCCTTTTCCCTTAATGTTTTCAAAAGGCTTCTTTCCCAGGGTTGTTAAAAGTCAGTAAAGGGTTAAAAGAGTAGTGAAGGCATTTTTTAGAAGGTATGATCTTACCCAGGGAAATATCACCTATATTCTGTTAAGGAAAAATGGTGTGGATCCAAGATCTGACTTAACACGAAATGTATTCTGATCCTCATCTTTACTGTCTGCAAGAACAATTAGTCTTGCACTTAATAGTAAAGGTTTTAAAAGAAACATTTTATTGATGATGAAGAATTGTAAATTTTTTGGCCTACAGATTGTAGTTGTTTTTCTGAGATTGTTTCTACAGCTAATCATTACTGAATCCTCTATACTGAAATAATAAATTTGTTAGACTCTTTGTCTTTCCTTTTGATATTACTGATTTATTAAGAGAATTATACATGTACGTTGGCCTCTTTTGCAGTATATGGACGAAATGCTTCCCCTTGTAAATGGGGTAAACCCCCCCCCTCCCTAAAAAATATGCAGCCAAAATTACAACTGTAAAAACATTGCTTAACCCTTTACCAAACGACAAAATTTTGGACTAGTCCAAATCGAAAGCATTTGCAGACGACAAAATAAATGTGAATCAGAAATAGAAATTTGATTTTGGAAGGGTAGAAAACACTGTGGGAAATGGAGAAAATGCTGGTGCTGGTTACCAGCATTTTCTCCTTTTCCCACAATGTTTTCAGAAGGCTTCTTTCTCAGAGTCGTTAAAAGTTGGGATTGTGTGGTAAAGGGTTAACATGACAAAAATTATTGTGCGTCCAAATTGAAAGCATTTGCAGGCAACACATTCAACATGAATCAGAGGATCATAAGATGGAATTTGTTTGAGGAAGGATAGAAAACATTGTAGGAAAAGGAGAAAATGCTGGTTACCAGCATTTTCTTCTTTTTTCACAATGTTTTCGAAAGCATCTTTCCTTAGGGTTGTTAAAACTCAGGATTGTATGATAAAGGGTTAACTCTTAAATAGACATCTTTACAGCCAAAGAAACTTGACAATATTATAATCTAGTCAGCTGTGTAAACATAGATTAAAAAAAAAAAACAATATAAGGTATATGGGGTAAAGAAACTGTAGGGTTTTGTCTTGGATTTAAACCGGAAACTGGTTGTTATGTCTAGGGATAGCCTCCGCAGAATGAAATGCATTTTCTGTCCGTCGTAATCTGTGCAACCTTGCAACCGTCGGGGGCAATATTTGGCATGAAGATACAAGAGTGATTATAGTTTCATGAAATAAAGAAAAAACTGGTTAAAAAACTGGATGAAAACAAGTGAAGATGTATGTTTAAAAATAAAACAAAACTCTAATACACTTCTCCCAATTTAAAGCGTTAGCAGATGACAACTCAAATATGGCACATATGTTGGGATTTGTTTCTGTGAGGGTAGAAACATTGTGGGAAAAGAAGAAAATGCTGGTTACCAGCATTTTCTTCTTTTTCCTCAACGTTTTCAAAAGTTGGTATTGTAAGTACAGCTAATACAAAAGGTTGTTTGGGAAAGGTTTAAAGATGAAAACATGTATGACTTGGCTGGAAGCATGAACACAGTTCATGTGGAAACACTGTCACTATGGGAGAAATTGCATATACTGTATTGCCAAAACTAGCAAATTCTCCTTTTTCCATATTATTTTCATGCATGGTCTTCTGTATGACATCTGCTTGAAAGTCATCTGCAAGTTGAAGTCTGCTAAGCAATTCTATCAGATTGTCTTACTTTTGCCAGTTCCAAATAGAAACACAGTTGGATTAAATCTTTATCAGACAACAAAATTTAAGACATGTCCAAATTGAAGGCATCGACATATGTCAGACTGACTTTGGCTCAAAAGCTAGGAATTGCCTTTGAAAGAGTACAAAGCATGTTGAAAAAAAAAAAAAAAAAGGCTTGTAAGAAGCATGTACTCCTTTTCCCACAATGCTTTCATTAGACACCATTTCGTAAGAAGTATCTCATGACCGGAATATCAATACCTTCTATACCTTTAAACGAATTTTTTGGATGTATGACTGTATATACGCACTACCTAGAAGGTATTAGCCTGTGTAAGAAACCATAAGGGAATGGCCGAACCTAAGTTGTTAGAACTTGTGGCAAGACCCCTTTGCCCAGTATTTCTGTGGTTGTATGTCATAAATATGATTATGTACCAATAATGGCAATAAAATATGTTTAATGCTTTCAAAAACAATCATCCTTAGATTTAATTGTAGACAATAATTTAAATGTGGTTTAAATGCTGGAATTTATTTTTGATAAGGTATAAAACATTGTGGGAAAAGGAGAAAATGCTGGTTACCAGCATTTTCTCCTTTTCCCACAATGTTTTCAAAAGGCTTCTTTCACAGGGTCATTACAACTCGGATTGTGTGGCAAAGGTTGAACATAGGATTGTTAAACTTTGTCATTCACTTAAGAGTTAAAAACTTCCTGAAAGGAGTACAGTCCCACCCCTGTCAAATTGGGATTCAAAGAAAACTCGCACAAATATAAGTCAAATTACTTATTTTGTAAAAAGCTTCATCAAATGAACAGGCATCAGAATACCCTTTTTTGTGGCTAAGGGTGATAAACGATGCTGAATGCTATTGTATGACCAACATTTAATCAAAACTTTCAAACCGATTTTCACAACTAGGGTTGCCTTGGTCAGAGTAGGTCAAGATGAGACTGCACAGAAGATGCAGTCTGATCTTTGATCTACACTGTATGGTATGGTATGCTTAAACAATCTGGAAAACAGCTACATTGAAGTTGAAATTATTTGGGTCTAATTTCTAAACTAAAAATGACTTGGATTTTATTAGGAGCTCTAAGGTTTAACCCTATATCAAATAATCACATATTTTTATGACCCTGAGAGGCTGTGGAAAAAATGTGGGAAAAGGAGGAAATGCTGGTAACTAGCATTTTCTCCTTTTCCCACAATATTTTCTATCCTGTCAAAGATCTTCAGTTAATTTGGTATCACTTCTGAAATAGTTGTCTTGGCTCCAAGCCTGCAGATAATTATAAAATCATTATTAATAAGTACTGAAAATCTACATTGTGGTAAAGGAAAAATTACTTATCACAAGCAATTTCTATTTTAACCACAATGCAAATGCAGTTTCCTGCAAGATGGAAAGAATAGGTAGCAGGAGATAATGTATTTACTTGGTAACATGCTGGAAATGGTATTTTCTGTGGTTACTTCCCTTTATTCAGAATAGCAATACGTATTACTACTTGTTTTATGACCCTGAGAAAAAAACAAAAAAATTCTGAAAACTAGTATGAACAGTACAAAATGCCGGTAATTGGCATTTTCTCATTTCCCACAATATTTGCTATCCTTTCAAAGATAAATACTACCATTGGATCTACATTTAACTGGTCGTCTGCAATTGCTTTTAATTTAGACAAGACTGAAATTTTGTTGTTTGGTAGTTGCAGACAAGAAATGTGGCAATAATTACTGGATTTTTCAGTGTCAAGATTTAGGTAAGTATAAATACAAATCAATGTCCATTTTAACTCTTTACCAAACAATAACATTTTTGAATTGTTCAAATTTAAAGCATTTGCAGATGACAAGTAAAATGTGCTTCAAATGATGGGTTTTGTGTTTGAATAGGTAGAGTACAATGTAGAAAAAGGAGAAAATGCTAGAAATTAGCATTTTCTCCTTTTCTCATGACATTCTCAAAAGCCTTCTTCCTCAGGGTCGTTAAACACAGAATTGTTTGGTAGAAGGTTTGGTCGCATAACATTCACATCCCCTTTGCCAAAATTAATTAACCCAGATAGAATACAAATTAAATATACATTTAGTTGTACATGCATTTGAGGACCATGGAGATCAATATCCAGTATCAGCACACTGCGCAGAAAATACAATCTGATCCAAGATCTAACCTAATATGTATTTTGTCGAATATTCTTAAAGAAATGCCTTTTTAAACTGATGTATTTATGAATTATAACTTTCCGTTTCATTTTACTCTCAACTGAAACAACGAAATATTAGACTTGTCCACATTGAATGCATTTGAAGACGCCAAAATTAATGTGGCTCAAAAATTTGTTCAAACGTCTTCTTCTCTAGAGATGTTAAAACTGGGGGTTGACTTGTAAGGCATTTATTGGTGCACTAAGGGGATTTACAATTTACATACCTAGAAATGTTACATGACACCCATTTTAAATTCAGTACCAAGTCATATCACTTCCAATATTAATGTTCCCTTTATATCTCCTTTCTTTCCCATCCTCATTTCTTTTCCAAGGATAAACTGTCGGATAAAATTCTTGATGAATCTGGAATTTCTGCTTTTTCAGCTCCAAACTTCTATCAAGCAATTCTTGAGTAATCTGCCATTTGTCATCTGGAATCTCAGCTGTCGTTTCGATACCTCTCAGGGCTGGAGATTCTATGCGCTTCTTGACGATAAATTCTCCATTATCACATAGTACACAATGCTCCAGGTCTTCTTCAGATTCTGGTAGTCCATACGGAAAAGTAATTGGCAAAATTTCTACTAAATGTTTTACTTTATTTAACAAACCAGCGTTAGTTTGTGTGTTCTGAAAAATCTGAATTTCCTTTTCCTGCAAAAGAAAACAAATGGAATCAAGATTGTGATCTTTCTTCAAATTAAATCTTTTAAAAAATATTGCTTCAAAATACATATTCTACAACTGACTCTTTAGCAAAAGTATCCCGTGTTTTAATGACCCTGAGAATGGAGGCTTTTGAAAACAATGTGGGAAAACTAGAAAATGCTGGGAACCAGAATCTATTCCTTTATCTACAATGTTTTCGACCCTTTCAACACCAAAACTAAACAAATACTAGTAGCTGTTCTGAATGATAATATGCAATCTATGAACCTTTAACTGAATCATTATACTGATTCTATATACAGAAACAAATGGGCCACCATGGTCCTATATTACTCCACTTTCTTCTACACGAGTGAGGCATAATTGCAATGCACAGTTACAGTTGTGACAGTGTAATAATACCTCCAACACATAAGTCTGCGTTCTACATCTCTGAGAAAGAAAGCTTTTGAAAACATTGTGGGAAAAGAAAGAAAATGCTGGTTTGAGACACAATTGTCATTTTAAGCCACATTCAGTCTCTCGTCTGCAAATGCTTTCAATTTGAACCAGTCTAAAATTTTTGTTATTTGGTAAAGATTTAACTCCTTACCAAATGACAAAATTTTAGGCTACACCAAATTGAAAGCACTTGCACACGACAAAATAAATGTGGCTGAAAAATTAAAACATGTTGTGAGAAGGGTAGAAAACATTGTGGGAAAAGGAGAAAATGCTGGTTACCAGCATTTTCTCCTGTTCCTACAATGTTTTCAAAAGGTGCCTTCCTCTGGGTCGTTAAAACTCAGATTTGTGTGGTAAAGAGTTAATCTATGTTATTTTTTCATATTTTACACGGTTGTTTTCCAAATTGTCTTCCGACAGTTCTTTAGGAGATAATGAGATGATACAGATTACAGTGAAAATCTAACCTCATGAAGTCCAAGTTGTTTTATGTAATCTTTTTCCCAATATGGCCGCCCAGATGTTGTTTTAACTCGTCTAACCATCAGCAGTTTGGGTGGATCTTTCTGGATTTTTGCTTCTAAAGCCGCTTTATTTTGTCCCACATCTATCATGGTCTGTTTCCATCCCTTGTTTACATAATCAGTTCGTTTTCTCTGTGGAATCAATCACGGATAAAATTTAAGATATGCATTTAAAAATAACAAAAGATACAAGGAGCATTTCAAGATTTCAAATTGTGCTTTTTCTTTTATCGTTTTCCTTTAACTCGATTCAATCATTCTGCAACAAATTTGCAACATGTAACTGTCCAAGCATCGTTGTAAACAAGACAAATGTAAAATACTGTAGCAAAAAGTAAAACTTTGATAACTACAAGTAATTTCCACACTTCCCACTATCTTTTCCAAAGTAGCCTCCTGCAAGAGGAAAAAGACCACCTGCAGGAGTTAATTTGTTTAATTTATATAATTGTTGCTCCCTAGAATTTTAATTTTCTCAATCGGGTTTAACCCTTTACCAATTAAACTCACATTTTAAACCTTAGAAATAAACAAACCTGACATTTCAAAAATATAATTAAAACTCTCGGAGTTGCAATTTCAGAGTTTGCTTCTATGAAAAATGTTTCAGAAAAGTAGATAGTGTAGATCAGACCACATGTTCTATGCAGTCTGATCTTGATCTACATTGGCCACAAAGGCAACAATAGTAGTGAAAGGCACTTTAAGGGTTGACAAATCTGAAGATGTAAGCTTATGAAAATATTGTGGGAAATGGTTTCAGTTACCAGCATTTTCTCCTTTACCAATGTTTTCCTCCCAAACATTTGAGCCACAATTAAATTACTGTCTGCAAATGCTTTCAACTGGGACAAGTTTAAAATGTCCTAAATTAAAGATTTAAATATGACTGTCTTTTTGTAGAACTACTTTTAGTAACATGTATGTGATACTCATTGGAGTTTTCAGACAGATATTCTGGGAACCTGAGGTTCTGCTAAAATCTAAAACTCAAGTCACTGACTCCTAAACAACAACTTTCTAGATTATTTAGTTGGTCCTTTTATGTATAATCTGATATAATTCTGTAACATAGCCATTGCAGCTTATAGTCAAAAGTAATGTTTAACAATAATAAACTTTTCTTGTGAACACACAATAAATGTATCAAATTAGATAAAAAGTCCACATAGCAAAAAGTCCAAAGTGTGTTTTTCTTGACAGACTGTCATTTCTGCACAAACTGTCTAAAGCCAAATGCTAAAAGTAAACGGGAATTCTAAATTTTGACAAAGCTAGATAGATACCCATATTTCTCTGTGCCCAATCTTCACAAGAAAGTTGGCATACTGGGTAAATCCAGAAGGTACCCTCCTTGCTTGCCATGTTTCTCATCCATTTTTCTTCCTCTTTCCATCTGATTTTAATCTTATTATTGTGACTGGAGCTGTTCTTGCAAGAGCTAGACTTTGAAACTGGAGCTGTTTGTATGAAATACATCAAAGAAGAAAACATCATTTATTGAATATTGACGCTTTATCAGACATCAAAATTTTAGTCTTTTCAGAATAGATGGAATTGCAGACCACAAATTAAATATGACTACAAGGATGGAACTTGTCTTCGATGAATGACAGTCATTTCGACACCTGGTCATTTCGACACCCAGTCATTTCGACACTTTTTGGTCATTTTTGACCCCCATGGAAAATTTTTTTTCAAAATTTGGTCATTTCAACACCCAATATTTTTTGAGTATATTTTAGACTCAAGTTCCTGGAATTGAATTGCATTAAATGTTTACTTTGTCATATTATTATAACTTTATTTAAGTGTGTGATCAAAATATGTGTTTTAAATAGCTTTAATCAGCAGATACTCAGGATTCGAGTATGTCCATACAATCTTTCGTAGCTACCTATAGTTGACCATTTTAGAAAAAGATTTTGTCATGTAATGTTAATCACCTGTCTTTAACTGTGTCTGACAGCTGTTTTCCTCCATCAGAATAAATCACAATTACTGACAACCTTACTTGTGAATTTCAAAACTATCGAGGAAAAAAATTTAAGAAAATGTAATGTCCTTGACACATTCATGATAAAAAGGTATATACCACCATTTTACCGAACCTGTCATTTACTAAACTTTCGTAAATCCAGCACAACCTACTTTCTTCTCGTGCAGTGGGGCAACTTTTGATAGCACTGTGTCAGAGAGATCCCTGTGCAAATATACCCCCAAAAATTGTAAATTAGTGCATTTCATAACATACTCTAGTGGCTTATTGAGCTATACATACTAAATATACTTTGGTAGAAGAAGCTCACAGCTTTCATATTCAAATACATTAATTTCACTTTAGCATTTTTCTTGCAGGTTTGTACAGTTCACAGCTGATTTGGTCTTTAATATTCCAAGTTTTCAAGCCCAGCTTCAGTTTTATACTAGCACACTTTATGCAGAATTACAAAACCATCTTCAATGTCATTCTTCTGTTCACAGGATGCATCACAACAGTATGTTGACAGCTCTTGAAACCATGTTTTGAAGTGTTTGTGCTCTCACAATACATATCTGGAAAAAAAATACAGAACCAGGGATCGTATATATAAGATCCCTGATAGAACAAACTCAGGGATCGTATATACACAAGATCCCTGAACAAACTGAATTTCAAATTTCTCCTTTTTACAAAACGTAACATTTTAATTCTTCAGTTACGTTTCAAAATATGGTTTTATTTTCATATGGTTAGACTATAATGGAATTTGTTCAGGATATGGCCAACTATCAGAGATCCAATCATTTATGACTAATGTGCGGTACTGCGCTTCCACCTTTACTGAAATAACCCCTTTTTAGGCTGCCATCTTGCAATTAAGACCGAAAATAGCCAAGTTTTTGAGCCCACAGTTATCCAACCTTGGCATCGAAAATCACTAGATTTGATTTAAAAACAAAAAGAAATACTTACTGCTTATAAATATGTCAAAATCTGAACAAATTTATTTCTAAAAATCAATTGAGAATGCTACAACTATCACTAGGGTCCCGCCAAATTCACCACATTGGTCCGCCATTTTGTGATAAAATACCGAAAATAGCCCAGTTTTGAGTCCATAATTATCTAACTTAGGAATCGAAAATCAGCACAAAATTGGCTTTAATACAAGGAGATGTACTCTATCTCGTGATTTTTACCAACATGTTGCTATTTGGACGCTACTTTATGTACTTAAAAAGTACTTTTGCACGTCACTAAATCCTCCTACCGAACATCCCCTACGTGGCAAACATGAATAGGTCATGATTTTTTAACGCCAAAATAAGCATATAAAACAAAATCTCCGAAAAAATTGATGTTACATATATTCTAAGCATGTAAATATTCGGAAACTTACCTGTTGAGAAGGACGTATGGGATAACCAAGCAAAACGTTGATTAAAACAGTGACCGTCGTATGCCGAAATTTAAGATGGCCGCCGTTTTTTCCTTTGCGGTCAATTCGAAAGAAGACAGTGAATAACCGGAAGTTATATCGCGTTTCCTATCCCTGTATATAAGATCCCTGGTGCAGCCCACATGTAAAAAGAAAAATATTTGGCATCTTCGGAAGACTCTTTGGCCTTAAAACAGTCATTAAAAAGCTAAATGGAAAATGTACCGATCGCAGCAGAGATATTGAATTAAAAAAAAAACTTTTACAAAGCGTGAGAAATACAATTGATCTATTCGCATTACACGCCTAGGGTATATTTGTGAACACTCTTAACTCTTTTCAACACCTAACACGACACAACAGTATGTCAGGTGGGTGGGGCATTGCATGACATTCTCCTTTTTTTTGAATTTCAAAGACATAAGAACACATGATTACAAATAATGACAAGCTTACCTGTTTTTTGGTTGTATTTCAGCCGACATCTTCAGAAACGGAAGACCAACACCACATTTTCTCGTCAGAGCCATTGGCTCTGAATATGAAGTTTCCTACCTGTGAATTAGGGCGACTGAAATTATGATTGTGGTTCTTTTATTCTGATATATATTTGTTGACAAGAAAGCGAGAAATCATTCGCTTTTTACGTAAAATTCAATTAACTCCCCAATTTTTACCAAGTTCTACCTTGTATCAGGGATCGTATATACATGTGTATATACGATCCCTGCTTGTATAGAATATTAAATAATTTTTCGGCCTGTATGTGTGCGAGACCAAGAAGATGATCTAGTTTTACGAACAATTTATTCTGCGGGTTTGTAAGAAAATATGCTACTTATGCTTATTCTACAACTCTGTAAGGCAAAATGCTATTATATAGATCTATATCTTCCTTAGGATGTGTTTCTTTACAGTCACAAATATCAACAGCAAAATGTGAAATATGCTACTGCCGATCATTTCACCACATCTTTTCAAAGATAACACTGAACTGAGAGTAGTCTGATTGTGGATTTAGGTCTACAATTTCTCGATATTTTGTAAAATATTCTGGACAAACATCTTTGCAAAAAGCGCAAAAGGAGACGCTAATTATTATGAGTTTTGTGTGTATATCTTACGGATTGTGTAACTTTTTCAGTGAACAGGAATGGCCTCCTTGCGGGTAATTCGATAGACTTTAAATAATAAATCTTTATTTGTTCAGTGCTCTTGCAAGGGACGAGTTTCTCAAACAGTCTTGCAATTTACTTTACTAGTTGCCAGTATTTGAAACTTTGCCTGCTTCGTTTAAAGCTTAGATTAGGTAAATGTTATGGGATTTCGTGTGCTTTTCAAGGACGAATTCTCAGGTGGCGTGTCAAGTACGCCAAAGAAATTTTGAGATATACTGTAGTATTTCCTAATACTCGTGATTATAAAAATGCAAGTTCAAAGCTACACTGTATTTTAATCAAGGATATGGGACAACAGATCAAAAGGATCAGATTTCACATTTTGATCGCTAGTTTTGGTGACGTTACCTTCAGTGTTGCAGAAAGCAACTTAAGTTTGGCTTGACACTCTATCAGTTAACCCGTTACCAAACAACCCAAGGTTGGAATGACACTGTGGTAAAAGGCAGTTGATAATATATGGGAAAATTAGAAAATGCTGGTGACCAGCATTTATTCCTTTTCCAACAATTTTCTTTCCTATCGAAGATGGTATCCAGTCATTTCGACACACGGTCATTTCGACATCCAGTCATTTTGACACTTTTTAGTTGTTTCGACCCCTATTTTGGTCATTTCGACACCCAATAAAAATTTTTTGCAAAAAATGGTCAGTTCGACACCCATTGATTTTCCCCCTTTCAAAAAAGGGAGAAAAAAAGGTAATTTGATGTGCAGTATGTTATGAAATGCACTAATTTACAATTTTTTGGGGTATATTTGCAGTATATCGAAAATGCCTTTGCCGATCTTTGTGTTTACTGCTTTGGTTATTCTTTTGTAGATGTACTACTATTTTGATTGTTACATCCGCAGAAATTTATATGCAGAGGTGCTAAATGCAGAAGACCGATAATGTGTTAATTGTCACTTACAATTAAATCTCTACATGCACTTTTAAGTTCTTTTTTGTTGCTTTCATAATGCTAATTATGCATGTTAACTTTGTCATATCACCTTAATTTTCTTTTAGTGTGTTATCAAAATGTGTGTATTGGCTTTGTTTAAATAATTTTGTGTTTGGGAAAAAACTCTCTCTGACACAGTGCTATCAAAAGTTGCCCCACTGCACGAGAAGAAAGTAGGTTGTGCTGGATTTACGAAAGTTTAGTAAATGACAGGTTCGGTAAAATGGTGGTATATACCTTTTTATCATGAATGTGTCAAGGACATTACATTTTCTTAAATTTTTTTCCTCGATAGTTTTGAAATTCACAAGTAAGGTTGTCAGTAATTGTGATTTATTCTGATGGAGGAAAACAGCTGTCAGACACAGTTAAAGACAGGTGATTAACATTACATGACAAAATCTTTTTCTAAAATGGTCAACTATAGGTAGCTACGAAAGATTGTATAGACATACTCGAATCCTGAGTATCTGCTGATTAAAGCTATTTAAAACACATATTTTGATCACACACTTAAATAAAGTTATAATAGTATGACAAAGTAAACATTTAATGCAATTCAATTCCAGGAACTTGAGTCTAAAATATACTCAAAAAATATTGGGTGTTGAAATGACCAAATTTTGAAAAAAAATTTTCCCTGGGGGTCAAAAATGACCAAAAAGTGTCGAAATGACTGGGTGTCGAAATGACCAGGTGTCGAAATGACTGTCATTCATCGAAGACAAGTTCCATCCTTGTAGTCATATTTAATTTGTGGTCTGCAATTCCTTCTATTCTGAAAAGACTAAAATTTTGATGTCTGATAAAGCGTCAATATTCAATAAATGATGTTTTCTTCTTTGATGTATTTCATACAAACAGCTCCAGTTTCAAAGTCTAGCTCTTGCAAGAACAGCTCCAGTCACAATAATAAGATTAAAATCAGATGGAAAGAGGAAGAAAAATGGACGAGAAACATGGCAAGCAAGGAGGGTACCTTCTGGATTTACCCAATATGCCAACTTTCTTGTGAAGATTGGGCACAGAGAAATATGGGTATCTATCTAGCTTTGTCAAAATTTAGAATTCCCGTTTACTTTTAGCTTTTGGCTTTAGACAGTTTGTGCAGAAATGACAGTCTGCCAAGAAAAACACACTTTGGACTTTTTGCTATGTGGACTTTTTATCTAATTTGATACATTTATTGTCAGTGCTCGCGCTGCCAATCGACATTATCGACAATTGTCGATTAATTAATTCAGCTGTCGATTAATACTTCCAATTGTCGATAAAAATTGTCGATTAATTTATTCCCAAAAAAAGTCGGGTAAAATTCCCTCTACTTGCCTGGATCAAGCTCTAATTTGCACCGGAAATGTGATAATCGTTTGTTTTACACCTCGGCGGACGCAACCTTAGGTAATCGACAGGTCACAGTTGGCTTGTATATTTCAAAATGCGTGTCATCTTATCGGTTATTATTCTAAGCCGTTAATTGGAGAACGCGATTATTTGTTTATTTCACGTTAAATTTTGATTGACTATTTTACTCGACGCGGTGATAGAATACCTCGGATTTCAATACCGCCAGAAACGGCGATGGCTACTACAAGAAACCAATTAGATATCATAAATTCGTTTACATTGCTAACGTAAGCCGGCACTGTTTAAATGTTGGCGAACAAAAAGAAAACAATAATTCATAATTGAATTTAACTGACATATTGACATTATTCTAATAAATTTTGTTCTTGAACCCTTAAAATCTTATCATTCTTCACTTGTACATCAACATAGGTCGTCCTAAACGAAAACTATCGCCAATTAAAAAAGATAATAAACTAAGGAAAATTTAACTGCATTTACAGTATTGGATTTAGCAGTGGTATCAGTGAATAGCAGTATGAAAATTCAAGTTAAATTTGAAGGCTTAGGTTGATAACCTCGTCCACTTCACTGTTTAGGTACTATCGAGCGAATGACTTTATTTAAGACATTATATCCTCCTCATTGACCTTATTAGAAAATAATTAAGGTCAACAGATAATAAAGGGAGGTAATTCATCATGTAACAGAAAATTTTCTCCTTTACTTATGCACATCATTTATTACAATAATAAAAAAAATGTTGTTTGGTAAAGAAGTAACCATTCATCAAAAGAAACTAGGACTTAATTGTCTGTATGCTTTTATACAAATAATGTGGGAAAAGGAGAACTATCCTTAGGAAATGGTGTAGAACAAATTTTCCTTTTCCTACAATATTTTCTACAATGTAAGATTAAAATGAAATTTTGTCTTTTGGTAAAGGAGTAACCATTCATCAAAAGAAACTAGGACCTAAAAGCCTTTATGCTTTTATGTAACTATTGTGGGAGGGAGCACTATCCCAGGAAATGGTATAGAGCAAATTCTCCTTTCCCACAATATTTTCTACAAGGTAAGATTAAATATATATGAGCATTTTATTATTATTATTATTGTAATGGAAATGATTATGTGAATGAAAGTTTGAAACTATGAGTAAAAAACAAAGTTAATGCTACATGTGCATGTCTGTTCTTTTAAACCAAACTTTGCGCGCTTAATTTGTCTATTATTTTTTTCAAGAAAAAATTGTTGGCCATTATTTTACTTAGGCCAGAGCTAGCACTGATTGTGTGTTCACAAGAAAAGTTTATTATTGTTAAACATTACTTTTGACTATAAGCTGCAATGGCTATGTTACAGAATTATATCAGATTATACATAAAAGGACCTACTAAATAATCTAGAAAGTTGTTGTTTAGGAGTCAGTGACTTGAGTTTTAGATTTTAGCAGAACCTCAGGTTCCCAGAATATCTGTCTGAAAACTCCAATGAGTATCACATACATGTTACTAAAAGTAGTTCTACAAAAAGACAGTCATATTTAAATCTTTAATTTAGGACAACATTTTAAACTTGTCCCAGTTGAAAGCATTTGCAGACAGTAATTTAATTGTGGCTCAAATGTTTGGGAGGAAAACATTGGTAAAGGAGAAAATGCTGGTAACTGAAACCATTTCCCACAATATTTTCATAAGCTTACATCTTCAGATTTGTCAACCCTTAATGCGCCTTTCACTACTATTGTTGCCTTTGTGGCCAATGTAGATCAAGATCAGACTGCATAGAACATGTGGTCTGATCTACACTGTCTACTTTTCTGAAACATTTTTCATAGAAGCAAACTCTGAAATTGCAACTCCGAGAGTTTTAATTATATTTTTGAATTGTCGGGTTTGTTTATTTCTAAGGTTTAAAATGTGAGTTTAATTGGTAAAGGGTTAAACCCGATTGAGAAAATTAAAATTCTAGGGAGCAACAATTATATAAATTAAACAAATTAACTCCTGCAGGTGGTCTTTTTCCTCTTGCAGGAGGCTACTTTGGAAAAGATAGTGGGAAGTGTGGAAATTACTTGTAGTTATCAAAGTTTTACTTTTTGCTACAGTATTTTACATTTGTCTTGTTTACAACGATGCTTGGACAGTTACATGTTGCAAATTTGTTGCAGAATGATTGAATCGAGTTAAAGGAAAACGATAAAAGAAAAAGCACAATTTGAAATCTTGAAATGCTCCTTGTATCTTTTGTTATTTTTAAATGCATATCTTAAATTTTATCCGTGATTGATTCCACAGAGAAAACGAACTGATTATGTAAACAAGGGATGGAAACAGACCGTGATAGATGTGGGACAAAATAAAGCAGCTTTAGAAGCAAAAATCCAAAAAGATCCACCCAAACTGCTGATGGTTAGACGAGTTAAGACAACATCTGGGCGGCCATATTGGGAAAAAGATTACATAAAACAACTTGGACTTCATGAGGTTAGATTTTCACTGTAATCTGTATCAACCCATTATCTCCTAAAGAACTGTCGAAGACAATTTGGAAAACAACCATGTAAAATATGAAAAAATAACATGGATTAACACTTTACCACACAAATCTGAGTTTTAACGACCCAGAGGAAGGCACCTTTTGAAAACATTGTAGGAACAGGAGAAAATGCTGGTAACCAGCATTTTCTCCTTTTCCCACAATGTTTTCTACCCTTCTCACAACATGTTTTAATTTTTCAGCCACATTTATTTTGTCGTGTGCAAGTGCTTTCAATTTGGTGTAGCCTAAAATTTTGTCATTTGGTAAGGAGTTAAATCTTTACCAAATAACAAAAATTTTAGACTGGTTCAAATTGAAAGCATTTGCAGACGAGAGACTGAATGTGGCTTAAAATGACAATTGTGTCTCAAACCAGCATTTTCTTTCTTTTCCCACAATGTTTTCAAAAGCTTTCTTTCTCAGAGATGTAGAACGCAGACTTATGTGTTGGAGGTATTATTACACTGTCACAACTGTAACTGTGCATTGCAATTATGCCTCACTCATGTAGAAGGAGGTGGAGTAATATAGGACCATGGTGGCCCATTTGTTTCTGTATATAGAATCGGTATAATGATTCAGTTAAATGTTCATAGATTGCATATTATCATTCAGAATAGCTACTAGTATTTGTTTAGTTTTGGTGTTGAAAGGGTCGAAAACGTTGTAGATAATGGAAAAGATTCTGGTTCCCAGCATTTTCTAGTTTTCCCACAATGTTTTCAAAAGCCTCCATTCTCAGGGTCATTAAAACACAGGATACTTTTGCTAAAGAGTCAGTTGTAGAATATGTATTTTGAAGCAATATTTTTGAAAGATTTAATTTGAAGAAAGATCACAATCTTGATTCCATTTGTTTTCTTTTGCAGGAAAAGGAAATTCAGATTTTTCAGAACACACAAACTAACGCTGGTTTGTTAAATAAAGTAAAACATTTAGTAGAAATTTTGCCAATTACTTTTCCGTATGGACTACCAGAATCTGAAGAAGACCTGGAGCATTGTGTACTATGTGATAATGGAGAATTTATCGTCAAGAAGCGCATAGAATCTCCAGCACTGAGAGGTATCGAAACGACAGCTGAGATTCCAGATGACAAATGGCAGATTACTCAAGAATTGCTTGATAGAACTTTGGAGCTGAAAAAGCAGAAATTCCAGATTCATCAAGAATTTTATCCGACAGTTTATCCTTGGAAAAGAAATGAGGATGGGAAAGAAAGGCGATATAAAGGGAACATTAATATTGGAAGTGATATGACTTGGTACTGAATTTAAAATGGGTGTCATGTAACATTTCTAGGTATGTAAATTGTAAATCCCCTTAGTGCACCAATAAATGCCTTACAAGTCAATCCCCAGTTTTAACATCTCTAGAGAAGAAGACGTTTGAACAAATTTTTGAGCCACATTAATTTTGGCGTCTTCAAATGCATTCAGTGCGGACAAGTCTAATATTTCGTTGTTTCAGTTGAGAGTAAAATGAAACGGAAAGTTATAATTCATAAATACATCAGTTTAAAAAGGCATTTCTTTAAGAATATTCGACAAAATACATATTAGGTTAGATCTTGGATCAGATTGTATTTTCTGCGCAGTGTGCTGATACTGGATATTGATCTCCATGGTCCTCAAATGCATGTACAACTAAATGTATATTTAATTTGTATTCTATCTGGGTTAATTAATTTTGGCAAAGGGGATGTGAATGTTATGCGACCAAACCTTCTACCAAACAATTCTGTGTTTAACGACCCTGAGGAAGAAGGCTTTTGAGAATGTCATGAGAAAAGGAGAAAATGCTAATTTCTAGCATTTTCTCCTTTTTCTACATTGTACTCTACCTATTCAAACACAAAACCCATCATTTGAAGCACATTTTACTCGTCATCTGCAAATGCTTTAAATTTGAACAATTCAAAAATGTTATTGTTTGGTAAAGAGTTAAAATGGACATTGATTTGTATTTATACTTACCTAAATCTTGACACTGACAAATCCAGTAATTATTGCCACATTTCTTGTCTGCAACTACCAAACAACAAAATTTCAGTCTTGTCTAAATTAAAAGCAATTGCAGACAACCAGTTAAATGTAGATCCAATGGTGGTATTTATCTTTGAAAGGATAGCAAATATTGTGGGAAATCAGAAAATGCCAATTACCGGCATTTTGTACTGTTCATACTAGTTTTCAGAATTTTTTTGTTTTTTTCTCAGGGTCATAAAACAAGTAGTAATACGTATTGCTATCCTGAATAAACGGAAGTAACCACAGAAAATACCATTTCCAGCATGTTACCAAGTAAATACATTATCTCCTGCTACCTATTCTTTCCATCTTGCAGGAAACTGCATTTGCATTGTGGTTAAAATAGAAATTGCTTGTGATAAGTAATTTTTCCTTTACCACAATGTAGATTTTCAGTATTTATTAATGATGATTTTATAATTATCTGCAGGCTTGGAGCCAAGACAACTATTTCACAGGGTTCCCGCTGGGCTTCGCATTTGGCGCCAGAGCCAAGACAACTATTTCACAGGGTTCCCGCTGGGCTTCGCATTTGGCGCCATTTGCGATAGATTTGTAAATGTGGCGCCAAAAAATGCCGATTGGCGAAAATGACTGGCGACGATATTTTTCATATCGGGATGCCGATCTTTTTAAAACTGGACCCCTTCACTGCAATGCATGGATGCATGACCACCAATTCATCGATAAAAGTGAAATAAATCAACTGGAATAAACAACGGCATCGAAGTAATCAAAATGACTTCACAAATCGATGTCATTTACACCTGTCTATCCGAATATACATACACTTTCGATAACATAAACATTCGGCTCGAAAAAAATTGTAAATTCATTTTGGAAAACTGTCCGAAAGTGAAAGTATCGAAGACCAGTGGCCTATATCAATCGTGAATGTTACTAAATGTCCAAATGAATCATGATCGCAGGTAAAATACAGCGGGTTTCCAAAATGGCGACGGCGTCGCCGTCGGCGTTGGCTAAAACCCGGACAGTAATGTTATCGTCGTCCTCGGCATTTTCTATGTCGTTCTTCCTCCGTTAATCGCCACACCTTTTCGTAAAACTTGTTTGGTTTTTTTTAATATTTTAACTTTTTTGTACTGTTACAGATAAAAAAAAAAAAGTCCCTACAGAAGCAATTTCTTTCTAAGGGAGAAATTTCTTTTTTTTTTAACATTTTTTTTTTTACATATTGACTTTGTTGTTTGGTTTGTACAATTTAAACTTCTCTGTGTTTCAAAAAGTCTTTCTTTAAAACTTTGTTACAAAAGTAGAAATTGCTCTCAATGACCTATTTCTGCTTTTGTCACAGTGGTTTTACAAACATTAAAGATAGATCTACTTAAACTAAATAGATGTTGTTTTTTCCATTGTTCACAAAAATATTTTTTTTACTATATTCATGAAAAAGACATAGATATGAATTATGAAATCTGATGAAAACAAATGTTTTCTTGTTTGTTTTTTTTTTATTGACACAACCATGCGATGAAAATTCATAGTCCAACTCTTGATTATGCCTGACCCCCGGTACTTTCATTTTAAAATTGGCACCAACTGGCTCTAATTATTTCAATTTGGCACAAACTTTTCTCATTTGGCAAAAGTGATGGCGCAAGACAAAAAGAAGCCAGAGGGAACCCTGATTTCAGAAGTGATACCAAATTAACTGAAGATCTTTGACAGGATAGAAAATATTGTGGGAAAAGGAGAAAATGCTGGTTACCAGCATTTCCTTCTTTTCCCACATTTTTTCCACAGCCTCTCAGGGTCATAAAAATATGTGATTATTTGATATAGGGTTAAACCTTAGAGCTCCTAATAAAATCCAAGTCATTTTTAGTTTAGAAATTAGACCCAAATAATTTCAACTTCAATGTAGCTGTTTTCCAGATTGTTTAAGCATACCATACCATACAGTGTAGATCAAAGATCAGACTGCATCTTCTGTGCAGTCTCATCTTGACCTACTCTGACCAAGGCAACCCTAGTTGTGAAAATCGGTTTGAAAGTTTTGATTAAATGTTGGTCATACAATAGCATTCAGCATTGTTTATCACCCATAGCCACTAAAAAGGGTATTCTGATGCCTGTTCATTTGATGAAGCTTTTTACAAAATAAGTAATTTGATTTATATTTGTGCGAGTTTTCTTTGAATCCCAATTTGACAGGGGTGGGACTGTACTCCTTTCAGGAAGTTTTTAACTCTTAAGTGAATGACAAAGTTTAACAATCCTATGTTCAACCTTTGCCACACAATCCGAGTTGTAATGACCCTGTGAAAGAAGCCTTTTGAAAACATTGTGGGAAAAGGAGAAAATGCTGGTAACCAGCATTTTCTCCTTTTCCCACAATGTTTTATACCTTATCAAAGATAAATTCCAGCATTTAAACCACATTTAAATTATTGTCTACAATTGAATCTAAGGATGATTGTTTTTGAAAGCATTAAACATATTTTATTGCCATTATTGGTACATAATCATATTTATGACGTACAACCACAGAAATACTGGGCAAAGGGGTCTTGCCACAAGTTCTGACAACTTAGGTTCGGCCATTTCCTTATGGTTTCTTACACAGGCTAATACCTTCTAGGTAGTGTGTATATACAGTCATACATCCAAAAAATTCGTTTAAAGGTATAGAAGGTATTGATATTCCGGTCATGAGATACTTCTTACGAAATGGCGTCTAATGAAAGCATTGTGGGAAAAGGAGTACATGCTTCTTACAAGCCTTTTTTTTTTTTTTTTCAACATGCTTTGTACTCTTTCAAAGGCAATTCCTAGCTTTTGAGCCAAAGTCAGTCTGACATTATGTTGATGCCTTCAACTTGGACATGTCTTAAATTTTGTTGTCTGATAAAGATTTAATCCAACTGTGTTTCTATTTGGAACTGGCAAAAGTAAGACAATCTGATAGAATTGCTTAGCAGACTTCAACTTGCAGATGACTTTCAAGCAGATGTCATACAGAAGACCATGCATGAAAATAATATGGAAAAAGGAGAATTTGCTAGTTTTGGCAATACAGTATATGCAATTTCTCCCATAGTGACAGTGTTTCCACATGAACTGTGTTCATGCTTCCAGCCAAGTCATACATGTTATTCATCTTTAAACCTTTCCCAAACAACCTTTTGTATTAGCTGTACTTACAAAACCAACTTTTGAAAACGTTGAGGAAAAAGAAGAAAATGCTGGTAACCAGCATTTTCTTCTTTTCCCACAATGTTTCTACCCTCACAGAAACAAATCCCAACATCTGTGCCATATTTGAGTTGTCATCTGCTAACACTTTAAATTGGGAGAAGTCTATTAGAGTTTTGTTTTATTTTTAAACATACATCTTCACTTGTTTTCATCCAGTTTTTTAACCAGTTTTTTCTTTATTTCATGAAACTATAATCACTCTTGTATCTTCATGCCAAATATTGCCCCCGACGGTTGCAAGGTTGCACAGATTACAACGGACAGAAAATGCATTTCATTCTGCGGAGGCTATCCCTAGACATAACAACCAGTTTCCGGTTTAAATCCAAGACAAAACCCTACAGTTTCTTTACCCCATATACCTTATATTGGTTTTTTTTTTTTTTTTTAACCTATGTTTACACAGCTGACTAGATTATAACACCGTCAAGTTTCTCTGGCTGTAAAGATGTCTATTTAAGAGTTAACCCTTTATCATACAATCCTGAGTTTTAACAACCCTAAGGAAAGATGCTTTCGAAAACATTGTGAAAAAAGAAGAAAATGCTGGTAACCAGCATTTTCTCCTTTTCCTACAATGTTTTCTATCCTTCCTCAAACAAATTCCATCTTATGATCCTCTGATTCATGTTGAATGTGTTGCCTGCAAATGCTTTCAATTTGGACACACCATAATTTTTGTCATGTTAACCCTTTACCACACAATCCCGACTTTTAACGACTCTGAGAAAGAAGCCTTCTGAAAACATTGTGGGAAAAGGAGAAAATGCTGGTAACCAGCACCAGCATTTTCTCCATTTCCCACAGTGTTTTCTACCCTTCCAAAATCAAATTTCAATTTCTGATTCACATTTATTTTGTCGTCTGCAAATGCTTTCGATTTGGACTAGTCCAAAATTTTGTGGTTTGGTAAAGGGTTAAGCAATGTTTTTACAGTTGTAATTTTGGCTGCATATTTTTTTTTTTTGGGGGGGGGGGGTTTACCCCATTTACAAGGGGAAGCATTTCGTCCATATACTGCAAAAGAGGCCAACGTACATGTATAATTCTCTTAATAAATCAGTAATATCAAAAGGAAAGTCAAAGAGTCTAACAAATTTATTATTTCAGTATAGAGGATTCAGTAATGATTAGCTGTAGAAACAATCTCAGAAAAACAACTACAATCTGTAGGCCAAAAAATTTACAATTCTTCATCATCAATAAAATGTTTCTTTTAAAACCTTTACTATTAAGTGCAAGACTAATTGTTCTTGCAGACAGTAAAGATGAGGATCAGAATACATTTCGTGTTAAGTCAGATCTTGGATCCACACCATTTTTCCTTAACAGAATATAGGTGATATTTCCCTGGGTAAGATCATACCTTCTAAAAAATGCCTTCACTACTCTTTTAACCCTTTACTGACTTTTAACAACCCTGGGAAAGAAGCCTTTTGAAAACATTAAGGGAAAAGGAGAAAATGCTGGTAACCAGCATTTTCTCCTTTTTTCCACAATGTTTTCTACCCTATCAAAGAAAAATTGCACCATTTGAGCCAAATTGAAAATGTTGTCTACAAATGTTTTCAATTTGGAAAAAATTAAATCTTTGACGTCTGGTAAAGAGTTAAAGAATACCTTCGAAAACATTTAGAGAAAAGATGGAACTGGTGGTACCTAGCATTTCCTCTTTTTCACTTATTGTTTTCTACCCTTACAAAGACATACCATGTCATTTGAGCTTCTTCTAATTTGTAGTAGACTGAAAATACTTTTGATATTGACAAGTTACCACACAATATAGTTCTAGACTTGTCCAAACTGAAAGTATAAACAGACAACAAAGTAAATGTGACTCAAAACTGGAAACTTGTTTTGGAAAGGGTAGAAAACATTGTGGGAAAAGAAGAAAATGCTGGTTACCAGCATTTTCTTCTTTTCTCACAAGGTTTTCAAAAGGCTATTTCCTCAGGGTCGTTAAAACTCGGGACTGTGTTGTAAGGGTTAAGAAGTTGTGTTTTTAAGATCACTAGTTCAGACTGTACAGTTCTTGGAATACTTTGACTTTGTATCAGATTACGAATGCAGGATACAGACTGATCATGGATCTTTGCCTTCCTATTCTGTGAGAAGTTTTGATAAATGCAGTCTTAACTTGCAATATCAATTCTCTTTGTTTCCACAGATGTTATCCATTCATTTACTTTGCTTGCTATGGACTTTAGGTCAATTGCAGGACACAAGTGTACGAAGTCATGAAGTTAAGGGCTAAAGAATTTCCCAATGTGAACAAGCTGCAGTCCAACTAATTTTTATCAAGCACATAAGGGACACTTAAAATGTGCTTGCTTAGTAAAGGTGCTTGCTCAGTACAGGTAAATATTATCATATTTGCCTTCCCTGGGACCTCAATTTGTTTGTATTGAAGTTTAAAGCCGTTTCAACAGCTAAGGTCATGTCATGGAGGTCAGTGCACCTATACATGTGTTTCTTGGCTTTCTCACACCAGTACTGACACATCGTTCTATCCAAGTCACTGACTACTTTTCTCACTTATATCTGAGGCGAGAGGCCAAAAATCGCTAAAAGACTTTGCCTCAACTGATCATTGAACCTGCATCCACCAGTTCATGAGTCAGATGCGCTTACCACTGTGCTACCTGGACAGGCCACCTGAATTAGTAGTAGCTGAAACAGCTTGCTTCCTAAACCCTTGATTACACAATGCGGCCTTTCAACAACCTTGAGAAAGAATACTTGAAAACATTCTGGAAAAAGGAAAAAAATGCTGTAACCAGTATTTGTGTCCTCTCCCAACAATGTTTTCTACCCTAGCAAAGACAATTTCCACAATTTTAGCCACATTTTATATGACATCTGCATATGCTTTGGGTTTGGACAATTTTAACCCTTAGGCTGCTATGCACAACTCACTAACCTTTTGCAGACAGTGTAGATCAAGATCAGACTGCGCAGAAAGTGCAGTCTGATCTTTGATCAGCACAGTCCAATAAGGACATATTTTAACCCTTAGGTTGCTATGTACAACTCACTGACTTTTTGCAGACAGTGTAGATCAAGATCAGACTGCACAGAATGTGCAGTCTGATCTTTGATCTACACAGTCCGATTAGGACATTCTTTCCCC
Organism: Hippopus hippopus; assembly: GCA_946811185.2. Lineage (NCBI taxonomy): Eukaryota > Metazoa > Mollusca > Bivalvia > Cardiida > Cardiidae > Hippopus > Hippopus hippopus. The sequence goes on from OX328100.1 coordinate 42,921,340, forward strand.
CCCAAAAAAATACCCTTGAAATAGTATGATTTGGGTTTCAAATATCGGCCTTAAAAACTTCATTTCACTTACTAGCAGGATAAGGGTTAAAATTTTGTCGAGGAGTAAAGAGTTCATAACGTTTGCCATGAAGACAATATTTACTGCACTCTATGAATAATGTGGAACATTAATCACATTCTGACATATTTGAAGCAGAAAACTAGGAAAAAACCTGTACAAAATACGGATAATGAACATGAATTTACCAAACAATCCCATATTTAACAACCCTGAGGACAAAAATCCTCTAGAAAACAGTAAGGAAAGGATAAATTGCTGATAACCAGCATTTTCTCCTTTTTCCATGATGTTTTCTACCCTTTTGTCCTCTACAAATGCTGTCAATTTGGAAGAGTCTAAAATTTTGTTGGTTTGGTAAAGAGTCCAGCCATGAGTACAAGTGAAAAGTACTGCTGCAAAATGAGAGATTGCTTGTTACCTGCCATGTCTCCTGCAACTTGGTTAATACAAAACAAAATTGTTTCTTTACAAATTTTTTTAAAAAACCAAAAGCCTTTTCAGACAGCAACTTTAAATTTGAAAGAAACGAGTTTAACTCCTTGTTCAAGTTACAGAGAAAGACAGTAACAATCATTTTCTTCTTTTCCGCAATATTCCAAAAACCATTAATATTCAGTAATTTTTGGTAAACAGGATAGGTCTTTACCAAATGACAGCATTTAGATTCGTGCAAACTCAAACTCAAGACATTGCAGTTCGAACAAAACTTTGAAGAAGGTGAAAATATGATAGGACAAGAGGGCCATTGGCCCTAAAATATTTTAGCTCACCTGAGTAAAGTCATCTAGGATAGATAAAGCTGAAGCGATCCTGGTTGTGATGATGTACAACACATGAGTGTTAGTGATCTACTTTTGTCCAATAAATCATCACAACAAAATATTCTGACCATGTTTCATGAGTATCAGGCTGAAAAAATGGCCTCTAGACTGCACTAAAATTTATCAGGCTGAAAAAGTGACCTCTAGACTGCACAAAACTTTTTCTAAGATTCGGCCCAGTGATCTATTTTTTGACCATACATGGCCAAATTTTTAAATAGTTCAAGATACCACCAAGACAAACATTCTGACCAAGTTTTATGAGTATCAGACTGAAAAAATATGGCCTCTAGAAAAATGCACACAAGGGTTTTCTCATATTTTTCCCAGTGACCTACTTTTTGATCCAACCTGTCCTGATTTCAGACTGGTCCAAGGTATCATCTAAAAAATCTAAATATTCTAACAAAGTTTCATGAGAATCAGGCTATAAAGGTGGCCTCCAGAGTGCACTACTTTTTGACCCAAAGTGACAAAGAACTATCACAAAAACTCACCTTGAGCACTTTATCCTCAGGTTATCTTAAAAGGAGAAAATGCTAGTTACCATTATTTTCTCTTTCACAATGGTTTCAAAGGCCTTCTTCAGTAGCAATGCAAAAACATAGCATTGTTGGGATACGGTTAAATACATGTATGTTTTGAAAACAATGAAATGAAAGACTTTTTTCCAACATGGAATGAAAACTATGTACAAAATTACTTCAAATATAACAATCTTTTTCATATACAAACAAAAATGTGTTCCAGTTAACACTATCAGTAACAACCAAACATTAAAAATTAATTTGAAAGCTCAAACATGCAAGAAAATCCTTCACTCTGAATTCTTTAACTCTACCAGACAACAAAATTTTAGACTTGTCAAAATTCTAAACATTTGCAGTTTACAAAATATATTTGCTTCAAAATTCAAATCTGGTTTTGAAAAGGGTAAAATATATTGTGGGACAAGGAGAAAATGCTAGATACCAGCATTTTCTCATTTTCCCACAATGTTTTCAAATGTCTTGTTCTTAATACCTTTACCAAATGAACCCACGTTTTAACAACTATGAGAGAGGAAGGAATTTGAAAACAGTGTTGGAAAAGGAGAAAATGCTAATAACTAGCATTCCCTTTTTTTTTGCGACTGTTTCTACCCTATAACCCTTTACCAAACAATCCAGGGTTTTAAAGACACTGAGAAAAAAGCTTTTGAAAACATCGTTGGTATGTTGTACATTGTGGGTATAGGAGAACCTGCTGGTAACCAGTATTTCTTTTTTTCTTTTTCCCACAATGTTTAGCCCCTTTTCAACGAAAAAATTCACCAATTAACTACACATTTAACCATACAAAGCAAATGCTTTGAATTTGGAAAAGTCTAAAATTATGATGTTTGGCAAAGTGTAAATCTTTCCCATACAACAAAATTTTGGACTGGACCAAATTCAAAGCATTTACAGAGAACAAATCAACTGTAGCCAAATGATGATTTCTGTATTTAATCGGGTAGAAAGCATTGTTGGAAAAAGGAGAAAATGCCAGTTTCTAGCATTTTTTCCCCATCCCACAATGTTTTCAAAATCCTGCTCTTTCAGGGTCATTAACACTCAGGATTGTGTGGTAAAGGATTAGGACACAAAACTTGTCATTCTAGCCAAATCTTGTTTGTCATTTGCAACTGCTTTCAACATGGACAGGTCCAAAATATTGTTGTCTAGTAAAAACTCAACTGTTAGGATCTATTAGGATGTTTCAGATATCATCATCATTTTAGATATATGTAGGTGTCTCCTTTTTCCCATCAGCCCCTTAACTCTTTACCAAACGACAAAATTTTGGACTAGTCCAAATTGAAAGCATTTGCAGACAACAAAATAAATGTGAATCAAAAATTTAGATTCGATTTGGGAAGGGTAGAAAACATTGTGGGCAAAGGAGAAAATGCTGGTTACCAGCATTTTCTCCTTTTCCCACAATGTTTTCAAAAGCTTTCTTTCTCAGGGTCGTTAAAAGTCGGGATTGTGTGGTAAAGAGTTAACTTTCAAGGTGATAGTACAGACCTGATTAGTGCCACTTCAAATTTACTTTTTAAGTTATCGGACAGTGTAGATCCCAGATCAGACTGCATGTTCTGTGCAGTCTGATCTTGATCTTCACTGTCCGCAAAAGGTCCGTGAGTCAGGCTTAGCAGCTTAAGGGTTAGAATACACCAGCATTATGCAAGCAGACAAAATTCTTAGATTTTCTCTTTTTACATAATACATGTATATAATTATACATGCATAAAGCACAAGATGTAGCTCAATAGGATTTGTCTATTTTGGGAGGAGAAATTGCTTTTGTACCAGTTCCCACAATGTTTTCAGAATTGTTCTTTAAATTTCACAGGTTCATAAATCATTGTTTGGGTAGGGGCAAAATTCATCCTAGCTGCATTTTGAGGCACCTGTGGACAAAATACAAATGAATACCCTACAGCAAATAGGGAAGAGCCTTGAAATAGATACCTTTTGAAAAAGAACATTTTTGTAATTGCTTTGTCTTTAAAACTGTAGAAAATATTGTGGGAAAAGGAGAAAATGATAGTTATGGTGCCCATTATACATGTAATCTCCTTTCTCATAATCTTTCAGAAAACCTTTTTGTTGGGTCATGAAAACACCATGAGAGTGCAATAAGGGTTAGAATATCTGACAATAGGTAAATCTCCAGACTGCAATTTTTGTGCAGTCTGATTTCAATCTCAAACAAAGCACCTGTGTTGCCCTAACATGCCAAGAGACATAAGAAAATTTTCACTTCAAATACAAGAATCTTTTCCAGTCAGTTGAACTTCACACGTTTTACAACCATAGGATTTCTTCTTGCTTTGGACTCAAGCAAGAATCCAACAGCTTTTTCAAAACTTTGACCCTGCATTGGTTTAACTTTACTGTTGGTGTTATTTACCGAGTTTGTATTTAGTGAGTTTTGGAAGGCTGGATCATTCTCATCTCCAAGGAGGTTTATCTCTGGTTCATTGTTCACCTTATTCCTAGTAACTCCTTGACTTTCCCTGATACCAGGTATACTTCCTGTCATGGAAATGTTTTCAATATTATGCCGTCTTTGTATATCTGAAGAAAGAGACACTGTTTTTCTAACTTCACCATCACTCACTGAAGTGTTAGATTCTGAGGAACTTTGAACTATGTCTGCAATAGTTTCTATTTTTCTAGAAATATTACTGTTTCTCCTTGCCCCACCCTCCAATCCAGTCTCTGCTTCCTCTATGATGGTTTCTGGTATATCATTAGTACAGCTTTCTGTAACTGAAGGTGGTCGGTATGTACTCAGTATTTCCGAGTGATCCTGAAGCTGATCACTACTACTACTACTACCACTGGCTGTCACACTGTCAGCAATAGTTCCCATAGTAAATGATTTCTTTAACCTTTCCAGAGATCTTCTCTGATTTTTCCGTCTTGACAACCTTCGGTCTGAAACAAAAGATAACAAAGTTATTGATGTTGTTTAAACTGAAAAATTGCCAAGAGGAAAGGTATATTCTCATCATATGTCTCAAGCATAAAAACTTATTTTTCTCTTTAGCTTTAGGGTTTTTTTTGTTTTGACCCTCAATCTAACATCCCTTGTCTTGAAAGCATGGGCTGCATAGGCTGATCCGAGACGACACTTTACGCAACTGCGTGAATGCCCCTTTTCGTGTGTTGCAAGCCATATAAAGCCATCATATAAGCAAATGGTTTGTCATTGCCAAATGCCTTAAATATGAACAAGTCTAAAATGTTTCCTTCTGGTAAAGGATTGATTATCAATCTGCACCCTATGAATCCGTAATTTGATGCAGTTGTTGCATGATCCATTGAAATACATCATGACAAACGGAGACATTGCTGTATGTCTGTAATTGCTCCATCTGTCAAAATGCTTCTTGTCTTCACATTACATCGGTTGTGTTCAGTAGGATATGAATATTGCAGTTTCAAGGTGGTTTTTGATTCATAATCAGCCTGCAGGTTCTATCTGATCTTGATCTACACTCTCTGTACAAACAACAAAAATGTTGCTGAGCTCTGGGGGCATAATAAGGTTATCAAGTTAGTCAACTTAGCCTGACACCTGAATACAGAAGCTACAGTTTTCATTGTCTTAGCACAACTGAAACCCTTTACCATACAGACTTGAGTTTTAATGACCATCACTAAAGAAGGCTTTTGAAAAACATTGTGGGAAAAAGAGAAAATGCTGGTGACCATCATTTTCTCCTTTACCTACAATGTCTTTTACCATTTTAAAGATAGAAATCATCCTCTGGACAACATTAAATTTGCCGTCTGCAAATGCATTCAAAGTGGATGAGAGTTACACTAAACCTATGAAAGGCAGAAAACCCTATCAAACACTTTGCATGCTGACCATCTTTTCATCAAAACCTTAATGGTTAATGCAGACCTTTAATTCAAGCTATAGGATTCATATTTCTGCAAGCCATTTGAATTTGGACATATTGTGCTGTAACACATAGTCAGCCTCATTATAATATCCATACTTTTAAATGCTATAAGTTAAATTTGCCTGTATCTTGACTCTGGAATTGTTTGCTTTCGGCTGCAAGTGGGTCTTTAAAATCATTGAGCTGTGAAGATCAGGATCAGATATGCCATGTCAAATCATCCGTATGCAAGCATTTATCACAAATCTTTCCTTGTAAAGTGTACAGTTTATATGTAGTAGTAGCTAGAGAAATTTAAATAGTTATCTTGAGGAGAACTAAAATGTACCAGAGACAGAAAATAATACTACTCAAAGACAAAATTCTCAAGCGTTTTCCTTTTGTCAAAGAGTTTTGAAAAAGCCATAAATTTACAGTTTCAGCAACAAAATAAGACGAATACAAAGAGAGAAAAAAAGCATCATTAAAGTTGGTATCATGCAACAAGCAGGATGCAATAGCAAAGCAAACATGCACTAAATAGGTCAGTTTTTCCAGTTAGGCAGTACATGTATTACATGTATGTTATTTACCAAACAATCTAATTTTAGACTTATCCAAATAAACAGAGATTTTAGATGATCAATCAAATGTGGCTGAAATAATGGAATTTGTCTTGAAAGTGTAGAAAATATTATGGGAAAAGGAATAATGCTGTTTAGCAGCACTTTCCCCCTTCTTCACATGTCACATTAACCCTATACCAAATAATCCTGAGTTTTCACAACATTGAAGAGAGAAAACTTTGAAAACATTGTGGAAAAAGGAGAAAATGCTGGTAACCAGCATTTTCTCCTTTTTCCACAATGTTTTCAAGCCTGTCAAAAAAAATATCCAATCATTTAAACCACATGGAATTTTTTTTATCTGCAACAGTATTTCTGCCTTCCTTTGAGACAAGTATAAAATTGTCTGGTATGGTTAATAATTAAAGGCCATAAAAAGACAGGGTCTTTTAGTAAAAGATTAACATATAGAGGATAATTTTCTGTTTCAGTGTATGATTGAAATTTCTTTCATCAGTGAAAAATGAAGGCTATATTTTCACAAGTGGCAAAGCCACCAGTGAAAATATGGCCTTTGCTTTTCATGAGATGAAAGAAATTTCAATCATACACTGAAACAAACAATTATCCTATTTCTTTTATGCTCTTCACTTTAACTTTTCTTTTCACGTCTTATTTTCACTCATCATGAAAAATATGTGCGTTTTTCAAGCGAAATAGATCTATTCAATGTAGATCTAGTTGGATATGGAATAGTGACATCATGAGTGATGCTGACTACGTCATAAAACACGACTTTCCCCCCGCTTAAAATTCATTCATGTTCTAACAATATCTGTGGTATGTCAAAAAAAAAAAGTTACAACATTCAGCAATGAATTATAACATTCATTGGTGAATTATTGGGATACAATTCACTGTTAGATTTCTATAAACTGTTGAAAAGCATGAAAGAAGACAGTTTTCTTATTCCATGAATTAACATTCTAAGGTACAAATACTTGAACTCTTTATGACAAAATCTTAGACATGCAGATGAATAGGATTCAAACAATGGGACTTGTCTTTGAAAGGGTAGAAAACATTGTTAACAGAGGAAGAAATGCTGGTTACCAGCATTTTCTCCATTTCCCACTATGTTTTCTAAAGCGTTGTATCTTAAAGTTATTTAAAGTCCGGATTGTGTGGAAAAAGGCTAGGTAGAGAAATAAAAACAACTTCCACATCAAAGATTTTGCAGGAAAAAGGAAAAACATTCTTAAAATTTTAGTAAAATTGAACCATGCTTTTCGTCACTTTCAACAGTATTTCAGCCATATCACAGCCACAACTCACTTACGTGTTCTTGGGTTAACCTAGCACTACACTGGGCCTCTACAGTTCCATGCCAAAGGAAATCATATTGAAAACAGAGCAATAATTGTTTTTAACAAGGAATTATCCTCTTTCCTATAATGTTTTAAAAACCATGGACATAACAGTAATAAATAATTACATGTATGGAACAAAGTTTGTGCATGAAATAAAATCTACTAGATTCACGTACAATTAACCCTTTACCACACAATCCCGAGTTTTAACCATCTTGAGAAAGAAGGCTTTAGAAAACATTGTGGGAAAGGAGAGATTACTTGTAACCACTGTTTTCTCCTTCTCCCACTATGTTAACTACTATATTACACAAAATCCTCATCATTTGATCCACATTTAAATTGCCGTCTGCTTTTAATTTACTTTTGTGTACAATTTTGTTGTCTGGTACAGAGTGAATGATAATTCAAATCCAAAAGGAATGACCTTCAGCACTTAAATTTAAATCTATGATGTTCCTATTATAGGTTATTGATATATAGATATCTGGTATGTAAAGAATATATGTACAGCAGAGAAGATAAAATATTAAGTAATGATACAATGGATCAAATCCAAAAAGAGAAGTATGTGGCAGTAAAAATAAACAATTTTAGGAAAAAGATATCTGACTATATGAGAAAGATTATAAAAAGAGATGGTTAGAGTCCAGAAAACCATACAAAAATAAATCCAATCAGTGCAAAGGAAAAAACATTATTCAAGGAGAATTGCATGGAATCAAGCAACTATAAATTCCATGTAATCAAGCAATATGAGTTTTGTCTCAACCTGATCATTACATCATTTATGATTCATAACAGTCCATGCTCTTACCTCCCTTTATGCACATCTCAAAACATGCATATAAGATAAAGAAGAACAGTGTATTAGAAGTCTTTGTTGTAGATAAGAAATTGTGGTCAGCAAATTTGAATATAATTTGGCTGGAATGGTGGTAAAGAGGTAAAACAGAGGAGTAACAATCAAAGGTTGTAGGTTCAATTCCTGGCAGTGCAAAAATCTTTCGGACACATTCCCCTGCACTAAAGGTGTACTTGTATGTAAGCGAGAGGTACATGTAGCCTTGTGTGTGTGTCAGTGCTTTGCAGTGGGCATGTAAAATAATCATGGAAATCTATTCAAAGAAGCACTAGGGGCTTGTGCAATGACTATCTTGTACCTGATTCTTTATTTCTTTTCACTAACTGATTGTCCATACCAATATGTCTCTTATCCATTTACAGTGCTGTAGTAGAAAGATGTATCCATATCTTAATCTTTGACAGAGTTTTAAAGTGTTTGTATTGACTTTTTTCAAAACAAGAGGGCTATGATAGGCCTAGATAGCTTACCTAAGCCTTTCAGAGAACGATGAAAACGCCTATGAGAACTAGGCAGAAAATGTGACTTTTAAAACACATAAAAAGTTTCTGTAAGATTTGAACCTAAATAGCTTAACTATAACAGATACAAATATTCAGATAAACTTTCAAGAATAAAATGTGGTGTCAAGAGTGCAAACAAGATTTCCTCTATATGAGCCATGCTCTGTAAAAAAGGGGGCTTAATGCATCTACAAAAAGTACTGACCCATGTGAGCCTGTACAGTCTGCACAGGGTGAAATTAATCCAAACTTTTTGGTATTGATAAATTTTATGCATGTCCAAGAACCATTTTACCTCATGATTGATTTGGTTGTGAGACTAAATGGATTTTATGGATCCCTCATTATGTGATGTCTTGCTTGTTATATTGCATTACAGAGATGCTTTAAATCCCCTTTTGCCAGTGCATGGCTCAAATATACATTTTGACTTAGTGGCCTACTTTTTCACCAAAGACGACATTTTCTAGCTTGCAATAAGTACCTTACAACATTCTGACTTCCACAGCATTGGACTAAAAGTGGCCTAATCAGGGAATAAAAAAGAGCGTGTCTAAGAAATGACCTTCTTTTGACTCAAACTGACACACATTCAAAATCCACCACCAAAGTTATAAAGAGAACCATTGAAACTAAATTTTTCATTATTTTTTCATTAGAAAAAATATGATTCTACTGTACACAAAGGTTTCCTACATTTGATCTAGTGATCTACTGATTTCAACCTGTCCCAAATATCTCAAAGTAAATAAAATTGCCAGCACCCTAAAAAGTTATGTTTTGTGTTACCTTATAGAAGAGTGATAGGGCTACAGAAAAAAATAAAAACATAATATTGCTCTAGACATTGTGGGCCGAAGCATGGTTTATACTGGGGTAGAGAAAAACAATCAAATCTGGAAAGAGAGACAGAGACATGATTATTAAGATAGAGTTAATGTTAGAGACATGCTAGAGATTATTGTTCAAGTTCCAACACTGCATCATCATCAGCATACATCTATAAGTAGTAGTATTACCTTGAGTTGGCCAAAGATGGCTGCTCATGACCCTGAACCATTGTATAGCTACAAAAAGGTGCTGAAGAAAAAGCTGGATGAAATTCTTCAAAAAGCATACACAAATACAAAATGTGAACAGACTATAGAAATATGTGCTTCAGGAAAAGATTCAAGTTTCACTCAGATGAAACAGTGTCTTTGTCATTTCTTAAAAGATTTATACATAAAAACATTAGAAAAAGAAAGAAGTCTCAGATGAAAAATGAAGAATGAGAAACATCCACATTTGGATCTCAAAATCTCCTTGTGCAAATTTCAGTAAATATATTTTTTATAGAATTTTTTGGTAAAAGACATTTTCTTCCTTTTCCCACAATGTTTCACTTTCCTTTTTAAAATAAAAATCTTATTAATTAGGGTTCACTCTGTCTGTAGGAGTACAGAGCACAACTACCTGATAGGGTTCTTTATGGTTTTACAAAATACTCTTAAACCTTAGAGCGCTGAATAAACCCAACGGACACATTCAGACTAGGAATAAGACTCAATTAATTGTAAATTTCATGGTTGCTCTTGTCAATGGCGTTTAAGCGAAATGGACAGTGTAGGTCAAAGATCAGATTGCACATTTTGTGCAGTCTGATCTTGATCTACACTGACCACAAAAGCAACTGTAGTCATGAAAGGTGCTGTAAGAGTTAAAAACATTTACTTTTTGTAAAGCAAACATGAAGCTTAACATCTACATGTATATTCTAGGGTGCAATGACCTCATAAACTGACAATTACATCACAAAATGATTCCAAAAGCTTAAAATGAAAGATTTGACTCTTTACCAGACAACAGAATTATAGGCTAATTTTAACTGAAAGCATGCACAGACAGCAAATTAAATGTGACTCAATTGATTACAGTTTTCTTTGAGATGATAGAAAACATTCTGAGAAAAAGGATAAAATGCTGGTTGTCAGCATTTTCTCCTTTCCTCATGTTTTCAAAAGCCTTCCTCCTAAGGGTCATTTATAGACCAGATTGTTTGGTAAAGGGTTAAACAATATTAATTGCAAGCCATTTACTTTGTTTTAAAGGCACATTCTAAAGAAACAAAAACAGAGACTCTTACAAAATGTTGTGAAAAGTGAGGAAATATCAGAGTTTTTTTCCATCATTCACAAATTTTCTTGTCTGTAAGATATTACCCAGACTTTTCATTCGCTTAATGTTCTCAAAATTGAACCGTCCAAAAAAGTATATATGATAAACATTCACAGATTTCTAAGGTGAACAACAACAAACAACACCAGCTGAAGCATAATGTTCTAAATGATTGGACAAAACATATATTTATAAATGAAAAACACAATTCATCTAAAAATTACACAAGGAAATATGATAACTGTAACCCTTCACCAAACAATCCTACTCTTTTAATGCATTGAGGAAAATGCTAAAAAAAATATGGGATTGTGGGAAAAGAGCAAATGCAAATAATTTTTTTTTTTTTCACACTATGCTTTTTAACCTTTCAAAGATAAATCCCGTTTTAACAAAGATTTTAAACATTGCCTGTTAAATGCTTTCATCACAGACATTCTAAAAATTTTGTCATCTGGTAAGGAATTTATTCATAAACACAACAGATAGACCTAGTGCTTAATGCTTTATCAAGGTATTAAAAAATGATGCATTTCATTACTGTGTAGATTTAGATCTTATCATTTAGTAGATTTTTGAAAGATGAGTGTTAAAATGTTGCTCTCTTTTGAATTTTACCCGAAATAATCATTATATTTACCAACATTTTCACGCTTTGAAATTCATTACTCCAAGATCCTTATTCTATAGCTTGCAAGATGATTAACCCTTTACCACACAATGACGCCTTTTAACGCCCCTGAAGAAGAGGCCTTTTGAAAACATTGTGGGAAAAGGAGAAAATGCTGGTAACCAGCATTTTCTCCTTTTCCCACAAAGTTTTCTACCCTATCAAAGAAAAGTTGCGTCATTTGAGCCACTATGAAATTGTCATCTGCAAATGCTTTCAATTTGGATAGGTCTTAAATTTTGCTGTGTGGTAAAGGGTTAACATAATTATAAAAGATATACAAGCATGAAAAACAATGTTAAAAAATATGCAAAGGCTTCTGTTTCTGCAATATTTGTCATTTCATTCCACACACATTATATTTATGAAACTCTATTATATTTCTGAAATGCTTAGTACCGGTTAGATTTTGTTCTATCCACAAACTTTTGCTTTGAATTCATATATCCAAATAAAGAAAAATCTTTTGACAAAAAAAAAAAAAGGCAAAACTGAAGAAACTGCTTGTTAACAAAATTTCTGCATTTGCCATAATGTTAACAAAAGTCAGAAAATAAAAACAAATTCAGATATGGTCACAGCTTTGCTTAAACTTGATAACACAGTCCTATATGTACCCAGCTGTTTTTGTCTTAAAATTCAAGGATAGTGATGCTTTCAAACTTGTTACACAAAAATGCTTGATGATGATTGATGTCTTGGTGTGCGTTACTATACTGAGAGGTCATTGATTTGTAATAATAGCTGATATGCAACAGGGTTTCCTACCTTTTTCTGTTTGAGGCTTGGGCCCATGAAACTGAATACTAGAGGCGCTTGAGCGCCTGTATCGCTCCACAGGCCTGATATTTCTATAATGGCGAAAGGAAGTTTTTAACAATTATCATTCAATCCTGTATTTTAGCTCACTGAAGAAACAATTTGGTAGACAACCACCATAGGAACTTACTTGCAAAACAACAATGAAATCCAATGAATAGTTTTAGAGAAGAAATTTTTCAAAGATTTTACTTTATACCATAAAAGGAAAATGAGTCTCCCATAAAAGCCATGTTTTTTGACAGATCTTTTTTTTTTTTAAGGAATTCTGTAAACCTGTATCTAAGGAACATTCCTGCAAAATAATAATGCTATCCAAATAGCGGTTTGGGAGGAGAAGATTTTTAAAGGTTTTTTACTTTGGTTGCCATGGCAACCAGAATTCTTCATGGAACACAATCATTTGAAGGAATTTGAAAGAGGACCACCAAAGGAACATTCCTGTGAAATTTGGTAAAAATCCAGTCAATAGTTTTTGAGGAGAAGTTTTTTAAAGAAAAAGTTTACGGACGTACGCACGGACGAACGGACGAACGGACAAACGGACAGACGGACGCACGACGGACACAACGCCATGACAATAGCTCGCTGGCCTTCGGCCAGTGGAGCTAAAAATGGACAGATAATTCTTTCCAATTAGGAAATCTGTGTCATACAGTTTTCAAATTTGAAAACTGAAAGTGGTTTCCAGGAGAAAAAGTCTGTACCTGTCTTGAAATTGGATAAAATTTGATGTTTGTTTTACGCAGACCAGTTTTTTTTTTTTTTTTTAATTATGCAAAATATTCTAAAATAACTTACGTAATTTTAATAATCATTACATTAGCAGAAACACTTCTATCCAAAATGCCTTAATTAATTTTAAGGAAGGAACTCAGTTGCTCTGTTACACAAAAACAGGTTCTTCATCGAGATTCAAGTCTGTTAACAATAAGCCAAAATAACGAAACATGATTCATTATCATTTTGGGAATTTTTAGCGGGAAACTGGGGAGAAAATACTGGTGTGGGGATTGTTTGGTGGCCTTAATTTTAGAATAGTAAAATTCCTGTATTGAATAGTATTTGGGTGATTTCTTCGATTGAAACATTTAACCAAACAGTTCCCAGTTTTAATAACCCTGAGGAAGAGAATTTTCTAAAACACTGTGGGAAAAGGTAAGCATGCTGGTGACAGCATCTTCTCTTACTACTCCAAGGACAATTTCCATCATTTGAATTGCCCCCAAATCTGTCATCTGCAAAATGCTTTCAACATGGGCAGGTTTAAACTGTTGTCACATGATAAAGAGTTAGGGGAATGTGGGCTTGTAAACATAAGATTGCGTAGATCTACAGTGTGTAACCATTTTGTACCTTCTATTGTGCATTTTCCTGAAACGCAAAGGTGCTTATAGACATGTCCAGCACATCTAAAAAATTGAAACAAGTGTAATTATACAAACAATAACAACCAATCACAAACATCAAGAACAAGGGGATTCTGGGAAACTATTTAAACTGTCAAAACTTTCACTTTCTGCAAATTTTTTCCAGTAGCGAAGTAGATTCTTCTTACTTGACGGTTTTGCTGCGTTGAGATTTGGTGTTTTCATTCCATTGTTACGAAGTATTTCAAGGAGCTCGTATCTAAATGAAGAGATGTCCTGTTTCAGTTCGTTGACATCATCTTCTGTTACTCCTTCACCTCTCTGTGGACTACGCTGTTTAGCCATCACATATCGCTTTATAAGGTCTCTCATCACAGCCTATTGGAAAAAAATGTTCTTAAGCAAGTTGGTCTTACTTAACCCTGTCACAAATAACAAATTCTACACTCTTTCAAATGCAGATGATAAATTCTAAAATGGTAGAAAGTAGCTCAAGCCTTCTGATAGTGCTGAAAACATTGTAGGAAAAGGAGATGTTGGTCGCCAGCATTTTCTCCTCCTCCTGAAATGTTTTCAATAGCCTCCTTTCCCAGTATCCTGAAAACCTAGAATTGTTTGGAAAATAGTTAAAACTTAAGCTCTGATGACCACTGTGATGACCACGGGAAAAGGAAATTGCATGTAGTAAGTGAATTGACACTTTGGACCTCCACGATTTTACAGGTAACCTTACTGTTTATACACAGACTATTATGTTGTAGTAACTTTCCTGGTGCTGTATTTGATTCGAGCAGCATGAGAAAAGTTGATATCGCATGAGACCAAAGGTCGAGCAAGATGTCAAAATTTTCTTCAGCTGCAGGAAGTAAATACATGCGCCCAAAAAGTTACTACAACATGGTATTTCTTTTGTAATACACCTATATAACTTTCAGTGATAAAACTTTGCAATTATTGACATTTTATTTGAAAACGAAATGAGCCAATTAATGGTGTGGAGTAGTAACTCACTTTTTATGAATGGTGGATAAATATTAAAGTGTAACATTTTGTCTAATCAATCATAAATCAATGCATGCTTAGTCCGTGCACAAGTTATGTCATCATACCATATTTGGAACCATATTTCACAGTGTGAAGATATCAAGTTTTTTTCTGTGATGTGTGTTATTTTATCCCCTTATGGCACTTGTATTTGAGCTGGAAAATTTACTGGCATATAATAATAAATCTTATTCAGACTGATTATCCTTCTTTAATGAGGATTTTTTTCTTCATGGTATGTAGTAAATTTGCTGAACTCTTTACCACACAATCCCAAATATCAACAAAGCTGTGGAAAAAGCCTTCTGAAAAGTTTGATACTTGGAAAAGGAGAAGATACTCTTACCCAGCACAATGTTTTCTGGCCATTCAAAGACATTTCAGATCATTTTTTGTTATAGTTGATTTGTTGTCTGCAAATGCTTTAAATTTAGGAAAGTCTACAATTTTGTCATTTGGTAAGGTATTGAGGAAGTAAAATGACTTACTTCTTTACCAAATGACAAATTTTAGACTGATCCAAATTGAAAGCATTTGCAGGCCACATATTAAATTGAACTGAAATGTTGGTAATTGTCTGTGAAAGTATAAAAAAAAACCTTGTGGGAAAAGGAGAAAATGCTGGTTACCAGCATTTTCTCTTTTTCCCACAAGGTTTTCGAAGCATATTTCCTCAGGGTTGTTAAAACTCGGGATTGTGTGGTAAAGAGTTAAACTAAATCAATCCTTGGAGACTCTGACTTGTAAATCAATCACTTTTATATTAAAATGTTGCCACAAAGTGCTGAATACATTTTTGTTATTTTTGCAGTCAGTGTAAATGAAGATCAGTGTAGATCAGACTGCATAGAAGATACAGTCTGCTCTTTGATCTACACTGTCTACTACTTTGCTAGATATTCTGAGAAAAAAAAAAAACCTTGAAATTGCAATATCTGATTCACATGTATTGAATGACTGAGAGAGGACATACAATTAACTACAGAGAGGGGGTACATTGCTCTTTAACTTACAGTATCCAAACATTGTGGGAAAAGGAGAAAATGTTGGTGACCAGCATTTTTTCCTTTACCCACAATGGTTTCCAAAGTCCTCTCTGTCACTGGTTGTTAAAACTCAGGACTGTTTGGTAAATGGTTATGTTGATGAAACTAGACTTGAAATTTTTTTTTTCTATAAAAACCTGTTACTACATAAATCCTACATTTGATTCTTTATAAAACAATGAAATTTTAGGCTTTTCCAATTTGAAAGCACTTGTTGACAACAAGTCAGATATGGCTCAAATGACTGGATTCATTTTTTAAAATATTGGAAAAGGAGAGAATACTGGCTACCAGTATTTTCTCTTTTTCCTACAATGTTTTTCAAAAGCTTCCTCTTTCCAGATTGTTTAAAGTTGGGATTGTTTTGTAAAGGGTTAAGACACTGAGGTGGATAGTTTTTGAAAACACCATGGGAGAAGAAAGACTATGCTAGCAACAAGTAATCTTGTTGCTATTTTTTCTCACAATGTTTTGCAAAGTCACTTGGAAAAGATTTCCTCCCATTCTGTCAATGTGTCTCCTTTGTGGCTTTTGGAATACAGGAGAAAATAAAAAAAGAAACACATAAATAGGTTACCTGGTATCTTATCTCTCGCTCATTGATTTTCTTCACCACTTTCTGAAAATACACATAATAAACGATTCATAATGGAATGTGATAAAGTTGGTGTTTACTCTTAGGGTCTCGCCTATCACACTTATTCTTACCCAGCTTAGACTTGGACAGTTGGGTGCTATTGCCAACAAAGAAGATTAAGATCAAACATGACAGATCATGAGGTCTGATCTTTAATCTACACTGACCTATACCTGGCAAGATAATCTCTCCTCAATTATTAAGCCTACAACAATAATCAGCTATGCATTTTTGTTTTTACCTCAACTGACTGATAAGGCATGCAATCCTCTGCAAAACTGCTTTTTTTGGGGGGGCATAAATGATCTATTTTCATAATTTACTCAAGGGATGAAAATATGTTTTAAAATAAAAGAGCTATGTCTAATTGTTTACAACAAACTGTGAACCCAAATGAAAAATATAATAATATGGTACAAATCACAAAGATTATAGTCATAAAAGAAATAGGCATATGCTTTCTTGAATGATACAGAAAAGATGGTTTGAAAAAGAGTAAGTTTTTGTCACTTTTTTTTATACACATTTTCTTAACCTGTACATATGACTGAGCCATACTCTGTGAAAAGCGGAATTAACTCTTTCCAAAACGACAAAATTTTCGACTTGTCCAAATTGAAAGCATTTGCAGACGACAAAATAAATGTGACTCAAAAATTGAAACTTGCCTTTAAAAGAGTAGAAAACATTGTGGGAAAAGGAGAAAATGCTGGTTCACCTTTTCCCACAATGTTTTCAGAAGGCTTCTTCCTCTGGGTCGTAAACACCAGGGATTGTTTGGTAAAGGGTTAATGCATCTCCATAATGTATTATACCAAGCAAGTCATCACAAACCAATGAATCCATAAAATCCATTTAACAATTAATTAAGTCATGAGGTAGACTGAACCATTTACATGCTGAAAACTGACTAACAGATGGATGTTTCTACCCAGGTCAGCCTGATTCAATACTTTTTGCAAATGCAGCAAACCCCTTTTTCACAGAGCCATGCTCTATGAAAAGATGGCTTAATGCATCTGTGACAAGTATCAAGTCAGGTCAGCCTGCACAGTCCACGCAGTCTGACCTGGGCTGAAATTTTTTGCCACCTTGTCAATTTTTTGTATGTCCAAGGACAAGTCCACCTTGTGATCAAGTCGGTGTTTAAAAAAGTGGCTATTATGGATTCATAATTATGTGATGACTTGCCTAGTATCATGCACTAAGCTATTATGGATTCATAATTATGTGATGACTTGCCTGGTATCACGCACTAAGCCCCATTTTGCCAGAGCATGGCTCATTAGTATGGTACTGGTTTAACCCTTATCCTGCTAAATAACTAAAATGAAATTTTCAATTTGATAGTAAAAACCCAAAAATTATTGTTTCAAACTTCTGTTATGGGGAATAATATCTTATTATCAGACAGCGTAGATCAAAGAACAGACTGCACATTCTGTGCAGTCTGATCTTTGATCTACACTGTCCGCAAAAGGTCAGTAAGTCGCACTTAGCAGCTTAGGAGTTAACTTTATATGTGCATCACACGACAAAATTCTAGACCCGCCTTTCTTGAAATTATTGTATACAAGAAAATAAATGTGGCTCAAATAATGGTTTTTGCCCCCTTGATCGAGTAGAAAATATTGTGGTAAAGGAAGAAAATACTGGCTACCAGCTTTTTCTTCTTTCCCAAAATATTTTCAAAAGCTGGCCTTCATGCGGTGATAACAACACTGGATCATTTGGTAAAGGGTAAAGATGAGATGCATAATTGATGACAAAAGGAGAAATCTGAGATCTGCAAAGAGAAAAAGTATTTATCTGAAACAGAAATTCATTCATAAAAGCCTTTTTGCAAAATATAAAATCTCTACAGTCAATTTTCAAAGGAGTTGAGCAGAAATATGGGAAAAATGTTAGATGGTTAGTAGTAACAACAGCATAAGCTCTGTAAACATTCAAAATACATTCTTTCTGAAGTATCACAATAGCACATGCATTACAGATATCATCAGTTAATCACTGTTTATCTTCAACCTACGAGGGCCATTTTTTATTTTCATACAACAAGGCAGTTTTTTCAATTTTGTTTGCAATGTTGAAATTTTGTTTACTTGAGCCCTTCAAAATATGCCCCATCTGCCTCTGTGCACATCTTACAGTGATCTACTCACTTCTAGAATGTTGACAATAATTTTCTTTAGGTACATGTATATGTTGTAAACACTGAAAGACCACACTTCCAATACTGCTAAAGGACGCAGACCAGCATCCTGCTACAGTCACAAGCAAAAAGTATTGGTGAAAAGGGCCACCATCTTTGATTGACTTAATTTATGAGAGCTTATATGGCCTTATCTCCCTTTGATAGCTCCGTTTATCTGGGGTCATTGTGATGTCATCAGGTCAGTGACATCATCATTGATGATGTAGTTGATGACATCACCATTTTTTTTTTTGTCTTTTGGTTGTTTTTGTTATTGAAAACACACAAGAATTATCACTAGAGTTAAAAAAATTGGCTGTGGATTTATATGAGAATGGTCACAAGCTTTGTTATATAAGTAAACTGTTGAGTGTACCTTACATGACTGTTTCAAATATTGTAAAGAAATATTTAAACACTGGTTCAGTTGAGAACAAGAGGCGAAGTGGTCGACCAAAACTTGTGTTAGACAGAGACTATAGACAACTTGAGCGTCTTGTAAAGGTGAACAGGAGGGATTCTTTAATTCTTTACCAAACAACAAAATTTTGGACGGGTCCAAATTGAAAGCAGTTGCAGACGAAAAAATAAATGTGACTCAAAAATTGAAATTTGATTTGGGAAGGGTAGAAAACATTGTGGGAAAAGGAGAAAATGCTGGTTACCAGCATTTTCTCCTTTTCCTACAATGTTTTCAAAAGCTTTCTTTCTCAGGGTCGTTAAAAGTAGGGATTGTGTGGTAAAGAGTTTTAGTGATATTACATCAAAATTCAATGAAAACAGGGAGATACAGGTATCTAGAAGGACTGCTCAACACCATTTAAGTCAGCATGGGTTTCAAAGACAGGTTTTGAAGAAGAAAGTTGTGGTCAAGAATGAAAATAGGAGGAAACGGCTGTCTTGGTGTTTAGAGAAGAGAAGGTGGGTCGTAAATTGGGATAAAGTGATATTTTCAGATGAAAGTCAAGTTGTTATTGGCACCAATAACGGTGTATGTTTGTGTAAGCGAGGTGAAGGGTATAGACCTGACCTGACCCCATGATATGGGGGTGCATTTGTTGGTATGGTGTCGGAACAATAACAAGTGTTACTGGAAATATCAATTCTGAAAAATATAAAGACATCTTAGAAGATAATCTATGGTCTGTAATTGCAAGACATTTCCCTGATAACCAGTACCTTTTCCAGGAAGATAATGCACCAGTTCATAGATCAAGGGTGCTTCAAGAATACAAGGCCACAGACAACCTTAAATCAGTTTTCTTGCCAGCACAATCACCTGATCTGAACATAATAGAAAATGTTTGGCTTTATATCAAGAGACTAGAAATAGGTGTGTCAGAGACACGGATGCCCCCGCTAAATGGTATTGGTCACAGATATGTCATAATATTATGAGAGAATCAGTAGGTATTACAGAAAATTGTTGTTTTGGATAACTGCTTAGACAGGGTTAAGAAGGTTTGTTATATATATAGCCAAGCAGATAAAAGATTATTTATACCTGATAACAAAATTGAGGACTGGTCCAAATTGAAAGCAATATGCAGACAATAAATTATATGGTTTGTATTGCATATGGTAGAAAACTTTGTGAGAAAAAGAAGAAAATGCTGGTTTTGAGTATTAACTTCTTTTTATTCAGCATTTTCCTTAATCTTTCAACTGAGGGTTACTTATACTCAGGATTATGAAGATCTTAACTTGAGGAATGAGAGTGAGAAATATAGCAATAATAATTACTTTGTTGGACTTCCTCTATGAGACAGGAACAAATTGGATCGAATACTATCACACTGGACTATAGCTGAAGGGTAGGTTGCAGCCTCAATATTCTCTGGCATAGTTCTTTGGATGAATCTTATTGAAAACCAAAACTGTATCTTCATATCACAATTCTGCTGAGCAGGATGTAAAACTGGGTTGAACAGTCAATTTAAACATTTGACCTTCAACTGTGACCTTGACCTTGGGCGTATCAAAACAAACTTTTCGCATGACACTAGTACTTGTTAAGGAGAACAAGAGTGCAAAGTTTTTTTGAAATCCATTGATAAATGTAGAAGTTATGCTCCGGACAAGGTCAATTTAAACATTTGACCTTCAACTGTGACCTTGACCTTGGGCATATCAAAACAAACTTTTCGCATGACACTAGTACTTGTTTAGGAGAACAAGTGTGCTAAGTTTTTTTGAAATCCATTGATAAATGTAGAAGTTATGCTCCAGACAAGGTCAATTTAAACATTTGACCTTCAACTGTGACCTTGACCTTGGGTGTATCGAAACAAACTTTTCGCATGACACTAGTACTTGTTAAGGAGAACAAGTGTGCAAAATTATTTTGAAATCCAATGATAAATGTAGAAGTTATGCTCCGGACAAGAATGGGACACACACACAAACGCACACACGCACTAACACACACACACACACGGACACAGGTAACTCTATATGCCCTTCCGCCATTTCATGGCGGGGGCATAAAAACTGGCTTATAGACACCATGTCATCAACAGTAATGCAGACTTGTATCATGAAATAAGAAGAATTTGGATGGACATTCCACCATGTTTTATTCAGAAGCTTTATTTGTCAGTTCCAAGGAGAATTATGTCGATAATCCGCTTAAAAGGGCACATCACTAAGTATTAAGGTAGGGAAAAAACAGTTTTCAGTTAGTTCAGTTGAGAAGTTAACTTAGTATAAGCTTTCAGACAAGTCTGTCTGTTTTGTGATAAATCAAAGATGGAGGGCCTTTTCACCAATACTTTTTGTATGTGACTGTAGCATTCCCTATAGCTGTGGGAACATCCAAAAGTCACAAGGTGACAGTTCAGGGTTGTTTAGAGGATGTTCTAAAAGAACAAGCCCAGATTCTTTCAAAACTTTGATTACTGTGGCAGATTTATGTACCGGTATGTACTCATGCAGCAGTTTTATGCGGCGGATGACAGTGAACGGTCTGCTTTTCTGACAGAAATCAATGACTTGTGTGAGAATGTTTTCTCTATGAAAATTGCATATCTCATGCAATCCAAGATCTTATTTTGGCGAGCAATAATAGGTCTTTCCCCATCAGAAGTGAATCCAAACCTTATTTTTAGGCTTAGCCTTGGGCTCAAAATGGTCGATCCAGGTTTCATCACCTTTAACTATTTCTTCAAAATGACATAGATCACATTTATCATCTTTTTCAATTACTTGTGATGCCATCCTAACCCTATTTTGTTTCTGTTTATCAGTGAACAAATGAGGGACGCAGCATGCACTGACCTTCCAAAGCCCGAGGTGCTAGTGTAATATTCACAAATGAATGCCTGTAATATCAGAGCGTAAGAGTCTTTTTCAACTAACAAAACACCGAAGCACCTTTTGCTGTTTTGATTCATTAAACCAATCTAAGATTCTACTTAGTGGGAACAGACAGTTCACCTTGACATAGAAGTGGAAGATTTTGTCCATTTTTGAAAAGTGATCAGATTGCTGAAATTGCATTTTATTCATATGAGGTTAAATGTCACCTCAATTGTGAACATAATTCAGTTCTTTAACAGATTAAATGTGTTCATGATACAAATTTCAAACAAGTTAGAAAATTTATAATGTTTATGCTCTAGTCAACAATAGGTGTTATTG
This sequence comes from Hippopus hippopus, assembly GCA_946811185.2. NCBI lineage: Eukaryota > Metazoa > Mollusca > Bivalvia > Cardiida > Cardiidae > Hippopus > Hippopus hippopus. The sequence goes on from OX328100.1 coordinate 42,943,527, forward strand.
CAGGTTTTGTTGATCATAAGATGGCAATATAATGTACAACAAATTTTGTAATAGAAATTAAAAAAGCGTTCTATTTAAATAATTCAGTTAGCTGAAGAAAACAACATGTTACAGTAAGTATCATTCTTGAACAAAAAACAGAGAGCTTACACTTAATTTCTCCTGTTGCTGAAAAATAAAACCAGGACCACCACATAAAACATTTATACTGACTGGGACATTTAGTGGCAGAAGACAAATGAATAAGAGAATAAAGCACAAAACTTGAAGCTGTACAATAAATTACAAAATAGATCATAAGTAAAGCTTTTCAGTAGTGTTTAGCATTTATTCCTCTACCATGCATTCCTGAGTTTTAACAACTGTGATGTAGAAGGATTTTTGAAAACATTATGGGAAAACAAGAAAATACTGGTAACCATCTCTTTACAGTCTTAAACCCAGTCAGCACAGTTAACCCTTTACCACACAATGACGACTTTTAACGCCCCTGAAAGAGAAGGCTTTTGAAAACATTGTGGGAAAAGAAGAAAATGCTGGTTACCAGCATTTTCTCCTTTTCCCACAATGTTTTCTACCCTATCAAAGAAAAACCATTTCATATGAGCCACGTTAAAACTGTCATCTACAAATGCTTTCAATTTGGACAGGTCTAAAATTTTTTCGTGTGGTAAAGGGTTAAGACTTATAGTACTACTGAAATGAAATGGACATTTCTTGTCAGTACTGGAAATATAGGTAGTGCAATTTCAAGGCTGTTTTTCAAGATTTTGATCTACACTACCAATATGAGCAATTACATCCAGTTTAACTCTTTACCAAACGACAAAAAATAGACTGGTCCAAATTGAAAGGATTTGCAGATGACAAATTAAATGTTACTGAAATGATGATTTTTGTTTTGGATGGGGAAGAAAACATTGTGGGAAAAGGAGAAAATGCTGGTTACCAGCATTTTCTCCTTTTCCCACAATGTTTTCAAAAGCCTTCTACTACAGGGGCGTCAAAACTCGGGATTGTGTGGTAATGGGTTAAGCCCTGCAAGGGTTCATATTATCCCTGAAAAACCTTTATAATTTAAATCCCATGTATAGCCCCCCTTCTTTGAGAGTGCAATGCCATTTGGGGTGTTAACTACAGAATATCTAGTACATTTTCAGTCGATGAAAATGGTGGAGATCTGACTTTACACATGAACACATGTATCCAAATACTCAGAAATATGATAATGCATAACATGATAAATATTCCTGTTCAATGATGATGAACAGTATTTGTAGCACGACAATTAGGACATTTTGCAGGAAAAGTCGTAACTTATTTAAGTATGCCACAGATTTATTGTATCTTCTACTAATAAAAAAATTACTTATGACCCAATTCAAACATTTCACCGCAGTAAATGCACTGCAAGTGATCTACTTAAAGCTGTTTCATCTTAATCTATTCAGGTTTCCCCTTAACCACATGGTAAAGGCTCTCTTCTGAAAGACCAACACATATTACACAAAGAACAAATATTTGATAAAACGATGAACATCATTCTTTATGGTAAGGAAAGGATGCTACAAGTAACTGTTTGTTTTCATACAATGTTATGAAACAGAATCATAGCTACTTATGCTGGTGTCATAAAAACTTATTTCTTTTTGTTGGCTTGAATACAGGAAAACGTTGAAAGTTACAAATGAGTGAATTTGTCACCTGACTCTTTCAAATTGACCCTAAAAGTTACCATCACAACTTAAATAACTTTTGCATACAATGTAAATGAAGATCATCCTACAAGGAACTTGCAGTCAAATCTTGGATCTACCATGTCTGGTATGTCAAGTTATCCTGCCTCAAAGACAGACTGGAAATTCAACTAGTTTGGTCTGCTTTTTCTAATAGAAAATGTCATTTTGTTAATTTTAAGATTTAGAAAAAATACAAGAACTTGTGGAAAACCACCAAAACACGTCAGTCACCAAAACAAACTTTTGAGGACACAGGGAGGAAAAGTAAACAAACAAACTGTTGTCCCAAACAGTTTATACTTACCCGTATACTTTGCCAACGGCTATGTTTTCTATCTTTTGAGCAGAAACATATCTTGTCTTTGAACCATTTCACAATGTAGTAAAATGTTTTAGGGCTTGGAATGATGTTAAAAGGTGCAGGAAGGGTACCACTCTCCTCAAAGTAACTTATCCACAATTTAGAGCGGGCAAATTTCCATTCTTCATCAGCTTGGCTCTGGAAAAAGAAAGATGTGATAAACATCAGGCTTGCATGATATGAACTGCTTTGACCCTTTAGCTCTTTACCAAAACAACAAAATCTTTGACTTCTCCAAATTGAAAGCATCTGCAGACAACAAATAAAATACTGTTCAAATAATGCGATTACGCCTGAAAACATCAGAAAACACTGTCATGTGCCAGATGCTTTGATGGAGGAAACAACTCTTCAGTACTTATCTTGGCATTAGTTCAGGAGAAGATAACTCTGGAATTCTGCATAAAAATGCCTAAAAAAGTCATTGGAGCCAAGTTTGTCTTTGTTTCCTCTTTACTGCCATGGTAACAGTACAATTTGTACCTGTACGACTTGTATCAGGACAATTCATACAGGAAAACAATGTCTCATGGCCTTAGACAATTCATACCCAAACAATTCACACAAGGAAAATCCTACCCTACAATCGTGTCTCATTGCTAAAGACTGTGAATACTGAGTAAGTGTCTTATATTAGAGAGAAAATGAAAGTCCCCAAAAGGCAGCCTCCATTTGATTAATTAGGGCATCCTGTCTTCAGAGGAATTGGAATGAGATCACAGAGTGATTGATCTAGAAAACTTCTCATCAGTGTGTCAATCTCATGTACACCTCCTTGTCTTGACTTTTTGTCAGACAGACAAAATTGTAGACTGGTCCAAATTCAAGGAAAGGCATTTGTCAATGATAAATGAAATTTGGCACAAATGACATGGTTTTTATCATAAAGGGTTGAAAACATCATGGGAAAAGGAGAAAATGCTGGTTTGGGATTGTTTGGATGGTTCGGTAAAGGCTAAACTCTACCAGAACAATGACAAAATTGTGGGGTTGTCAAAATTGAAAGCACGTACATTTTACAAATGAAATGTGTTCAAAGGATAAGTAATTGAGAGGGTTAAAAACATTGTGGAAAAAGGGGAACATGCTGGTATGCGTCACATTTCCTTGTCTGACCTCTCTACCAGATGACAAAATTTTAGACTTGTCTAAAGTGATAGCATTTGCAGACAACAAATCAAAGCTGTTTCAAATGATAGGATTTGTCTTTGAAAGGGTAGAAAACATTTTAGGAAAAGGAGTAATTGCTGGAATTAAGCATACTTTTCTCTCCTTTTCCTATGATGTTTTAAAGATCTTCCCAGCACAGAGTGGTAACAATGAAATTGCTCAGTAAACAGATATTTCTTTGTATTCTTACCTGCCACATTAGGATCTTAACTCTTTACCAAACGACAAAATGTTAGACTGGTCCATATTGAAAGCATTTTCAGACGACAAATTGAAAGTGTCTCAATTTATGAAATTTGTCTCTGAAAGGATAGAAAACCTTGTGGGAAAAGGAGAAAATGCTGGTTACCAGCATTTTCTCCTTTTCCCACAGAGTTTTCAAAAGCTTTTCTTCCCAGAGTCGTGAAAACCAGGGCTTGTTTGGTAAAGAGTTAAATAAACAGTATAATCTATATCAAGATCAGACTGATCAAAATGTGCAGTCTGATCTTGGTTTACTCTTATCTTGTCATTTAAGAAATGTTCAAGTCCAAAAAAATCTTGAAAATATAAAATTTTGGTCTCTCCGTTTTGCAAACAAAGAGTTCATTTCCTTTGCTTTTCAACAGAGAGTTAACCCTTTACCACACAATCCTGGGTTTTAACAACCCTAAGAGAAAGGACTTTCAAAAACATTGTGGGAAAAGGAAAAAAATGCTGGTTAAAGAAAATACATCTGTACTGCATTCTAAGAGTAAATTTGGCAACAGATTTATCTGTCTTTGGATTGTCTAAGGTTCTCTATGATTGATGTGAGGATTCTTCTTTTTTAAAGAAAAAATTTTTTAACTTCTATTGTTCTACAATTTGCAACAGGTGTACAGCTATATAAGTGAAAACGTTAATAGGCTATATTCAAGAAAACAAAAATAAATATTCCAATTCTTAATTCCAAGACTAGATCAAATGTATCAGCCAACCAGATGGCTAGTTTTGAATACCTTTTAATTACCTTTTAAATAATTGAATTTCTAGATGCTTCACAAAATTTGCTCTGTGCAGCCTGATATTGATCTACACTGCAAGAAAGCATATAACCATTTACCACACAATCCCAACTTTCAACGATACTGTGAAAAAGAGCTTTTAAAAATATTGTGGGAAATGGAGAAAATGCTGGTAACCATCATTTCCTCCTTTTCCCACAATGTTTTCTTCCTTTTTAAGAGACAAATTTCATCCAATGAGTCACACTTATCGTCTGCAACAGCTTTGATTTGGATGAGTCTAAAATTTCATCATTCGGTAGGGTAAATCCGGCAAAAGTCGGACAAAAATCATTGGTGCTCAAATAAAACGTCGCTGAGAGCTTGAACTTAAAGAGAGTCATCTTCGGGTGACCTCCCTTGATAATTCTTTCATTACAGTTTCGTATTTTATAACTGAAACAAAGATAAAGTCAAAATTATTCCGAAAAACAGGAGAAAATGCACTCTTGTGCAAAATGGCATAACTTGGACAGCATCGTAAAACTTCGGACATACCATCGTATAAGTTCGGACAGGAAATTTTCCATGGTTACGAGCAATTTGACCTTTTCCAACAAGGATTTCCAAATATACCTCCTTCTTATGTGTTAAAACAAGTATCAGGGAAAGTTTAATTAAGCTCTCTTAAAAAGGGGAATTTTCGCTTTCCTCTACACCCCTCCTCTCCCTCTTTTTCCCTTCTGACCTTTTAAAGCCTCGCCTGTTACCGGCTATGTAGAAAATATTTTTACTAAATAGAGAGAGTTACCAGTTAGAATGTTTTGTTTCAAAAACACTAATACACATTTTGTTTCTTTTTAAATTGATCAATTCATTCTAAAGGTGTCAGTTTTCTATTGAAATCACATTTTTTCTCCTTGTCCGACTTTTAACGACTTATCGAAAAGATCGTTGATCTTCGGACACTTCAGTTTTTTCCTAATATTTCTACGGAAGACTGTCATTTCTTCTTTTAATGACGTTTTTTTTGCAGATATCTAAGTAGCTTTTGATTTAATTGTTTAGATTTTTTGTATGCTGTCCCAAACAACCACGTAAAAGTCCGGCATATACCTCAGGTTTGCACGACTCGGCCATTGGAAGTTTTTGTTTGCGTCAGAAAGAAAGTGGGTGTTATGACATTTCTTTATGTATTAACATAACCGGTGCTCAGTTAAGACTTTGTAGCCATGAGATTTGCTTAATAAATGGTGTAGGAGTCATGAAACTACTCTTTGAAAATTTTCCAGCTGTGAAACGCCTGTAATATCCCGTTTTTCCCCGGTGTCCGAATATTGACGCTGTCCCAGTTTTGCCGGATTTACCCTAAAAAGATAAAGAAGTGATAAGCGCTTAACTCTTTATCACACAATCCAGAGTTTTAATGACCCTGAGAAAGAAGGCTTTTGAAAACATTGTGGGAAAATGCTGGTTACCAAAAATCATTTCATTTGAGCCACATTGAAATTGTTTTCTGCAAATGCTTTCAATTTGGACGGGTATAAATTTTTGTCGTGTGGTAAAGGGTTAAAGGTTTAGAAAGCAAGTACTTACTGATATATTCTGATATGAGTTACTCATCATAGCAATGAGTATATTAAGGAGAATAACAAAAGCAATCCAACTGTAGCTACCAAACATTAGCTTGCCAACAAACTCCGTAAACTCATGCGGCTCTTCCAGTTCAACATGGTCCAGATCAACTAGTCCATAGATCGCCCAGTACAGGCTCTGTATAATCTCAAATAAACTGAAAAATAAAATTGTTGTTTTAATTTACAACCTGATACAGTTTTCCAGTAGACAACCCTTAGAATTTTCTAGGAAAATGAAGAAAGCCAATCTACAGTTAATGTTTCATACATGAATACATGTCAAAAGACTGTGGCAATAGGAGAAACTGCTTGTCTATAAGTTTGGCTTTGGCATCAATATTTTCAAAAGTGGTCTTCTTGACGATGGAAAATCTGCAGACGGTTACCTCAGCATGATGATTAACCCTTATCCTGCTAAATAACTAATATGAAACTTTCAAGCCGATAGTAAAAAAAAACCCCACATTTTGATGTTTTAAGGGTATTTTTTAGAGAAAGATATCTCCTTATTGGACAGTGTAGATCCAAGATCAGACTGCACATTCTGTGCAGTCTGATCTTCATCTACACTATCCACAAAAGGTCAGTGAGTCTCGCTTAGCAGCCTAAGGGTTAAGTCTTCACCAAACACCAAATTTCAGACTGGTCCACATTAAAAGTAATTAAATTTTGCACAAATTATGAAATTTGACTTTGAAAGGATAGAAAACATTGTGGGAAAAGGAGAAAATGCTGGCTACCAGCATTTTCTCCTTTTCCCATGATGGTTTTTTAAAAGTACTTTTTCTTGGGGTCATTAAAACTGAGGATTGTGTGGTAAAGACTTAATCATGTTGATTTGAAATAATTACTGACTATGCTAATATCTTGACACTTTGACTGCAACAGATTATGTATGCAACTATTCCAGACAGTACAAATCCACTGCAAATGACAGGAACTCTTTGTCATACTTTAATCCGTTACCAGTTTAGCCTTTTTCCACACAATCACCAGTTTTAAAATCCTGAAGAAAAAAGCCCTTGGAAAACATTGAGGGAAAAAGAAAAAATGCCAGTAACCAGCTTTTTCTCCTTTCCCTCGATGTTTTCTACAATTCTCAAAATTGATTAAGTCTTTGAGTCATGTTTGTCTTTTGAAAGTGGTTTGAATCTGTACTAGTCTAAAATTTTGATGTCTGGTAAAGAGTCAACACAGAATTGTGTACAGTGTAGATCAAAATTCAGACTGCACATTCTGTGCAGCTCAGTCTTTTATTATTGTGTAAAGAAAAGCTACCTATCTCCTTTTGCAATAAAGGTATAACTACTGAGAATAAATATTTTGTATGAATCTGACAAACAATCTATGTTGCAGACTTTACTTTTTAACTCTTTACCACACAATCCCGACTTTTAACGACCTTGAAGAAAAAGCCTTTTGAAAACATTGTGGGAAAAGGAGAAAATGCTGGTAACCAGCATTTTCTCCTTTTCCCACAATGTTTTCTACCCTTCCCAAAACAAATTTCATTTTTTGAACCATGTTAATTTTGTCGTCTGCAAATGCTTTGAATTTGGACTAGTCTTAAATTTTGTCGTTTGGTAAAGAGTTAAACAAGCTTGTCACTCACTCCAGTGCCAGAGAGCTTTTGAAAACATGCATTCTAGCAAATTGATATATTACCATTTACTAGCAAATTTCTCTTTCCACCATGACTTTTTTCAATTCTCTCCACGGAATTGTTATCATTGAGTTTTTGCTTATATCTTCTAAATGTGTCTTGCTCCGTGAAAAGGAAGCTGGGGGCTTAATGCATACATAAAAAGTATCAACCCATATCTACCTGCCCAGTCCACACAGACTGATAATGGGTCAAAACCTTAAGCTATTGGTCAATTAACTGCATGTCCAAGGACCATTCTACCTCAGGATTCAATCAATGGTTTAACAAAATTAATTTTATGGGTCCACAATTTTGTGATGACTTGCTCGGTATAAGACATCACAGAGATGCATAAAACCCCAATTTTCCAGAGCATGGCTCATATGTACATGTCATAGCATGATTTTGTCGATACATGTATGTAGATCGTTTCTACAAACATGAGTTGAATTACTTAACCCTTTCCCAAACAATCCCTGGTTTTCTCGACCCTGAGAAAGAAGCCTTCTGAAAGCATTGTGGGAAAAGGAGAAAATGCTGGTAACCAGCATTTTCTCCTTTTCCCCCAGTGTTTTCTTCCCTTCTCAAAACAAATTTCAATTTTTGAGTCACATTAAATCTGTTTTCTGCAAATGCTTCCAATTTGGACTAGTCTAAAATTATGTCGTTTGGTAAAGAGTTAACTATGATGATCTATTGACTTACTTCGCAAAACTTTTGTATTTCCTGTCACATGGGTCTATTTTGGCATACCAGTATCGATCCTTGTTGAACACATTGTCACGTCGCATGACTTGGCACTCCTCTGAGCGCAATGTGGCATAATACCAATGTAAGTGATTTAATCCACAAGCGAATGAGAACAACACTAATAAATACAGCATAGCAAACTTCATTAAATCATTAATCATCCGACCTAATGAAATTTGTAGAGGTCCTAAGTGGGGATTCACTGTAAATATGTAAATGAGCTTTAAGGAACTGAATATATTAGCAGCAGCAAAAAGGGCTTCTGAAATCAAGTTTGGGTCGTAGGGGTCCCAGTCTCGACGCTGTAAGTTGGCATAGTCATATTCCCCTTCTTCTAGCTCCTTTTTCACCTACAAACAGAAAAGAACAATTGAATAAGAAAACCCCTTCCTCTAGCCCCTTTTCTACGTACAAATACAAAAAAATGATTTAACACAGAGAAACTTGGGCCTGTATTCACCAACCATTCATAAAAGCATTTTTAGTCTAATTCTCAACAATTTTCCAGATCTATAATTAATGCAATTTCTGATCGGCCTAACCATCTGGTTCAGCCAATCAGGAAGTGCGTTACTTTCCTAATCCTTTATAAAACAATCCCATGTTTTAACCATCCAAAAGGAAGAAACTTTTGAGAACATTGTGGGAAAAGCAGAAAATGCTTGTAACCAGCTTCTTTCGCCTTTTCCCCCAGTGTTTTCTACCTTTTCAACAACAAAATCTCTTATTTAAGCCATGATAAATCTGTTGTCTCTAATATCTTTCAATTTGGACAAGTCCAAAGTTTTTGTCGTTTGGTAAAGTTAATTTAGAAAATTTAATAGACTTAGAGAGCAATTTAGAAACATTGGTGAGTACTTACCCGTGTCCCTATCCACAAACCAGTGTAAATTCAAATGTAATTTTACATTCAAAGACTAGCAATCAGACTGGCTGGGTCATAATATTAAAGTGTCAGCTATTTCACAAATCTTAAAATCTTTTTCCAAAAAATTCCCTTATAACCAGGATATTCCAATACAAAGAGATTGAATTACAGCACAATTTTCTCTTTTACATAATATGATGAAACTTTAGCATAGCATTTGGAAGTGACAAATTCAATGTGAATAAAAGGATGGGGTTTTGGTTTTGAAACAGCAGAAAACATTTTGAGAAATGGATAGAATACTGATGATTATCATTTTCTTCTTTTCAAATGACTTTTCAGAAGGTTTTCTCCCTCAGGATCATTAAACTACAGGATTATTTTGTAGATGGTTAACTCTTTCACAATTTACACTTTTTCATTGGCTAAAAATATAGTTCCACTGCAAGATGAAGAGACCGTTTGGCCTTAATCTAAAATAAAATAGTGGACAGCTAGTGTAGATCAGAGATCAGACTGCACATTCTGTGCAGTCTGATCTTGATCTACACTGTCCACAAAAGCTTCTGGAGACATCAACAGTAAGAAAAGAGTTAAAGCAATGGATTTATGGCTCAATCCCACTAGTTTCATGGCACTGCCTTTTGGCTATGCTTATACTATATCATAGCCACCAGTGGAAGGCAAGTGCACACAGCAATGCATACCTGAAAATTTCTTTACCACAACATCATAGAACACATTCTCAAAGTCATTAGCTGCTTCCGTACATAAACATAGTTAAACCAATGTTCAGCAATGAAAGAGAAATGGATCCTGCTGCAATGACTATAATGAATCCAAGTTAAGACTTTGACAGTGCTTGGATCTAAACATCAACCCCTTGGTTACTAGCCCCATGTGTTACTAAGCTGCGGGGCTGGGTGATTCGAAAAAAAATTAACCTGAACATGTTTTAAAGCCAACCATTTATATCACTAATGGGAGAAAAAAGACCAAAAAAAATTTCTCATGACCAACTGATGATAAAAGAGCTCAGCTTGAATTCTCAAAACACCCATCATTACCATGGCAACTATCAAAACAAGCTTTTTCATAGGTAAAATTTTAATCCATAAAATTGCATAGCTAAAACCAGCCTGATTGCGCCATTTAATAACTCTTTGCCAAATGTCCAAATTTTAGACCTGTCCATTTTGAGAACATTTACAGACAGATTAGGGCTAAAATGATTTGATTTTTTTCATGGAGGGGTAGAGACATTGTAGGAAAAGGAGAAAATACTGGTCTCAAGCATTTATTTCCTTTTCCAACTTTGTTTTTAAGAAAAACCCATCTACTTCAGGGTCATAACAACACAGGGATTGTTTGGTAAAGCGTTCATAATGGACACGATATCACTTCTCCGGATTACAATAGGCACTAACAGGCTAGACCTTTATGATGGTCCCCATGGGCTGAATAAATCTCTGCCAATAACATTTGCCTTCCGGAGCAGACTTTCCACAATGCCACAGCTGTCCATTATCTTTTTACAAGATGAGAAAATTTCTAGACTTGTTCATATTGCAAGCATTAGTATGATATACGCTGTGTTATACTCTGAATAATCTCACTTCAGTTATTGAATGAGAAAATTCTAGACTTGTTCATAATGCAAGCATAAGCATAATTATACTGTGTTCTGCTCTGAAAAAACTTGGTCAGGGTCTGCAGTCACAAATGTCAGTCAAATGTTTAACCCTTACTCTATTAAGAGCCACTCGGTGACCTTTCGCCGACAGTGTAGATCAAGATCAGACTGCACAAAACATGCAGTCTGATTTTGGATCCACACTGTCCGATAGGGAGATGTTTTTCTCCAAAAAAATAAGTTCAAAATAGCGACATTAGGGTTTTTACTATAGGCTTGAAAGTTTCATAGAAGTTATTTAGCAGGCTAAGGGTAAATACCATGGGAAGATCAAGCATACCTTCCTGACCAAGTTCATAATTGTCATTATAGTACATGTATATGTATCACTCTCTACTTGACACCATGTGGCCACCTTAAGGCCGTCTTGTCCTGCTTTCAAGAGGTTCAGGGTGCCCTTTAGACTGGTATCAGTCCATTAAATAGAACATTTTCATTAAAACAAAATCATCAAGTAAAACTGCAAAACAAATACTCTGTGTTCTCAATGTTCTGAATGTCTGATTTAACACCTTGTATTTCAGAAGAAGGGCAAATAACAACACAAACTTCTGTGAGTTTGATGTAGTTGTGTACCTTGTTTATTAGAATGACTTAAATGCAGGGCCTGAAAGCCAGGCTAGGTGACCTTCAGTAGGCATTGTACTTGGCTGCATGTTTACATTTTTCTGGCATACTTTACTGTCATGTCATACTGATACTCATAAATGGCAGAGACTGTGGTCATTCTTTTTTAATTTTTGGACAGAGCCACCCAAATATAATCAAATAAAATGACTGCTATGGGCATAGTGATCATCTAACCACAGTCTGTAGGCTTTGGCATATATGATTTTAAGGTGGGATGATTCAGGCATAAGTTGACTTTCGCTCTTGAAAGGTCATCTCTTGTTTGATTTGGATGAAATTTTCCCTAATCAAACTTCTGTTAATTTGTTACAGATTTATGAAATTATATTTTCAAAATCAAAGCTAAACTAAAACTAGGGCATTGCTGTAGTAACACTACAATGCTCTTGCAGGGCACACTAAAAGCCAGAATCAGCTTTCAAGAAATAGTGTTTATAACTGCAATCTTATTTTATCTTACTAAATTTTTCTGGAAGGGGTAGACAAAATAAATTAATGTCACTTTTGGCGGACTTTTGACATCATATCTTGTTTGTTTTGCTTTGTTATGAATCTAAGTTACAAGAGCATTGACATGAAAATGACGTCCAAAGATTTAAAAAAACTTGGCTCAATAATTCAGTTCTGTGTCTAGCTTAGGAAGACCCCAACAAAGACTAAGAAAATGATGGATGTAGCAAGTGTTAAACCAAAGATATCTTGGGGGCTAGTAAAGGACAATTTTAGGAAAAGTAGGAATCTGCCAACCAGCATGATATTGATTAAAATGGAAAGTGATGTTGTGCATGATGATCGCAAAAGTGATTAAATATCAACCTTGAAAAGGTTCGCTTGCACCAAGACAATACACAGTCATTGGGCTGCTAGTACATAGCTAGAAATGTATCTTCTTGGATTCGAGACTGTGGAACATGCCCCCTATCTATAGCCCCGGTCTTGCACCTGTGGACTCAATGGCCAAAAATATGCAGATTTTTACAAGCTTTCTGGAGCAGCCTGGGCTGTTGTTACTGGTTTCGATCACCAGTGATATGCAGACACACATACAGACAATGGGAGAAATATCATCAGAAAAGCATAGCTGTGCAGGAGACTACTTCGAGAAACACTGAATGGTTGTGCTGTCAGTGAGGTTTCAGCAAATTCAGCATATAGTTGTATGTAATTTGTAAGCTGCCCTGCTGGACCTTAGTGTAAAGCATTTAAAATTTTTGTGAAACATGCTTACATATTTTTAAAACTCTAAAGCCTGGTGCGAAAAATGTGAACTTAGATGTGTGCAAAACTGTAGTTTTATGTCGAATAGTTTCTGAGATAAAACATATGGTAGGTCTACAAATATCTCGATCACCCCTAAAATAAATGATATTGTGAATAATAGATACTTTTACCACCATACAACATCTATCATTGAATAAACATGCCTCATAATCAAATCATAACAAATAATGTGTTTTTGTGTCTAGACCAGAGTACGTAGGGTGAATGCCTTAGCTGATGAAAAATCAATAGTTAGATTACTAGTAGCCTGTTGACTAGTAAGAGCAACTCGATCCTTTATGAGAAATAAAATTGATCAAGATCTGACTGCACAGTATAAGCAGTCTGATCCTGGATCTACACTTTCTGCTATGTAGTACAACATTCTGGCAAATCCTTAAAGTTGTCATGTTTTGGTCTATTTTGCTAATTGTGAAAATCCACTCCATTTATTTGGGTGTTAAAAGGTAAGTGCTTTGCTAAACAAGAAAACTGTAGACTGGCCCAAATCAAAAGCATTTTCAGCTGAGAAATCACTTGTGGCTCAAGTAATATGATTTGTCTTTTTTAAAGGATATAAAACAATGTGTGAAAATGAGAAAATGTTGGCTACCAGCATTTTCTCCTTTTCCCACAATGTTTTCAAAAGCCGTCTTCCCAAGCGTCCATAAAATTCTGGATTGTGTGGTATAAGGTAGCAGAGGGGTGCATATACACCCGAAGGGGCTTGTCAGTGAGTAGCTGCACAAGAAATTGGAAATCAAGGGCAGATAACTCTAGAACGCCTAAAGAGATCCAAATGTAAAGAGCACATGCACAACTACACATCATAGAGATTCATTGTTGTAAGTTTCAAGTTATTCCAAAAGAAACTGTAGGAGGAGTTGCGCACACAAGAAATTGCTAACGGAAGGACGACCGGGGCCATAACATAATATGACCCTTCGGACGTATAACAAGAAAATTCCATCATTTGAGTCTCATAAAATATTTTACCTGCAAATGATTTCAATTCAGACAAGTGTTACCAGTCATCTTGTACAGAGTTCAACAAATTGTTGACAGATACAGGAACAACATCAGACATTGTCTAGCCGAAAAAAACTCACCCTGTGTATGGTTTTCTTAGGTAAACTAAGAATGTAATGGCTGTTTTTACCTGTAAGTAAGCTATGACCCTTAATGTAAGTGAAGGTACATGTATATACAGAAAGTTGGTGACATAATCCAGTATATTCCACATATCATGGACATCAAAAGCTCACCTTAAGTGTGATTCACTGTAGAAGGTTATACATAAGCCACATGGAAGACTCTAATGGTTTTTACCTGTAAGTAAGCTATGACCCTGAGTGTAAGTGTAGCTATATACAGAGAGTTGGTGACAAAATCCAGTATATTCCACATATCATGGACATACTCTTCAGCTCCCTCATCCCACAACTGCTTGATCTCTGTCCATATGTAACCTGTGGAAAATAAAACAACAACATCACATGCAGGTGCCATTACTCAGCTGCAGAAGCTTTTTTACTGAAGAGTCGAAAAAGGGGCATGGCTGTGCAAAAAATATTCCAGGGTAACCTGTTCTTGTTGTAAGAGTTCCTTCATTGATGGTTTATAACTAGCCTTGTTTTACCCTATTACCACACAATCCTTACTTTTAAAAACCCTAAAGGTTACCAGCATGTTCTCCTTTACCCACAATGTTTTCAAAAGCTGTCTCCCTCAGGACCATTTAACTCTTTACCAAACGACAAAATTATACACTGGTCCAAACTGAAAGCATTTGCAGACAACAAAATAAATGACTGAAAAATTATGATTTGACCTGGAAAGGGTAGAAAACATTGTGAGAAAAGGAGAAAATGCTGGTTACCAGCATTTTCTCCTTTTCTCACAATGTTTTCAAAAGGCTTCTTTCTAAGGGTTGTTAAAAGTTGGGATTGTGTGGTAAAGAGTTAAACTTGGCATTGTGTGGTAAAGGGTTAACTTCTTAATCTTTATGAGTTTGGCTTTAATGACTGAAGTTATTTGGTTTCCTTGAAATCCTTGCCCAAAAACTTAGGAAACAGAGGGGAATACTGTCATTACCTGTTGGTTTCATCTAACACTTTTTGGGCAAGTATTGCTTGGAGCCCAAATAACATTATGGTTCATTATATTTTACTATGATAGTTTCAGACATCAAGTTTGTATAACCAGCTGTACCAAGCAAACTTTGTATTTGATCTTTCACTTTTCATGTTGCTTTAGTGTTATCATTGGCCAATATTTGATAGATGGCAGCTGAAAGCGTTTTACCATGATGGCCCAGTAACGCCCTGCATAGCTCAACTGGCTTATATTGGGATATTAAATCAGAACAGATATTGACATTAATCTTTAAAAAGTCAGTTATTCATAGATATAATGTATGCCTTTTAAATTTGTTTTAATTTGTCCATTTCAAAAGCATTTGCATACAGAAAATTAAATAGATAGCACATGTTATTTGTAAGATTTGTCTTCAAAAGGTTGAATAAAACATTGTGGAGAAAGGAAAAAATTGTTGGTTACCTGTATTTTCCCTTTTTTTTACTGTTTCAAAAGTAATTTTCTCAGAATTAAGCATAGGACTGTTTGGTAAAGGTTAAATACTAAGCAAGTTCAAGTAATAATCAAGGGAGATAACTATCAACACAATGTAAAGAAACCTTGATTTATTTCCCTTTGACCATGATTGTAAAGATTCTTTGTGAGGCGCCAAATGCAGTCATGTTTTTTTTTCCATGGCTCAAAATTCCATGTTGAAATCTTTGAGAGGTCTACCTAAAGATTTAATGCCTTTTTGTAAAGAATTCCATCAACTAATTTTGAATTTTTATAAATTATATTTTGTAGCTTTTGGAAGCAGAGTTCTTACTTGAAATTTTTAACTCTTTACCAAATGACAAAATTTTGAACTGAACCCAAATGAAAGCATTTGCAAACAACAAGTTGAATTTTGCTTAAATGAATTTTTCTGTCTTTGTTAGAACAAAAAACATTCCACAATGCTTTCAAAAGCCTTCTCTCTCATAGTTGTTTAAGTGTCCGGATTGTGTGTTAAAGAGGTACAGGGAAATCTATAGAGGACCATAGCAGGATAGTTTCTGTGGAGTTTGGTCAAAAATGAGTTAGTACATAAGGGGAGAAGATATTTGCATTGTAAAATACACATGGACACATGACCAACACAGGAATGTGATATCAATCCACTAATGTTTGACTGAAAAGCAGCAACTTAATCACGATCACAATGTGTAACACTTTACCACATAATCACGACTCTTAAATACCCTGACAAGGAAGGCTTTTGAAAACACTGTTGGAAAAGGAGAAAATGCTGTTGACCTCTGGCCAGTGGACCCAAAAAGCAGCAACTGAATGAATCATTATCAAAATCTTTTAACAGACCAGTGTACAATAATAATTGTTATTCTCTTCTTTTTTGAATAGAAAACTATAAAATTCACTATTACGGTAGTTTTCATACCACTTCTCACCTACCTGCCACATAGGCCAATATCATCCACTCAATAGTTGTAGCAGGTGCCCCTCTCAATTCTGTTTTAGTTTCCTTGATAAAAGAGGACCCTGTATTGTCAAGTAGCGGAATTTCAACTCTTTGGGAAACCATGATAAGTAACACTGGAACCAAGAAATAACATTTTTAAGGATAACCTTACCCTTAATTTACCAAACAAATAAAACACACTTTTCCAGTAAGTAAAATAAACTAGGCCCGCACTTATAAAAAAAAAAATTTGTGCTTGAACACCAATACCAAGCATGAAATTTCAAACTTAAATATGATTCAAAACACAGCAGCAAATCTTAGACTTTTTCATCTTTAACTCTTTACCACACAATCCCGACTTTCAACAACCCTAAGAATGAAAGCTTTTGAAAACATTGTGGGAAAAGGAGAAAATGCTGGTAACCAGCATTTTCTCCTTTTTCCACAATGTTTTCTACCCTTTCCAAATCAAATTGCAATTCTTTGAGCCATATTTATTTTGCACATCTGCAAATGCTTTCAATTTGGACAAGTGTAAAATTTTGTTGTGTGGTAAAGAGTTAACTATTTACCAAACAACAAAATTTTATACTCATCTAAATTTGAAGCATTCGCAGAAAACAAAGTCATATACGACTCAAATGATGAAACTGTCTTTGAAAGGGTAGAAAACATTGTTGGAAAAGAAGAAAATGCTGGTAACCAGCATTTTCTCCTTTTCTCATAATATTCTCTTTTTCTCATAGTGTTCTTAAAGGTCTTCATTATTTGGGTCATTAAAAGTCGGGACTGTTTGGTAAAGGGTCAAACTCTTCACCAAACAGATTTCCCCTTTGCAACACTGCTCATTAAATATATTACGTTCATATACTAAACTCTAATAATTTACAAATAAGCAAAAATATAGACCTTTCCAGAATGAAGGCATTTACAGGGGATAAACAAAATGCAGATCTGATAATGGAAGTCATTTTTGAAAGGGTATAAAACATTGCTGGTTACTTGCATTTTCTCTTTTTTCAACAATGTTTTCCAAGGCCTTCTTCTTTGGGGGTCATAAAAGGGATTGTTTGACAGAGAGTTGACTTTTTGATGATATTCCTATTTAACAAAGGCCATTATCAATGATGTCTGTCACCCCTTCAGTACACAATCTTGTGTTTCAAAGCATTTGTAGCAATGAGTAAAGCATTTGAAAACATTGCAGGAAAAGGAATAAAATTAATGTGTTTAACCATAATTTTCCTCCTTTTCCAGCAATATCTTCAACCCTTCCAAAGACAAATACCATCATTTAACCCTTTACCACACAATGACGACTTTTGACGCCCCTGAAAGAGAAGGCTTTTGAAAACATTGTGGGAAAAGGAGAAAATGCTGGTTACCAGCATTTTCTCCTTTTCCCACAACGTTTTCTACCCTATCAAAGAAAAATCATTTCATATGAGCCACGTTAAAACTGTCATCTACAAATGCTTTCAATTTGGACAGGTCTAAAATTTTGTCGTGTGGTAATGGGTTAAGCAAACTGAAACTTCATGTCTGCAAATACTTTCAATTTGTACAAGTCTTAAAATTTGTCCCATTGTAAAGAGTTAACCCTTTACCAAACAACAAAATTTTGGACCTTACCAAATTGAGAGCATTTGCAGACAACAAATTAAATGGGGCTAAAATCACGATTTCTGTCTTTGAAAGGGTAGAAAGCACTTTGGGGAAAGGAGAAACAGCTGGTCACCAGTATTTTCTCCTTTTCCCAAAATGTTTTCAACAGGCTCCTTCCTCAAGGTCATTAAAAGTCAGGAACTGTGTGGCAAAGAGGTAAGCAAGATCTTTTGAACATGATTAATGACCAGAAAGTTTTGTCTGTTCACACAACAAGAGGAAGGAAATGTAGAGAAGGCACTTTTTAGTGGTACCATCTTCGACCAAAATCATTGACTGAAAACATGAAAGCAGGGAGACAAGAAATCTTAACAACATGAAAGCCATTTTTATTCCACAAAAGGATTCTGTGTCTGGACAAAATGCAGAGGAGACACCTTTATGGCCCCTGTAATTGGTTTAGCTTAAATCTTTGACTCTTACAATCATTGTTATGTGGGGTTTTATTGATTGATGCCTTCTCATTTGACAGGGAATCAGTTACTACAAAAGACCTCTTCAACACTTTACAACATGACAAGATTTCGGCCATGACCATATTGAATCCATTTCAATCCTTAAAGCCCCTTTCACAACTATAGTATATAGCTTTTGCGGCTATTGTAGATCAAGATCAGACCGCACAAATGTGCAGTCTGATCTTTGATCTACACTGTCCGCTTTGCTGAGACTTTTTAGACAAAATCAACCTTGAAATTGCTTGTATTTTGGTCTTATTTCTAGATTTGAAATATCTGAGAGGTTTATTTGGCTCTCTATTAGTTTAGATGAAAAATTCAACGTGGATCACATGGTTGGATTTGTCTTTGATAAGACGGAAAACATTATGGGAAAAGAAGAAAATCACCATTTCAACAATGCTTTCAAATGGCCTGTTTCTCCGAGCTTTGTAAAGGGTTCAGCCTATACCAATTGATTTTGGTCAAAAAGAAGTGGCACCACAGATTAGAATGAAAACACCGAAACGGAAAACATTACTAGAAAATGTAGAACCTACTCACACAAAAATGTAGCATAGGCAAAACTGTGACACAGAAACTTGATAAATGGTTTCCGAATCAGCAGGCCAACACTACTTTTTGGGGCAATGAGGTAAGTGATACACAGCAACGGAAACATCATGCCTATCGTCACTGTAATCAGCAGTTTGCACACAATATTCCGTCGTCGGAAACCTGGACAGCCCTCATACCACAGTGTAGCCAGCAGCTGTTGACAGTTGGGATGAGCAACAAACTGAAATATAATGTAAGTAAAGTGTAATAGGACATTACATTATGACCAAACCATATGAAATTTGACTTCTTCACACTGAAAGTATTTTAATGGAATATTTGTGTTTAAAAGGGTTGAAAACAACTGCTTACCAGCATATCTCCACTACCAACAATGTTTTCAAAAAAGTTATCTGTATAAGGTTTCTGAAACTTGGTACTGTTTGGTAAAGGGTTAAACCCATTTCTATATGATCCTGTATTTTTATAATCCTGTCCATAAAGGATATAATTATGCATGTTTTATTTGACAAATGAACCTTGGAACAAATTCATGAAGTCTGTTTTCTTCACTAACAGAGTGCATTTTATTAAAATAATGTTTGGTTCACTATGGTACATTTACTTATTTACAGTCTGTAGAGATAAAAATCAAAGGGTTGAAATCACTGGTGTGGCATTTGTCAGAGGAGCCATTGTGTGGAATTAATAATTAAACAAGAGGGCCATGATGGCCCTGAAGTCGCTCACCTGAGCCTTTTGATCAAACATGACCCATTTCCAATCTCTTCAGAGATATTAAGACAAACACTCTGACAAACACTCATTAGTATTGGGCTTACAAATATGGCCTCTAGAGTGCACACAAACTTTTTCTAGAATTTGTCTCAGCGGCCTACTTGACATGTAGAAATTATCCAGACATACATTCCGACAAACTTTCATGAGTATTTGAGAGAAAATGTGGCCTTAGGATGTATAAAAGGTTTTTCCGAGATTTGACCTTGTGACCTAGTTTTTTAACCAACATGACCCATATTCATACTAGTCTAAGATGTCAAGACAAACATTCATAGCAAATTTCAAGATTATTGGACAGAAAATGTGGCCTCTAGAGTGTACACATGATTTTTCAAGGATGAAACTTGGTGACCTAGTTTTTATTCCAAGTAACCCATTTTCAAACTCATGCAAGATATCATCAAGACAAACATTCTAACAAAAGTTTAAAGAATATTGGACTGTAATTATAGTACAAAAGGTTTTTCCGAGATTTGACCTTGTGACCTAGTTTTTTATCCAACATGATCCATTTTCATACTAGTTAAAGAAATTATCAAGTCAAACATTCTGACTGCATTTCAAGATTATTGGACTGAAAATGTGGCCTCTAGAGCTTACATAAGGTTTTCCTAAGATTTGACCTGGTGACCTAGTTTTTGACCTGACATGACCCATTTTCAAACTCATCTGAGCTATCATCATGACAAACATTCTGACCAACTTTAAAGAGCATTGGACTGAAAATGTGGCTTCCGAAGCATACACAAGGTCTTTCAAAGATATGACCTAGTGACCTAGTTTTTGACCCCACATGGCCCTCTTTCGAACTCGTCTGCAATATAATCAAGACAAACATTCTGACCAAAGTTCAAGAGTATTGGACAGAAAATGTGGCTTCTGGAGCATACACAAGGTTTTTTTAAGATTTGACCTAGTGACCTAGTTTTTGAACCAACATGGCCCATTTTCAAATTTGTCAAAGATATCATCAAGACATACATTCTGACCAACTTTCAAGAGTTTTGGACTGAAAATGTGGCCTCTAGAGCATACAAAAGGTTTTTCTAAGATTTGACCTAGTGACCTAGTTTTTGACCCGACATGACCCATTTTCAAACTTGTCCGAGATATCATCAAGGCATTCATTCTGACCAAGTTTCATGAGTATCAGACTGAAAATGTGGCCTCTAGAGCGTACACAGGGTTTTTCTAAGATTTGACCTATTGACCTAGTTTTTGACCCAACATGACCCATTTTTTGAACTCGTCTGAGATATCATCAAGACAAACATTCTGACCAAGTTTCACAAGTATTCAACTGAAAATGTGGCCTCTAGAGTGTACACAAGGTAAAAGTTGACGACGCACGACGGATGCCAGACACAGCACGATCACAATAGCTCACTATGAGCACATCGTGCTCAGGTTTGCTAAAAAAAACAATAGAAATATTATCCAAGTATTCGTATAAAAACCAGCCTTCTTATAAAATTGATACCTTTGTCAGAAAGCAGTTGTAAATAATATTAACTCTTATCTTACTTGTCATCACTTAGGATGTCCTTTGTGGCAATTGAAGATCAAAATAAGACTGCACATCTGTGTAGTCTTACCTTTGTCTGCACTGTTTGCTTATAATCTATAACATCATGCCAACAACCTTGCAACTATGATTAAACTGGTCAAAAAAAAGGAATAAAAAGACTGCAGTATTTATTTAGCAGGATGGGGATTAAATTTATTGCATTTCAGATGGTTGTGGTTATATTTTTATTTCTTTTTGTTTAGCCTCTGTAAGGCAGTCAGTAGCAACTCAGGCTTGTAATCCATTGGACCCCAACTTGCACAGGTTTGAACATTAACTCTGCCACTTCCTTTTGACAATTAATTTGATGCAATCAAATTCAATCTGCTCTCCACCATTTTTTCAAATCAAATCATTAATTCCGGACTTATAAGACCACACAAGGAAGCAGTCAGTCGCTTTAGAAGGATGTTGTGTACTGGTGAGGAATTGTCAGGAACACGATGGTAGGTGAACTGACTGCCGCAAAATACCAGATTCTGTTATGAATGGCATTTAACTCTGTTTATGCATCTTCTTGTATCAGGATACTTTTGATGAAATGAAACACACTGTGCTGTATCAACGCACACACTTGTATGTCAGTTTGAGTTGTGGCTTCAGTGAGTGAAAAAGACATAATTATCAAAACATTTTTATTATTTGAAACTTTTCTTACTATAAAAAAAATAATTATATTGCGATATTTACACCAAAACTGAACGTATTTACCATAATTCAACATAAACAACATCAGAATACATTGATTTTTGTGTTCACAAGAAGAGAGTGAAAGAGACTTTAGCCCTCAATTACAACAAATCATGACAACTTCGGAAGTTTTTGATAACTGTATATAAGTACTCTTGTTCCATTATGTTGTTTTATAATGCTGCTAGTAATGTAGGGTCATCCCTGTGTAGGCTGCTTCAGCCAAGGGACAAAATGGTTTTGGGACAAACAGGCCATGAACCGAGCAGTCAGGAGACAAAGACTGTGTGTATCATTGCGCCGTCAGAAGGCTATGAGCAGGTAAAGCTATTTTCAATAAAAAAGAACTATTTCTGATGACCTGATACAGTTCATTTTAAGACGCCATTTTCAATGGTATATCTGAGTGCTATTAAAACACTCATTTGTCGGAGAAAAACTGAGTTTAATTGGGTTTACTTTCTCCAGTTTTGCACAAACTACAATACATAATTTTCAAAATGTGGTATTGAACTCATACTGGCATTGTTTTTGATAAATGCCACAAAAATGGACAGAGTAAATCAAAGATCAGGGCTTGTATTTGCCAACCATTTTTAAGAACTTATAAAGTCCAATTCTTAAAGGCGCTGTAGTGCCCAAAGTAAACAAAGTGGTGGTTAAAATGCGTTTGATTTCAATTGATTGATTGATTGTATCATGTTTAACGCCATTTTCAACAATATTTAAGTTATATTGCGGCAGCCAGTGCACCTATTGATGCTTTCCCTGAGTTTCTTTTACCAGTACAAGCCACTGGCTGCGTTCCCACATAACACATTTGAATTCAAATTATGCATATTGAAAACATGGAAATCATTGTGAAGATGACACTGTGATATTGAACTGTCATTCCAAGTGTAAGTAAATGGCAGAAAAATGAATTTTAAAACCGGGTAAAAAGTAAACAAAAGATAGAGCAAAATGGCAACTTTTGACCTACTTTTAAAATTAATTTTTCTGCCAGTGACTAACCATACAATAACAGATTGTCACCAGTCCTTCACAATTAACTTCCATACTTGGTGTGATTTAAATTTAAATGCATTTTAACACCCCAAACTGTTTACAGATGGCTACTTTTTGGGCTTTAAGAATTTTCTAAATTTGAATGTAACACTGACACACACATTCTGATTGGCTAAACATAATGGTTTAGCTAATCTTTTGGTTTAGTCAATCAGAAATTCTGTTACTTTCTAAATCTAGAATCAGACTTGGAATGAAATTAAGAATGGTTGTGAATAAGAATGTACAGGATAACGGGGCTTGTCTTAATCTATTATCTACAGTCTGCAAATGACAAAGTGAATAAAATATTAGGTTGCATGTCCTGTCTATTCTGATCTTGATCTAAGCCATTCTACAAAACCACATTATATTGTACAGGGCATGCTAAGAACTATACTAAGTGAGAGATTAGATAGAAAATCAATATGAATAAATTGATCCGAAGGCCTTGATGTGATTTATCATTTAATTGATCTAAGATAGGATGTCAGCTTTCCATTAGGCTTTGGGAGCCTATTTAGTGCATTCATGTTACATGAGCGATTATTATAAACCTTGTAGATCGGCAGTAATAACACCATAATTCCCTCCAGTAACCTGGGTCTTCCCTTTAATCCTGATGATTTACTCAGGTGGTTGATGTGGCTGTTAACGCTAACATTAATTTTTAGCATACAATGGAAATTTAAGGTGCTTTAGCAAATAATGTATACAAAGATCAAATTGCAAAATATGTGGACTCGACTCTATTATTAAAACAAAGTCTATCATTAGGACCTCCTTCTTTGCCCACACAATTTCATATTCATCTAAATTAAAAGTGTTTGCAAAAACAATAAAATCACATCCCTTAACTGTTTACCAAACAATCCTGACTTTTAACGACTCTTAGGAAAAGAGGCTATTGAAAATATTGTGGGAAAAGGAGAGAATGCTGGTTACCAGCATTTTCTCCTTTTCTAACAATGTTTTCAAAAGATTTTTTCCTTAGGGTTGTTAAAAATTGGGTTTGTGTGGTAAAGGGGTAAACCCAAAACCATAATCTGGGTAGCTGTATGCTTTTTTAAATGTAAGATACATCTAGTCAAAGCCATAAACGACCATACATTTTAAACATGAAATTTATAAATACTAGCATTTTTTTTCTTTTTCCAACATTGTTTTCTACCCTTTTAAGGGCAACCCCATCATTTCAACCACATATAAATTGTTGTCTGCAAAACTTTTTTTTTTAAATTTAAACAATTTCTCTTTGTGCTAAAGAGCTAATAATTTGGTTTTAGACAGAAAACCAAGGGCCATAAAATACATACAAGGCTATAGAATAAACTCTTTACCAAATGACAAAACTTTAGACTGGTCAAAAATTAAAGCATTTGCATATGACAAATTAGACATTGCTCAGATGGCAAGATTCATCAGTGATAGGACAGCAAACGTGGGAAAAGGAGAAAAAGCTGGTTACCTTTTCCCACAATGTTTTCTAAAACCTATTTCCCCCCGAGTCGTTAAAAACCGGTATTGTTCAGTAAAAGGTACGAAGCAGATGATGTGGAGAAAAGTACAGCCACACTAAATGGTACTGACACAAGAGCAAATTATATCTTCCACCATTAGGCAAATGAGGTGGAAAGATTCAGAGGAAAACCCATCATTCTCAAACTGTTGACTTTGTGTGGGAGCCTTCACAAGTATCTATCTGCAACAGACTGCATCCATGCCTTATCACTGTTAACTTATTAACCCTTTATCACAAAATCCCAAGTATTAACAACCTAGAATAACAGAGACTAAGTCTGTTGAAAACATTGTGGGGAAAAGGAGAAAATGCTGGTAACCAGCATTTTCTCCTTTTTCCACCCTGCTTTCTCTCTATTTAAGACATAAAGCATCATTTGAGCTACCTTTAGTTCGTCATCTGCAGATGCTTTCAATTTTGTTGAGTAGTAAAAATGTGCCGTTTGGTAAAAAGTTGACTAGAATAGGAGACATTCACAGCTAATACTGTCAGTATAGAACACGATCAGACTCTATAGAACAATTATTTTTGGAATGTCAGTGGTTTAAGTGAAGCTAAAAGGTCTGATCTTAACTTTTTTAATTTATTTAAGAGCAATGATATAATAGTTCTATTTGAAACATGGACGAAATCAGACGGTAACCTCGAAATAAAGTGGTCTGGTACTTAATTGCCTATGTATGCTAGCGCTTTTAATTAAGTAAATGTGTTAATTGGGTAGCTAATGAATCTGATCCTTGTACTGAAAATGTGGCAATAGAGTGCCTATATGGGGTTTCTAAGATTTGACTGTGTAGTTTATTTTTTGGTAAGAGATGACTCATTTTCAAACTAGTCCAGATGTAATCAAAACAAACATTAACCCTTAGGCTGCTAAGCGCAACTAAAGGACCTATTGCAGACAGAGTAGATCAAGATCAGACTGCACATAATGTGTAGTCTGATCTTGGATCTACACTGTCCAATAAGGAGTTATCTTTCCCCCAAAAAATACCTTTGAAATAGCAAAGTTTGAGTTTTAACTATTGGCTTGAGAGATTCATTTCACTTATTTAGCAGGATAAGAGTTAAAACCAAGATTCATGAGCAACAGACTTAAAATGTTGCCTCCAGACTGCACACAAAATATAAATCATAGTCTGACAAAAAGGGGTTTAACCCCTACCGTATGGCAAAATTTGAGACCTATCCATATTGAAAGCATTTGCAGATGACAATTTCATAACGGCTCAAATGACGCAATTTTTCTTTGATAGGGTAGAAAACTTTGTGGGAAAAGGAGAAAATGCTGGTTACCAGCATTTTCTCCTTTTCCCATAATGTTTTCCAAAGGCTTCTTCTTCAGGGTCGTTAAAAGTCGTCATTGTGTGGTAAAGGGTTAATGCATCTTCCCTAATGCATGATACCTGGCAAGTCATCATATACTTATGAATCCAAAAAATCCATTTTATCTAACACTGTTTAAGTCGAAACTATTTGGCCTAACAACCAACTAAAGCATGAGGTAGAATGGCCCTTTGAGATGCATAAAATTTACAGCCTGTGCAAATGCAAATGCATTAAGCCCCATTTTCACAAAGCATGACACATAGTTATAAAGTCTGACCTATTAAAATACTTTTTGATCCAAGCTGACCTTTTTTCCTTGTTCAAGATATAAGCAAGACAAATAATCTGACCAAGTCTCATGAGCAATGGACAGAAAATGAGGCATTATTACACTAGTGTGCACACAACATGACAAATAAGGATAGACAGTCAAAGCTTAACATGGCATGTTTACAAAAAGCTCACTTTGAGCTCTTTGTGCTCTGATATTAGAAAAAAAAATGAGAGATGTTTGTGTATCACAGCCAATGACTAGAATAATTAATTCTGTTTCTTCAATCATTCAGTGTAACCTCGACCCAATTCTGGTTTCATGATGGCATGCACCATTTCAAAAAAATGTCATTAATTTTTGTAAAGCTTTATAAAAGAGGCACCCACTGTTTGACCTTGGTGCAATGTCTGGATTTATTATGATTAAACTGTTTGTTATCAGTTCAATAAAGTTTGATATACAGCTGTCACACTGTTATGAGAGCCAGTGCTGAAACTCTTTGCAGAAAGATTCATTCTTACTTGCCCTTTACCTGACAACAAAATTTTATACAAATCTAATTTGAAAACATTTGCAGAGACTACCGTAATGTCTCTTATTATCACTTCCCCTTTAATTAATGCTCCCTAAGCTTTTTCCTAACCAAAAATGGGCTTACCAGACGGCCAATCCATCGATAAAGTTGAAATAAATCAGCTGGTTAAACTTACGGCATCGACATAATTCTAACTAATTCACAAATCGATGTCATTAACACCCGTTTACCTGAATATAAGTACACTTCCAGTTACATTATAAATTTTTGCTAACACAATAATTGTCAACTACCCTAGAAAAAATTTGAAAAAGTGAAAGTATTGAAGACCAATGATTCACATTAATCATGAATGCTATTTAATGTCCAAATGAATCATGATCGGCCGTAAAATCGGTATTCCGAATTAATACTACGGGTTTCCCAAATGGCGATAACTTCGCAGTTGGTACTGACTAAAACCCGGATGGTAATGTTTTTGTTGTCATCCGAAAATTTTTATGCCATTTTACCTCTATGAATCACCCCCCCTTTGGAAAATGTAACGCCCCCCCCCCCCCCACGGGGGCGTAAAAAAGATATAATACGGTAAATTGAACATGGCTAAAGTGATGGATGTTGTCTTCGAAACGGAACGAAACATTGTGGGAAAAGGTAAAAAAGCTGGTTACCAGCATTATGTATTTTTCCAACAATGTTTCAAAAAGCCATTTCCATTAAGGATGTTAAGAATCAGGATGGTTTGGTACAGGGTTAAATCTTACAAACTTTGATGGCCTTTACTCACATGATGTATTATTATATCTTTTCTCTGAGGAGACTGGTTTTGATATGTATGCAATAAAGTTCTCTCTGAAAACATCATGAAAAATGGAGGAATAATTCAAAATGAAATTCAATCATTTCTCATGTTTTCTTGATTGTATTTTTTCTCAACCTGCCACTATGTTTTTCTTCTGTCTTTGCATATAAACTCCAAATGAAATCATTTCAAATAATCTTATTTTATGCAGGACAGAAAGAAAATTTACAATTGCATTTGATAGCATTTGGTTTCTAGTTCATGACTTTTAAAATCTGTTACTGCAAAATTTCATAAGAGACTGGTCCAAACATGTATTTGAAAGAGTAAATTCATAACCTGGCTAACCCTTTACCAAACAATCCCAAGCTTTAACCCTGAGGTAGAAGGCTTTTGAAAACATTGTGGGAAAAGGAGAAAATGCTGGTAACCAGCATTTTCTCCTTTTTCTGAGATGTTTCCTACACTCTTCAAGAGAAAGAATACAAGAGCACAGCATAGGGGTGCCAATGTTCCGCTGTTGTTGCTTGATTTCAGTGAAATTTAAAGTCCAAAAAGGGTCATAACTGTCAAAAATACTTGATGGCTATCTGCCCTTGTTGTATGGGCTCCCTTTTGATAGTTCACAACTTGTCTGACTTTGAAGTAAATATATTGTAAAATGTCAAAGTTTTGCACAACGGATGCAGATTCAGACAACAACTGCAGAGGTACAACAATACCTGAAATATTTTTCGAAAAGACTAGAGCTGAAAATTTGAGTCACATGTAATTTGTTGTCTGCTTGTGTTTTCAATGTGGAAAAGTCTAAAATGTTGTCTTCTGGTAAAGAGTTAAACAAATTAAGAGCAGACAACTTTGAAAATATCCTTGTAAGATATGGATATTCAATATGAATTATGTCCTAATGCATGAACACTAAAGTCTTGCAAAAACACTGTGCTAAAAGGAGAAATTGTTCACTGCATTCAATTTCTCCTTTGCCCAAAAGTTTTAAAAGTGTTTCACACTGTTTTTTGGCTGCTAGATTAAAAAAAATTGTCAACAGAAGGTAATGTGTCAAAAGTGACAAGCAAAACTTGATGATACCATTGCTTTACCCAAAAGTCCTGTGTAAATTTTATCCAAATCCATCTTAAATCTTCTATCTCAAATTTCAAGTTTGTTTTGACCCAAATAAATCTCATTGTGAGAGGTCTAGATCCAAGATCAGACTGCAAGTTCTGTGCAAAAAAGTAATTTTGGCTGTTTCCAGCACTATCAGGCTTAATTGCAAGGATTTTCACAATTCAAAGACCTTCCTTGTCAATTATTGAAAACCCTTGGGAAATGTTTGCAGAGATACAGTAATTTATTTCTATCTGTGAGAGCAATTTTGCAGATAATCTCACACTTCAAAGGCTTCTTCCAACCAAAAATTCAACTGAAATATCCACTAAATGTAATGACTATTTCTGTTATTTCATTCAATTCAAATCCTTCATGTTGTTGATATGCTCTCTGTTGAAATTTAGTAAAAGATTATGTATCCTCATATCCAAATACCATGATCTGGGCTATTCTTATTCTATATTCATGAATTCTTCTTTTATAAGCCATCATATAAATATTCTTTAACTTTTTACCATTTGACAAAAAATTTTAAGCCTGTCCAAATTCAAACCATTAATTTTGCGGACAAAAAATCAAATGTGGCTCAGATGAGGAATTACACTTTGAAAGTGTAGAAAACAATTGGTTGGAAAAGGGAGAAAATGATAGCTATCAGCTTTTCTTCTTTACCCACCATGTTTTCCATAGCCATTTCTCTCAGGGTTGTTAATAATCAGGATCCAGTGATGAAAGATTAAATGGTTCCTTTTCCAAGTCCAACTGATGGGGTTTCCTTGTTATAAACAGGGTTCACAAGCTCTTGGTGAAGACTTGTTTATTTTGAAAGCACTTGCAGATAAATTAAATGTGGTTCAAATAATTGGACTTGCCTTTGAAGTAATAGAAAATACCATTGAAAAAGTAGAAAATGCTGATAACCAGCATTTTTCCTGTTTTTCCTACAATGTTTTCAGACCTTTCAAAAACGAACCCTATCATTTGAATCACATTAAGTTTGTTGTCCACTAATGCTTTCAATTTAGACTAATGTATAATTTTGTTGTTTGGTAAGGGTTAAGATACATGAAGACAGAGGTCTCTAATTACCTTCTTCTGCTTGTACTTGATGGCCAGCTTTAGTCTACTTAACTTCATCTTATTATCAACAGTTTGAATATCCTGCTCATCACCAGGGCAGCTTGACTCATGGTTTAGAATAATCTCTAGTTCTTTAGACCCTCTTGTTTGTTCCAGCAGGTCAACAGCAAATTCCTGACACTTTTTTGCAAGTTTTTCATAATCCAGTTTAAATTCATTCTCTAACTTACTTAATCTTTTCAACTCCCAGCTCAATTCAAAAGAAGTCAATATTGGATCTTTACTTGAGAGAGCAATGAGAGATGGACTTGCTAAAGCACGATATGCATTAATCCTTGATCTTGAATGTCGTAAGCTGTCCTCTTTGCTTTGTGTGACACAGTTTTTACAATTACATCGGACATCATGAGGTTTAGGAATGCGAAAGCCTCGATCTAACAACATTTTGATGATCTCATAGTTGTCTCTGTGTGCAGCTAGAATTATTGGTGTGATGTCTGGGGTGAAAGAACTGGATGGTACAGATCGATGTAAAACCTGAAACAAACACATAGAAGCTGTTAGTGGTGTTGTTGAGCATTGCACTGGTTATAATGTTAGCTCTTGACCACAAAACAAAAATGTAGAATTGTCCAAATTGAAAGCATTCAAAGACAACAACTTCAATATGGCTCACTTGATGGAATTTGTCTTTACCCACTATGTTTTCAAACGACTTCTTCCTCAGAGTTGTTAAAACTGTGGACTGTGTGGCAAAAAGTTAAATATCTCACAAATAATGGGATTTACCATTCTAAGAATTAAACAAGAGGGCCATGATGGCCCTGTATCGCTCCACTGGCTATTAAGTAAAAACACTATAAGCCAAACATTACAATATTCAGCAAATTGATTTCAAACACGAGGACATGCAAACATTTTTCTATCTAATCCTATGAGAAAGTTGTGATCCATGGGCAAAGCCAATTTTGATCGCAAAGCTATAATTATTTGAATCCTGGTGGAGGTCCACAATATAAAGCTCCATACCAAATAATTCTGTTCTTGAATGTTATAAACAAGAAGATTTTCAAATTTTTCTCAATGAAAAGCCCTGTAAAACATGAAACCCATGAGACTGGGCTAAATCTAATAGCCTTAGTCTTTATAATGGTTAGTAACATGATGACTTAAGATACTTTTCATTACAAAAGCCCATGTAAAACTGGTGACCTTGTGTTCCGTGGTGTGGGGACAAACTTGGGTCAAGGACTATAATTTGGGCCCTCCTTGTAGAGGCCCACTAGATAAAGCTACATGCAAAATTTGGTAGACCCTGGGGTGGGGCTACATTTGACCCCCTGGGCTATAATTTGGGCACCCTTGATAGAGACCCCCTAGATAAAGCTAAATGCAAAATTTGATAGCCCTAGCCCTTATAGCTAGATGCGAAAGATTTTCCTATATAAGCCTGCCCATGTAAAACATGTTACCCCCCCAAGCGAAGTCAAATTTGACCCTCGGCTATAATTTGGACACCCTTGGTACAGGTCCACTAGATAAAGCTACATGCCAAATTTGGTCGCCCTAGGCCCCATGGCTAGGTCAAAGAAGAATTTTAAAGTTCTCCCTATATAAGCCCATGTAAAACTTGTTATATAAGCCCATGTAAAACTTGTTACCCCCGGGCAGGGCCTAATTTGACCCCAGGGCTATAATTTGAACAATCTTGGCAGAGGTCCACTAGATAAAGCTACATGCCAAATTTGGTAGCTCTAGGCCCTATGGCTAGGTAGAAGAGGAATTTTAAAGTTCTCCCTAAATAAGCCCATGTATAACTTGTAACCCCCGGGGCGGGGCCAATTTTGACCCCAGGGCTATAAATTGAAGAAACTTGGTAGAGGTCCACTAGATAAAGCTACATGCCAAATTTGGTAGCCCTTGGCCTTACGGTTTCAGACAAGAAGATTTTCAAAGATTTTCAAAATTTTTCAGTTTTGTTGCCATGGCAACCAGAGTTTTTGAAGGAATTAAATTCTTTCAAGAAATTCTGAAGAGGACCATGGCAGGATAATTTCTGTGAAGTTTCATCAAAATTGGATGGGTAGTTTCAGAGAAGAAGACGTTTTAAAAAAAAGTTAACGCACGGACGGACGGACGGACGGACGGATGGACGGACGCACGACGGACAACAGGCCATGACATAAGCCCGCTGGCCTTTGGCCAGTGGAGCTAAAAACAAGAGAGTCATTAGCCCCAAAGCGCTGATCTGAGTAAAGTCATCTACATTTGATAAAGCTGAAGAGATTGTGGTTTTTATGATGTAAAACACATGAGTGTTAGTGACCTACTTTTTTACCCTACATGGCCCAGTGATTCATTTACCTGCATGCCCTGCGGGAATGGCGCATAAAAATCGCCAGGGACGCAGATTTTTAAAAGATGTGCATCTCTTGGGCACATACGTTTGCCGGTCAATGCGACTGCATTTCAGATTTTAAGAGCGACTGCGGTCCAGGTTTTATCTTTTAGAATATTCTAGTTTATTATATACCTATCTATGATCCAAGCAAAATACGGGCATTATCTTACTCGCCAATACAACTCGACAGACAATTATTTCATATCAGTGTAGTGCAGTGCATAGAGCATAATCGTGTACAAGGACTTAACTTCTGTGTATATTGACGTTCGGGTCTTTTCGCCAAATTCCTAACACGTCCCAACCACATGACGAAGCACAAAAACCCCCATTTTTAGTGTATTCATAGCTATTTCATCTGTTACTTCTCCTCTACTTATTTCAAAAATTGTTTCTATGCAGAACTTAATTTTGTCCGATATCAATGCCCATTACATAAATATTTGTTGTTTCGAAAGGGTATTTTGATACACTTGTGAACTTAAAAATCGCGATTCATAATTACAAGCTTGACTTGCCTCCTGCATGAAAAAGAAAAGAAATGCACTATTTTTGACAGTGACAGTGAATAACAACCACTGACTACCTTTTCAGTGTTTAAGAAATAATTTTTTAGCCACAGTTGTTGTCTTTTTTCTTGTAGCGGCTCGGGGTAGCAACCACCATTTTTAAATGCATACTGATCTATGAAGAGTTACCATTATCTATGTATTTTCATCCGCCATTCATAAATATTGTACATATATGTACAAAGAAATGTAGTGCTCTGAACTTTTGGTTATTCATATTGATTTTGTGATGTTTCTTTACAGTTAATTGTGGTGAGGTATATAATAAAAGGAATATTACATCAGTCTGCATTTCTACGGTCGGATCATGTCTCCTTGGGTGTGTAAAGAGGTGAATATCGGATTCGACTTTCGGTCTCATCCGATATGCACCTCTTTACACACGCAACTCGACATGATCCGACCACACAGAAATGCAGACTGTTGTAATATTCCATGTGTAACACCGGCTACAGTTTGCGAGAGTAAGGCTGATTTTGATTGGTTGCTTAAAATCCAAAGATTCAGTAGTGTTCTTACAATACAATCCGACAAGTATGGCTTCCCATGGAAAACGAAAGTAATATTTGTTGCATTTTGGGTAGCGATTTGTGGATTTTCTCGGCTTCATCATGTCATCCAAGGAATAATAAAGCTGGACGCAGAAAAAAAAGGTATTGAGGTTGTTGTTTGTTGATTAATTTTGTAACGAGCACCCGACTTGGGAAGTGCAACGATTTTAACAAATTTGGATATGACAAAAAGGGGCCCATAAATGTCACAGATGTCCCATACTCTTCAAGTGTAGTGCGCCCTGTGTCCCACTGTTTCAAATTTGTAAAAAATATCACTGATGGCCCAGATTCGAACTTGTCCAAGATATTATCAAGACAATATTCTGACCAAGTTCAGAGATTATCAGGCTGAAAATGTGGCCTCTAGGAAGTGCACATGAGGTTTTTCTAAGATTTGACCCTGTGACCTATTTTTTTATCCGACATGACCCAAATTTCAATCCTGTCCAAGATATTATCAAAGCAAACATTCTGACTGAGTTTCATAAGTAAGCCGCTGAAAATGTGGTCTCTAGAATGCACACGTTTTTCTAAGATTTGGCCCAGTGACCTAATTTTTGACCCAAATTTCTATCTTGTCCAAGATATAATCAAGACAGACCGTCTGACCAAGTTTCATGCGTATCAGGCTGAAAATGTGGCCTCTAAAGCGCACACAAGGTCTTTCTAAGATTTGCCCTGGTACTCTTTGATCAAACTTGACACAATTTAGATCCTGTTCAAGATATCAACAAGGCAAACATTCTGACACAGTTTCATGAGGATAAAGCTGAAAATGTGGCTTCTAGCAAACACACAAGGTTTTTCTAAGATTTGATCCTGTGACCTACTTTTAGATCTGACATGATCCAGTTTCAAACCTGTCTGAGATATCAACAAGACAAACATTCTTACCAATTCTACCTACTTTTTGACCCAACATGACCCATTTTTGTACTTGTCTGAGATATTATCAAGACAAACAATCTGACTTAGTTTCATGATTATACAGCTAAAATGTAGCCTCTAAGAGTGCACGCAAGCTTTTTATTAGATTACCCTGTTGACCTACTTTTTGACAAATATGACCCAATTTCACATGTGTCCAAGATATCAGCTAGAGAAACATTCTGACCAAGTTTCATGAATATCAGATTGAAAATGTGGCCTCTACAGTGCACACAAGATTTTTCTAAGATTTGCTCTGGTGACCTACTTTTAAACCCGACATGACCCAATTTCAAGCTTGTCTTAGATATTATTAAGACAAACTTTCTGACAAATTTTCATGAATTTTGGACTGAAACTGTGGCCTCTAGAGTGCAAACAATGTTTTTCTAAGATTTGTCTGAGTGACCTACTTTTTGCCCCGACATGACCCAATGTCAATCTTGTCCGAGATATTATCAGGACAAATAAGGATCAAGCTAAAAATGTGGCCTCAAAAGAGCACCCTGGAAGGTTTTTTCTAAGATTTGTCCCAGTGACCTACTTTTTGACTCGACAGGTCCAAATTTCATGTTGTCCAAGATACTATTAAGACAAAGATTCTGACCAAGATTCATTTGCATTAAAAAACATTATGAGGAAAAGAAAATCCTGTTAACCAACATTTTCTCCTTTGCCCACAATGTTTTCAAAAGCCTTCTTCCTCAGAAAGTATGGTATTGTTTGGTAAAGGGTTGATAAATCCTAATATTATTGAACAATTTGTTTCCTATGATGTTTCAGGCTACCATATTTTCAAAAATATATGGAGGATATTTGAGTTTTTTTGGTAAAATACCAAAATTTATTTCACCAAATGAACATCATCATTAATATTTTCAACAGTGGCGCTGTCAAAAGTGAAAATATTACCGATGATGTTCACGAGATGAAATAAATTTTGATCTTTCACTGAAAGAACTAGAGGCGCTTGAGCGCCTGTATTGCTCCACAGGCCTGATATTTCTATAATGGCGAAAGGAAGTTTTTAACAATTATCATTCAATCCTGCATTTTAGCTCATTGAAGAAAAAGGGTATGGAAAAAACTTGTGAGAAAAGAAGAAAAAAATGGTAACCAGCCACGCACGGACGAACGGATGGACGAACGAACGGACGGACGGACGGACGGACGGACGCAACAACCAGAATTCTTCATGGAACACAATTATTTGAAGGAATTTGAAAGAGGACCACCAAAGGAACATTCCTAAGAAATTTGGTAAAAATCCAGTTAATAGTTTCTGAGGAGAAGTTTTTTAAAGAAAAAAATTACGGACGCACACACGGAGGAAGGGACGGACGAACGGATGGACGGACGGACGACGGACACAATGCCATGACAATAGCTCGCTTGTTAAAGTGGCGTTAAACTCCAATACATCCAACCAACCAATAACCATTCAGTGACGACCGATAACAGTGCTTACAGCACTTTGATTTTAAAAGGAATTTGGTAGACAACCACCATAGAAACAATTTGGTAGACAACCACCATAGGAACTTACCTGCAAAACAACAATGAAATCCAATGAATAGTTTTAGAGAAGAAATTTTTCAAAGATTTTACTTTATACCATAAAAGGAAAATGAGTCTCCCATAAAAGCCATGTTTTTTGACAGATCATTTTTTTTTTTTTAAGGAATTCTGTAAACCTGTATCTAAGGAACATTCCTGCAAAATAATAATGCTATCCAAATAGCGGTTTGGGAGGAGAAGATTTTTAAAGGTTTTTTATTTTGGTTGCCATGGCAACCAGAATTCTTCATGGAACACAATTATTTGAAGGAATTTGAAAGAGGACCACCAAAGGAACATTCCTGTGAAATTTGGTAAAAATCCAGTCAATAGTTTCTGAGGAGAAGTTTTTTAAAGAAAAAGTTTACGGACGCACGCACTGACGAACGAACGGACGGACAGATGGACGCACGACGGACACAACGCCATGACAATAGCTCGCTGACCTTCGGCCAGTGGAGCTAAAAAACAAATGTCCTATTCATTTCATGCTTCTAATCCCTTTTTTGTTGGACTTTCATCAAAATCCAATACAGCTTTTTTTGTTTATTCCCCATGGTTTACCTCCCCCATGCATTACAATCTTAAGTAAAGCGCTAGAAATGTAGGGTAAATGTGCATGAATTATGTCATTTTTCCGTCTAGTTGAATGGCACACACTGTTTAGCTTTAAGGTAACTTGTGGGCCGGAACTACTGTTTCAGCCTTCGACTGAAGAGTTACGGGAATATTTGCAATTAATTTCACTGGTCATAACCATGAATGATCAAACCTTATATTCCACCATTATTTCCCCATAAATTAAGTCATTATATTATGGTAGCTCATGCACCTATCCATATATTCCTGGATTTTCTTACAAACCCTGCACAACTCTTCAAGCTAGTTCAGTTGAATCAACACATTATGATAGGCTTTAGTAAAGGAAATTTTGTTTCACCAAAACTAAGACATGAAGGTGGCAAAGTCAGGGTCTAAACTCCATAACTGGGCTTACAGTCAATGTCCTGTGAGCTGTTACCACCTGAGCTTCTCAGGCTCGCTTTGAAGACAAGTTTATGTAGACAATGAAAACTTAATAAGAAAATATAAATTAGTTTCTCTGTTTTTTTGTTCCAATACAAATAAAAAAATTCTGTAATAAAAATAATAGATGTCTTAGACTGCTGTTTTTATGAGACTATCACCAATAAATATAAAAGATACTGTCAGATGTCTTAGAAAAGCGTTTACTGATCAGTGATGTCTGCAGGGTGCATCACGTCCAACATGTTTACTGGAACTTTGAAGCCAATAGTTACAAAAATCTATATTGCTATTTCAAAGTTATTTTTTGGTGAAAAAATATCTCCTTACCGGACAGTGTAGATCCAAGATCAGACTACAAATTCTGTGCAGTCTGATCTTGATCTACACGGTCCTCAAAAGGTCCTCGATTTGCTCTTAGAAGCCTAAAGGTCAACTCTTCTCCTGCCGTTTGTAACCCTGGATGTATTTTGCCTTGAGTGCAAAGCATGATCAGCCTGTATGTGCATTCAGTCTTATCTTACTCTACACTCTCCATTACCCTGACAGTAGATTTGGTCATGTTTATTGCCAATAAACTTAATAAAATCTCTTTTTGTAATAGTCAACAATTCCAATTCGGCAGGCCAAGGGTTAAAAGCTGATGCTAGACTTTGAAAGACAGGGCTTTATTACTACAAGGAAGAATGGCTTTCATCTCTGGAAAACAAAATAAAGAAAAAGAATTTTTACACTTGGTTGGAGAATAAGCTAATATTACTGTTAGTTAACTAAGCAAAAAACTTGTCATACACTCAGCTCAGAATCAAATTCAATAAATGTATCTCAGTATTATATTACCAACTTCTGAGAGGCATTTGTTTTCTTTTCAGTCACTTTCATTACAGACTCTTCATATGGATCTCATACTCTTTGTACAGAGTTGCTTTCTGGCCAATTTACATATCAAGTTCTGCCCCATGCATACCATACATGTCCTCCAAAGGAATACAGGTCTGAATAAAACAGATCTGTGAACACCTGACTTCCAGTATATTCTACACTTCATAGTGGACATACAGTTTGTGATTTGTTTGTTTTGAAGTTTAACACCATTTTAACAGCTTAGGTCATATCATTGCGGTCAGTGCAACTATGCATGTATTTCGTGGCTTACTCACACCAGTACTGACATGTCGCTGACTACTTTTCTCAAATGCATCAGAGGTGAGAGGTGAAAAGTTGCCACAAAAAAAGTTTGCCTCAACTGCGTATCGAACTTGCAACCACTGGGTCACGGGTCAGGTACGCTTCCCACTGAGTTACCCAGCCAGGCTAAAGTTTGTGAATAAGCTAGCCAATTATATTTTGTATTAGAACTGTACCACATGACCCATCACTAGTTATTTGGTTTTAACTCTTGGAGGTCTGGAACTGGCTAAACTTGCTTTTGTTGAAAATGTAGATCAAGCTCCTAATGCAAAAAACTTGCCGTCTTATCTTAGATCTAGACTGTCGACTACTTTGTTTCATACCCTGACCAAATCAACCTTGAAATGGCAATAGTTTGGTTATTTTTCCTAATTGAAATTATCCCTGTTGCTATAAAGACACAAAAATATGTTCTACAAGATAAAAAAAAAAAAGTTTTCTAAATTTTACATTTTTCACCCTTGACCATGCAATCAAGTTTTAATGACCTCGAGGAAGAAAGCATTTGAAAAAAAATTGGGAATTTGAGAAAATATTGGTAACCAGCATTTTCTCTTTTTCTCACGTTATTTTCAAATCTTTTAAAGAAAAGTTCCCATCATTTTAGCCACACTGGATTTGTCTTAGAACTGCATATGCTTTCAATTTGGTCAAATCTAAAACTTTATCATCACCTTAATATAGTTTTAGGAATCATTATTTGCCAAGCAGTTGCTCTTCCAAAAAGGATCATGTCTACAGTTTCTAATCATCTGAATCTGAGACAAGAAATCACTTAGCAGTATTTATACAAAAAAACCAGGAAAACAAATATCTACAAAATAAATGGGTTTGGTTATTTGTTTCGAGCATCTGAACACTCTAGGAAACAACACCATGTTTTTTCCAACTACAGGAGGAGGCTTCAATTTGAAAACATTGTTAGAAAAGGAGAAACTGCTGGTAACAATCATTTTCTCCTGTTCAATATAATTATTGTCTATCCTTTCAGAGAAAAATTCTTTCGTGTGTCATTCTTTCAAAGCTGACAAGGCTGTAATTTTGGAGTCTGGTAAAAGGTATGCACAGAATAATAATACAGTCTGATCTTGGATCTACACCTCTTTATTTGCATGTTATGACGTTTTTAGTCAGCCTTCAATCTTTCAAACTCTGAACCGGGCTCAGGCTATATATGTAGGTTATGTAGATCAAGACCAAACTGCACAAACTTTCAAACACACAAAATGGTATTTCAGACACCAAAATTATTAATTTTGTACCTTTTTCCAACAGTGACAGCCACGTTTTTAAAACTTGCAAAAAAAAGTGTGCTGCACTCTGTGAAAAGAGAGTTAACCCTTTACCACACAATGACGCCTTTTAACGCCCCTGAAGAAGAGGCCTTTTGAAAACATTGTGGGAAAAGGAGAAAATGCTGGTAACCAGCCATTTTCTCCTTTTCCCACAAAGTTTTCTACCCTATCAAAGAAAAGTTGCGTCATTTGAGCCATTATGAAATTGTCATCTGCAAATGCTTTCAATTTGGATAGGTCTTAAAGTTTGCCATGTGGTAAAGGGTTAATAGCACTCTGTGTACTACATTATGCCAAGCAAATCATTGCACAAAATGGAACAATTTTGTCCAAACACCAGCTTAATCATGTGGTAGAGTTGTTCTCTGACATACAGAACATTTACCAATAGCAAAAGGGTTTTGATCTAGGTTGGCCTGTGCAGTCCCTGACATGGATCATTACTTTTTGCAGATACATTTAACCTACTTTTCACAGAGCATAGCTCAAATATAAATGAGCCATGCTCTGGCAAAAGGGGGCTTAATGTCTCTCCGTTATACACGATACTAGCCCAAGTCATCACATAATTATGGATCCATAAGAGCCACTTTTTTAAATAACCAACTGAATCATGATGTAAATTGGTCCTTTGACAACCAGAAAATTGACCAATAGCGAAAAGTTTCGGCCCAGGTCAACCTGGGTCGATACTTTTCGCAAATGCATTAAGCCCCCTTTTCACGGAGTATGTCTCAAATATTTGGCACTGTTTCATAATTAAATTTAATCATACCAAAAAATCTAAATAATAATGCCCCTTTAATGACAAAGACATATTATCTTTTAACCTATAGGCTGCTAAGCTTGATTCAAGGACCTTTTGCAGACAGTGTAGATCCAAGATCAGACTGCACAGAACATGCAGTCTGGTCTTGGATCTACACTGTCCAATATGGAAACATCTTTCATCCAAAAAATACCTTTGAAATGGCAAAATTTAGGCTTTTACTATTGGCTTGAAAATTTTATTTCACTAACTTAGCAGGATAAGGGCAAAATAAAAGAACAAGGTCAGAGAACCACTATGACTGACCTAGAATATCAAGAACCTGTCAACAGATGTAACAAATGACCATTGGAACAGACAAAAATATTCTTCATAAACCCCTTTGATAAAGAATCAATTATTTTTCTCCTTTTGATTGATGATTAACAGAGAGAATCTAACATATTTATTTGTTAAATAAAGTTTAAACCCTAGTTCATTTCCTTTTTCTACACAACTCTTAATTTGACTTCTAAAAAATCTGAAATATGATCTGTACAAGATAATAACTCTTTACCAAATCACAAGAATTTCGACTTGTTAAGTAACCATCTTGCACATTGGTCTGTTTGTCAATTAAACATCTTGCATTGGTCCATTTGCTGAATAACCATCGTGAACATTCATTCCTTTAGCTAGGTAACCATCTTGCAAATTGGTCCTTAAGCTAAGTAGTCATCTTGCAAATTGGTCCTTTACTTAAGTAACCATCTTGCACATTGGCCCTGTAGCTAAGTAACCATCTTGCACAATGGCCCTTTAGCTAAGTAACCATCTTCCACTTTGGTCCTGTAGCTAAGTAACCATCTTTCACACTAGTTTATTTGTTAAGTAACCATCTTGCACGTTGGTCCTTTAGTTGAGTAACCATCTTGCACATTGGTCCTTTAGTTAAGTAATCATCTTGCACATTGGCCCTATAGCTAAGTAACCATCTTCCACTTTGGTCCTGTAAGTAAAGTAACGATCTTGCACATTGGTCCTGTGGCTAAGTAACAATCTTGCACATTGGTTCATTTGTTAAGTAACTATCTTGCACATTAGTCCTTTAGTTAGGTAACCATCTTGCACATTGGTTCATTTGTTAAGTAACCATCTTGCACATTGGTCCTTCAGTTAAGTAACCATCTTGCAAATTGGCCCTGTAGCTAAGTAACCATCTTCCACTTTGGTCCTGTAGCTAAGTAACCATTGGTTTATTTGTTAAGTAACCATCTTGCTTGTTGGTTCTTTAGTTAAGTAACCATCTTGCACACTGGCCCTGTAGCTAAGTAACCATCTTGCACATTGGCCCTGTAGCTTAGTAACCATCTTGCAAATTGGCCCTGTAGCTAAGTAACTATCTTCCACAATGGTCCTGTAGCTAAGTAACATTGGTCCATTAGTTAATTTACCATCTTGACATTGGTCTTTTAGTGAATAACCATCTTGCACATTGGCCCTGTAGCTTGCACATTGGTTCATTTGTTAAGTAACCATCTTGCACATTGGTCCTATAGTTAAGTAACCATCTGGCACATTGGTCCTTTAGTTAAGGAACTATCTTGCACATTGGTTTATTTGTTAAGTAACCATCTTGCATGCTGGTCCTTTAGTTAAGTAACCATCTTGCACATTGGCCCTGTAGCTAAGTAACCATTTTGCACATTGGCCCTGTAGCTAAGTAACCATCTTGCAAATTGGTCCTGTAGCTAAGTAACCGTCTTGCACATTGGTCCTGTAGCTAAGTAACAATCTTGCACATTGGTCCTTTAGTTAAGTTACCATCTTACACATTGGTCGTTCATTTAAATAACCATCTTGCACATTGGCCCTGTAGCTAAGTAACCATCTTGCAAATTGTTCCTGTAGCTAAGTAACCATCTTGCACATTGGTCTTGTAGCTAAGTAACCATCTTGCAAATTGGTCCTGTAGCTAAGTAACCATCTTGCACACTGGTCCTGTAGCTAAGTAACAATCTAGCACATTGGTTCATTTGTTAAGTAACTATCTTGCACATTGGTTCTTTAGTTAAGTAATCATCTTGCACATTGGCCCTGTAGCTAAGTAACCATCTTGCACATTGTTCCTTTTGCTATGTAACAGTCTTGCAAAGTTCCATTGTCTGCAAGTGAAATGCCTATTGGTCCTTATCTCTGTTACTGTGACATCTTGCAGATTGTTTCTTATGTTTCTTACCATATTGCAAACTGCCTCATTGCCACTAATTATCTTGCAAATTTATGCTTTTGCTTGTAACCATATTGCAAATTGGTTCCTTTGTCTGTAAGCTTACTGTACACTGATTCTATGTCTGTAACCATAATGCAACTTGCTGTATGTTCTGTGCCCATGTTGCAAGCTAATCCATTGTCTATAATCATAATGCAAATTGGTTTTTACATTTGCTACAACATTGCACATTGGCTTCTATCTATGTTACCAT
Organism: Hippopus hippopus; assembly: GCA_946811185.2. Classification (NCBI taxonomy): domain Eukaryota; kingdom Metazoa; phylum Mollusca; class Bivalvia; order Cardiida; family Cardiidae; genus Hippopus; species Hippopus hippopus. Next base: position 42,985,957 of record OX328100.1, read on the forward strand.
ATTGCAAAGTGCCCCACTATCTTCAATCATATTGCAAATCAATCCATTGTCTGAAGCCATAATGGCTGAGTGAACTAAAAACTATTGAAGATGTCCTACAACACCAACTCAACTGACCTAGGAATGATATTTGATATTTTTTAAACCGAAGTCATGGTACACACAGGAGCTTCAATCTAAAGGAACTTCTGGTAACACTTGGAGGACAACACAAATTTATTCATGCATTAAGATCAAGTCTTACCATGCTTTGTGCAATTTAATGTGCTTTCATGGACAGTTTTGATCAAGATCGGACTATAGTTCTTTGACAGCAAAGAAATGCAAAGTGCTTTAACCCTTTACCAAACAACAAGATTTTAGAATGGTCCAAATTGAAAACATTTGCAGACGTCAAAATTAATGTGACTGAAAAATTGAAATTTGTTTTTGGAAGGATAGAAAACATTGTGGGTAAAGGAGAAAATGCTGATTACCAGCATTTTCTCCTTTTCCCACAGTGTTTTCAAAAGGCTTCTTTTTCAGGGTCGTTAAAAGTCGGGATTGTGTGGTAATGGGTTAAACATAATCATAAACAGTGTAGTTTCATGAATGCATATTGTGCAATATTTATATTGATAAACATGCATTAATATGAATAAATTATTTGATTTGAAGAATAGACATTGAAACAAACAGTAGATTGTTAGTCTCTCAGCAGTTCGGAAGAGGTCATATTTGTGAGCACTGCTGCACAACCCAATTACGAAAAATGAAAGGAACAGCCAGCCTAATTTGTTCACCATAGTCACAATGATGTTGCTTTTCATGTGTAGGCCTACTGTAAGATACAGAGTAAAGCCCTCTGACATATATAAAATGCACCCTTAACTAAATCATGAACACAGAAAAAAAATCTTAAAATCACTGAAAAAAACTAAGTTGGCTAAAATTCATCCACACAGTGAGAATGTCAAATCCAACCAGATGGCTACATGGAATCAAGAACAAGAGATAAAATTAGCATGGTTGGTGAACACAGTCCTAGTCAGACTCAGATTTTTAGAAAGTAAGTTTTCCCTTTACCAGATACATGTAAGTTACTGTCATTACCACCTCAAAGAAAACATCTTTGAAAACATTGTGAGAAAAGGAAAAATGCTGGGTACCAGCATTTTCTTCTTTTCTCACAACATTTTCCACATTACCAGAAATTAATCCCACCATTTGAGCTATGTTTGTCTTCTGCAGTTGCTTCAATTTGGGCAAGTCTAAAATTTTCATCGTCTGGTTAAGAGTTAACAGTAAACCACCTCTTGTGGCAGAATCTGATGAGAAGAGAATACAGGAGACACAGTTAAATAATGCAATCAGTTAGGAGTAAATTTTAGCAATCATTTCAATCACACCAATCTAAATGCTAATATACAAACCTCAGAGAAATCCTACAAATTCAAAAAAAGGGGATGATGTTCATGAAATATTCATTAAAACCTGGGATATCAAGTTCTGCTTAAATTATGAGGAAATATTTTTTCAACTACTCTTTAAAAAGCATGCTCCAGCTCACATTTTACACAAATTAAAACACAAATACAGTTTAAACAAGTTTGCAGGAAAATGTCTTGGTGTAATGCAGTACTATAATTGATGAACCGTGATTGTCCAATCCCCAGGCATTTTCTAGTACTAAAAGCCTCATATCCTTTCAATTTTCTTCAATTTTTCTCAAAGAAGATTGAAATTTTTTAAATAAACCAAGAAAAAATGTGCTAAATAAAAAAACAAGCAGTTACTTTTCTTTCAGGAGATTCTGTCATATACATAGCATAAGTTGACATTCGGTCAGTTCTAAGATAAACAACTTGAGACTAGATTCAATGACCGGGTTTCTCGTTGGTGTTTCTTGCAATTTGGCAAAGTTACAGAAGCAAGACCTGGGTATGCTATCCATCTAGCATCTTGATGAACAGTCTTATTTAGTTTCAAAATGGTGACAAAAATGTCACCTTCAGTAAGTCTGCAGTTCTACCTGTGCAATATGAACCAAATGTGCCTGTAACGCTTGTAATTGCAAAATACATTCCTATTCATTATAGTATTATATTGATATTACACCGAAATATGTATCACAGGGTTGTTATGAGTCTAATGTTCATTATGATTTTAAATATAGGATCATAATTATGTGACAAACTTGAGAGGTTTACATGTCTTAATTGTTTTGGCTTCATATCAACTGATCAGCTATGTCATAGTTGATAGGATTAGTTAACAACATAATTACATAAGCCAAACTTTTTCTTGAATCTTCCTAGGTACATCTAGGACCACATGATATGTCATTTTCATTAATTATTTTTCAGTTTTAGAAGAGAAAGCAATAGTAATAGCATAATTGTACAACATCCAAAAGAAGATGAAAGACAGCACTAATAACATGATGTACTTTTCCCAACTTTTGACTTATTTAGCATTTTAAGAGACACTACGATGCATTATATAAATTCATTTATTTCATGCTTTCCGGTAGGATATCGAGAAATAGCGGTGAAAATATTTTTCGATATTCCACGGGTACGACCAGTGAAAATACCGATCTAGTTACCTAGGTAAAATGCGCATGACTCACAACCAGATGGAAATATGACGTCATTTACCTTACCTTTCTCGCGCTTGACATAATATTGTAATGCGTTGCTATGCGGAGGGGGTATGCCACGGTGAATAACTGAAAAGACTGTACTGGATTTTGATAAAGTTCCTCCCAGAAAGGGTTAAAAGCATGACATAAATAGAATATTTGTTTTTTTCGGTGAAAGATCGAAATTTATTTCATCTCATGAACACCATTGGTAATATTTTCACTCGTGGCTGTGCCACTCATGAAAATATTACCAATGATGTTCACTCGATGAAATAAATTTCGATCTTTCACCGAAAAAAACAAATATCCTCTATATCATCATTAATATCGTAAGGAAAAATATACATAGTATTTCTGCTACTGGCCATAAAATTTCATTTGATTATTTCAACAGTTCAACCCTTTACCCAGCAATTATAGTCAAGTTTTATTATCTGCTTTTTATTTGTCATATGAGAATGATTTTGATTTTGACAGGTCTGAAATTTATCATTTGGTAAAGGGTTAAGGGTTCAGACCGTTTGTTTCTCACATCTAGGAAGTTTGATTTACAATTTAATGCCTGTGATATCTGTAAAGATACTCTGCGAGTGAACAATAATTTATTCTTCTTATCCTCCCAGACTTTAAATTCCCATAATGCAGTACAACATTTTTCAACTCTTTACCAAATGGCAAAATTTCAGACAAATCCAAAGTTAAAGCATTTGCAGATGACAAATTAGATATGGTTCAAATAGTTGGGTTTGTTTTTGAAAGGGCAAAAAACAGGAAGGAAAAGGAGAAAATGCTGATTACCAGCATTTTCTCCTTTTCTCACAATATTTTCAAAAGTCTTCCTCAGGGTTGTTAAAACATGGGATTGTTTGGTAAAGGGTTAATTTCCTCTTCTGAGACTCTCAGATCTCTGTGGATGAATTTTACAGATCATAGGTAAGCCATATCAAATTTTGTTTCATCCATGTACATACAATTTTAGTAATATTATCTCAGTTATATGACAGCAGCTAGTGCATCTATCCATATGTTCCTGGAGTTTCTTTTACCAGTACTTCACACAACAATTCTATCCAAACTAATGGCTGCTTTCTCACATAAATATTGTCAAAACAGTATTGAGCTTTGAAAGAGGAATGATTCCTGGAACAATACTTTCATCAATCCTTCGACAGAATTGAGTTGAGCTGCGAATAGATCGAGTTAACTTTGGGTTTTAACCTTTTTCCACACAATCCTGAGTTTTAACAACCCTAAAGAATAAAACTTTAAAAAACGTTGTGTGAAAAGTAGAAAATACTGGTCTACAGCATTTTTTCCTTTTACCTTGATGTTTTTTACCCTTAAAAAGGCACATTCAATTTCTCCTCTGCAAATGGTTGCTACTGGACAAGTCCGAAATTTTGTCTTTTGATAAAGAATCAAACCGTGGACTTAATGGAATGAGCTACCCGGCTCAGATTAGTAACCCATAGCCTCAAATGATCTGTACCACCCTACTTTAAAGCTTTCACAAGATATGTAATTTTACTTAATTATACATTGTCTGCAAAAGAACCTGTTGTGCTGCTAATCATGCTGTACAGCCAACTCTTATAGCTCCTTTCACAACTTTAGTTACCCTATTATAATTGCAGCCAGTGTTGATCAAGATCAGACTACAAAATTTGGGCTTTTGACAATGGCTGGAAATTTTCATTTTATTTATTTAGCAATTTAAAGGTAAACAAGACAAACCCTTCAACAGATTATGGGCTGGCCAAACAATAAAGAAGAAATGATAATGTGAAATTATCTATTTCATTCATCCATTACAGTATTTTAAAGGCCTTTTCTATCCTTTGTAACTACCCTAGAAAGTGTTCCTGTTTTAACCCTTCAGCTGCTAAGCGCAACTGGCTGACCTTTTGCGGACATTTTAGATCAAGATCAGACTGCACAAAACATACACTGTCCGATACATATTTTCTTTGCCACGAAATCAACTTTGAAAAAACGCAATATTTTTGGTTTTACTTTTGGTTGGAAATAGCAGTGTAACTACCCCAGAAAGTGCTGGTGTTTTAAAATACTAGACAAAATACTGACCTCTTCACCTTTCATTTGTACTTCATGGTTCAATATAAGTTCAACAGCTTCCACATTCTCTTCATTGATAGCATGTAGAAGTGCATCTCCTACTTCTATATTATGGGCAAGCAAAAGCTCAATCATTTCAATGTTCTCATTTTCAATGGCAATCAAGAGTGCTGTTCTACCAAGAGGATCTACACAGTTAATGTTGATATTTGAGCCGTTGCTTATCATGGCCAAGTATTGTCTTGTTGACGGAATGTCACCCCGCTCTACTGCTAGCAGGTACTGCTTTTCTTCATTGGTTAAATCCACCTCCTTTCGAATGACACCCATCCCGAGGCTATCGCCTTCCAATTCTGTTCCGGAGTCGTCCATGATTCGTGCTGCGTTCATGAGCGAGTCCCTGTACTGATAATATACCTTGTCCATCTTGCTTGCTCCTTACTTCTGAAAATAGAAAATCAAAGAGTTCACTCTTCGTTTCAACTTTAACCTTCTTGCTTCTAAGCTGTTTATGAGTGATTTCTCCTTTTCCCACGATGTTTTCTTCAGAGGTTTGCAGGTGGTAATGTGTAAATTTGAAAAAAGTGAAAATGAGATTTTTTGAAAAATCCTAAAAATGTATCAATTTTAACCCCTATAGAGCCTTTCACGACTATAGTTTTGCAGCCAGTGTAGATCAAAATCAGGCTGCACAAAACATGCAGCCTGATCTCTGATCTACACTGTCCACTTAGTTTAAACACTGCAGACAAAAGCAACCATCCAATAGCAATTATTTGGGTTGTATTTCTAGGATGAAAATTTCTGTTGGGTTGATTTGGCCCTTTGAGGGTTAATAATGAAAAGAATGAACAAGGTAGAGTTCTATGGAGGTTTAAAAATCCTGAAATCTGGGATATATCAGAAATTTTCACCCTTTTTAATGTTTCAGGTTCTGATTATGAGACCATAAACAAAATATTATATCATTAACAAAATATTCCATTCAGTCTTACAAAATAGCATATCTTTCCCAAATAATAATATTCAGGATGCAAGTGACTTCATGTAACATTAAGCAAATGACATTATAAAAAGCCTTTAAAGCATTGTGGAAAAAGTAGAGAAAGCAATTTCTCCTAATTCAACAATGTTCATCAACCCTTTCAGAGACATATACCATAATTTAAGCCATATGTATATCACTGTCAGCAAATACATTAACTTAAAATTGGAAAAGTCTGAAATTTCAACATCTGGTGAAGAGTTCAGATTAACAAAACCGGGGGAAAAAAGACCGACAGAATTCAAATTAAAGTTTATTGCTATTCATTTTGCCCTTGCAACTTGTGCCTCTAGAAAGACAATTCACATTTTTATCACAGTTTAACCCTTTGAGCACTAAAAACAACCTATTAGACATTTTCATCCTAGAAATATGACCCAAATACTTGCAATTCTATGGTTGCTCTGGTCTTCAGTGTTTCAGCAAAGCGAACAGTTTTCATCAAAGATCAGGCTGCACATTTTGTGCAGCCTGATCTTGATCTACACTGGCTGCAAAGGCAACTACAGTCGTGAAAGGTGCTTTTAGGTTGAGATGCGAGTTCATTGATTTTTGTAAATTTTATTTCAAAGAAACCTTACAGCCTCTGAAACCTCCACCATGAATGGAATCCATCTTCTATGGGTAAACAAGCAACAGTTGTACTGTTTCTTAACTTGTTACCAAATTACTAAATTTTATTTTTAAAAGCCTTCTTTCACAGGATTGTTAAAACTTGAAATTGTGTGGTAAAAGGTTAACTCTTTATTAAATGACAAAATTTTGGACTTGTCTCTGTTCAAATGCAGTTCCAGAAGACAAATAAAATGTGGTTCAAATGATATGATTTTGTCCCTGACAGAGCAAAAAACATTGTAAGAAAAGGAGAAAATGCCAGTTACCAGCATTTTCTCCTTTTCCAAAAATGTTTTCAAAAGCTGTCTTTCTCAGAGTTGTTATTAAACAGTTATTGTTTGGCAAAAGGTTCAATGTTTCATTCATTGATGAACCTTTAAAAAGATGCTATTGAAAAATGATCATAAATATCTGAAAGAGAAGAAAAACATGGTTGGAAAAGGGAGAAAATGGTGGTTATCAGTATTTTCTCCACTTCCAAAAGCATTTTCAAATATCTTCTTCAAGGGTGGTAAAAACATTAGATTGTCTGATAAAAGGGTCAACTCATTACCAAACAACAAATTTTAGATTCTTCCAGATTGAAAACATTTCAGCCATGGTCTGTGAAAATGGGGCTTAATGCATCTGCAAAAAGTATCGACCCAGGTCAGCCTGCACAGTCCGCGCAGGCTGACCTGGGCCGAAACTTTTCGCTATTCATCAATTTTCTGTATGTAAAAGGACCAGTTTACCTCATGATTAAGTCGGTCGTTAAAAAAAAGTGGGTGTTATGAATTCATGATTATGTGATGGCTTGCTTTGTACCATGGATCACGGAGATGCATTAAGCCTTCTTTTGCTGGAGCATGGCTCATTTGTAGGAGACATATCAATGCGACTCACAAATTGAAGTTTGTTTATTAGAAGGCTAGAAAGCATTGTGGAAAAAGGTTGCCAGCATGTTCTCATTTTTTTACAGCAGTTTTCAGCTTTTTATCTTATTTTCCTTAACTCTTTACCAAACAATCCTGGGTCTTCACAACTCTGTAAAAGAAGCCTTTTGAAAACATTGTGGGAAAAGGAAAATATGCTGGTAACCAGCATTTTCTCCTTTTCTTACAGTGTTTTCTATCCTTCCCAAAACAAATTTCAATTTTTGAGTCACTTTAAATTTGTGGTCTGCTAATGCTTTCAATTTGGAACAGTCTAAAATTTTGTCGTCTGGTAAAGAGTTAAAACTTGAGATTGTCTGATTAGGGGTTAACTCTTTACCACACAATCCCTACTTTTAACGACCCTGAGAAAGAAGCCTATAGAAAACATTGTGGGAAAAGGAGAAAATGCTGGTAACCAGCATTTTCTCCTTTTCCCACAATATTTTCTACCTTATCAGAGTCAGAAATGATCATATTAACAAGATTTAATTTGTTGTCTGCAGATGCTTTGAATTTGGTCCAGTCCAAAAATTTGTCGTTTGGTAAAGAGTTAAATCAGTCTTGATTATACTGCAGTTCCAACCAGATGGAAGAAGGTATGACATCAAGACATGGCCTGTTGCCACATTTTTCCATTAACTCTTTACCACACAAACAAATTTTACATCTGTCCAAATTCAAGGTATTTGCAGATGACAAATCAAAGGTGCCTCGAATGATGAAACTTGCTTTTAATATAGGAGAAAACATTGAGGGAAAAGAGGAAAATGCTGGATTGTGTGGTAAAGGGTTTAGTCATGAAAATACGAGCTCATCTGAAAATTTGCACCGAACAAAAATCATATGTGACAGATTTTCATCAGGGATTTCTCAATTTATGGTGACAAAATTAAATTCTAAATTTTCAACAGTGATTTCTCAGTATATTACGACAATGTTGTAAGACAGACTGGCCTTAGCAGAACACGGAGTTATTAATTTTCACCATTTAGTTTTTTTCGTGACCTTTCTTGAAGGAAATCTATAAACCACAGCTTCCAAGAAAGCTCTGTTTGGATCACGCAAAGCTCAAGAGAAAAGACAAGTCTGTGAAGTTCCTTTGATATTGATCACTGGAGGGGGGGGGGGGGGGGGGGGGGGGGGGCAGTGAAGTTGTAAGAAAGAGTAATTTGTAACAAGCTTGCTTTAAGTTCATTACCACACAATCACAAGTTTTAATGACTCTGAGGAAGAAACCTTTGGAAAACACTGTGGGAAAAGAAGAAAATGCTGGAAACCAGCATTTTCTTCTTTTCCCACAATGTTTTCTACCCAATCAAATACAAATTCCATCATTTGAGCCATATTCAAATTGTCGTCTGCAAATGCTTGCAATTTGGACAAGTCCAAGATTTTGTCATGTAGTAAAGAGTTAACTTCTTTACCAGACAACAAAATGTTACCCTCTTCCAAATCGAAAGCATTTGCAGACGATAACTACATACTAGTAGTGGCCTAAAGGATGGGATTTTCCTTTGAAGTCTTTCTAACTTTTACTACAATGTTTCCTCGTCCTTTTTATACAAATCCCAACATTTGTGCCTTTTTTTTTTTGCTGTCTGGAAGTGCTTAAAAATTGGACCAGTCTAAAATTTTGTTGTTTGGTAAAGAGTTAAAAAGTTAAAATACTAAAGATGACAGACTTACTAAAAACATTGTATAACCCTCTACCACACAATCCCGAGTTTTGACGACCCTGAGAAAGAAACCCTTTGAAAACACAGTGGGAAAAGCAGAAAATGCTGGTAACCAGCATTTTCTCTTTTTTCCACAATGTTTTCTACCTTTCCCGAAACAGAATCATTTTAATTTTGTCGTCTGCAAATGCTTTCAATTTGGGCAAATCTGAAATTTTGTCGTTTGGTAAAGAGAAAAGCAACAATAAGCAGAATTCTGTCTGTTTCAGTGATGAAGTTAGGTCATTGAATCACACAATTTTCCTGGACTGCAGGAAGTCCAGACAGACGAAATGCCCATAACTCAGAGTAAAACCTCTTTTCCATCACCTGGCAATGTTCTTGGGGTGTCTTGTAAATGTCTGATATATGTTTCTAGGACTCTTCTAAGTGCCTTGTCAACAGAAAAATTTTGCACAGGCTCTTCCATGTGCCTTCTTGCCCAGGGATATTTAAACCCTTTAAAAGAGGACAAAACCTTAGCCTGATCTATTTTGAAAGATAGTTTCTTTTAATAAGTTTCTAAAGAAAGAGCCACAGAGACAGATGATGATCCAGGATTGTGTTTTTGTAACAAAAGAAATGGCTGATGGAATGGATGCACTCTCTCAACATACTGGTAACACCACTGAAGAGTTCGTATTTCAAGAATTGAAAAAATTCAAAGGCTCATAACTGAAAGGAAAATCATCAAACTAAAAGATGCTGACACTGTGCATGTCCTCATTATGGGAAAAAATCATATTAAGTTTTGTTGAATTTCATCCAGTGGTTGCAGAGAAAAAGAAGCCCAGCTAAGTAGCTCAGTGGTTGGTGTATTGGACACTGGTGGTTTCAAATTCAATACCAGGTCAAGGCAAGCTTTCTTTCCAGCAACTTTTTGCCTATTACCTCTGATGCATGTGAAAAAAGTAGTCAGAGACTTGGAAAGAAAGTTGTGTTAGTACTGGTACGAGAAAGCCAGGAAACACATGCGCACGTGCACTGACCGCAGTGATATGACCTAAGCTGTTAACGTGGCATTAAGCTCTAATACAAACAAATAATACAAACAATGAGAAATAGCACAAATGAAACCAGGGACTAAAACCTTAAAGGGCCATAACTATGACAAAAACCATAAAAACAGAACATCCTGACGCTATACCCATATCCGAGTTTTATAGAAAAGCTTCACATGAAAATTTTTATTAATTCTATTTAATTGCTGCTGAGAAATAGCATAGAAAGGAAATGTGAGACTAAAAAGTCAAAGGACCATAACTGAGACAAAGATCATCAAACCAGAAAATGCCAACAATACGCCCATGTCCTCTTTATTAGGAAACTTCCACTAAGTTTCGCTGAATTTCATCTATTGGTTGCTGAGAAATAGCTTAGAAGAAAAATTAGGGACTAAAAATTCAAAAAGCAATAAGTGTGACAAAAAGTATCAAACCAGAATATGCTGACAATATGCCAATGTCCGACTTATTTGAAAGCTTACAACAGTTTTGTTGAATTCCATCCTGTGGTTCCTGAGAAATAGCCAGGAGACAAAATAAGAGACTTAGAATCCAAAGGCCATAACTGTGAGAAACATAATCAAATCAGAACAAGCTCAGCAGAGGATATGCACATGTCCTCTGTGTACAGGGGAGGTTCCAATACAGTTCCAATCCAGTTGGTAGTGGGAAAGTCAATATCCACAAAATTTGGAGACTAAAATTTCAGAGGGACATGTCTGTGTGAACAAGCAAAATATTGAAAAAAAAAACTAAGAAGGAAAATAACTGTGTAATTACTTATAAATGGATCGTACTCTAGAATCAAAGCATTGAGAACACTGAAGTGGTATTTGTCAAGGAAACCATTGTGTGGAATTAATAATTTGAAAGAAAAGGAGAAATATTATTCAAATATTGGCTTGAAAGTCAACCTACGAAGCAAATAAATAATTTTTTCGTTAAAGGGAGTGTACTCCTGACAAAGTTAGGATTATTTGTGTATTGGTGGTCTCCCATTGATCATTAGGAGGAGTCAGGAGTAACGTCCCTTGACAATAGGATGCATGATGGATAGAGAGAGAAACTATGTGAATATATCAAATAAAATTAAGTTTGTAACTGAAAACTATGATTTTGAAATATATTTGGCCATTAACATTTAATTCCCGACATTAAAATCAATTATTTCGATTAATAAATATTCATGCCCAATCAAATGGAGTAGCGCACAATCATGGGACGAACTGGTTTTGGAACGAAAAAGCCCAGGACCAAGCGATCAGTAGACGAATTTTGTATATATCATTGCGCCAATAGAAAGATATGGGCAAGTGAAGCTATTTTCAATCAAGAATTAATATTTTCACGATCGATGGCCTCACCCAGTGTATTTTAACATGCCATTTCCAATTACATATCTGAGTGCTACCAAAAAACTCATTTGTCTGAGAAAAATTGAGTTTAATTGGGTTTATTTCCTTTGGCTTTGCACAAAATACGATACAGAGCTCCAGATAGAGGGAGTGATTTTGGTTTTAAAATTGAAATTGTTAATAATTCTCCACTAAACCCTATGTTGTGGGTATTCATTAGAACTGTCTCATCGAGACAATTCTAATGAGTACCCACAACATAGGGTTTCAAAGAGAAATAATGGATTTAAAATACCATCACTCCCTCTTATCTGGAGCTCTGACGATACATGGTCTTCAAAATTCAATATTGAACTCATAGTGGTATTGTCTTCGACAAATACCACAAAAACCATTATCTTCTGCAATGTGGCATCTTTCAAATACACATTTGATTTGGGCATTGTGGGTACAGAACCCGAGACTACTTTTCAAAATGACAACTGTTACTTAGAATTTCAAAATAAAATAAACGTTTACTCAATAAAACACTACCTGGTACGATTCATTCAGCTTTGGTCAGCTAGCATGTAACCTATGCACCAGCCATTTATAAAACAGCCCCTACAGGCTTGGGAAATAGCTTTGGTATAAGCCCAGACACTTCTTGTTGATAAGTCTGTGGAGAAACATTGGGTGAATCCTTGTTTCCCTGAAGTCTATATTTAGAAACTGTATTCACAGATGTGCAGTAGAACAGAGTATTTGTGAAAACTATTTTTACTTTCTGAAATAATTAAATTTTCAAGATATTTGGAGCAAAAAACAGGCTACATTTTTCCACTGATGTATTGTTTATAGCCATTTTCTCCATTGCTACTTTATTAACTGCCTTTTAATATTTAACCTGTACAGGGATAGTAATGCCTCATAGCACACAGGTCGAATCTTTGAAGAATATGACATATGCAGACAGCGCTAGAAAAACAAAAGACTAAGAAGGGGAAAAAGTATGCAATGACTTAAGACAGGATTATGCTTCTTGTGCTCTTCACTTCTTCTTACTGCCTTCAATCACTGTGTAAAGTTTCATTCAGTTCCCTTTTATACTTCCAGCAATTTGCTCATGACAAAAGTGTGATGGATTGCAGGGCATACGGATGGACAGATGCAGAAAGGGGCGACTATATGCCCAGCCTTTGGGAAGCATTACAAATATGCATGCAGGGCCTGTATTAACCAACCATTCAAGATTAAGAACGTTCTTAGTCTTTATCTCCAGAATTTTCTAAATTTGAAAGTAACATATTTTCTGATTGGCTGTCCCAAATAACAAAATTTTATTATCATCCAAAATGAAAGCAGACAAGATGTTAAATGTGAGTGAAATGATGAGTTTAGAAAATATTGCTGGAAAAAGAGAATTTGCTGGTTATCAGCATTTTCTCTTTTATACCCCCATTCCACTAGGCCGCGATCTACGGCGCGCTGTGGGCTCATACACAGCACCGTAGATCCCCCCAGATTGCTGCTGGATTGGTGATTATGAGGACACTCCCGTTCAGATGACAACCAGATGACGCTCCGCTGGCAATCAAGTAACGACCATTGAGATCCGATAGCGATTGAACTGTACATGGTCACTATCGTAGCCTCGCTGGGAGTTGCGACCTTATACGACCTGTTTTCGCTCCGTTAGCAACCCAAGGCTTTGACGCCCCTTTTGCTCCTTCCCCTGGGTGGCATACTGTGGTTAAAACTTTTGACCAAAGAATTAATTGTACCTACACCTGGTGGTTTCCAAATGCGAAATGATGATAGCCGAGACAGACACTCTTTTATAAAGTCCTCCAAGAGCACGATCGGAGCGCCATCATATCGCCACTTGATCATAACGGAGCGCTATCATATCGCCACTTGATCGTAATGGAGCGCTATCATATCGCCACTTGATCGTATCGGAGCGCCATCATATCGCCACTTGATCGCAACGGAGCACTACTGCATCTCTAATGGTCGCTATCGGATCACATTGAAGCGTGATGACCGGCATACTGGCGAACATTTGCGCTCTTGAGCGATCCGATAGCGCTCCAGTTACGATGTTTACATTCAAGTTGCATTTCGATAGCGATTTAAGCGATTAAGTAGCGATGTGACGGCGTTCTGAACAGATCGCCATGGATCTTTGTGCAAGGGAGTAGACTGATGGCGATCTTGGTGATCCATTAAAGATCTGTTAGCGTTCTTGGCGCTCTGCATTGCGATCTACGGCGCTCTGTGAGAGCGCTGTAGATCGCGGCCTAGTGGAATGGGGGTATTACCAACAATGATTTCATAGGCCTTTTTCATCAAGATAGTTTAAACTCAGGATTGTTTGTTAAAGGGTTAAAAAAGATAGAAAATCACAATGTTATATTTCCTGGTAAAGATGGTTCTGAAAAATATTCTGATAGACTGCAACCACATAACATTTAACCCTTTACCAAACAATCCCATGTTTTTACAACTCTGAGAAAGACAGCAATTTTTCTAAAAATTTTGCGAAACAGAAAATGCCAGCAACCAGCATTTTTCTTTTTCCAACAATGTTTTTTTTTTCCTTTAAACATCAAATCTTATCACTGCAACCTTATCATATTAGTTGCCTGATCTAAAAAGCTTTCATTTATCCAGATGGCAAAATTTAAGACTCGCGAAAATTGAAAACATTTGTAGACAACAATTCAAATGTGGCTCAAAATGATTGGATTGGTTTAGATAGGTAAGAAAACATTGTGGGTAAAGGAGAAATTGCTCGCTATCAGCATTTCCTCCTTTACCCAGAATGTTTTCAAAAGCCTTCCTTTTCAGGGTCGTTAAAACACGGTAGACTGGTAAAGCGTTAAACAATCAATTGATAGAACCCTGTATAAATGCAAATAATGACCTTTTCGGTACTGAACTGTTATAAAATACAAACTCCTGCATACTTAATGCTCGTAAAATTCACGATTAGATCCTTTTGTCATCCTTTAGAATTTACTTTGAGAAGCTTTGGCATATTCATGAAGACAAAACATTCCCAAAAGCATTCTACAATAAAACAGCCTGACTCTTCCAGAGAGTTTGGTTACAGGTATTTAAATCAATCATTAAAATGTTTAACCTATTTTGTATTAGTCCCAGTATTTTGTACTGTGTTTATCAGAAAATGAATGCATTTCCTTCATCTCACAACGAGTAATGCCTATCCTGATAATCCTGCTAGAGAGGGTTTTGGCTTACTCTTTACCAATTGATAAAATTTTAGGCCGGTCAAAATTTGTGATGGTAAATACAATGAGGCTCATATGAAGGAATTTGTTTTAGAAAGGACAGAAAACATTGCAGGAGAAGGAGAAAATACTGCTTTCTGGCATTTTCTCCTTTTCCCACAATGTTTTAATACGCCTTCATCATCAGGTTTGTTTAAAACCAGGATAGTTTGGTAGACTTAAAGGTGCATATTTAGATTTTTCTTGCAACAAATAAAACTTTCATGTTAAACAACGCTCAATACTAGAATATATTCAGTAAACAAGGGTTAAATTTGTTATACCCCATTCCACTAGGCAGCTATTCTGCTACACTTCGAAATTTTGGTCAAAAACGCCAGCAATAGCTCGGTAGAAACACCTTTATTGTAATAGAAGCGTATCGGAAGCTTCATGATCACCATTTTAAACCTCCATTCCACTGAATGGATATTCCACTTCGGAATTTAAGTAAAAACGCTGTGAAGCGTAGCAGGAACAGCAACAGCGCAGTAGAAACGCTTTGATCGTAGTAGAAGAGTATCGAGAGCTTCATGATCACCACTTGTTTTAACACTTCTTTTAACCTTGCTTAAAATTCTCGTAGCAGGATCGCCATGGGCTCAAAGCACAACAAAAGCGCAATAAGAGCGTAGCAAGAAATTCGTGAACTCAGCAGTATTGTAGCCCAAGTGGGAGTAACATAGAATAGTGCAGTGCATCGTAACAAAAGCAACACCAAACCCTTTCAATCTATTGTTCATAACCGCAAGCTGGAGCACAGCTACTGCAGCAAATTGATCCTTTTTCTTCGAAGGTCGATGGTCAACTGCTGCCATATAGAAATGTTCCAAAAGTGCAACAGAAGTGTAGCTCCTGAGCATAGGTTGTAGTAAGGTCGCAGCAGCAACATAGTCAGCCTTAAATGCCGTGCCGTAGTGGAAGCATAGGAGAAGCATCCTGGAAGAGCCGTAGAAGCACAACAACGGCATAACAGGATCATGACCAGCGCAGGAAGACCATGATTGAAGTGTAATATAAGCGTACTGGAAACGCTTAAGTCCCAAAATGTTGCACATGTCGGTGCTTTTTTCGGTGATTAAGAAGATTTTGGAGAAGCAGCATGATCCCCATGAGTGCAGTGGAATCACCGCCCAGTGATATGGGGTATCAGATCTTAAAGAAGCCAAATACTCTACAAAGCCCTAATCTTTTTTTTGGCTTCTGCAAATGCTTTGAATTTGGAGGTCTAAAAATGTTGTTGTAAAGGGCCAGCTGTGTATCCATGGTAGAATTTCGATCTAATCTTTCCAAGGTTGATATCCTCATTAACTGTTTGAACCACTGTGTTGTATTTTTAGAGACGAATGTACAGGAAACTTGTTGAAATGTTGATGTTATTGAAGCAGCCCTCTACAGTCTGTTGACATCATCTAGAGATTTTTCCTGAGGACTCAACACAGAAATGTTGAATTTACTTTATCAGTCATTAGACAATAAACCAATTGCATCCAGTTACTTGTTGTTTTGGCAAAAAAGACAATTCAAAAGAGGATTCAGTCTGAAAATGGTATTGAGAGTTCATAATGTAATTTGGAATCACATAAAAATGGCTGTGAAGGAATGAAGTGAACCTCCTCAGAGTAGAAAACAGTGTCAGTCTGTAACATGGAAGAATCTGAACACTAAAAGCAAGATAATAGATTTGCCAGATTAGTTGCTTTTGTAAGTAACCACCATTGTTGATTGAATTTGCATTAATTTATCGCCACCACCGGTTGCCCATATTGGCAACGCCCCATGAAAACTGCTAGTTTTGTCAATGGGGATACTGTGCAAGATACAGGACAAAACCCATCCTAAGTTACACCTGGTTCTTTACCATGCTCAGTGTATAGCACCATCACACAGGACCTCTGTTTAACGTCTCATCTGAAAGACTATTAGTTATTTTAGATGGCCAGCCATGGGGTTTGAAGCCACACTCTCAAGTGTCCCAAGACATGATGTTTACAAGTCCACCATTGTTCAACTGCAACATATCTTTTATTCACAGTTCAGTCTAAACCAACAATTTACAAGACACTCACTGTCCAGAAAACTATGGACTTTAACGTGACTTTTCATTATCATTACCTTTGACTATAGTTCCTTTTGCAATTAACTCTTTACCACACAATACCAAGTTTTGATGACCCTGAGCAAGAAGCCTTTGAAAAACACTGTGGATAAAGGAGAAAATGCTAATAACCAGCATTTTCTCCTTTTTCCACAATGTTTTCTACCTTCCAAAAAAAAAATGTTTTTGAGTCATAATTTGTTATGAAATTTTTTTATCAATTCTAATAGCTTTCTGTGTAATAAAGACTTGATGTAATTTGTCAATATTTTAACCACTGAGTGTACTGTTCTATCTTTTCTACAGAAGATTGTCCAATTTCATTTCTACATTTTGCCACCTTCTAGCCAAAGGAAAAAAAGTCAAAATAAATGTCAACAACAGGAAGTTCTCGACACGAAGAAGAACAATTTTCAGCTCCAGCATTTCTCTTTTTTTATTGATTAATTCACAGGAACAGGTTTGAGATCTAAAGGAGAGAGTTCAGCATGCCATCTGTTGTCAGTCACACAAGGAAGGTTTATTTCTGTCTGGCTTGAGACTTTTGTTTGGAAGAGATAACTCTTTACTAAAGGACAAAATTTCAGACTTGTCTAGACTCAAAGTTCTTGCATACGACAATTAAAATTTCGCTCAAAGAATGAAATAAGTCTTATAAAGAAAGGTTGAAGATATTGTGGAAAACAGAAAATGTTGGTTAACAGCCTTTTACTACAATGTTTCAAAATGCTTTCTTGCACAGAAGGCTTAAATGATGGAATTTGTAATATGGAAGAAAAAATTGTGAGATAAGAAGAAAATGTTACTTACCACCATTTTCTCTTTTTCACACCATGTTTTCAAAAGGCTTCTCTCTCAGGTTTCCTAAGCATTTGCCACCCTGCTGAAAAGGGCTTTTGAAAACATTGTGGGAAAAGGAGAAAATGGTGGTATCCAGCATTCTCTCCTCTTTTTCGACTATCTGTATTATTAAAGAGACAAATCTCATCTATTAAACCACGTTTAATTTTGTTGTCTGCAAATGCTCACAATTTGGACAAGTCTACAGTTTTGTTGTCTGCTAAAGAATTAAAACACTGGACTCAGTGGTGAAGATTAAAGATCAGATTGAAACAATGTGGCAAGTCTGACCTTTGTAATTGAGCTGTCTGCCAAAAGCATTTTGCTAGGCATCCTAGACTGTTTTATCATGTTTCTCCTTCACTGTCTTTTATGGCTTCCTTTTATAGGCTGTAACTCTTATAACTCTTTCAGCACTACATACATCTATATTAACTCTTTACCAGGTGACAAAATTTTAGACCTGGTCCAAATTGAAAGCAGTTGCAGACAACAATTTGAATGTAGTTCAAACTTTGATTTCTGTCTTGGATAGGGTAGAAAACATTGTGAAATAAGGAGAAAATGCTGGTTACCAGCATTTTCTCCTTTATCCACAATGTTTTCAAAAGGCCTACTTCTTAAGGTCTTCTTGCCTTGCACAGACAAGTGCCATCATAAATTTCGATGTGTGTTTCATTTTGTTGTCTGCAAATGTTTTCAATTCGGGCAAGTTTAAAATTTCGTTGTCTGGTGAAATATTAATGAATAACTAACAGATTTTATATAGAGACAGCACTACAAGATACAGGTTAAAGAAAAAGATAAATGCGCATACAAGTCAAAAAACTTGTTATATTTGACAAAAAGGAGCAGTTGCTTGTTGTAAGCAATTGCTATTTTCTCACAATGTTTTCAACAGCTTTCACTGCTGTGGCATTATTCCTTATTTGTTTAGGTAAAGGTCAATCCTTCAGTACACAATTCCAGACTTGTGGATCAAAAACATATGCAAAACACTAATGTGGCGCAACTGACAAGATTTGTCTTTGACAGAATTCAAACATTGTGGCAAAAACCATAAAAAGTCAGTTAACCCTTTACCACACAATGACGCCTTTTGACGCCCCTAAAAAAGAGGCCTTTTGAAAACATTGTGGGAAAAGGAGAAAATGCTGGTAACCAGCATTTTCTCCTTTTCCCACAAAGTTTTCTACCCTATCACAGAAAAGTTGCGTCATTTGAGCCACTATGAAATTGTCGTCTGCAAATGCTTTCAATTTGGATAGGTCTTAAATTTTGCCGTGTGGTAAAGGGTTAAGCCAATATAATTTCTCAGGAAATCAGATTTGTCTCATTTAGATCCAATCTCTCACCTATTTATGGAATTAATTTGAAATTATTATATAAGCCAAATGAAAAAATTGCTCTTCTCTTCTAAGAACTTTCTCTATATGCTATGACGTTTTATCTCCAACAACAAGTTTTCGTCTGCTTATCTTATCAATTTTTTAATAATCCTTCATGTAATTTGTTTGTAAATTTTGTCTTTTCTTTCTTTATTGTAGATCTATGCTGTCTGCAGTATCAATTTAACCTGTGCTCTGCATTTAATTGGCTCAATATAATAATAAGTAAGAAAAGTAGGGAAAATTATAATATCCACAAATGTGGTCCCTGCAAAAAATAAGATCAACCTGGGTCAGTATTAAAGAAAAAAAATGCTTAGAATATTCTTAGTCTTGTTCTCCAAGATTTTCTAAACTTGAATGTAACTTCTGATTTGCTAGACCAAATGGTTTAGCAGCATTTTCTCCAATTCTCATTTCTCCAAAGGATGCCTCCTTTACAGTTGTAAAAATATTGTTTGGTAAAAAGCAGCTATAGTGCTCCAAGGGTAAAGATTTGTCTGTAGGGTGTTTTATTATTTCAGTTAAATCACAGAGGCAAGTGCACCTATCCATGCTTTCCATTACTTTTTTTTTACCAGTTCTCAAGGATGTAGTGCTCACTATACACAATATGCATGTGCATATAAAAATTTGAAACTACAGTTGTAAATCACGATATCATATATATGTTTTGATTTTTCTCAAGATCTGCGCACCTTTTAAAACTAAATAGATGGGTTAAATTGATGCACTGACAAGTAGGGAATTCCTCTGTGCTTTACAATAAATGCCACCCTCCTGCTCCCTCCCCAGTTTGCATTTCGTGCCTCACTGTGTGTTCCGCATATGGTTCTTTGCACAATAATTCTTTCCAAGCCATTGGCTGCTTTATATGAACATCATTGACACAATGATCAAGAGTGGGAGAAGAATGAATCCTGTCCCAATGAGTATCATCAATCTTTGGAAGTAAATTGGTCCAGCAGGGGATTTAAACCAGCAGTCCCCGGGTTTAAAGCCCTGTGCATTACCAACTCAACCAGTTGGCTTGGCTTGCAAGGGTAAAGAATTAGACAAACATTTCAAATAAAAGGACCCAATAATTGTTTACCAGAATGCTAATTGACAGTTTGGGTCTAAAAGAGACTTAATAGTCCTCTCATTGATCAGAACAGCCCAGGGCTTCATGAAAATGTCAATGATCTCTCTCACACTAGTGGGCTTTCTGAAGGATGAAAAATAATGTTTAACTCTTTAATGTACCATCCTGACTTTTAGCAACCCTGAGGCTAAGGGCTTTTGAAAATATTGTGGGAAAAGGAGAAAATGCTGGTAACCAGCATTTTCTCCTTTTCCCACAATGTTTTTACCCTATCAAGGACGAAGTTTGGCATTTTGGCCACCTTCAATTTGTGGTCTGCGAGTGACTTCAATCTGGAACAGTCTAAAATTTTGGCGTTTGGTAAAGAGTTAACTCTTTACTGCACATTCACAAGATTCTTTTCTTCTTAATGTTTAGTACCATTTCAAAATCAAATTCTTTAATTTGTACCACATTTTAATTGGACAAGTCTACATTTTTGTTGTTTAGTTAAGAGGTAAGACTTTATTCATCTTGTTGTCTCCATAGACTTCGATTATAATGAGGGATCTAAATTTGGTTTTCTGGTAACGTATGCTCATGGTAAGATTAAGTAATTCTACATGAAGTGCAAATCAAGATCAGATAGCACAGAATGTACAGGCTGATCTTTAATCTACCTGTCCCAAATATTTGCTCAATAATAGCAAAATCTACCTTGAGTTTGTAGTGTCTGAGCCTTTCCTACAAATTCACTGATTAGTAGCATATGAAGTTGAATTTATTAATCCTTCACTAAACAATCCCCTGTTTTAACCATCGTATGGAGGAAAGCTTTAAAAACAGTGTGAGAAAGGGAGAAAGTGCTGATAGCCTGCATTTCTTTGCTTTGCCTTAAATGTTTTCAAACCTTTCAAAGGCAAAATCTATCATTTGAGATATTTGTCATCTGCAAATGCTTTCAATATGGACAAATCTAAAGCTTTGTCATCTGCTAGAGTAAAGCCCTCGATATGCCAAATATGGGTAAGGAAGACATCTTCATTCTTTAAAAATAAACTCTGACATTGTCATTTCAAGATTATTTTTTCATAAAATATTAGGCAATGCAGAACTAAAAACAGCTTGCACATTCTTTGCAGTCTGATCTTGACCTACTTTGTCTGCAAAAGTAACTAAAACTAGAACTTGTTTTTCTACAAAAAAAACAGATGTCTCCCCCCTTTTTGGTGTCAGAAGGATTGATATGTGACCAGGGCAATTTGTAACTGAAATAATGGTCATTTTTCTCTAACGGTTTTCAAGTTATAGAGCGGACACGAAATTGTACATAAAATGAGTAAGGAAAATAATCAAAGGGAAATAACTGGAAAAATATACAAGCCAGAGTTATGGTTCTTGTTCATGACACTTCATCTCATGGTGCTTTACAAATGTGTGAAGTTTTATCAAAATATCTTAAAAGGTTTTCGAGTTATAGAGCTGACACGATTTGTGATGGAAAATAATCGAAGGAAAATAACTCGAAAAATATACAAGCCAGAGTTATGGTTCTTGTGCGTGACACTTTGTCTCATCATGCTTTAAAAATGTATGAAGTTTTATCAAAATATCTTAAAAGGTTTTCGAGTTATAGAGCGGACACGATTTGTGACAGAAAATAATCAAAGGGAAATAACTGGAAAAATATACAAGCCAGAGTTATGGTTCTTGTGCATGACACTTTGCCTCATAGTGCTTTACAAATGTGTGAAGTTTTATAAAAATATCTTATAAGGTTTTCGAGTTATAGAGCAGACACGATTTGTGATGGAGAATAATCAAAGGGAAATAACTGGAAAAATGTACAAGCCAGAGTTATGGTTCTTGTGCACGACACTGTCTCATGGTGCTTTACAAATGTATGAAGTTTTATAAAAATATCTTAAAAAGTTTTCGAGTTATAGAGCTGACACGATTTGTGACAGACAGACAGACAGACAGACAGACGGACAGACAGACGGACGCACGGGGAAAAACAGTATGTCTCCCGACCCTGACTGGGGGAGACATAATTATACCAATCATCTGTTACAGTTAACACTGAAACCAAAAGTAGAGTAGAATGCAAGTTTTTTCTCAAATCCCAAAAAGAATGATCAGACTTGTTTCTGCACATTTTCTTGCAAAATGCTATATTATCGAACAGACCCATAAAATAGGTTGCTAATCAGCCTACAGATCAAATCTGTCAAAATAAATAAGAGGAGGTAAGTGGGGAGAAAGTGGAATCTCTGATAAATGCAATTAACTCTTTACATGGCCACAATTTTTTAGCTTTGATGTAATGAAAGCATTGCAGATGAAATACTAAATGTGGCTAATTGATGGGATATGTCTTCGAAATGGTAGAAAACATTGTGGGAAAAGGAGAAAATGCTTGTTACCAGCATTTTCTTCTTTTCACACAATATTTTTGAAAGGCTTTTTGGTCTGGGGCCTATTTAGTATAGGATCAGTTATTTATCCACTTTACACAATACCACAAAGCATTAGATAACAGGAAACACTTTCTGAATGGTAGCCAACATTTTGGGAGCTTGTTTCAATAATCCCATCATAATCATAAGCCATTTCACAAGCTTTTGAAAAAACTTACGACAAAGAGGCAAAATGCTCCAAATGAGCATCTTGTCTTCCTTGTTCATAATTCATCTTACTTAAAATGCAAGATGAAGATATGTAGGATCTGATCTATATGTTGGTTTTAGAGATAGAAATGCACCAAACGAGTCTACAAAATGTTATTTAGCAAGCCTCTGGTGAGCTTGATATCATTTTTGTGGAAAAGGTTGTAAAAAATTGATCTCAAACATCAACCAATATCAAATTTCTTCTTATCACATAACTGTATCTAAAGAATTAGTTGGATTTTTCTTTTTATCTCTATGACAAATCTACATGTTCATGAATGAGACCAACTCACAGATTGGAACAAAGTATATGTTCGAAATTAAAATAGTTCCAAAATAGCTGACATTTAAAAACTACCTGTTAAAACTGAAAATGATACATTAACCTTAGCTTAACTACTGTCATGAATTTTGCAGTCCATTAAATTGACTGGGAAATTTATGCAGGATGTTGTTTTTGAAAATAACTGACAGTGCTTTGACAAAGTGATGTCACATAATGCTCCTATGGTATCATAAAATCTTATCCGAAATGTGTGTCATATAAGAAAATGTGGTGAGTGGCTTACACTGAAAATAGGGGAGATCTTGTGATAAATGTAAGTTATTACTGAACAATTGTCCAGGTCTAACGTAATAATTACGATGGTACTGGTATTCAGGTTGGCAAGATTTGAGCGAGAGTATCTGCATGTCCCATGAACCCTACATCGCTACTGCCTGCATAATCTGAAATGACTTCTTTACCATGACTATTGTCACATTATCCTATCTTATCCTGGTAAAACCACATAAAAAAGAGGTCTTCAGGGACACTAATGAAGAATGTACCCAAGTACAATTTGTCTACATTCAATATTGCCACACAAGATACAAAAGCATTTCAGCCTTGTTAATTTGTGTTGCTAAACAGTAAGAAATTTTTCATAAACCTGCTTCAGTAAAATATAGGTCAATGTTTCTGTAATGAAAACAATTGGATTTATCTGGGCAGAAAGAGCCAAATGTTCTTGATGAAAAACTAGGACTATCTATCTCTAATCTTAGCAATCATCAATAAACATGACATTCTGTTAAATAGGAATTCAGCTTCAAGTCCATTTATCAATCCCCTTGAAGGCCGCTGTTATTCCCCGAAGTCAATTGAGATCAGACAATTGAAACAATTTATTTCCTTTTCAATTAAATCTATACATCTCTTTACAAATGTTTACTCATTTCCATCCCATTCAACTCCACTCCTTAAAACAACATGCACTGATGGAAAACTGAAAAACGTTAGAGCTATAAAGAGCACCATACCAAAGTGCTTGTTACATGAAATTACCAACTTAAGAATTACTCAAAAGGTTTGTTATCCTGGAACAACAAGGACTAATTTCAAAAAAAAAATTGCCACAAATAAGAATTACTTGTTAAATACTGACAAATAAAGTTGAATATATTTTTCTTTGCAAGCATAATAAAACTAAGCATTTACATTTGGTGAAAAGGTGCTTTTTTTGCTGTTTAAATAAAGGGATGGTCATTATGCAATCAGGAATGCTTTTGATTATTATGAGACCAGATATTATGATAAGTGTAGGAGAGGATAGCTGTACCAGAAACTGCTAACAGATGGATGCAAATAGGCAGAAAGATAAAATCATTTTTCGACATATTCCCTCCATACTTCTAGCATTGCAATCATGCCAGTTGCTTTCACTTACGCAGTTATCTCCCTTTGTGGTACAGAAAATACATGTATAGTTTTCACAATGTTCTCGTAAGGCAGTAGTCTTTAACTCCATCCCTTTTGCAGCACAGACATGTCCGTATTCTGCCTTATCTTTCTGCTTTTCTTTTATTTTGCAAGACAAAGAAGTTGGCTATCATACATAATGATATCAGAGACAAAGTAAGGGAACAATATGACATTGATTTGGTCCTTTTTTCCTATATGTATTTTAGAATCTACAGTTCCAATGTCAATTAAACTTTGATTTTCTCAATAAGCCTCCATCACACCAAACTAGTTCTTAGAACCTCTTACCCCATCCTTACAAACCATAAAATGCGTTGCAGTCAGGGTAGAACATGTAATTTTAGCCCAATAATGCCTGAAGCCCCCATCTCGCCAAACTCATTCTTAGAAAGTCTACCTCTGTCAACAAAACCTTAAAATGGGCTGCGTTCAGGATGGAACATGCAATTTCACTCAGTTTGCAAACGCACTGCCAACTGATGCCCAACTGCACTGCGTCTTTAATAGGATCAAAGTATGGCAGTTCTGTTTTAAGTACATTGTCATTCCGTCTATTTTCAGGTCGGGATGGACAGCAGAAACTTTTGAGCAGGCTCCTGTCTTAGTTCATCCATTACGTTCATAAACAGATCGTAAAAGGTTTCAACTACATCTACTCCAAACACAGTTTTAAGTCTGTTTGGCAAAAATCTTCGGAACAGAGTGAGAACAAGTTTGGTGTGACAGGGGTATTATAGAACTCTTATAGTGTGAATAAATGGACTTAAATCTCAATCAGTACACATGGTGCAGATATTGCTATTTCAGGGCATTTTTCATTCTCTTTCAGATTATCTCGCAAATTAGCAGAGAATGTAGATCCAACTCGGTGTTCTGAGCAGGGTTTTTACAAGGGTTAACCCATGTAGCTCTACCAATAATAAATACAACATGCATTCTCAGTCTATACAATACTGCAATTTCAAAGCTGTTTTTGTCTCAATATCTGGTAAAGAAGCAGACACTGTAAAACCTATCCAGAACCAGACCACATACTCTGGGCAGTCTGATCTTGATCTGCACTGTTGGCACAATCAGTCATATCTGGGTTCAGTGCTAAAAGCAGTAGGATAAGTAACAACTCAAAGGGTCCATGATTTTACAAGATAGAGCTTATGGTCAAAGTGAATAAAAGAGATTTGCCTATTTCACCAGGAAACAATCAAATTCTGTTATAATGTAAACCAAAGCTTCCTGCTTTATCAACCTTCCAGGGAATCTCATTTCATCACGTATTCATCACTTGTCTTTTGATTAATGTGAATTTTTATAAATGTCAATTGAAACTTTTAGAACTGCTTCATGTGTCCTGGTTGATGTGAGGTTTAACTCTCTATCAAACAAAAAAATTTTAAGACTTGTCCAAATTGAAAGCATTTGCAGACAGAACAAATAGGACTCAAAAATTAAAGTTTGTTCTTAAAAAAGGTAGAAAATACTGTGAGAAAAGGATAAAATGTTGGTAACCAGCATTTTCTCCTTCTCCCACAATGTTTTCAAAATTCCTTCCCCAGGGTCGTTCAAACTCAGGATTGAGTGGAAAAGAGTTAAGGGCTTCCCTCAAGCTCTGGAGGTCCTGGATTAAAACCAAAGCTAGGTAATACGTATAGGATATCGACTGAGTACGAGGTCTTTCCGTATAAGAACAACCTGGGCACGAGCTTCACGAAACACCAAGAGCGCGAAGTGCTCGAGGTGTTTTGTGAAGCTCGTGCCCTGGTCGTTCTTATACAGAAAGACCGATGTACGAGGTCGATATCCCACTTACATACCGGCCACCATCAGTATTAAGAAGACGACTTAACAATCATGTCGAAAAATATGGACCTGTTCGATGAAAAAAGAAGGGTATAACATGTTTTATGGCTTTATAACTTTTGGGTATTTTTTCTTATTTATTTATCAGTTTTACCTTCTCACTTGAACATTAATGAATCGTGGCTTGAAAATGACACCTCGTGATATCAACCTTTAAATTTTTTTACTTGGGTAGCTTTGTTGATGTTGCACGAGTGAGTTCATTGCTCAGAATAGGTTCAAAATGATTGAAATATTCATTAATTTCAGCTTTTGCCGTTAATGCTCTCTTGTTTTTAATTCTACCGTCAGTCCGTTTGCACTAATTCACCCAGTTCTGTAGGGCCATAGATCAGTTTTCATTGATTGCTTAATTGATTGGATGGTGTTTTACGCCGCTTTCAACATTATTTCAGTCATATCACGGCGGCACTTCCAGTGAGGCTCAAGCCCGGGACCTTGGGATCGAGCTTAGGACAGCTGGTCTCAAAGGGATTCTGATCATTCGACTAAGGGAATGATTGGGCCCCTCAATTTGCATTTAGTTTGATTTCTTGAGGCTAGCTGTGCCGAGTCAGCCATTAAAGGAGAGTGCTCCTATGTTAGTTTCGCTGTCTCACAATCA
The DNA here is from genome assembly GCA_946811185.2 of Hippopus hippopus. Classification (NCBI taxonomy): domain Eukaryota; kingdom Metazoa; phylum Mollusca; class Bivalvia; order Cardiida; family Cardiidae; genus Hippopus; species Hippopus hippopus. The sequence goes on from OX328100.1 coordinate 43,012,851, forward strand.
GAAAAAAAAGAGGACTTTTTCGCTACAGAGGCTAAACTGTGCTAATACGGACAAATCAACAGTCGGTCTCATAGGAAATAGGGTCCATTAGAACCAAAATACAATAATATTGTAGATATGTTTTAGAACATGCATCCATCATTAACTTTTTCTCACTTTTGCTATTTAACTTATATGAAAACTAGAAAAATACGAAAAAATAAGTTGGGTTTAGGTATGAATAAATTACATGTATGTAACAACAGAACTTAAGGAAAAAGCACTTTATCAACAATGTTTTAAATGTTGGCCTTAATGTACCAGCACATTTTGTAAATAGGAGGGGATAGATTTTTCAATGATCACTTTGAAAGAAATTATCAAAGAATTGCTGAGTTAGTCACCAATAAAAATCAAGATTAAAATCTGTCTTACCAGAAAGAAGCATATTTGCAAGATTCTTCCTGTTATTTAACAAATTCCTGAAAATCAATATCGCGCGAGTACCAATGTCCTTCATGACCCTGTCTGTACAACCCAAGGTCCGTCAATTGCACGTGGACAGGTCTTTCTCGCACGGGAGCAGGTCTTTCCCACACGTGGGCAGGTTTTCTATCTACGGAACAACCTGTGCACGTGCATAGATAGACCTGCGCTCGTGCATACTATTGTTAAGACGGGTCGTTCTGAAAAAGATAGACCTGGTCCAAACAAAGGAGCCGGTATGTAACAATGGACATAAAAGCAGTGGCAGTAACACTCGCAGCCTCTCTCCATATCATTTACAAATCAGGTTATAGCCTTACACATGACATACCTGTGCAAAGTGCTCTGTGTAAATTTTTCCCATGATTGACATTGTCCACAAAAAATTGACAAAACCTGTGGTATGCATTCTGATGGTGATAGTAGTGGCTGTGAAACATTCAGTTTCAGCTAAATGGAATTTCACAATACTTGTCAGCAGTCATAATCAGAAGGATTTCAGGGTCCTGAACATGGCTCAGCGGTAAAGTTTACCATTCATAACCTGGAGATACTGGGTTTGAACCATACTGGAAGCACTAGGTTTTTCATAGGCGTGATCTTTGGCATGACATTTGGCATGACATTTTAGAGCCCTAGCCTAGTATTGATGATACCCAGGTCATACATGAATGAATGAGCTACTGCTTTGATACGGCCAAAATAATGTTAAAAACAGCAAAAAACACCATTCATTTAAACAGAATTCAAAAATTTACTTGTCCATACTAAAGGGGGCAGGTAGGCGTCGACCCTATAACAGAAGGTATGCCAACTCCAGCACACTCTGCATTTCCACAAATAAACTCATTGCAAGGCAGTATTAATTATTTGATAAAACGGTTTCTGACATTCTTCACATAGATCAAAAATCATAAATTGCTGAAATTCTTTTCTTTATCCCTTTGCCACACAATATCAAATTTTAACCATCCAGAGGAAGAAGGTTTTTGAAAATATTGTGGGGAAAGGAGAAAATGCTGGTAACCAGCATTTTCGCCATTTCCCACAATGTTTTCTACCCATTCTCAGACAACTTTAGGGCTTCATTTAATTTGCCTGCAAATGCTTTCAATTTGGACAAGTCCAAAATTTTGTCATTTGGTAAAAGCTTAACCCTTTCCTAACAATACTGTGCCTTTAGGACCCTGCGATACAAAGAAATCACCTGTAGAAAACGAGACGATACTTGTTACAAGCATTTCCTCCTGTTCCTGAAATGTTTTTTTTCAACAATATGAACGGAAATGCCCATCATTGGAGGCTCGTTAAATTTGATTTCTGAAAAGCTTTTAACACTTTTCCACACAATCCCCAGTTTTAACCACACTGAGAAGAAGTCTTTGGAAAACATTTTGGGAAAATGAGAAGATAATGGTAACCAGCATTTTTCTCCTTTTCCCAAGATGCTTCCTTATCAACAGGCAAATACCAGTTCTTCATTAAGTTTACTCTGTTGTATTCAATTGCTTTAGATTTGAACAAGTCCTGAATCTTTTCGTTTGGTAAAAAGTTAATGATAGAAAAGTAGAAAAACTTGTCATCTGGTAAAGTAAAATATACAAAGTGCAACAATTGATAGGTAGATCATGATCAGAATGGAAAAAAAAAAACCAGTCTATGATCTACCCTGTCTAATATTTTATTAGGCAGCCCTGACTATATGGGTAATTCCAATTTTCCATGCAGACCCTAAATATCCATGTCATATTTTGTGGCCTGTGAGTAAACATTTTACCAGACCACAAAATTTAAGACTTGTCCAACTTCAAAGTTCCTGTAGATGACAAACTGAACGTTACTCTAAATGACATGATATGGCTTGGAAAGAGTATACATCAGCAAATTTACTTTTCCCATGATGTTTTCTATAGCATTAATCCTCAGAGAGGTAATTTGTTTGGGATTGTTTGGTAAAGGGTTTATATGCAGTACGAAGAAACCAGCTTACCGTATTGTCTCTTTTTTACGCCCCCCAGGGGTGTTACATTTTCAGAAAGGGGGCGATTGTTAGAGGTTAAACAACAAGGAATTTCCAAGGACGATGATAACATTACCATCAGGGTTTTAGTCAGTTCTGCTTGCAAAGGGATCACCATTTGATAAACCTGCTGCATTAATGCAGAAGATTGATTTAACCCTTTACCACACAAGAAAATTTTAGACCAGTCCGAATTGAAAGCATTTGCAGACGACAGTTTCAATGTGGCTCATATCAAATGGTTTTTCTTTGATAGGGTAGAAAATATTGTGGGAAAAGGAGAAAATGCTGGTTACCAGCATTTTCTCCTTTTCCCACAATGTTTTCAAAAGCCTTCTCTTTCAGGGGCGTTAAAAGTCGTCATTGTGTGGTAAAGGGTTAAATAGCATTCACAATTAACATGGGACGTTGGTATTTGATACTTTCACTTTCTTAAAGTTTTTCCAAGTTTTGTGTTACTAGAAGTTATGGTATCAGAAGTGTATGTATATTCACATAGTTAGGAGTTAACAACATCAGTTTGTAAAGTAATAAGGACTATGTCAATGCCATAAGTTTATTCATGCTGATTTTTTTCAACTTTATCGATGGGTTGGACTTCTGGTGAGCCCACTTTCTGGTAGTTTAAAAAAAGCTTGGGGAGCATTGGTTAGAGGGGGAGCAATAATAACAGACAATATGGTATGTGCAATACAGTTAAATTTTTACCTGGCTAGAACTACAAATTTTAGATTGGTCCATACCAAAAACATGACCCAGGCAACAAATAAATTCTTTACCAAAAATAACAAAATTTTAGGCTTGTCAAAGTAACTGCAGATGACACCTTAATTTTGCCTCAAATGATAGAATAATTATTGGTCTTTGAGTGCATAAAGGTATGCTGGTTACCAGTATTTTCTCCTTTTCCCCTCAAAGTTTTAAAAAGCCTTTTTCTTTTAGGTCATTTATTTCATATCAATTTGTTCGAGTAATAGAATGACAGAAAAGGAACCATTGCTTGTTACATATCAAGTGACAAAATTTTAGACTGTTCCAAATTCAAAAGATTTGCAGACAAGTTCATTCTTGCTAAAATGGTGAGATTTGTCCTTGATAGGATAGAAAACATTGTGGAAAAATGAGATAAAGCTGGTTACCAGCATTTTCTCCTTTCCAACAATGTTTTCAAAAGGCTAAGTCTTCCTCAGGGTTATTAAAACTCGGGATTGTTTGGTAAAGGCTTAAAAGAGAGATATTGTAGTTTTCTTCAATTATTTTTCCTTTGTCTCACTTGTTCATCTTGGTGGCCAAAAGATACTTGTACAAGCAGTACAAATATACAAAAAAAGTGAAATATATAATTAGGCCTACCTGGTCGGCATTTTTACTCAAGTAGTTTCAAAATCCACAAGGAATTTCATAGTCCATTTTTTTAACCAATAAAGTGAAACAACTTTCCAAGAAAAAGTTGGTTCTCTCAATAAACAAAGTTTAAATATTTAAATTCTTAATTTTTTGGTAAGTCAGTTACCTTCAAGTGTTTCATTTCTAGCCTTTTCAAAAAAAGTAATATACAACTATCACAATCTTTTGAAATCCAGAAAAATTTGATGAATGAGAAATTAACTTGAACAAATACTAAAATGACAATACTTCATGTCCAAATAGACCTCTACTGTTTCTGCACTAATCTCCCACCTTCATGCTAAATCTTGTCAATAAAGTCTTCCATACATATTGAAAGAATAGCCAGATAATTCCTGCATTCAATTTGATGAAAAACCAATAGTAGTTTTTCCGGTGATACTTTTGCAATACTTCTCATCTAAATCCAGGTAGAGTATCATACAAAAGACTGCTGCAATTATTCTTGGATTCATGTCACATGATTTTAATCGGTGTCGATTATAATCGTTGGCATTTTCTGTGTTTCCAGCTCATCATCATAAAGTCTGATGTTAAATGAAACTATAATTGATGGCAGAGAAAATCAATACTCTGTAAACATCTCATACCCTTCATCTCTAAATCTTTACATGTGGAGGAAAAAAAACATACTTAAAAATTAAAAGCATTTGCAGACAACAAATTAAATGTGGCTAAAGGGTCAGATAATTCTCTGCAAGGCTAGGAAATATGGTGAGAAAAGGACCAATTGCTTCTGGCTGTTTACCAAACAACAAAGTTTTGGACTAGACCAAATTGGAAGCAGAAAATAAATTAAATGTTGCTAAAGTGATACTTTCTCTCCTTGATTGGGTAGAAAACAGTGAGAACAGGAGAAAATGCTTGTAACCAGCATTTTCTCCTTTTCCAACAATGTTTTGAAACGTCTTCTCCTTCAGGGTCATTAAAAGTCGGGACTGTGTGGTAAAGTCTAGGTTAACATGCAACAGTTTACTGTCCTTTTCCTAATGATGTTTTAAAAGATATCAAGACTGCAGGGACAGGAAAATGTCTATTTGTACAGGAATGGCTTCAAGTCTGATCATATTGATATTTTGATAAGTTAATGACAGAATTACTTTGAAAACAGAGTCAAAAAGTGAAATGCCAAAAAGAATCAATTTCTTTGTTTGCCACAATATTTTTTGACTTTCTTCCCTTCAAAACTTTATTAAATCAACCATTTACTACACAATCCTGAGTTTTTACAACCCTGTAGAAGAGGCTTATGGGAAAAGGAGAAACAAGCATTTTCTCCCTTTCCAACAATTTATCCTACTTTATTAAAGACAGAAATTGTCATTTGACCTACAATATTCTGGTTGTCTGCAAATCCTTCAATTTGGTGTAGTCCAAAATTTTATCATTTGGTAACAAATTAAGCAATATCTGATATAAGGTTGACGATACAAAGCCAAGGATCTCACAAGTGCTTCAAGGAGGTCTTGTACATGTATTAGCAATGCTAATGTCTATTTGATATTTCCTCAAGGATGTCTCTCTGGGATAGCTGTGACAATTTTCTTGTATTAGAGCCAAGACTTATGTAAACTCTGCAGACGGTATATGACCCTGGCAGCAGATCTGGTTGGAGACAGTAGCATAGGGATAGAGCTTTTATCTCCCACATTAGAAATGCTTGATTCTAATTACATGGTGTGCTGGGCCAACCTTTGGAAGCGCCAACATCACAGTGCTTGTGCTAGTTGGATATCCATGGAGCAGTCATCATGAGAGGTCGATATCAGCAAAGCTTTCTGAAAAGGGGCTTAATACATTTGCAAAAAGTACTGACCTGGGTTGGCATGTGTAGTCAATGCAGACTGACCTGGGTCAAAACTTTTTGCTATTTGTGGATTTTCTGCATGTCACAGGACCAGTGTACCTTCTGATTGTTATACAAAACTGACTTTATTGATCAACAATTATTGTGATACTTTCGTAGTATCATGGATCACAGAGATGCATCAAACCTCTTTTGCAAGAGCATGTCTCATACACATTTTAGGACTTGTTTCACATGTGATGTAAGATAGGCTATGCAACAAAACTGAGTCATGCTCTGGTAAAAGGGGGCTTAATGCATCTCCGTAATACATTATACCTGGCAAGTCATTACATAATCATGGATCCATAAAATCTATTGTGTCTAACAACCAACCAAATCATGGGGTAGAGTGGTCCTCTGACATGCAGAAAATCGCCCAAAAGCGAAAAGTTTCAGCCCAGATCAGCCTGCGCAGGCTGACCTGGGTCGATATTTTTAGGCAGATGCATTATGCATCCTTTTCATAGAGCATGGCTCAATTATAATAAACACTGATTTGCTAATATGGCCCGCAACACGCGAAAAGGGACAGTTGGACATTTACGTAAAGTGTCGTCCCCGATCAGCGTGCGCAGTCCATGAAGGCTAACCCGAGACAGCACTTTCCGTTTTTATGTAATTTACTGCTTTGCGCATTAGTCTACTGTAGCACAAAATCTAATGTAGTCGTAAAGTGCTGTCTCGGATTAGCCTGCGCGGACTCCGCAGGCTGATCTGAGGTGACGCTTTACGCAAACTGTCCAAATGCCCCTTTTTGCGTGTTGCAAGCCATATGATTTTCACAAATTTTTTCTAAGTTTTTGAGAACTTTCTATGACAATTAAGAGATAGGATCTGAAATTTGTTGGCATTTGAGATATTTTGTTAAAACAAGTCTAGAAAACGTTATTTAGCAAGCCTTCAGACATTGCCTTCAAACAAAACTCAATAAAAATGCAGCCTCAAGAGCTGTAGCAAAATTTTTCATCAGCATTAAGTAATGACCAAATGTGTTTTAACCAACATGACCCAGTTTTCAATATTAGCCTGGATATCATGAAAATGGACAGTCACCTAAAACTGGATAAGTCTCCTGCCTCAAGAGATCTTAGTAGAGTTTTCATTAAATTGAAGAAGCGACCTATTTCATGGTCAAACATGACCCAGTTTTGTGCTGACAAACAAACTTTCATGTAATTTAGGTGAGTCTTGTGGACTGAACAAATCTAAGGTTTCCCATCACATTAATCTAATGACTTGGCTTTTGATCCTGTACGGAGAGGTTTCAAGCCTAGTCTAGATGTCATAGTGACAAAGTGTCATAACAATTTGTTGAGAACGATTGATAAGAGGATCACAATAGCTAACCTGGCGTATTCTGTGATCAGGTGACAAAAATTAGTGCATCAACCACAAACAAAGACATAGCTTGGCTAAAAAGTGTACCCAAAAGTAATATGGAAGGTATTTCCTGAGGCGCAAAGTACCAAGAAAGGGGAGGGGGCTTCCCAAGAATATTTTTTGTTATGTGAGGCTATTTGGTGGCCTCTGGTAATATGTTTTGGCAAATTTGGTGTTTTTTGCGAAATATATGCAACTGCATTTTTGCATATAGACAGCTATGCCCGACAAACTATACATTAAATTAATTGTATGTTTTTTTTAGAAAATATAGGTGAAAATACTCTGCAACTTGTTTCATTGTCTGTTTAACTCTTTACCACATGATAGAAATGTAGACTTGTCCAAATTGAAAGCATTTGCAGATGACAATTTAAATGTGGCTCAACTGATAGAATTTGTCTTTCATAGGATAGAAAATGTTGTGTGAAAAGGAGAAAATGCTGGTTACCAGCATTTTCTCCTTTTCTCATAATGTTTTCAAGAGCGTTCTTCCCCAGGGTCGTTAAAAGTCAGGATTGTGTGGTAAAGGGTTGAAATGCATGTAGCTCTTAATTATATAAGAAAACCAAGTTAACTTTACAACAGAGAGCAACAAGTGGGAAACATTTTGTGCAACAATTCAAATAACATCTACAGTAGCATCTCCCAAAGGTATTTAGGTATCCAAGTGATTCTACTGTTACTCAGATAACCCTTTACCAAACAATCTGTTGTTTTAACCCTTTACCACACAATCCCTAGTTTTAATGATTCAAAAGAAAAGGACCTTTAAAAACATTGTGGGAAAAGGAGAAAATGTTGTTTACTAGCATTTTCTCGTCATCTCACCATGTTTTTTACCCTTTCAAAGACAGATTTCATAATTTGTGCAGCATTTGTCTTCTGCAAATTGTTTCAATTTTGGAGCAGTCTAAACTTTGATGTTTAGTAAAGAGCTAACAAACCTTAGAACATATTGTTGAGAAGGAGAAAATTCTGGTGACCAGCATTTTCTCCTTTTCCCACAATGTTTTCTACTCCTGATGATACATGTCTGCAATTTACTTTGTTGTCTGCAAGTGCTTTCAATTTAGAAAAGTTGGAAAGTTCAGTCTGTTTGGTAAAGAGTTAAGAAACATGGAAGAAAGGTGAAAAGAAATTTCAATTGCTTCCTAACTCTTTACCGAACTACAAGATTTCAGACTGTTCCAAATTGAAAGCATTTGTAGATAACAAAATTGTATGTGGCACAAATGAGTGAATATGTATCAGAAAGGGTTGAAAACATTGTGGTAAAAGGAGAAAATGCTTGTGACCAGTGTTACTTCCTTTTCCCATAATGTTTTCAAAAGCAATCTACCTCAGAGTCAGTAAAACATTAGGATGATGCCGTAGAGAGGTAACTCTTTCTTACATGGCAAAATTTTAGACTTGTCCAAATTGAAAGCATTTGCATATGGGAAAAATAGAAGATGCTGGTTCCCACATTGTTTTCAAAAGTCTCTTTTCTTCAGGTCTTAACCCTTTAACTCTTTACCAAACGACAAAATTATAGACTGGTCCAGATTGAAAGCATTTGTAGACAACAAAATAAATGTGACTGAAAAATTGAAATTTGGTTTGGGAAGGGTAGAAAACATTGTGGAAAAGGAGAAAATGCTGGTTACCAGCATTTTCTCCTTTTCCCACAATGTTTTCAAAAGCCTTCTTTCTCAGGGTCGTTAAAATTCGTGATTGTGTGGTAAAGAGTTAACACACAATCCTGAGTTTAAACAACCCTGGGAAAGAAGCCTTATGAAAACATTGTGGGAAAAGGAGAAAATGCTGGTAACCAGCATTTTCTCCTTTTCCACAATGTTTTCTACCCTATCAAAGAAAAATTGCACCATTCGAGCCACACTGAAATTGTTGTCTACAAATGCTTTTATATTGGACAAGACTAAAATTTTATCATCTGGTAAAGAGTTAATCATTGGATTAACTGAGCTCTCTCACAGGAGAAATCTGTGACAAGAAATTTGAGACAATAGAGCTTTATTTCCAAGGTCTGCATTGCAAAGCACAATATTATTGAAGTGCAAATAACTTTCAAGTGGTTATTAAATAAAATAAATGTTATTTATTTGGAGAGAGGTTTCGTCTGTTAACTCGATATCTCTTGGAACAAATTTGCAGCAGACCACTTTGAAGTATCCTTGAGAAATATGGATAATCAACCTAAGTTAAGACATTTCTGCAACATGAGAAATTGCTTATTAAGAGCAAACTCTACTATTGCCATAATGCTATCAGAAGTAATAAGCAAAGGGGCTTGCAGGTGGTTGTGTGTTAGCACAAAAATTTTTTTAGACATGTCTATATTTGCACTTGCAGACAAATTAATGTTTTTGAAAGAGTAAGGAACATTGTGGATAAAAGGAGAAAATGTTGGTTACCAGCATTTTCCCTATTTTTTACAATGTTTCTAACAGTTTTCTTCCTCAGGCTTGTTAGAACATAGAGCTGTCATGTAAACTGAAGAAATGCAGCAGCAATCAGATAGCAGATAGCACCCCTCAAGGATGCAACAAGAATCTTATCTAACAGCAATCCAACACACCTTTTTTCTCACGTTTAACCCTTTACCAGACAGCAAAGTTTCAGACTAATGGTAAATGTGTTGGGTTCCTACAGCTTTTTCAGACAAGGGTTTTTTGTCACTTCCTAGATCAACTAATTTGAAAAACTGGGGGTTTTCTGAACAAGTTGGGGGTTTTCACTCTACTTTTACCGATAAATGATTAATTACCTACAGAAAAATAGTATTCTGTACTTATCATCAATTTAATGCTCATGTACACCTTATATTATTATTTCTTTATGATAATTATGCTGATTCTAATTCTAAATTACATGATACATGACAAGCAATCTTACTGAATGAGAAGTCTGTCTCTTCCAAACAAGTCATTTAGATGTAGAATTTGACTTAACTCTTTACCACACAATCCCGACTTTTGATGACCCTGAGAAAGAAGCCTTTTAAAAACATTATGGGAAAAGGAGAAAATGCTGGTAACCAGCATTTTCTCCTTTTCCCACAATGTTTTCTAACCTTTCAAAAATGAAATTCAAATTTTGAGTCACATTTATTTTGTTGTCTGTAAATGCTTTCAATTTGGACAAGTCTAGAATTTTGTTGTGTGTTAAAGAGTTAATTTTACAATGTCTGATGAATACAGGTCAAGATTGATACAAATAGATGTTCGTTTCATAAAAGAACCGAAGTTTTTATACTTGTTATTTAACAGAGATTTTAGCTTCCACTTACTGTTTTACACAGAGATTTGTGTAAATTCATTACTTAAATTCATCATTTAAAGAGACACCTTTACAGCTAGAGAGTAAACAAACGCTGTTAAAACTTGACGGTGTTATAATGTAGTCAGCTGTGTAAATGTAGATAAAAAAATCAATATAAGGTGTATGGGGTAAAGAAACTGTAGGGATTTGTCTTCGATATAAACCAGAAACTGTGATTGTTATGTATATGACTAGCCGCAATAGAATGAAATGCATTTTCTATCTGCCGTAATCTGTGCAACCATCAGGCGCAATATTTGGCATGAAGATACAATAGTGATTATAGTTTCATAAAATAAAGAAAAAAAAAAAAAAACGGTAAAAAAACTGGATGAAAACAAGTGAAGATGTATGTTTAAGCAGGGATCGTATATACACAGGGATAGGCAACGCAACTGGAGTTAAGACCAATTATCGATTTTTCACTGACTTACCTGTACGGCGTCCAATAATCTGTTGTCGTTCCTTGCGAGTTATTATCTTCCTTTCAGATAATATAATTCCCTGCCGATTCCAACAATTTTTATATCCGCCAAAGAAGCGTTTCAATGTTTATGTCAATGTTTTTCTATTATTGTTTTTTTTCAGTTAAAGTGTTATTTTTTTTATCTGGAAAATTTAAAGTGTCGACTAATTGGGCGTTTCAGATATACAGGTCATGTTGACAGTTTTGATTTCACACGAAGTGTAAATTGTGAATGGAGATCAAAACGGCCCGGTGCCAAAACGACCCATTACCGAAACAACCCTCTTTTTCGTAGTAACTTGAAATATTTTAGTATTTCTGCAGTGGATATCTATTGCAAACAATTCGGGAAAAGCACACATCGCCTGTTGAAAGATTAAGTCCGTCTAACGTTTCGGAAGTGGGCTGCTTTTGTCCACTCCCTGTATTTGACATGATCACAAATGGGATATATCAAGTTGTGTATCTGTCATGACACATCTACTGTCAGTAGTGTCCTCTTCTGTTTATAGACAATACGCATCATTGAAATTAAATATTTATTTTCTGATTTTCTTCTACAAATGTTTCAATTTGGTCAGGTCAAAAGCTTCTTGTGTTATCAGGAGTGACAAACATTTCACTTGTATGTAGTACAATGTATTACGCCGGTAAACAGAGAGATCTGTTAATAGTTATATACCCATTTTTCAATAGCAAATACACAAAGGGCATATAGAACCAGAAAATGGCCTTCACTGCCCATTAAATGGACCTTCCAGTACATTTTCAGTTCAGCTTGCAGCTACTCTTAAATCACTGTCTTTGACAGAAAAAAAGGAGAATTGCCTGCAAAATGGAAGGAGTGAACTTTCTGAAAAAGTAGGCTGGTGAAGTGTGAGGACCTGTCTGCAACTCTGTTCCTACTTTTATACATTGGAATCAATTACATACACCAGTGGCCTTCACAATTGCATCATTTCGAATTAACCTGTGTACCTTACAACCTTGTGTGTTTGATGACTTCGGAATATTTAAAGCTTTTTGAAAATATTGTGGGAAAAGAACAAAATGCTAGCCTAGAACATGTACCTGTTTTCAGCATTTTTATCCGCAATGTTCAATACCATGCAAAAAAAAATCCAATCGTTTGAATCTACTTTCAGTTGTCGTTTGCTAATACTTTCTTTCAGTTGGGGATTCCAAAGGCCCCCAAAAAATTGTTCTTTGGTTAAAAATAGTCAGTAGCATAATTATTAGGAAAAAAAAAAGACAAATCTGCAATTATCCCTTTGCCACACAACCCCGAGTTCTGATGACCAAGAGAAAGAAGCCTTTTGGAAACATTGCAGGAAAAGGAGAAAATGCTGGTTACCAACATTCTCTCCTTTTCCCCAAATGCTTTCAATTATATCATTGACAAATTCCATAATTTGAGTCGCATTGCAAATGTTGTCTGTAAATGCTCTAACTTTGTACAAGTCTATTTCTGTGTTGTTTCAAAAAGAGTTAACAGTGTGGCAAAGTAAAAGTTGCTTTTAACAAGCAATTTTTCCTTCTTTAATAATGGTTTTTTATTCTGTGTCAGAAAACTGAAGCTTATCTAATAACTTTGAATGCTTTGATTTTGGACCAATTTGAAAACAGTATAAGTTGTGTAGGACTTTGTACAAATTTGACTTTTCGCTCCTCATACAGTGGACAGCATTGGAAAATATTTGTAAAAGACCAGTTGCAGCCAGTGATCAATTCTTTTCAAAATGATTTCTGTGCTATTAAAAATATTAAGTTTTTGCCTTTCCTTCAAATGTTTTTCATTTTTTAAATTTTCAAAAAAATTCACACTGTACACAGAAAGTTTATGTTGAAATTGATATTTTAAAATTTCTCACTGAAAACCTCAAGGCAGCCATGAATATTGAGCTACATGTGTGTTACAAAATTAAATGATGCTGAAAAATGTGTTCCTTTAGCAAGTTTTAACTTAATACCTAATAAATTTGATTTTACATAAATCCACTGTAGAAATCTTTGGAAAACAGTACGACACAAGGACCAATCTTTTTGCAATAAAATGTAACATGCATATGGTTGGTTGCTTCCACAAATGCTTTTTTCATTGAATGTAGACTTTTAACTCCTAAAACTTTTTCACTTTGGCAAGTTGCAGTTAATGATGATGGTAAAAGTATTGTGTATATGAGATATTATTGGTATATTAAACTATCATTATAATCCTGGTATATGTCATACAAACGCCTAAAATATACTTCTCTCCCTCAACAGAGATTTTCAAGTAGAAACATTCCCAACTCTTGTAATACATGGAATATGGATAGCTGCATTGTTTGCTGTGATACAATTGCAAAATGTTGAAAGCAACCAACCTTCAGGAACACTTTGCCAGACAACAAAATTTGAGACTTGTCTGATTTGGAATTATTTGCAGACAAGAAATGAAATGTGTCACTTGTGTCTTTGCTGAGAAAATGAGAACGTGCTTGCCAACATTTTCTTCTTTTCCCACAATGTTTTAAGATGTGTAAATATTTCCCATGGTAGTGAAAACTTAGGTTTCAGGAATACTGGCATCTGTCACAGATTATTAGATAACTCCTTACCACAAGTGGCTTATAAGACAGTAGATACTGAATGTACTGTGTTGTTTGAAGAAACCAAAAGTATGTCAAATTTAATACATGTACTTTTAGTGTTTTATGACAATAGTGTGAGTAGTGGGAAACCAACATCAGGATTCTCAGAGAATTTTGCACAACACAGATACATACTTCTCTCCCTCAAAAAATATGTTGATGAGGAAAAGCAACACGCAGCTTGTGCAGACAGTTGTGCAAATTCAAAAAACAAATAGATAAGTATAATGACTGCTATGATACAACTAAAATGTTGTGAAACATTGCAAATTGAACAAGGTTCCATCCTTAACTTTTTGCCAGATTACAAAATTTTGGACATTTCTAATTTGAAAGCATTTGCAGACGACAAATGAAATGCAACTGAAATGAGGAGACTTGTTTTTCCTGGGGAAATGAGAAAGTGTGACATGTACTTACCGGTAGTTTCTTCACAATGTTTTCGGAAGTATGGATATTCCCCAGGTTAGTGAAAACTTAGGATTCAGGAATACTAGCATTTGTCACAGATAATTAAATAACTCCATACTTCTAGTGGCTTATTGAGCTATACATACTAAATATACTTTGGTGGTAGAAGAAGCTCACAGCTTTCATATTCAAATACGTTAATTTCACTTTAGCATTTTTCTTGCAGGTTTGTACAGTTCACAGCTGATTTGGTCTTTAATATTCCAAGTTTTCAAGCCCAGCTTCAGTTTTATACTAGCACACTTTATGCAGAATTACAAAACCATCTTCAATGTCAATCTTCTGTTCACAGGATGCATCACAACAGTATGTTGACAGCTCTTGAAACCATGTTTTGAAGTGTTTGTGCTCTCACAATACATATCTGGAAAAAAAATATAGAACCAACGGAATTTCAAATTTCTCCTTTTTACAAAACGTAACATTTTAATTCTTCAGTTACGTTGCAAAATATGGTTTTATTTTCACATGGTTAGACTATAATGAGAATTTGTTCAGGATATGGCCAACTATCAGAGATCCAATCATTTTTGACTAATGTGCAGTACTGCGCTTCCACCTTTACTGAAATAACCCCTTTTTAGGCTGCACTTTTATTTACCTAGGATTCGATAAACAGCTTATATTTGATTTTAGTGCTAAACGAAATACTTACTGCATATAAATATGGTAATATCTGAACACAATTAATTCAAAAGATGGAATCAGATTGCTACATTTATCACCAGGGTCTCAGCAAATTCACCATATTGGGCCGCCATCTTGCAATTAAGACCGAAAATAGCCAAGTTTTTGAGCCCACAGTTATCTAACCTTGGCATCGAAAATCACTAGATTTGATTTAAAAACAAAAAGAAATACTTACTGCTTATAAATATGTCAAAATCTGAACAAATTTCTCTCTAAAAATAAATTGAGAATGCTACAACTATCACTAGGGTCCCGCCAAATTCACCACGTTGGTCCGCCATTTTGTGATGAAATACCGAAAATAGCCCAGTTTTGAGCCCATAATTATCTAACTTAGGAATCGAAAATCAGCACAAAATTGGCTTTAATACAAGGAGATGTACTCTGTCTTGTGATTTTTACCAACATGTTGCTATTTGGACGCTACTTTATGTACTTAAAAAGTATTTCTTTTGCACGTCACTAAATCCTCCTGCCAAACATTCCCTACTGGGCAAACATGATTAGGTCATGAATTTTTAATGCCAAAATAAGCATATAAAACAAAATCTCCGAAAAAATTGATGTTACATATATTCTAAG
Organism: Hippopus hippopus; assembly: GCA_946811185.2. Lineage (NCBI taxonomy): Eukaryota > Metazoa > Mollusca > Bivalvia > Cardiida > Cardiidae > Hippopus > Hippopus hippopus. The sequence continues at coordinate 43,028,138 of OX328100.1, forward strand.
CATGTAAATATTCGGAAACTTACCTGTTGAGAAGGACGTTTGGGATAACCAAGCAAAACGTTGATTAAAAAAGTGACCGTCATATGCCGAAATTTAAGATGGCCGCCGTTTTTTCCTTTGCGGTCAATTCGAAAGAAGACAGTGAATAACCGGAAGTTATACCGAGTTTCCTATCCCTGTATATAAGATCCCTGGTTTAAGATGACAAAACAGTTTGAAGTGTCTCTGATTGATCGATGTCAAACTGACCTATGTTGTGTCATGGGTATTTGCGTTTTTTTCAGCAATCTATTTTTCAATTAATTTGATTTTTGGAGAAGAGTTACAACATGATATGATATGATATGAATTTGTCAATAAGCATAGCAGGTAATTAGGGTAGTAGGTAACTTTAAAACTTGTAATTTTAAACTAAAAAGTGAATTTACACTTTTAACACCTATTCATAGATGACTCACCAGCCTGATTAGCTGTGATAAACAGAGCCGTATGTGTTCTTCAAATCTGATACTGATTGTGTTTATTAAAGCCCGTATTTCTGCCGGACACACACAAGCTAATTTATATGAAGCTTTAGCTGATAATCTCATGTGACAGATTGACAGTTTGGCAGATATTTTTTAGCATTAAAAATGGGTCATTTCCAATTTCCAAGTTTCAAATCTCGAGGTCCCAGTTCAAATGAAAACCATGACTCTCTTGTTTGAACTACGGGTCTTATTTCAGGTTATTAATATTTACACAATCGTTGCGTAAGGATTAAATTTCATGCAATAAATTTCCCAAATATGGAAAATTTTGCGATATTCATGTGCTGCAGTTCCAGGCGAATGACAAGCAGGCAAAATTACTGATGTGGTACTGCATGGCAATGTTTACTGTAGGAGCTGAACGAAAACCCTGGGAAAATATTGAGGCCATACAGATTGCTGATAATAGTACATTGTACATGCACTATCCATTGGAATTTCCAATTTCTGAAAATAATCGTACTCCAGACAGAAGTTTGCTTTCAGTCAATGTTTTGATTCACAATTTTTTGAAGGCGAGATTTTCATTCTCGCCTTCATATGTCAGCGCTCGGCAGTTTGCTGCAAATGCCTCTGAACAGCATTATCCAAACGCCTTTCAAGTAGTTCGATACTTCTCAAGTACATAAGAACAAAATAATGTCGAGACCATTGTAAATTTAATCAGATCAGCAAGAAGAAACTTCAGATTTCTAGAAGGAATGAAATCGAATTCTTAAAAAGCATTGTTTTTGACAAATGCAAAATACGTTGGATCAGTTGATTGTTACAATGGTGTTGCTACAGCAACAAATAAACTGTAGCTGTAATAAGCCAATCGAAACCTACTAAAATGACGTCATTCGGACCTACTTCCACTCCACAACGCATGAACAACTAACCAGAGGGATCGTATATGTAAATTTACAACCCCTGAACTAACCAATCGGATAGCTTTTTTGAATGACGTATCGCTGACAGACCTCTTTTCTCTGTTGACAATATTATTCTGTCTTTATGAGAAGTAAAATTTCAGTGAAATAAATTCCTTTGAATCATCAAGTGTTTATACAAAATTTTCTCTTTCAAAGAAATATCTTTTTCTTCTATCAAAGTTGTCCTTGACATTATGATTAATGAATAGGTTATTGTTAGGCATCAGCGTGGCCCAGTTTTGATTCCGGAGACCAGTGAAAAGGAAAAGGTAAGTCAGTTGAAATCACAATATGTGTCATTTCGAAGCAGTTCCGGCCAGCATAATGTACCGATGTATAGCAGGGGATAGCCTGGGTTCCAGTCTTATTGTTTCTTTCCTTATATACGAGTATGATCGGACTTTACTACGTCAAAAATGACAATAACATGATCTGTAACCGTTTTATCACGCAAAAAGTTTTAACTTCTTCTTTTGATCGTCACGGTGCTTAACGTTCAGCAAGTATTCATAAATATTTAACCGTTTACCACTCACTTGTAACGACTCTGAAAAAGCAAGCTTTTAAAAACATCGAGGGAAGATGGGATATTGCTTGAAACCGGCATTTTTTTCGTTTTACCACAATGTTTCTACCCTATCAAGAGCAAATTTCATCCCTAATTTGGACCACCCTGAATTTGTCGTCTGCAAATGCTTTCAATTTCAATTTAGTCTGAAATTTCGTAAAGAATAAACGCTTATTGCAATGAATTGTTATCATAATCACTTACCTCCATCATTATTTGAACTGAAATCTTTACGTAATATAATCCGTTTGTTTTCCTCGAAAAAATTTCCTTCAACTACACTTCTTTTCAAAACTGAATAACACAATGATAAAATTATCTTGACACAGAGAATCCAACAGTCCTAGAATGCATCGGACGTGTTCATGTTTTTCTAAGGACACAGACCAAGGGCCTGTATCTGTGTAACTGTATACGATATATTATTGTCGAGCAAAGGAATAGGGTGTATCTCAGTTGACGGGTAGGCAATCATTTTGCTTTCACGTTTGCCGACAAGCTGAACGTACGTTCCGGTTACGCGGGATAAATGAAACACAAGCGTTAATGTCAACAAACCCTTAGACCGCTTATTACGTCTGTCTCTTTTGCAGACAAGGAAGATGAATCTATGGTTTGCACAGAATATGCAATCTTATGTCGGATCTGCACTGTGAGCTACCTTGTAATAATCCAACTAAAACAGCCCTGGATGGAGTTGCAATAATTAAGCATTTTTCCCGAAATGGAAAATGCCAATTTCATCAATCCAGCGCTCTAAGAGTTAACAGGGTCAGAGATTACAAGAATTGTATAAACAGAGAACATCCTCGGACGTCCCTCATAGGACCTATGAAGTCAACCGTCAAATGATGTTGGTTATCCTTAATAGGATGGTAAACATTGTGCGAAACGGAGAAAATGTTCGTTGCCGGTATTTTCTCATGTTCCTGCAAGGTTTCAAAATACTCTTCCTTTTTTTTCAAAAGCCCCATTCTTTAAGGTCATTAAAACTCAGCACATGTATTGTAATCTAAAAGTTAAATCTCCGTTTTGAACATCGAAAGTCGTTTGTTTTGAAACTCTTTTCAATCTTGATAAAATATATTTCAAATAAAATGGTAAACAAATAAAAAAAAAAAGGCCTTTTAACCGAAAGACAAAATTTTTACTACCTCAGGGAAAAAAAACACTTTTCGAAATACTTTTGGAAAAGGAGAAAATGCTAGTAACCAGTATTTTCTCCCTTTACCATTATGTTTTGTAGTTTTTCCCAGCCAAACGGCACATTTTCAGCTGCTCTTAACTTATCATCTGCTAATTGCTTTAACGTAGACAGCCCTAATTTTTTGTTATTTTCTAAAGGCTTTTGTAAAGGGTTACTAAAACCAGGGATTGTATATACACATGTAAGATCCCTGCAAAGATGGAAAAAATTGTCAGAAAGTCAAAAAAATAATGTTGATTATCATTATTTGCTACTTTTCCTACAATGCTTTCAAAAGCCTCTTCTTCAACATTGTTAAAAGTCAGTTTTGTGATCTAAAAGGCCGAATCTCAGTTTCTATACTCTGAAAGGCACCTTTCTAGAAACTCTTTGCTCTCTCAATAAAATTGTCTATGGAATAAAATGGTAAAGACTTTCAAGAAATAAATCATCTCATAACACTTTTAGACCTATCAAAATTGATTGCATTTTCAAGCAAAAACTATTCTTTAATCCTTTACCATACCCTATCAAGTACTGTTTTAACAACCCTGAGAAAGAGGCCATGTAAAAACTTTATTTTGAAAGGGAGAAATTTTTTAACTCTTTACAGGAAGAAAAAATTTCAGACTTACCAAAATTGAATGCATTTTCAGGTAGCAACTTAAATCTGGCACCATTGATGGAACCTGTCTGAAATAGGATGGAAGACATTTCAGGAAAAGGGGAAATGTTAGTTAGCACCAAATTCTCCTTTTCACACCAAAAGTTCACAAGCCTTCTTCCTAAAGACCTTTTAAACTCATTATTGGGGTAATACAGGGGTAGATCTAAGTTTCTTTACAACGAAAAAACATATACGGGTAGTGGTAAATCAAAACTCTTTGCTATCACATAAAATTTTTCCTTCAAATAAAATGGCAAAGAGTTTCAGAAAAGTCCTTTCGTTTTAATTTTTTTCAACACATTTTCACAAGCCTTCTTCTCCAAGTTTGTTAAAACTCAGGATAGTCAACTGGTCTCCATTGCACAGGAACATTGCACAACCCTATACACTTTGCTGTATCAGGAGAGGCGATTAAACTACAGGAAAATGTATCGCAATATGTTATGCCTATATCCCAAACTCGACTTCATACTGTACTTTCAGTACTTTGATTGTGCTTGCCAACATGCATGCATGTGATTGGATGAGTTTCAAGTTTTATGTGGGACTTTATTCACTTTTGCTTTGCTTGACATGCACATATAAGACAAGGTTAGATTGAAATTTAGGATGTGACTTTGGTGTTTTTGCACTGATTCATGCAAATATGAATGTGAATGGGTACCCTGTAAATGTGCCTCAAATGATGTTTCTGTCTTTGAAGGGGTACAAAACACTGTTAGAAAAGGAGAAAATGCTGCCACTTATCTGCTTGGAGCAGAATCGAGGAAACAATTCAAAGCCATTTTTGTCAAAAAACCTTGCACACTTATAATGCAGACAGTTTAGGTCCAAGATCAGGCTGCACATACTATGCAGTCTGATTTTGATCTACACTGTCTGCATTAGTAATTAAATCTTGGTTCTGTGCTACAATAATTAAATTTCCTCATTCGACCAGGAAAAGGTTAACAGAGATGATTATAAAAATCTTGGCATTTCTGTCATATTATCAAGTCAGGAGAGAATTTATTAGGAAATATCTTGTACGGATTGTAAGCCATCGATAATAAATCCTCCCCAGGATAAGAAGGAATTTCATTCCACTAACGATTAAGACTTACTTCCATGAAACAGTGAGGCGATAGATCTGCCTCTCTATTTATCAAACTTGTTAAAATTTATCCATTAATCTGATACATGCGTTATTCTAAAGATTTACGTACTGATGGCTTACGTAGACATAAAAGCAAATGTAGCTCTAATAATAGGATTTGGTTTCATAATGATAAAAAACACTATAGATAAAAGACAAAATACTTGTTACAAGCTTTTTCTCTATTTCCCACAAATGTTTTGAAAAACCTTTCATCCCTTAGGTCACATCAACACATGATTGATTGGCAAGGGGTTAAAAACTGTAATGAACCAAATAAGAACTTCAGCAGAATGCATTGAACCAAAGCATAAATGTAGCAATTTTTTGGGTTTTGAAGACTATATTGAACAAATACTTAACCCTTTCCCACACAGCAAAATTTTAGACCTATCTAAATTGAAAGCATTTTCAGACTAAAATTTCATAGTGGCTAAAATGATGCAATTTTTCTTTGATATGGTAGAAAACTTTGTGGGAAAAGGAGAAAATGCTGGTTACCAGCATTTTCTCCTTTTCCTACAATGTTTTCAATATGCTTCATCCTCTGACAGGGTCATTAAAAGTCTTCATTGTGTGGTAAAGGGTTAACTCTTTACTAAACAACATTTTAGGCCCTAATCAAAAGTATTTCCAGATGACAACTAAAATACGGCTCAAATCATGGGATTAGTATTTGGAATGATGTAAAATATTGTGGGAAAAAGAGAAAATGATGGATTTTCCATTAAAGACTTGTCTGTACTCGTTTTCAGCCAGTGTTTTAAGCCATTTTCACTTTATTTTATGAAGCTATAATCATTCTTGATGCAAAACGTTGCCTCTGATGGTTGCAAGGTGGCACACATTACAACCGATAGAAAATGCATTTCATTCTCTTGGGGGCCATCGAAGGAAACGCTGTTGTCGTTTCCGCTGTTGTCGTTTCCATTTTTAAATCAAGGACAAATCCATTGAGTTTCTTCATCCCGTACACCATATTTATCAATCATTTATCTATGTTTACACAGTTGACCAATATCTGAACCATTTTACACACTATAGTTTTAACAGCGTTTTTCTCTCTTACTGTAAAGTATACGTAAGTCCTCTTCCCCAGGGTCAGTTTACCACTCAGGATTGTGTGATAAAGGGTTAACAGCAACATTATCCTTGCTTCAAAATCAGCATTCACAGACAATTTTCAAAAGTAAATTCTCCTTCTTTATTCCAAGTGTAGATTATTGAATGGCTGAGACAGAACATACAACTAATCAGGCGGCTTGTCTTAAATTCTGAAACTGAAACAATGTCAAGAATGGTTATTCAAAAGTCATGTCATTTCTTCCTCAGTTTGAAGGGCATGCATTGTTTACTTTGCTGACAAGTGTGTGCAATATAAGGTACCTACCTTCAATTGAAGAGTTACAAAACTATTTATGTATGGAAATTCTTGAAGTTTGCTACAACTTTGGTAAAACTGATTTACATATTTCATAAATGTGATCGTAGGCATAAAGTTATGATAATTCATACGTCAAAACAAAGAAACTTAGTAAAATGGTACCCAGATTAAAAGACCCTATGAAGTAAGACATACAGTAGTATCAGCTTTAACCAACATAGAAGAGCCCACAGCATTAGAACTTGAAATCTGATCTGGAAATGTAAATAAAACTTCTACAGATTGAGCATGATGCTGGCCCAGAGCTTTAACCTTTAGCAAACAATCCTGAGTTTCAACACCCTTCGGGAAGACGGCTTTTGAAAACATTGCAGGAAAAGGAGAAAATGCTGGTAAACAGCATTTTCTCCTTTTTTCCATAATGTTTTCCACCTTATGTAATGCATAAGCTAGCTTTAGAACCACATTTAATTTGTTGTCTACAATTTTTTTCAACACGGACAAGTCTAAAATTCTGTTGTTTGAAATATGATTCTAATTCTTATAAAGAGTTTTCATTTCAGAGACAAAAAAAGAAATATCTATGTAGAAAATTATCAGTACAAGACTCAATATATTAAAATGTTACAACAACTGGGGACTTTTTTCTTACATTTAATATTGTCCGTTTTTAACAATATTCTGAAATGGGGCAAGATACCGATCCATCAAAATACTTGGGTATTAGGGAAAAGGTATTGATGCATTAATTTTCATCAAAAGCAAATATTATGCTGGTCTAATAACAAGATACTGTTTACATATCAAATCTCTGGGGAAAACATGCTCTGATAAATGACAAATTTCATAAATTTTGTCTGGATGCACGAGGCAGATTTTCTGTACAATAATTAAGCGTCAGTCAAAAATGCGCTCTAAAGCTTCGATTATACAATATCTTGAGAATCTGCCAACATCACAGGGTCACCATACTGTCTATCCCCTTATTTGATTGGCCCAAGGGTTGCTACTGAATCATAGCATATCATTGAGGATCCACAGATTCTATTCTAACAACCAACTAAATTTGAGGTAGAATGGTCCTTCAACTAGCTGAAAATTTACTAAGAGCAAAATGTATCAATCCATGTCAGCCTGCTAATATGGGTTGTTACTTTCTGTAGATGCAATAAACCCCCTTTTAGCACAGCAGGGCTCAAAAATATTGTCCAGCTGATTCTACAGTGACACAATTAGGTGTTAAAATCTTACAGCCCACAGTGGTCATGGTAACAGTGCCAGGCATTAGTATTCAGCACAAGTATGATGCTGGACTCCAATTAAGAGCCATACCTCTGTCCACCTGTTATAGTTTATACAATTCATATATACACAGGAGAAAGAATGGTCAGTAAAACAACAAATATAACTGAGCAATGCTCTGTGAAAAGGGGGCTTAATGTATCTGCAAAAAGCATTGACTCAGGTCAGCCTGTGCAGTCCGTGCAGGCTGACCTGAGCCAAGAGTTTTTGCATTGGTCAATTCTCTGTATATCAACAGACCATTATACCTCCAGACCCAAGTTTGTTAGACAAAGTGGATTTTATGGATCCATGGTCATGTGATGTTTTGCCTAGTTCAATGCATCATGGTGATGCATTAAGCCTCCTTGCACAAAGCATGGCTCAATTATCATTAACCAATAAAGTAACTGAAGACAGTCAAGGGCAGAACTCTAATCTTTGCATTTCATTTTTCAAATTTTTTAATTAAACAAATAAAAAACAATTTCAAAGAAAACTGTTTACCATATATTTCAGTTTTTCAACTCACGCCCTACAGAGTGTGGCAGAAGTATCAAAGTGAAGGGTCAAATTATTTCTGTCAGATAGTGATCAATAGATGACCAATATGATTAACAAAGATCAAGCTGAATGTTGTTTGAAGGGTCTCTGATCTTTAGAGAGTGCCAGTCTCTGAGGAAAAAATGTTAACTTTCACTCTATTAGGTCTGACTCAAGGGCCTTTGCAGACATTGTGAATCAAGATCATACAGAAAATATAGTCTGATCTTGGAACTGCACTTTCCTATACAGTGAAAATTTTCTTGCAAAAAATATTTTGATATCACACATTTTGGTTTTTGCTATTTTCTAGAAATTTTCATTTTATTCATTTAGCAGTGGAGAGTTAACTCTTCACCAGACAACAAAATTTTGCTCTTGACCAATTTGAAAACATTAGCAGATGATACATGTCACCAAAAATCTCAAATTTCTCTCTGGAAAGGGTAGAAAACAATGTGGAAAAAAGAGAAAATGCTGGTTACCAGCATTTTCTCATTTTCCCACACTGTTTTCAAAGACATTCTTTGTCAAGGTCGTTAAAAGTCAGGATTATGTGGGGAAAGGGTTAAAGTCAGTATGAGTTTACTAACCCCTCAATGATTGCATTAATCATGTAAATTTGATAGTACTAATTGAGTTATGGTGAATCTGTCAGGGGGGAACTTACAATAATTTTGTTCAATCTCTAATCTGTGATGGGTCCTTTCGTCTCTTATGAATGTGATTGTATGCTGAGTTCATTCATGCCTTGAGTCACTGGATCAATCAAATAGAAAAACATGTTGGAAAAAACCCAAAATACTGTGTTGGCCAGAAAATCTTACTAAATGTAGGATCCTGTACATAGAGATCAGGCTTCATTCTGATCTTGATTTACACTTTCTGCAAAAGAAACCTAAGTTGCATTCCACACTTGAAGGGTGCTTTAACTCTTTACCACACAAGAAAAATGTTAACTTGTCCAAATTAAATGAAATGCAGGCATTTAAAATTTAAATGTGGCTCAAATGACAACATTTGTCTTTGATAGTAGAAAACTACTTTGATAGTAGTTTTAACTCTTTACCAAACAACAAATTGAAAGCATTTGCAGTCGACAAAATAAACATGACTCAAAAATTGAAACTTGACTTTAGAAGAGTAGAAAACATTGTGGGAAAAGGAGAAAATGCTGGTTACCAGCATTTTCTCCTTTTCCCACAATGTATTCAGAAGGCTTCTTCCTCTGGGCATTAAAAACCCGGGATTGTTTGGTAAAGGGTTAACATAGTGGTTAAAGGAGACATGCTGGTTACCAGCATTCCCTAATGTTTTCAAAAGGGTTTGTTCTCAAGTTGTCAAAAGTCGGGAGGGTATGGCAAAGGGTCTATTAGCATAGTGGCACCAGATAATGACTTAAAAGATAGTTACAAAAATTAGTAAATTACTGTAGTAATTTTCAGATTTAACAGACTGGTTTCCTGATCTTTTCTAAACCAGAGAATCATTACATTTTTCATGCATCTACAATTTAACCCTTTACCAAACAATCCTGACTTTTCACAACCCTGAAGAAGGTTTTTTTAAAACAATGTGGGAAAAGGTGAAAATGTTGGTAACCAGCATTTTCTCCTTTTCCCACAATCTTTTCTAACCTTTCAGAGACAAATAGAAAAAAATGACCAAAACGGAATTTGTTGCCTCAAAATGCTTTCAACTTGGGCAGGTCTTAAGTTCTTTTGTGTGGTAAAGGGTTAAAGTGTTCCTCTTATAAATTTATGGGATATGGCTATGCCTTATCCTGTTGAAAAGTATGTTTTCTTTACCCTTTACCATGCAACCCAGAGTTTTAATGACCCTGAGAAAGAATTTTTTACAAAACATTGCGAGAAAAGGAGAAAATGCTGGTAAACAGCATTTCCTCTTTTTCCCCCACAATGTTTTCTACCCTTTCAAAGACAAATTCCCATTCGAGCTACATTTACGAGGGTTGTTCGATATGTAATGTGTATTGTACGATATCTCAAAAGCATTCGACTCAGATAGTGAAATGAACATTACATCCCTTCAAAGTATTCTCCGCGGTTTGAAATACATAATTTCAATCTCTGAATCCATTTCTGAAATACGTCACGGTACGCTGATTTAGGTAGACCTCTGAGGCACTGACTGATGGCTGAGCCAAGGGCTTGTCGGGACTTGTGACGACGACCAGATAAGAACTTTTTAAGTTTTGGAAAAAGTCGCATGGGGCTAGATCTGGAGAGTATGGTATGGTGGGTGTGGCAAGACGGTAACCTTCTCCGACTTCAAAAATTGCTTCACAAGCTCAGATGTATGTGATGGAGCATTATCATGAAGTAGACGAACATGCCTAAATCCTGACACAGGGCGTCGTTTAAGATAATATTTCTTGACCTTTTTTAGTATAACATCTCGGTAATACCGACCTGTAACACTTTTGCCCTTCGGCACCGGAATTTGTACGGCTATACCATCACATGAGAAGAATATGCAATAAAGAACCTTCTTTGTGCTTATGCTTCTTTTGGCAACTACAGGCCTTCTACCGTGTTTAGTTAGCCATATTTTGTTTCCAATTTTTCTTACTGGTTTGAAATAGTGAACCCATGTTTCATCACCAGTAACAATGTTTGCAAATTGTCTTTGATTAAATTTGGGAAACATTTTGAGCAATTGCTTAGCGGTTTGTACTCGTACCTGTTTTTGGTCATCTGTCAATATATGAGGTATCGATCTGGCAGAAATCTTTCGTACTTTCAAAATACGCTTCAAAATGAAATGTCCCGCGACAGCGATATGCCAACAGCGTTGGCATATCACGAATCATGTATCTGCCATCACTTTCAATTATTTCCCTGACTTTTGAGACATTTGCCTTGCCTGTTACAGTCACAGGTCAGCCAGATTTTGCTGCATCTTTGATGGACTCTGTGCCAGTCAGAAATTTCTTTCTCCACCTACGAACTGTCTCATAAGATACCTTATCAGACCCATAAACTTTCCCCAATTCAGTAAAAATCTGCATTACCGAATGACCGAGTTTTGTGCAAACTTTTATATAAGCTCTAATTTCTTTAATATTCTTAATCCGTTTCCCAACCATTTTTACAACAGTGGTCAACGACTAGCTCTATTGAAATGACTATAAGTTTAAAACTATGTGGAGCTGAAGGCTCATGTTTATACCATTGGAAAGGTATTGAATAGAGCTATTCAAGCGTATCATCATCCACGAAATCGTGCAAAGCGTTATCGCGCTGTGGTATAATACACATTACATATCGAACAGCCCTCGTATATTGTCCTCTGCAAACGTTTTCAATCTCGACAAGTCTAATTTTTCTCATGTTATTAAGAGTTAAAACATTTTTGTGTCGTTATCTGGTATTTTTAGAGACACAATGGAAAAGAAAAAACGTTATGGAAAGCAAATTGGCAAAAACAGCAATAAATGAAAAAAGCAACTGTCCTGTTTTTTCACACTTCACAAATCTGTAAACCCCAAAGGTGGGAAAAGTAGTGTGTTTCTTAGTAATACTTCAATAAATGCATCATGGCCTGCTTTCCACTCTGTCTAACCCTTTATATACTACACAAGTTATGTACACTAAGCACTGCCCAGTATTCAATGATAAGCAATGCAGGCTGATTGTCAGGTAGAATACTAGCCTCAAAATGGCTCTCAACAGGCTGCCAAAGAAAAACTTGACAGAGCTTCAAATTAAACTGTTTTTCAAAGCTTTTTGATGATTTGACAAAGTAATGAAAGTTATGCAGGGATGCATCTAGAAATTGGCAACTTGGGGGGGCAATGCCCCCCGTAATTTCTGAATTTGGGGGGCAATGAACATAATTTGGGGGGATGCATATCAAGACAATTTTATGTGCTTTGAGACTGTTTATACTAGATCTATATCAATTTATAGACAATGCATACGTTACCCTTTAAAGAATTACATATCCACTAGATTATTTTGTGTCCGTAGTTACATAAGTCTTCATTTGAAGTTGACAGCCTAATCAGGCGAAAGACATATCAGTACGTAAAAGTTATGTCATGCATGGCTTCTTTGTGGGAAGGCAATGTCACATACCTATCCAGCTTCGATGTTCTCAAGTTACAACATCCAATAGTGAAATAGTTGCACTTTTTACTCCCTAATACGCCAATCATAAAACATTTAATTTTAGGGTCAACTTCGAGTCACGGTCGATTGGACCTTCCAGGACTCCATAAAAGCAGGTCTCTTCCTTGTTGTGACCCGAGTCTTCACATCATCGCTAGTAACAGAATCACATGTGTAATCCTAAGAATCGTCCGTTGTTCTACTGGCGATTTCCTCTAGGCAGTCATGGTGAAATAATGCAACAAACAGTCGCCATTTTCCACCGTATCGGAATGAAACATGTGGCTCGACAAGTCAAGGTAGTTCATTTCTATCGGAACTCCCATTTTAAAAAATGGTATTACCCATATGTAGTTATCTATCCCAGAAATAAAACGTCCGAAAATTGCGAGTGAGATCGCTTTGGATTATTCTATTTGAAAAACCATGGGGAACAGACATCCAACTGACGTCAAAGATAGGAATTACGTAGGCAAATCATTGAAATGTAGAGCTCGTGCTTATGACATCATTCTTTTTTCACGGGTTTTCTGTAGTAATAGTAACCATATTTGGAATACATGCTATCCATATATGGTAAATTAGGGCGGAGTCACTGAAGAGACTCTGATTAGCGGAGCTCGTAACAATTCAGCCGATTCCGTACCTACATCTTACACTTGATCACCGGATCACCTGAGGTATGCCGAATGACTAGGAATAATGATTTCCGTGTAATGACAGGTCTTTCTGAATTGATAGTTTTACTGCACTCGTTCGATTTTTTTGCTTGTTTGAATTACGCTTTTTTTATGAGTGATAGACTATGAGATGAAGACTTTGTTAGATTTAGTTCTAGTTGAAATTTAGTCATATTTTTGCGGGATTTGCCCGCGGAAAATTGATAAATAGGGGGGCAATCACAAAAATTTGCGGCAATCCCGCAAGGCCGCGCTCTAGATGCAACCCTGGTTACGTACTTACAGACTTTTATTTTTTTTTAATCCAAAGGTGTTTCCAGTTGAAAAAGCAATGGTTATGTACAAATATTATGTACAAATTTCTTCTGACATAGAGATCCACAGGTTGATTCTGTTTTTCACTATAGACACTCTGTAGCACATGGTTTTAAATTATAATTTTTCCTGACACACATTCATTTTTCATTGTTTTTATTATTTTTTAATGTTAAATAATTGTTTCATGCAAGGGGAATTTAGGTATCTGCATGAAAAATAAAATAGTTTCCCACAAGCGCATGTATTTCTGCCAGAGTTGTTGGGTGCTAAATATGGTCAGCCTTTTCAGAGTTCATTCTTGCGGGGCAATTATTGGTCTCTGGGACAAAATTTTGCATAAGATGATCTGGAAAGGATTGCAGTAAAAAGTCATCATTTATTCTCTTATTCTCTGCTGTTCCGATATAAAAAGCTGTGCATAAACGGTCACCAGAAAAGAATTACTTTCGCTTTGAACCTCCGAAGGTTGAACTCGACACGGCTGCGTCGATCTCATTCTCCGACTCGTCATTGCCTGATTTCTTTCGTCAACAGTGGGCTAATATTAATATCAAAGCAATATTTAGTTATTCCATCATAGCATCCATTGATAGAAAGACGATCTTTGTGCAAAAAACCCTCGAATTCACTGTAACTTCAACTATCATTACTCGCCATTGTTTTCGAAATCCTTCAAACACATGCGGTGTAATATAAGTTGGAAAATACTCGCATTCTTTTGGTTTGAACTAGAAATAGTAACTTTACACACACATGAAATAAGAAACATTATTTGATTGGATAATGATTTCAGATTTGTTGCATTTTGGGTAGGTTTGAATCAATCGGCCTCTTTTTAACATTCAGTCTTCTAGAAGCGATCGTATGCATCACTGGGATTTCCTATAGTGGAAAACACAGCACGGTTTAGCGTTACTTGGATTACAAGCCAGATAAATTAGAGCGGGTATACGCTGCACTGGGATTTCGGGGGTAGTATTCTTCGACACTATCTCGCGTCTCTCGTATATAAAGGGCTAATGGAGGTATCACACTCTACTGGATGGCACTAAGACATGCCAGCTTATGCATGACTTGTATTCCATTCCACCTTATGGAAGTGTCACATTTTTGCACTAAAGCGTATCAGCTTATGCACATTTGTAAGCATAGATTTACATTAGAGGTTGGTTATGTGTAGGTCCCACAATTGTCTCAAGCGTGTTTCTGTAGTCAGCTAGAGTATGCTCCTAAAAAGTTTAAAAAAGTAAAATGTTCAAAAGTTTTCTGTAGTAGATTGTTGCATTGGCAAAGCAATTGTCAGCCAAGGCACTTCATTTTCATTAGAGGTGTCCTTTGGAAAAGGTACTGCAAAGCCAAAGTCAAGTGCTGCTGAAACCCATGAAACTCAGAACACAGCCGTCACTGTGATGTGACTGCAATAATGTTGAAAGCTGCATAAAACACCACTCAGTGAATCGATCATTGAATTTAGTTGAATACAATTGTCGGCAATGAGCTAAAAAGATGGAAGATGCAGCTAAAAGCTTTGACATTTACCAGGAAAGAAACACCAACAATTTTCTCTTCACTCTTTCCCACGCAATCACTCTTTGAATGACCCTAAGGAAAACATTTTTTAAAACCATTGGGGGAAAAGGAGAAAATGCTGGTAACCAGCATTTTCTCCATTTCCCCCAATGTTTTCTAAACTTTAATATACATATCCAGTCATTTGAGTCACATAGTCATCTAAAAAATGCTTTGCATTTGGACAAGTCTAAAATTCTGTTGTGTAGTAAAGAGTAAACTCCTTTCTGCAACTACAACTTCATATGCCCCTGTTTCCCTACTGTGGAAAACAGTGCAAGAAACGAAGCAAATTATTGCTGTTTACAAGCAACTGCTCCTTTTCTTAAAATATTTTTTGAAAACAATCAAAATTTTCATTAACTTTTCATTCATAATTGGTTTTGTTAGTAAAAAAACTGCCTGTAGAGCAATGGATTCACTCTTTACCAAACCACATACTTTAGATTCATCTAAATTCAGATCTTAGTTCTTCCTTTAATGTTTATATGTTGACCTATTAAGAAAACAGAGACACACACAAGTGAACATTGTCATAAATTGAGATGATGCTCCAACATGAATTATTTCTCCATCTGTCAAAATGTTTTCAACCTAGGTCCCAACAAAGTTCTCAACCTGTGTCTATACTTGGTGAACAATTAACTCAAGAACACCAAAGGAATGAAATAATCATTTTCATTCGAATAAAAAATCCCAAAATGTGCAATTTCAAAGGCTTGTTCAAGACAGAATATCTAGCAAATTGTCCCAGAATAAACCCAAGATCAGGTTGCATGTAATATGTAACCTGATCTTGATCTAAACAATCTGGCAAAAGCACTTTAACCCTTTGCCATACAATCCCAATTTTTAATGACCCTGAAAAAAAAAGATCTTTGACAACATTGTGGGAAAAGGAGAAAATGCTGGCAACCAATGTTTTCTTCCCTATCTGAGAAGAAATCATCAATTTAGCATCATCTGTCGTCTGCAAATGCTTTAAAATTCGGTCCAATCCATAATTTTGGCATTTGGTGAAGGGTTAATTCATGCTTGAAATCCTAAGGATAAATGACACATCTCCCAGGACTTTTTCCAGGAAATGAAGCAGACAGAAGGCAAGTAATTTTTCTCTCCCTTGTCATCTAAATCCACAAAGACCAAAAATTTAGCCAATCAAGACATAAAGCAACCTTGAAACAGCAGTTTAATACTTGAGTGTTTTTTCCTTGAGGTAAATTTTGTTACCTGCTGAGACAGTCTGTAGAGGACGTCAAAAACCTTCTTCTGGTTTACCCTTTGTCACACAGTTTTGATCAATTACAATCCTGAGATCTAAAGAAAGGGTTTGAAAACCCTGTGGGAAAAAAAGAAAATGCTGGTAAACAGCATTTTCTCCTTTACCCACAGTGTTTTCTACCCTTCAAAAAAAAAAAATTCAATTGTTTATTCACATCTATCTGTTGGTACTTTCATTTTGGATAAGTCTAAATGTTGTACAGTAAAAGTATATCAACATGGATTACCTTAGTGCTTGTCTTAGGACATGCAATTTCGGGATTCATCCTGATTTTTTTTCAGATCCTGCATAAATTCAGAACTAATAATTATGTGACAGTTCCGCTTGAAAGGTAAACAATGGAAAAGTCTCAAAACAAAGATTCTACTCTTGCCTTGCAGAAAATTATGCTGTTTTGAATAAAACTACATCATTGCTGAAACAGTTTTGCAACATACTATGTCCATATTATTCCCGCTTGACAGAAAGTGGGTCCAAATAACCCACTTCCAAAATGACCTGCATCCAAAACAGTCCACTTTATCTAACCTTAGACTACTATTATTTCAACAAATTTTGTTAGGATGATTTTAAAAACTGTCTTACTCTTATCTTTTTTTCAAAAATGAATTTAATTTCTATAGAAGGATTTTCCAGAAGCTGTCTTTTGACATGTAAAAAGGTCAGTATGTCTATTGTATAGTCTTGGACTGGGATAAATGTCTGTTAAATGAACTATAATTATGTTTTATACCTGTTTGAAAATTGTCCTGCCTTTTTGAAATTTTTTTAGATGGTGGGAGGAAAATCCCCTTCAGCTTCAGTTTCTAGAATAGACACTGTTACCTTGGTAAGTGCTTGAGTGCTAATAGGAATTTTGTATCACTGAATAATTTCTCCCTTTTCAACAGTGTTTTGAAAGAATAAAAACAGTCTTGTGGTAGTAATGTGATGAATATATTCCTTTATCTTTCTTTTCATTCAATCGATAGTTTCATTCTACAACAAGATTACATTAACTTCAATTCTGTGACACTTATTGTCAACAACCTGACAAATAAGACCACTTCACTCTGATTGTGTGTCAACCTTTTCTCCTAATCTGACAAGTTAGATCACTTACCGCCAGCCCTGCATCTGTTAACAGTTTTAACCACTTTAGCTAGAAGATTGTCACGAGAAATATTTATGTGGTTATTCTGTATATGCTTACAGGTTCGGTTGCCAAACTTCCATAACCATGCACCTATATTTAGCATTAAGTACCGGTAATTAACAAAGCAATTAACTATACCAGGCAACAAAATTTTTGGCTGGTTCAAATCAAAAGCTTTTGCAGATGACAAATGTGACAAAAATAATAAGACTTTTATCAGAAAGGGTCGAAAATGTTGTAGAAAAAGGAGAAAATGCTGGTAACCAGCGTTTTTCTTGTTGTTCCACAATGTTTTCAAATACCGCTAGAATGATGTGGTTTGTATTTGAAAGGTTAGAAAACATTGTAAAGAAAGAAGAAAATGCTGGTTACTAAGCATTGTGGCTAGGTGTAAATGCAGCAAAACTGCAAGAGTGTAACTTGCAGTTGAAGGGTATATGGATAAGGCCTATCTCATAAATATCTGTGTATAGAGTTTCCCGATCCTACCTAGAAAATGCTGCCGACCCTAAACTTTTTAAGCTACCACGGAAAAAAAAAAATCTGTCAGGTGTGATTTCGGTACATGGTCCATGTAAAATGTTTCTGGAAAAAAAATCTCTATCTACCCTACCTACAGCATCTTGGACCAAAACCCTAAACACAGATATTTTTTTGTTAGGCCTAAGTTTCAACACAGAAATTTTATTACAACTAGAGCACCACCAGTAATCTAAATGTTTCAAACAGAAGCCAGACCAGATTTGTGAATAAATCATCCTGACTTCATGTAAACAATTTGTCTACCACTAAATAATCTGCTATCCTATCTCTTCATAAATTATTTCATTGCAATAACCTTTATGCTACTCTCTCACTATTGCATATCAGTGGCATATGCAACAAAATTTCTTTATGCAGGTCAATCGCCAAGAACTGAGGCATATTTTGTTTAAAATTAAAGACACTGCATATGTGCGACATTTCAGTAGCATTCCTGTGGCATATCTGTGTTTGTATGGATCCGTTCAAGGGATGTAAAGAACGGCATACTGAGGCGTAAACGTGGCGTATGACGCGTTGCCGTGGCGTAACCGCTTCGTTAGCACGACGTTCCTTTCTTATGTGCAGCCTTGGCGTTGCATAAATACGGTGGTCACTGATGGAAAATGCTGTGCTCACTTCGTTGCAGTCATTCATTCAAAAGAAGTCAAGCGTATTATGTTAACCAATACGTTCGCGTGACGTAATAAGTGTTCGAGCTACGTTCCCGCAGCATCACTGCTGTGTTGTTTTCACTTTTACCATGTATGTGTGACATAAGCATGATGTATCGGAGCTGCTATGTACGTGCCACATATTCTTAAGTGCTGACATAAAAATGTCGCACCTCCACGTACAAGGAGATTATGCTACGTACCAAAAAGTATGAGCTACGTAAGTCGACGTTACTGCGGCGTTGTCGCGGCATTCCTTTCTTATCGCAATACGCCGTACATACGCAAGCCAATACAAAATAGTGAGAGAGCGTCTTTACTCTACTAGATTAAAATAGTCATTGTAACAGGGTGGCAAAATCAATTGTCTGTTGCAGGAGGGTGGCATTTATTGTAAAGCATAGAGGAATTCTCCAGGCATCAGTGCACCAGTTTAGCCCATCTATTTAGTTTGGAAAGACGCTCAGATCTAGAGAAAAATCATAAAATCTACATGATATTGCAATTTACAACTTCGGTCTCCGTTTTTTTTTTTTTTAAACCCACATGCTTTGTGCATTATGGGCACTATCCCCTTGAATTATATTATGGAGAAACCAATCTAGCTATAACTACCAATAGCAAAATAATAATTGAATATGTACAGGATGTAAAATTTGTATTAAAATTGACATTTTCAGTCAGATGCAGATGCAAATACTGTATTTCAATTTCAAAGTTGATTTATTATGACATCTGGCAAAGAAGCAGGCAATGTAGATCCAAGATCAGATGTTCTGTGCATTCTGATCTTGATCAAAACTATCCCCATAAGCTCTAAAATCAGGGTTTGGTGGTACAAGGGTTAAGAATAAAAAAATATAGAGCAAAGCTTGCATGAAGTAATACCTCAATTTGTCGCAAAGCTTTCATAAATCATGCGTGTGCTGCTAATGTAGCCAAAGTTTACCAATACAATGAAAAATATTACACCTTAGAGACCCAAATATAACCAACAGACATTTTTAGTCTAGAATCTGAAGACTAAAATATTTGCAATATCATGATGGCTGTAGTGTATAGTGTTAAAGCAAACCATACAGTGCAGGTCAAAGATCGGACTGCATGTTTTGTACAGTCTGATCTTGACCCACACTTGCTGCAACAGTAACTTTTGTTGTGAAAGATCCTTTAAGGGTGAAAAATTAATCAAACAATTTCATGTTTAAATGATGCTGAAAAAGAAAACTTGAAAATACTGTGAGGATAAAGAGAAAATGCAAGCATTTTCTCCTTTTCCCATACTGTTTTCCACCCGTCCATAGACAAATCTGATCATCTGAGCAACATTTGTTGCCTGCAAATGCTTCAACATAAGTCTAAATCTTGTTATCTGATACAGGATTAAAACAATAGAAGAAGTGATAGATGAAAGCTACACGTTTCCTCAGTGGACAACCTAATTAAAGAGCCAAAGAGAAGTTCTAAACTAATGATTTGTTCTTATTTCCCCAAGGTAATATTTAATGTCAGTAACGTATCACACTCCTCTGATGACCACTGTCCATCATTGCAATGACCACTGATTATCAGTCTGAACATACAAAGATGGAAAAGTGGCTTTTAAAACTCTTTTACGAAATGACAAACATTTGAACTGGACCAAATTCAAAGTATTTTGCAGGTGAGAAATTATATATTGCTAAAGGAATGAAATCATTCTTTGTCAGGGTAGAAAACACTGTGTAAAAAAGAGAAAATGCTGGTAACCAACATTTTCTCCTTTTCCCACAATATTTTCAAAAGGCTTCATCCTCAGGGTCGTTAAAACTTGGAATTGTGTGGTAAAGGGGTTACAAAAAAGGAGAGAAATCTGCAATACTTCTGCCCACTAAAAACACATTATTTTTCTTTGACACATAGCTTCAAACTACTTTTCTCAAAATATTCTGTTGGAACAGGTGTGGAATAGTCAACTGTTAGAATTGTCTGAGGTATACTGTACATTGTTTTGAGTCCAAGCAACTATAAATTACCAGTTCACTTGTCTGTGGAAATACTCACACTCTGGTTTATCATGCAACACCATTAAGTTGGCCGAAAGCTAGCATAAGATTGCTGTAACCATTATCTTTTCCAAAACAGCAGACTTATTTTTCTTTTTTGTAAAATGATAAAAGAAACAGTTATGTTATCTTACTCAGCACACAAATTTCATCAAAACGCTTATTCTGTCGTGACGATCACTACTATCTCAGTTCAGATGATAACAGGCCATCTTTCAGCTCCTGTAGTTGTCCAATTATTTCCTGTCTGCATTCTTTTTCACTTCATCGTAATGCGGATTTTCAGCTATTTGGAACGAGTCAATACTACACAAACTACCAAACATGTATTTCTAAAATTAACTATAAATTCAACTTTGAAAACCCGAGAAGCTTTAAATACAAAAACACAAAAAGCAATGACATTGCTAGCATTAGCTTGTCATCGCCCCCACCACTGACACCTCATACTGTCTTTTTAGCATCCGTAATGACTTTAGAAAGCAGAATTTAATTCACACTACTTAAAGTAGAGAGTGGGTGCTAGAATCTTTTTTTTTCCCAGAAAGAGAAGACTCGGGTGCAAAAAAAAAACAGTAATTAGATCTGTTTCAGCACCTAGGAATCTGGACTCTAAGAGGACAGAATTTCACCATTTTGTTTTTTAGCTCATCAGTTCTGTTTGCATGCTCATATGAGAAAAAGAGTTGTCAGAGTAGAATTTTGTGATTATTTTCCAGCTTCTATTGCATTACGTATGTTAAAATCTGAATACCCAAAGATTTGATTCTGTCTCCAAGCCACTTTGTGAAAATCTGTTATCAACATGCAATATCTAAATCTTAAAAACATTGTATCATGAGACAACAAAATGGATTACTGGTCAGATAAATGAAAAGTGGCCTGCAACATGCGAAAAGAGGCATTCAGACATTTGCGTAAAGTGTCATCTGGGATCAGCCTGCGCAGTCAGCGCAGGCTAATCCTAGACGGCATGTTACGACTACATTAGATTTTTTGCTACAGTAGACTTACAAAAAATAGAAAATTCCATAAAAAACGGAAAGTGTCATTTAGGATTAGCCTGCGCGGGCTGTGCAGGCTGATCCGAAACAACACTTTATGCAAATGTCCAAATGCCCTTTTTCACATGTTGCAAGCCAAGTTATGGTATGATTTTTATGAAATCAGATCTTTCGGTCTATTCTGATTGAGACTTTTTCAGATTGTGTTTTCCTCACTCATCTTCTTTGAGCCAAGTCTTAAAATTAGGTCATAATAAACAAGATTACTGCATCAAATCAATCAAATATCTTATTTCATGTTACTGCAAAAAAAAATGTTACAATGTTTGTTTTGTCTTATCTAAGCCAACTTCAAGGTCTGTGTTCAACAACCATTATAAAATGGACCATTTGGGCCGAATTGCCAGGCCACTGGGTCATTTGATTAAATCCTTGACTGTAATCTGGGAGCCAACCTTTCATCTAATTTTCTTGAACATTCATGAGAATCTTATTCCGAAGCACCTATGCCTTATGTACAAAACTAGATCATTTGGGGTAAACATTCACATGAAATTGATGAAATATCTTGTTTGCACTTTTGGGAGCATCATTTTCATACAATTCTTATAAAACTTTGTCAGGCCTTTTCCATCTAGGTCAGATAAATACACAATCTGATTCATGAAATATTTGGGTTTCTATAATGGAATCCTCAGTTAAACCAATTACCAGATGATCTCTAATGTTTAGCCCTTTACCACACAACCTGACTTTCAATGACCATGAGAAAAAAGGCTTCTGAGAACATTGTGGGAAAACAAGAAAATACTGCTAACCAGCATCTTCCTCTTTTCTAACAATGGTTTCTACCCTGTCAAAGACAAATCCATCTTTTGAGCCACAAATTATTTAAATTTGTTGTCTACATTATACTTTCAATTTGGACAAGACTAAAAATTTGTTGTTTGGTGAAGAGTTTGGGATGGCTATCATTTCTACAATATTTACATTGTAGTCTGCAAAATCCTTTGAAATTGGACAGGTCTCATGCACAGATCGGGGGGGGGGGGGGGGGGTTTACAGACAGGAATGACAGTTTAATAGACAAACTGCTTGGAAGGCCTTATAAAATTGTAGCTGTGAAGAAATTTCTTAAAGAGGGTAGAAGATGGACAATACTTGAAGCCAATGAAATAGTGAACTGTGACTTACTATTGAATGAAAAAAGAATTAAATGTGTCAAAGGTTAGTGCTAGATGGTTCCTCACCTCCTCCGACTTCAATGAAATTTTCCAAATATATTCATCAAATGTGCTTTTTAGAAAATCCAAAATTCCGGATAAAATCGGCTTTTTCATTTTATCAAACAGTCCCTAAACTTTTGCAAGTTATTGGATTTGTCCGAATGGGCAACTCTGGGACCAGATTCATATTGCATGAAGTCGCTATTACTATCCCGACCAGATGTGGCATATGATGTGATCTGAAATTAAAAGCAGCATTTACTTTAACCCTTAAGGCATGTGCACAGCCCTTTATGCAACAATGAGAAATATAGTGTGAGTTAGTAAATACAATGCATTTACATCGTTAAGTGTATTATTCAATACCATAATTCCTGAGAGTCGAAGCTCATATGACACGTAGCAAACTGTCAACATTACATGTATACAACAATACACACTTGTGCATTGGTCTGAAGTTTATCATCTGGTAAAGAATTAATGTTAATCCTCATTGTTCTTTATCAAAGTATATTCAAGGATTCGATTGATTTCGCTCTTGAGAAAGGAATTTATTGTTTACAATGAATGTTCTACTCTATAAGCTTAATGTTTCTTTTTTCTAAAAACCCACATTTGTCTTTCCAGATTTACAATTCTTGATCGATCGATTGATTGATTGTATGGTGTTTAATGCCGTTTTCAACATTATTTCAGTTATATCGCAGCAGCCAGTGCACCTACCCATGCTTTCCTGGAGTCTTTTACCAGTACTCCGCACAATTTTCTTTCCAAGCCACTGGCTGCTTTCCCACATGGTCAGCGGTGGGAGAGGAATGAATCCTGTCGCAGTGACTATCATCAATCCTCGGAAAGAAATTGGTTGAGCCAGGGGTCGTAGCCAGGGATCGAACCCTGGGCCCCGTGTTCTCAAGTCTTGCACGCTACCAACTGAGCTACCAGGGCTCGGCTTACAATTCTTGAACAAGCATTGGCAATCATGAATGATAAAAGTAAACAATAAAGAACTTATAGCTGCCTGGAGTTTTCTACTCTATTAAAGCCAAATCCCGTTGTTTCTGCAACAATGAATTTGTAGTCTGCAAATGCTTTCACTTTGGGCAATTGTAAAATTTAGCCGTCAGTCAATGAGTTAACAGATCTTAGGTGAATGACTGGGGACCATAACAGTTCTCTTGCGCTATTTTTTTTTTTTGTTTGAAAGTAAAATACAGCAAAAGAAACTGTCATTTATTCTGACATTGTATTAAAATGTACTCATTCCAAGACATCATTTCAAATGAATGCCAAAGAGTATTAAATTTCCAGGAAGTCATAATTACACACAAAAAAAAGAAAATCCCTAGATCATATCACACATCAAATTGAATCAGTGTTTTTGTTTACCATGTAATGACATATTTCTTTCAAGGAGCTTAGATAGGAAATGGCTCTTATTCATCATGTGAGGGGGAAAAGACCTCTGAGAATGACCTTGATAAATGAAGCCCTCATTGAGAACAATATTAAACCTCAAGTGCCTTTTACAATTTTTGTTGCTTTTGTACACAGAGCAGATCAAGATCGTACAGCACATTTTGTGCAGTCTGATCTTGGATCTGTTCCCTATGCTATTTTGGTTAGAACCTTGTACAAAATTAGACCGTTTTGATCCGAGTTATAGACTACTCCTAAAAAGTCACAAACACATAATACAATGTCCATAGCATCACAGGAGTTGACTTTATGATACTTAGTGACAATGGGATGACTTAACTCACCTTATTTTCTGGAAAACCTTTTCCAGAGGCCTTATGCTAAATATTGGTCCAATTCAAAATTCCAAAACTAGCTATCTGATTGGCCGAGACATTCTGTCTCAGCCAATCAGATTCTAAGTTTTGGAGTCAAGAATTGGGATTGATTTCAGAATTGTTGGAAAATAATCTCTACAAGCTAACAAGAAGACAGTAGCTGGAAAAGAGTTGACAGAATGTGCCCTATTATCTCCTTATTTCCATGCTTGTTTGTCCATGAAATGACATACATGTCTTTCTAAATTATCTGAGTGGTGCTCTTAAGAAAGGGCATTCTAATACATCTTCATAACGTACTGTACCAAGCAATGTCGCATGGGTACTGTTTTGTCTAAAAATAGGCTGTATCTTCTGGGTAAGAATTGTTCTTTGGCAAACAGAAAATTTACCAACACCAAATACTTTCAACCGTGGTTACCCTGGGCTGACTGTATAGGCTGACATGGGTGAACAGTTTTGGCAGATACATTACACCACCTTTACACAGAGCATAACTCATCCAACTTGAACCACAAAAATAAGCCTTTATTCTCTTTAAAACACTATTGACGGGAAAAGGATGAAATTACCTACTACAAGTCCTTTTCTCTGAATGTTTGCCACATCATTTAAATAAGAGCATGCCTTTTTTGCCAATCAAGAAGTCTCCAAGTAGTTGAAGAGCTGGGTTCATTTTGAAAATGATGGAGTAGATTCCATTTTTTTGACGTTGCTGAATGAGTTCACTTTTGTCTTACTTTTGGAAACAGAATGAAATGGATTGTTACACATTTTGTGATTGTTTCCTGATACGTAAACTGTCTGAGTGACCTAGTTTTTGCGCCCTGTATGACCCACATTTGAACTTTGTTGTTACATCATAAAGAGAGGTGTTCTGACAAAGATTAAAAAAGATTAAACTGAAACTAAAGTTTGAAAGCCTAACAATAGTTTACAAGACATGGCACACATCAGACAAGAGGCATCACAAAAGTTCACCTTGCAGACTGGCTCTTATTTGGGCAAGACTGACATTTATCAGTAGAATGCTGAGATTTGAACCACATTAATTCATTCAAAGGACAGAAAATTTGTTGTAAATTTTGTGGCCTTGACCTCAAACCTCTTAAAGATCATTATAGTGTATTTGTAATACTGGTATCAGATTCCAGCCTCAGAGTAAATAAAAAATTCTAAAGAACTAATTAGCTATGGATCTCACTTTTGGTTTCTAGTGGATTTTGAGATCACAGGACAATATGATAAGACCCCTTCAGAGAGGTTGTTGCCGTGACAACTTGTCAATATTCTTGTTAGAATGACAGTGAAACACTCTCCCAGTGTTTGCTGACCATAACTAATCAATTACCACTGGACCTCACCATTTACAGATCAAGATTTATTCCGATGCTGGGTCATGTCCCCCAAAAGCAGCTTGAGAGAAAAATAAATGGGATTTCTTGTAGTTCTCTTCTACAAAATCTCTCTCTCTTTCACTGAATGGTGCATATGGTATACGTAAGATTCTAAAGTCATCTCATATACCTTTCTCTTGATTTAACCTCTAGTACAAGTTCAAAGATTACTTTCTCACATCTGTATCTTACAAACTTCAACATCAAGGTGAAGAGTTTATTACATTGTGAAAATATTATGAAAGGTAGCTCATTACAAACTGGTATTTTCCTATAGGCCAAAGATGATTCTGAAATATTCTTATCAATAATTGGAAAAACAGGAAAGGTAATGTGTTGGTTGGGGAAAAAACTATGTTACCTGGCTTGGCTGTCATTAGAAATTTCAACTATGATCAAAGG
The DNA here is from genome assembly GCA_946811185.2 of Hippopus hippopus. Taxonomy (NCBI): domain Eukaryota; kingdom Metazoa; phylum Mollusca; class Bivalvia; order Cardiida; family Cardiidae; genus Hippopus; species Hippopus hippopus. The sequence goes on from OX328100.1 coordinate 43,054,526, forward strand.
AAAAGACTTCTACACCACACCAAGCCCCTTCAGATTAACAAGTAAACAATCTTATAAATATTTATTTGATACTCTAAAGCTCTTTTTGAAATGTTTTGTGAAAAAAAGAAAGTCTATAAAACCTTGAATACTCTAAATAGCATTTTGATAGAGGTAAAAAAAAAGTAAATGTTCAAAATTTTTACTGTTATTGTACCTCAGGGTCACAAAAACCCTATGTCACCCAGGGCCTTCCCTGGATTATTATTTTTTCCTTTTACCAACATCTTTCACAAAATTGCAAAAATGGAGCCAAATTTGGCTCTAAGAAGCCAAAACAGGAGCCAAATTTTCTTCTCTTTTTTTTCCGAAAAATTATGACATTGTACTCTACAAAATTTATGTCTACAACATTTGAAATGAGTTAGTATGGCAGATAGTCCTTAGAGGGAAGGGACTTTAATGAAAAAAAAGTAGACAAGTTTAGATACTATTATTTTATTAGATCTAGTACAATCTGTATTTTTTTTTTACATGTATCTTAATGACAATTTTGTTTTTCATGCCATACAGCACATAAATACTTGTATTTACACAATATTACACCAATACTTGATTTTCTAATCACTTGTACAGTTTCTCACGTCTGCAGTCACTAAGAATTCTTCCAGTCTTAGCCCTTGTCCAAATCTTTTATGCCCAATTAAAATCCTGTAACTTTGGGCTATCAATGGAAATCCTCAAAAAGGCTTTCAACAAGTGGACAGATAAGAAATTTCTTAAACAAGTTTTGACCAGATTTTGCAAGCTGAAACCCCTCTCGCAATCCTGAAACAGGTATCTAACAAGTAGATAGACATTGAATTCCTTAACTCTTTACCAAACGACAAAATTTTAGACTTGTCCAAATTGAAAGCGTTTGTAGACAACAAAATAAACTTGACTCAAAAATTGAAACTTGACTTCGGAAAAGTGGTTATCAGCATTTTCTCCTTTTCCCACAATGTTTTCAGAAGGCTTCTTCCGTAGGGTCGTTAAAAGAAGGGATTGTTTGGTAAAGGGTTAATCAAGTTTTGACTAGATTTTGCATGTTGAAACCCCTCTCGCAATCCACAGTAGACACTGGGGCAATAAAAAACATAGCTGCCGCCTCTGCTGTAGCAAGGTACACACCTAGTACAGTTAACTGTCCCCAAAGGTGATGTTACTTTTCGACTGATTGCCTCTGGGTACAGCGACGATCTAGACAAAAACAGTTGAAATCTCCACACAGATTTTGTGCGCAAGTTTGAACTCTCATAATTTCACAAATAGAGATTTAAACTAGGATTTAAACATACCTGTTGCTTGCGTATTCAATAATCCTTCATTTGAAATACAATTATTTTTAATTTAAATGCTGAACGTAAGAAAAAACAGTTCATTTCATCTCTTACTCGAGTAATTTACGTTCCCAAAAACACACAAAATGGCCACCACTCATGCTAGATTTTGTCAGTTTTTTTCCAAGATTTACATGTTATAAACAACTTTTACATGCCCTTAAAGTAATGAAAGGTTTATTGTCTTTGGTCATGTTTGGTACTAAAAGTTAATTGCATTTCGCTGCAATACAGATTAAATCGACGAAACAGAAAGTCAGTATAGCACTCTATCTTTGCTACCGGAAAATTTACGATGGACTTGAGACGGTACATTGCACAATAAATGTCCAAATATGAAAAAAAATCACATTATTGAGAGTAGGTACACACCTGTTTGAGCAAGTACATGTTCTGAAATTTTGAAAAAAATCAATAAAAACTATTTACTCTAATACACCTGCAGCTATTCTGTGAAACAAAATGCATGTTTGATTAATTACATTAATTGTAATAATTTCCTCAATTAGTCCTTAAAAATGTTGTCAAACACTATATTATATGTATTCTCACTAGAAATATAGCTGAATGAACATAGTTATATCTTCAATTTTTTTCTGCAACAGACACATTACTTCTGATACAGTTCACCATTTAAAAGAATCTAGAAACTTGTTTTGTACGTTAATTGTAAATAAAATGAAACATATTGAGAAGGATGCAATATGAACACATACCCTTGCATCCGGCTTGTTTTAAGACATTTTCTGTCTTTAGTAAAGTATATCCAGTTGTAAAGACATTCGTTCTTTGACTTTTGATCCAAATATTGCATGTCATTTGTCTGGATTCAGGATCATGGAGTAGCCATTCATTTCCTACTTTCTAAGAGCCCTTAAAATTTCTAGAAGCATTTGTTTATAGAATCTTACCTGGTGGCTGATACAAGTCAGAATCAAATGCATGTTTGGAAGCCATCATGATTAATGACGCTTCTTTGATTGATTGAATTTGCATTTATTTATCATCGACCCCCCGTTGCCCATATGGATGATGCCCCAAGAAGGTTGTTAGTTATGTTACTGGGGATTGAACAAGATACAGGATAAAGTCAATCCTAAGTTAAGCCTGGTTCTTCAACATGCTCGATGTAAGGAACTGTCACACGGGACCTTGGTTTAAGGTCTCTTCTGAAAGCCTACTAATAATTTTAGATGGCCAGCCGTTGGAGTCAAACCAACACCCTCAACTGACCCAAAACTTGACGTTCACAAGTCCTACCAATCTAGCTATGCAGGCTTGTCAAGTATGCGTCTTTTCTGTTCATTGCAGTATAAATACTAATACTGATCCTTCACAAATTAAATCATTTATCACCTAAATGCCTTGGATATCATTTAAAAAAAATATACAAACCTGTCTTTTAATTATCCGTACTGCTTTGGTAAATCGGCATTGAAGTGCATCCAATTAAAGTTGTATTGAAAAATCTGATCTCCATAATTGCAGTAATAAAGCTGTACAAACTCTCAATTACTTGATTAATGACAGTAAATAGCTGTAATTTCATGATAATCCCCTTGTTACAAACTGCCATATACACGCGACCTTCACCTTAATCGGTTACCTGTGTTATTCTACTCACAGTGCTTCTAATATTACGATAATCAGGACCAGCCTGGACACTTAGCTCATCAGCCATGTAAAAATTGATAATTCACTGATGGTTGTTCTTCTGATTTCTTTGTCACCAGCTTATTTGCCAAATTATTCTTTAATCTCCAGTTCAGTTTTGTTTTCACATGTGGCAATAGTGGCAACCAACAGCAAAGGCCCTGATGTCACCAATCAAAAAAGCAGACTGTTCTGACACAACAGGAAATGACAAAAAAAAAAGTTTCAATCGATAATTCTCATTTTATGATAGTATGTACTGCAATATTAGAATTAAAAATAGTATTTGTAACTTCCTAATTATTCTGTCAAAATTAATTAATCATTTACCCCTGTCGCAAATTTTTATAAATCTGGCAAGTCAAAACCAGATTCCCCAGTAACAGTTTGTATATGACATTTGAATACAAATTTTTTTTGTTCTTAAAGAATAATTACCTGTCTATTTAAAATTAGCAACCCAATTTTTCGAAATACCATCAAGATTTTTATTTCAGAAACCTCAAAGTTTTTAAAAACTAAAATGAAAAAGGTGATATTTTAATTTATGGAAAGTCATATACATCAAGGGACTTCTCTGAGGTTAAAACAACATCTAGTAGAGAAGCTAACACATGGCTCTATGATTTAATGCAGATAGATAAGTTTTGATAGGCTTTCGATTCATGCTAGTGATCAATCCAAACTTTGAATATTCTTTAGAACTTACCTTACGGAACCCAATACGAGGGTTGTTCGATATGTAATGTGTATTGTACGCTATCTCAAAAGCATTCGACTCAAATAGTGAAATGAACATTACATCCCTTCAAAGTATTCTCCGCAGTTTGAAATACATAATTTCAATCTCTGAATCCATTTCTGAAATGCGTCACGGTATGCCGATTTAGGTAGACCTCTGAGGCACTGACTGATGGCTGAGCCAAGGGCTTGTCGGGACTTGTAACGACGACCAGATAAGAACTTTTTAAGTTTTGGAAAAAGGAAAAAGTCGCATGGGGCTAGATCTGGAGAGTATGGTGGGTGTGGCAAGACAGTAACCTTCTCCGACTTCAAAAATTGCTTCACAAGCTCAGATGTATGTGATGGAGCATTATCATGAAGTAGACGAACATGCCTAAATCCTGACACAGGGTGTTGTTTAAGATAATATTTCTTGACCTTTTTTAGTATAACATCTCAGTAATACCGACTTGTAACACTTTGCCCTTCGGCACCGGAACTTGTACGGCTATACCATCACATGAGAAGAACATGCAATAAAGAACCTTCTTTGTGCTTATGCTTCTTTTGGCAAATACAGGCCTTCTACCGTGTTTAGTTAGCCATATTTTGTTTCCAATTTTTCTTACTGGTTCGAAATAGTGAACCCATGTTTCGTCACCAGTAACAATGTTTGCAAATTGTCTTTGATTGAATTTGGGAAACATTTTGAGCAATTGCTTAGTGGTTTGTACTCTTACCCATTTTTGGTCATCTGTCAATACATGTGGTATCCATCTGGCAGAAATCTTTCGTACTTTCAAAATACGCTTCAAAATTAAATGCACCCGCGATAGCGATATGCCAACAGCATTGGCAATATCACGAACCATGTATCTGCCATCACTTTCAATTATTTCCCTGACTTTTGAGACATTTGCCTTGCCTGTTACAGTCACAGGTCGGCCAGATTTTGCTGCATCTTTGACGGACTCTGTGCCAGTCAGAAATTTCTTTCTCCACCTACGAACTGTTTCATAAGATACTTTATCAGACCCATAAACTTCCCCCAATTCAGTAAAAATCTGCATTACCGAATGACCGAGTTTTGTGCGAACTTTTATATAAGCTCTAATTTCTTTCATATTCTTAATCCGTTTCCCAACCACTTTTACAACAGTGGTCAACGACTAGCTCTATTGAAATGACTATAAGTTTAAAACTATGTAGAGCTGAAGGCTCGTGTTTACACCGTTGGAAAGGTATTGAATAGTGCTATTAAAGCGTATCATCATCCACGAAATCGTGCAAAGCGTTAGCGCGCTGTGGTACAATACACATTACATATCGAACAGCCCTTGTATACAGGACCATCCATACTGTATTAACCTCTTACTGTCTTTAGTTCATGCCTGTTGAACCAGATTTACAATTGCATTCACATTTGTGATGTTACCCAATGATTACAGCACCTACGTTTTCGGTGGCAAGTGATAAATTCTTCTTTGGTGGTAAATGTGTACTTCGACTGAAAGTAGGTGCAGCTTGGTTTGTCGTTTCAATATGTTTGCTTGAAAAAAGTGCACTTCTTGAACACCAAAAATTAATGATACATTTTTCCCCACAGTGAACCATTATCTACCCCTAGTTTGAAAAAAAAAATTGTGATTAACGTAGATCTATAATATTAAGATTATGATTTGATTAAGTATTTTAGTCCCGTAGATTAGGATATTGAATGCTATTGTTAAATTTTAGATATCCTAAAACAAATGCAACGTTTGAACTAGTATTTATCTTCAAGGACCTTTTTTCGCTTAACTACACATATTATGCTACTCGACGATACGATATGTTATCCAGTTTAAATTTAAACTTTTGAGTTGTTTAAATTTACACTTTTGAGCAATAATCTATACTTCTTATGCAACCAGTTTTGTAAAGGAACCCTGTCTTTCTGGGAAAAGTGTATTTCTCACTGTGTTGTACAGTGAAACATTATTATGTTTGGTGCTTAGAACTTGTCTCCTTTTCCCCAAATGTTTTCAACAACTCTCCTCCTGCATGGTAAATGTCAGGCCATAAAATCTACCATCAAACACTGATTAAACTTGATCACATTCAGAAACTAGTTTCTAATTGCAAGGCGTGATAGAGAACACTATATTTCACTTTCATTTTCTGTTTTCTCAATACTTTCAAAATACGCTTGCATTCTCCTAAGATGTTCCAATGCTTCATCAAGTGATGAGATTTTATTGCAATGGTCATTTTCATCATCTGAATCACATTCTACCCCTTTTCCTTATGACAGGTTTTCTCCACAACTTCTTGAACAATATCAGGTTCAGACAAAATGTCTAATGATGTCATGCACTTGACGCTAAAGTCTGTGAATCTGTGAAGATAATGGTGCTCAGTTTCATTTCTTGCCAGGAGAACATGGGATACATCATCTAATTCTTCAATATCCTTGGATATACTTTCATCAGAAAGCTCTGGTTTAGTCATAAATCCAGCATGCTGGAAACAGTTTGATGTTTTATCGGAAAAAACACTGCCATTTTTCTTCAACATTCCCAATGCATCCTAAACAGTCAAGAGATACTCTTTTTTTCTCTCAAAAGCTCTCAGCTGTCTTAAAACAACCCTCTTTCTGTGATGGACCTTTAAGTTTTGAGTAACTCCCTGATCCATAAGTTGCAATGTGCTGGTTGTGTTTGCTGGTAGGAAAATCTATTCTACCTTAGACAAGTCTCTTAGTTTGGGCGACAAAAAGCATTGTCAAGTAAATTGGCTATTTTCCAGCATTGTCGTTTTGGGCCTTGATTTAGATTCTTTGCCAAGTTCATGAGCAATGCGCCAGTCATCCATGATTTCTTGTTAGATGTTAATTCTGTTGGCAGAGGTTTTACATTCTTTAAAATATCTGGGTTTGCCTGATTTCCGATAACCAGCAATGGTTGTTCGTTAGATCCAGTCATGTTTGAACAAAACAGCACAGTTAATCTTTCCTTTCTACGTTTGCCAACATTGCAGTCTGTACTTTTGATCAAAAGTTATTTCTAGCACCATTTTATAAGACAGCCAGGTTACGTCGGCGTTGAAATTATCAATGGGACAATAACAGTTGACCAGGTGTTTCAGTCCATCATTCCGGTCATTCATTGAGTCCAAAGTCCCATCAGAGCTGTTTGATTCTCCATTAATGGAATAGAGAGCTATTCCATGACAAATTTTCAACCTTTCCATCCAACCATGGGTACCTTTGAAGTTGTTGATTCCAAGATTCTGGCAATCGCTTGGATATGGCAATGAGAACAGGACCCGAGATAACAGTGTCTTTGTTATGGGCACACATAAATAATGTTAAAATTGTGTCGTCTCCAAGTCCTTCCTATTTCTCACCCTCATGTTGCATTGCTTAGGACCAAATTTTTTATAGCCTTGCCTGACCAAATCAACTTGCTTTATCCATGAAGACTAAAAAGCTACTGTTCATTCCTAGATCATGTACCGTAACTAGAGCTTAACTTCTTTTTCAACCTTCATTACTGTGGCATACTCGAGTTAGTTTGTTTTATTTTCATGAACATTTCCTTTTTGTACTACTTAAGTCTTTACCAACCATTTTTATCAAAAATACCCGAAACTAGGTATTTTGCCAACAGCTGTCTTGTTCGGTTACGGGTCATTTTATTATTTCAAAATATCCCATCTACCAAAATCAGACTGTATGATGCTTGACTTCTGATATTGGTCAATGCAAAAGCAAAGAAACTGTGCTTCCTATCTATCGTAAATGCATAAACTATGTAACTCTCAACCTTGTCAGAAGAAGACAAGACTGTAAGAAAGGGTCCTCATTATGCTTATCACAAAATACACTACTCAAAATTTGCTCAGGGTCATTTTTTGTTCTGTATGGCATTGTCGTCTGTTTTTGACTAAATACATAAAAATGCTTTTAGGTTATGTTTTTAAGCTAACTTCATATCATGAGTGCAAAATGTAGTTCTTACATTAAATCATTCAAGAGTAACAAGTGTCTACATTAGGCCAGGGTCAAAATTAGATATTTAACGGGTATGCATAGGAATAGAAACTTTGAGGAAAATGAGCCCAGAGGCTAACATTTGGATTAAGTACCTTGTGTGATTACAACGTGCATCAATAACAGCCTGGCATCGACTTCTCACACTTCTAACAAGAGGCTAGATCTTAACTTGTAGGATTTGAGCCCATTCTTCTACAACTTTCACACTGAGCTGCCTGGTTGTTGTTGGCTGGACAGGACATTCAGATATTGCTCTCTGAAGCATATTCCAGATGTGTTCGTAAGGATTTAGGTCCAGGGATTGAGAAGGCCAGTCCATTCGGGCAATAGTTTCCCTTTCAAGGTACTGATTGGTGGTATTAGCCCTATGAGCACAGGCATTGTTGTCCATGAAAATGAACTCCGTAGGGGCAAACATGGACTTCCAAGGTCTCATTTACACAAAATAGTCCATTTAGAGGGGTATGCAACTTCACATACTTTTAGTGCCATGTGCCCGTTACATTGTACACTCGGACAATCAGTGTGTTGTTAGTTTACATGTATAAACATCTGTGCGATAATAACTGTACAATATACTGGTAATTTTATAATTTATAAAATATGTAAGGTGGCCCAAATGACCCTTAGCAAATTGTGAGTAGTATAATAGTATGAATATTGTTTTAGGGAGCACTGACAGCAAAGATCATTTAACCGTTTACGAAACAACCCAGAGTTTTAACAACCACCAGAAAGAGGCCTTCAGAAAACACTGTGGGAAAGAACAAAATGCTGGTCACCAGCATTTTCTCCTTTTCTCAGAATGTTTCATCCTTTTCAGTGACAATTCCATCATTTGAACAACATATAATTTGTGATCAGCACATGTGTAGATTTAGACAAACCAAACATTTTGGTGTCATGTACACGGTTAATGCATGCCAGGCCATATTGTGGTAGAAGGACAAGAAATATTGAAAGATGCTAGACAGCATTGTCCTATAGGGGTTTAATTTCTCTATTTGTGAAGATGATTTCACAAGTCAACCAAAGCGAACATGCAACACAGTATCTCTATGATGGAAATAGGGATAATTACCTAGAGGGGTACCATGGTGTTTATTGTATAATTACAATCACATGTAGTGTCCAGGGTAAGTCATGATATTGTTCAGCAGGTGAAAATGTACATGACATGCACTCCAATAGGAACTCCATACAATTAATTCTTTCACTAACAGAGCTTTTGCTGATGGCATAAATCAAGATCAGAGTGTACATAATGTGCAGTCTGATCTTGGAACTGCACCATCCACAACCTAATTGCCAAAATTCACTCCTACTGCACTTGAAACTTACTTGAACCATTTAACAAGCAATCCAGAGTTTTAACAGCTGCTAGGAAGAACGCATTTGAAAACATTGCAGGAAAAGGGCAAATGCTGGTAAAAAGCATTTTCTTCTTTTTCCACAAAGTGATCTTCTCTTTCAAAGACAGATTCCATCATTTTAGCTACACTTATAATGTTGTATGTGAATGCTTTCAATTTGGACACGTCTAGATGCAGAAAGTATTTCTTTGTATAGTGTTTTATTGTGCTTTCAAAGGGTTTTTAGTTGTAACAACCGTGATTGGAACTATGCAGTGCTTTTCCAAAGAAACTCCATCACAACTAGATCAGCCTGGTGGTATTGAATGTGAGCCACTGAATTATGAATCCAACAGAACCACTGAAGGATCAGAAGGTAAATCTACAAACTAGATACTGTATACATGTATTATTAGCAAAGCCTGTAGCTCAGTAATGTACCGGGACTTACAGTCCCAGGGTCTTCAGGTTGAATCTCAGCTCCCCCATACTCTGTTAAGAGATCGATAAAAGTCTTTGCCACAGGATTCGTTTCTCTCTCACTGCTGAACATTGTCTCAACTATGTATATGTGAGAAAGCTACAAAAACTCCTGGAGTGAGTATTATGCATGTAAAAGAAACACCACACAAGGAGTGCAGTGACTGCTGTTGCTGGAATAATATGGGAAACACCATTCAACATCTGAAAACTCCAGTAACATCTAGCATAACTAGAGGCCCTTGAGGGCCTGAAATTGCTCTACTGGCAGTGATTTTGCTTTTTTGCTAGCATACATTATGAATTCATGATGCAAACAGAAAAAACAAGAGGGCCAAGATGGCCCTGGATCGCTCACCTGAATATTTGAGTAGACCATAGCCAGGTGTTTTTTTTTTGTTATTCCAAAACTTTTTCTTCAATAACTTCAATAAAAAGAACAAGAGCACCGCATGCAGGTGCCAACAATTGGCTGTTGGGTGCTGGATAGTAAGTTAAAATTGTAATTCAAAAAAGGGGCATAATTTAGCACCAAAGGATCATTTCTGTGAAATTATTTCAAAATCTGACCAGTGGTTTCATAGAAGAAGAATTTTTAAGAATTTCTTCATGTATATATAGTGCAAAAAGCCCCCCACCACCACAGCCTTGTTTCTTGACGGATCATAATTTCGCTGACATTTTTTTCAAAAGGGGCATCTAAGGGACATTTCTGTGAAATTATTTCAAAATCAGAGGAATGGTTTAAGAGAAAAAGAATTTCAAAGAATTTATTTTAAGTCCATACAGTGCAAAGAGCCCCCCCCCCACCATGGCCATGTTTTTCGACGGATCAAAATTTTGCGAACAATTTTTGAAAAGGGTCACCCATGGAACATTTCTGTGAAATTATTTCAAAATCTGACCAGCGGTTTCAGAGGAGAAGATTTTTAAAGAATGCAAAGAGCCCCCCCCCCCCCCTCCCAACACAGCCATGTTTTTCAACGGATCAAAATTTCACGTACAAATTTTCAAAAGGGTCACCCATGGAACATTCCTGTGAAATTATTTCAAAATCTGACCGGTGGTTTCAGAGCAGAAGATTTCTAAAAAATATCTTAGAAACTTCCATTTGCTTGCCATGGCAACCAGAGTTTTTGATGGAATCAAATTCTGTGAACATATTTTAAAGAAGATCTCCAAAGGAACATTCCAGCAAAGTTTGGTTCTAATTAAGCGGTTTAGGAGGAGAAGTTGTTTAAAGAATTGTTGACACCGCAAGATGCAAAAAGCCCCCCTCCCCCCACCACCACGGCCATGTTTTTCGACGGATCAAATTTTAACGAACACTTTTTCAAAAGCGTCACCCAAGGAACATTACTGTGAAATTATTTCAAAATCTGACCAGCGGTTTCAAAGGAGAAGATTTTTAAAGAATGCGAACAGCACCCCCAACTGCCGCCATGTTTTTCACAGATCAAAATTTCGCGAACAGTTTTTGAAAAGGGTCACCCAAGGAACATTTCTGTGAAATTATTTCAAAATCTGACTAGCCGTTTCAAAGGAGAAGATTTTAAAAGAATTTCTTAAAAAATTCCATTTGGTTGCCATGGCAACCAGAGTTTTTGATGGAATCAAATTCTGTGAACAACTTTTAAAGAGGACCTCCCAAGGAACATTCCACCCAAGTTTGGTCCAAATTGGCCCAGCGGTTTAGGAGGAGAAGATGTTTAAAGAATTATTGACGACGGCTGACGCACGACGGACACAGGGTGATCCTAAAAGCTCCCCTTGAGCACGTTGTGCTCAGGTTAGCTAAAAAAAGACAAAAATGTGTTCTTGCAACTGGGCTTGAACCCACTCAGGCAGCATAAGTAGGCATGGTGAAATGAACAAACAGTGAAAACAAAATGAAGTGCAATTTCTCAAAACTAATTGTTTGGAATCCAGCCATATTTGATAGGCTTTCAGAATGCCTTGTATTAAACAATCCTAGCAAATTTCAAAGAAATGTGACTAATAATGTGGACTTTGTTGAGTAAACGATACTAAGTCATCAAATGGCTGCTTTTCCTGAACGGTTTTCTAGATTTTCTTCACTTTTGATAGAGTTCAATCCCTTGATAAATCAAATAATTTCTGCAGGTTTCACAAGATTTGGATCAATACTGTGGACTTCATTGCCTAAACAAGAAATGGAAATTTTCAACTCTGAATGGCTACTTTTCCCATACTGATTGTTGGATTTTTTTCAAAATCAATAGGGTTGAAGCTCTTGATGAGATAAACAAACTGTGCAAGTTTCACGAAAATCTGACCACAAATGAAGACTTTATCACGTAAACAAGAAAAAGACTAACTAACGGACCGACGGACGGACAACCACGCCATGACATAAGCTCTGCTGGCTTTCAGCAAGTGTCTAATTGATTTTCTTGACAAACTCTTCGTGCAGTGACCTTTTGACATCGTTTTCTCATGATCTGCCCATCAATGTAATCAAATTAATGATATAATGTGATTACAGGCCTTCTGTATACATGCATATGAGCCATACTCTGGCAAAAGGGGATTTAATACATTTTGTGATGTATGTACCATGCAAGTTATCATATTATCATGGATCCATAACAAGAGGGCAAAGATGGCCCTGAATTGCTCCACTGGCTAATAAGTAAAAACCCTACAGGCCAAACATTACAATTATTGGCCAATTGGATTCAAACTAGAAAACATACAAAATTTTCCCTTAAAATCCCACAAAAAAGTTATGACCCAGGGCAAAGCCATTCTTGACCACAGAGCTATAATTATTTAATTCCTGGTAGAGGTCCACAAGATAAAGCCCCATACCACATAATACAGGTCTAGAATGTGTGGGTATAAACAAGAAGATTATCAAAATTTCCTAAAATGAAAGGCCCTATAAAACATGTGGCCCCTGAGACAGAGCTAACTTCCATCCTAGGGCTAAACTTGCCGAGCCCCTGTAGCTCAAGTCTGTAGCATGCAGGACTTGAGAACAGGGGTTCATGGGTTAGATACCTAGCTCAACCAATTTCTTTCCGAGGATTGATGATAGTCACTGCGACAGGGTTCATTCCTTTTCCACCTCTGACCATTGTTTTGATGCGGTTATGTGGGAAAGTAGCAAGTGGCTTGGATAGAAAATTGTGCGGAGTACTGGTAAAATTCAGAAGTGCACCACAACATGAAGCTATGTGCCAAATTTGGTAGCCCTAGGATTTATGGTTTTTGAGCAAGAAGATTTGGTACGAGAAGATTTTTAAAGTTTTTCCTATGTAAGCCCATGTAAAACTTTTGATTCACGGGGCTGGGCCAAATTTGACACCAGGGCTATAATTTGTGCACTCTTGGTAGAGGCCCACTAGAGAAAGCTACATGCAAAATTTGGTAGCCCTAGGCCTTATGGCTAGGTACAGGAAGATTTCTTCATTTTTCACTATATAAGACCATGTACAATTTGTGAATCCAGGGCGGGGCCAATTTTGACCCAAGGTCTATAATTTGAAGAAACTTGGTAGAGGTGTAATAAATAAAGCTAAATGCAAATTTGATAGCCCTGGCCATATGATTTCAGACAAGAAGATTTTCAAAGACTTTCAGTATTTTTTAGTGTTGTTGCCATGGCAATCAGAGTTCTTTTAAAGGAATCAAATTCTTTCAAGAAATTCTGAGGAGGACCATGGCAGGATCATTTCTGTGAACTTTCATTAAAACTGAATGAGTAGTTTCAGAAATTCAGATGTTTGAAACAAAAGTCAACGCATGCATACATGGATGAACGAACGCACGACAGACACTGGGCCATGACATAAGCCAGCTGGCCTTTGACCAGTGGAGGTAAAAAACCATTTTATCTAAAAACCAACTGAATCATGAGGTAGAATGGTTCTTTGACCTACAGAAAATTGACCAATAGCAAAACACTTCAACCAAGGTCAGCCTGCGCGGACTGGGCAGACTGACTTGGATCATTGCTTTTGCAGAAGCACTAACACCTGTTTTCACAGAGCATGGCTCATATAGATTTGAACTTTTTTACCATATGACTAAATTCTAGAACTGTCCTTACTGAAAGCATTTGCAGTCAACAAATGAAGCATGGCTGAAATGGTCAGATTTGTCACTGAAAGGGTAAAATAGCTAGTCAGAAACAATAGCTGCATTTCCCATACTGTTTGCAAAAGCTGTGAATTATCTATCAACTCCTTACCACACAATCCAGATTTTTAAAAAAACCCTTAGGAGGAGGCATCTGAAAACATGGTGAGAAAAGGAGAAAATGCTGGTAACCAGAATGTTCTTCTTTACCCACAATAGTTTCTACTCAATCAAGGACAAATTCTGCCTTTTGAGCCCTCTTGTTTGTCATCTACAAATGCTTTGAATTCGGACAAGTCTAAAATTTTGTCGTCTGATAAAGGGTTAAACTGTTTGGGGAGAAAACACTGTTTCTTAGAACAACAATTTCCTATATTTTATGAGGTTTTATGGCTTAAACAGCCTTAAACTTGCAAAGTTTGTTTCTTTTTCCCAGACTGTAACTGTGCAACTTTTTTATCCTTCTAAGTTTAAACTTCTATCTTTAACATACTTGTACTGAATGCAGAAGATTGTGATATCTTTATGTTGTTTCAAAATCAACCTATTGTCTTTATATCATTATTCATTCAGTATTGTCATTCCCATCTACTTCAAAAAAATATGGATGAAAAGTCTTGAAGGAGTTAATTTGGCTGGGTGAATGATTAACGCTTATCTTGCTAAATAACTGAAATGAAACTTTCAAGCCATAGAAAAAAAATCCAAATTATGCTATTTCAAACTTACTTTTTTGGAGAAAAATATCTCTTTACTGGACAGTGTAGATCCAAGATCAGGCTGAACATTCTGTGCAGTCTGATCTTAGTCTACACTGTCTGCAAATGGTCAGTGAGTAGCACTTAGCAGCTTAACTCTTTCACTACTGAATAAATAAATTGCATTTTCTCTACGGCTACAAATAGTTTCCCTGCAAGATCAAGACAGAGTTCAGTCCTAATCCAGAATAAAGCTGTGGACAGTGTAGATCAGAGATCAGAGATCTGTGCATTCTGATCTTGATCTTTACTGTCCATAAAAGCTTCTGTCGTTGTCTGTGGTATGAAAAGAGTCAAGGGCTAAAATGTGGACAGAAGGAAAGACCAACTGATCAGCAGACTCAAGTAAACTGTAAGCAAAACTGGTTTGACAATAATTGAGAGTTAAAACTGTGCTATACTAAACTTAACTTACATCAGTATGTTTGTGTGTGCAACATTTATGATTTTCATCTCAGAACAGAACAGTAAACTGACGTTTAATGAGCCAGAAAATTCTTATTTAGAAAATATGTATCTTCAAAAAAAGCAGCCAAAACACAAACAAGTGCATTGTATTCCTCTCACCATTAAAACATAAATATGAACAGAAGTTGCTATCCCATTGCTGTTTTTATTATTCTACAAACTGCTTACTGTAAATTGAAGGTGGAACATTTAGATAGAAGAAACAGATTATTTCTTTCTAAATAAAAAAAGGAAAACAATGTGAGAAAAGGAGCAATCTCTTGCAACAAGCAGTTACTTTATTTCAAGGTATGTTTCCAAAAAAAAGCTTCTCAAGGAGTTCATTATCAAATATTCGAAGGTAATGGATTATATCATTTTTTTTCTCAAATCATGTACATAAATCTCTATACAGCTAAAGTACTGGATTTTGTCATAAAGATTCTCAGTAATATAATCCTAATACATCAACAATCATTCAGATGCCACCCATTAGTTTCCTATCTTATTGCAAGGTGCAAATACTCTTTGATTTCTACAAGGATCAAAGTACCCCCCCCCCCCCCCCCCAGGTAAACCTGTTTTTATCCCTTACAGCACCAGGCACAACTTAGTTGTTTTTGCTGGACAGTGTAATGGCAAGGATGTTTCACAAAATACTAGAAAGAATACATCTACTATCAGTCTGATCTTGATCTAAACTATCGCAAAAAAAGAATAGCCCCATGATTTAACGACCCTGAGGAAAAAGGATTTTGAAAACAATGTGGGAAGAGGAGAAAATGCTGGTAACCAGCATTTTGCCCTCTTCCCACAATGTTTTCTTCCTTTTGGAAGACAAATTCTATCATTTGAGAAAATTTAAAATGAACCATCTGCTAATCTTTATGTGGATGAATCTGAAATTTTGTTGACCATCAGACTTGTCCAGTGAGTTTGAAAGCTTTTGCATATAGCATATTTAAGATGGCCCAAGCAGAAGAATTTGTCTATGAAATGTCAGAAAAACATTTTGAGAAAAGGAGAAATTGCTGGTTACCAGCATTTTCCCTTTATCACACAGTGTTTTCAAAAGCCCTCTTTTCCAGGATCATAAAAATTTGGGATTGTATGATAACATGTTAACTCTTCGAGCACCAATAACCCCATCAAACATTTTAAGTCTAGATATAAGACAAAAATAATAGCAGTTTCAAGACAGCTTTTGCTCAGAATGTCAAAATAAGTGGACAGTTTAGATCAAAGATCAGACTGCACGTTCTGTGCAGTCTGATCTTTGATCTACACTGGCTGCAAGGGCAACTGTTGCCATGAAAGGCATTTTAAGGTTTAAGAGTAAGCAGCAGAAGTCTCATAATTATAACTTATCATCGCATCATCGTCTAATCAACTATCTGTTAACCTATCTGACAAGCTAATAAAATGTTTTAGGAGCTAGATATAACAAACAGAAAGAAAACAAGAGCATGATAGCTTTATTAACTTTTTACCAAGTGACGAAATTTTTTACTTGTCCATTATGAAAGCGTTAACTTCTTAGACTACAAATTAGATGTGGTTCAAATGGAAAAATTGGTCTGGGAAAGGGTAAAAAACATTGTGGGAAAAGTAGAAAATGCTGGTTACCAGCATTTTAATCTTTTCTCACCATGTTTTTAAAAGCTTTGCTCCTTTTGGGTCGTTAAAAAAAAAAGGAATTGTGTGGTAAGGTATTTTAACAGGCAGTAAATAAAAGATTCTAGTCAAGGCTTATTGTCAGAAAGTTTAGAAAAAAAAATACTTACAAAACAGTATTTGAAAAAAATAATCCCAGTTTTCAATCTTCTATCCTATAAACGCTGACATTTTAACAGCTTCAGCCAGACACAGTTGCAGGAGTTCAATAGAACAAGGTCCGATGCATGACAGTTCCTGACTGTAAACCCTTGATGCTCCTTTCACCAGTATAATTGGCTATGTGCTCAGTGTAGATAAAGATCAGATTGCACAAAATGTGCAGTCTGATTATTGATCAACACTGCAACCTTGATGAGACATGAATGACTTAAGCAACTTTGAAATTGAAATTATCTGGTTCTTATTTCTGGTCTGAAAATGTCTGTTGGGTTTATTTGTTCTCTCAGAGTTAACTCTTTATCAAACAACAACATTTTAGACTCATCCAATTTTAAACCATTTTGCAGACAACAAAATTATAATGGCTCAAATTATGGAATTCATCCCTTAAAGAGCTGGAAAACATTTTGGGAAATGGAGAAAATGCTGGTCACCAGCATTTTCTCCTTTTCCCAAAATGTTTTCAAAAGCCTTCTTTCTCAGGATTGGTAAAACTTCTGGAATCTTTGCTAAAGAGTTAATGGATAACAGGATACCACTTGGCCGACACTGCAGGTGATTATCAGGTGAGAGATCAGCATTTGACATGCACCATTTTTAACGATCAATAATCACTTTTGTCCTTAACCATTTATCATCTCTATACTACCTTTTTAAATGTAGCTGCAATAGATGCTTTTTTAAAACATTGTAATAAAATGGAGGAATGGCTACAAAGAGCCATTTGTTATGTTTTCTTTCCTGCTTTATTGTCCAAAATTAAATAATTGATGCTAGGTTATGATAATGTTTTCTATCCCTAATTGTCCACATGAAGGAAATGACAGATGTTTCTCTTGACACTGAGCAGTGTAGATCAAGATCAGACTGCTAAATCAAAACATACATTTTGCTCAATAGCCTATGCTTTTGAGATTTTCTCTTCTATGATGACCTGAAACTGTTTACGCTACCAATTTCATTAGCCCTTTTCTAACACAAGTTTTAACAAAATTTAACCCCCATAATTTAGGCCTCTGGCTTATTATTGATCCTGAGGAAGAAGGCTTTTGAAAACACTGGGGGAAAGGAAAAAATGCTGGCAACCATAATGTTCTCTACCCTTTCAAAACCAAATCATAACATTTGAGCCACATTTAACTTGTTGTCTGCAAATGCTTTGAGTTTAAAACGGTCCAAAATTTTGTTGTTTGGTAAAAGATTTAACCTATCATTTCTACAGGTTAATTGGTTTGACAGAGGGCATGCACTTGGTACTATCCCTCTAAGAATATACCTTTTAATCCTTTACCAAACACTTCTTGTATTAAAGCATTGTGAAAAAAAGAGAAAATGTAAGTGAACAGCATTTTTTCCTCTTCCCACAATCTTTTCTTTTCTATCCCATGAAAGACAAGCCTCATCATTTGATCAACATTTCATTTGTTGTCTGCAAAGGCATTCAATATGGACATGTGTGTAATTTTCTTGTTTGATCAAGGTGTAATTAAGAAGTAATCTTCTTTCTATCGTGGTTTATCGTTCAATAAACCACGGTTGTGAGTTATGAGGCACAATAAATAATCCACGAGGGTGATAGCCTGAGTGGCTTATTCATTGTGCCTCATAACTCACAACCGTGAACGATAAACCATGACAGAAAGAAGATTATTTTGATTCTAACATGACCAACTCTTTATCAAAGGAAAACAAGTTCATACTTAGTGTACAAGAGCGTATGTAGATAATATTCCCTTGAATAAACCATGGCTGTTCTAGTTACTAACCAAAACAAAACCCCACTGCCCGGTCAGTAAATAAAACAAGAATCAAAACTTCAATAAAACCTTAGGCATCAAACATAACATAAAAAAAAAACGTACCATTTTATTATTATATTTTCTCCCTTTCAAATGACAAAGAAGAATGAATTCATCTTCCAGTAACAGAGTCGCACTCACTTCGAATGCTCTGAATATTGCTCCACCCACTGCCAATCCCACTTCCAATGCAACACTGGCCAATTTTTAACTAACCTTCAACATGAAAAGACACTTGATTTATATTATGTTAACTCGTAACATTTCAAAGAGTTCCATCGTTGCCAATTTTTATCAAAATCAGTTAATATCAGTAAATCCTTGAGTTTTTTTTTTTCTTCCTCCTTGGTCGAGTAGCGGAAAATGATGATTTGTTTATGGAAAGTGACTTTCATTGATAAAATATCGGAGGGCGAAGACATGGAACAGCTACAGGCTACTTACTTTACACAGAATGACGTCACTCTATGTAGAATGACGTAAATTTTACCGCGCTTTCGTTGCACTATGTCTATAGAGCTGAATTCATGTGTCATGTTAGAATACACTATAACAGACAAAAACACTCGCTTTTAACAATCCATAAATTACTAAATAATTACCATTTTTGACATGTGTGTGTACATTTCTTTTTTTCTTCCAGGTTTCTTTACTAAATAAATAGTTGTTTCATGTTAGAAATTTACTGACTTGTTTTGTAAAGAGTTAACCTGATGATAATGTGAATGTATTTACATGATTAACCCTTTACCAAATAACAAAATTTTGGATTGGAACATATCAAAACTATTTGCAGACAACAAAATAAATGAAATCAAAACAATGATTTTTGCCTATTGATCAGGTAGAAAACATTGTGGGAAAAGGAGAAAATGCTGGTTACCAGCATTTTCTCCTACTCTCACAATGTTTTCAAATGCTTTCTTCTTCAGGGTTGTTAAAACTGGGACTGTGGTACAGAGTTAATCCTTTATCAGATAGTGTTTCTTTTATGCCCCTCAGGAAAGCAACTTTTGCACAACATTTTCTCCTTTTGCCACAGTGTTTTCTATCCTAATAATAACAAATCCCTTGATTAGAGCTACATACAATTTCTTGTCTGCAAGTTAATGTTTTTAACTGGAAAAAGTCTAATTTTTTTTTAATACCATCAAGAAGTCATGGTTTGGTTTCATTTCCATGAATACTTAGCAGACTACCCTGCTCCGATTTCTTTTCCTCAAGGAATGCCATAAATAAACAAGAATTTATAAACAAATTGTAAAAGGTGTGTTTATCCCATCCCTTCTCTCATTCTGCTATGTCAATTGATTTGAACTTAAGCTCTTATTTAACTCTTTACCAAACAATCCTGGGTTTTCACGACTTTGTAAAATAAGCCTTTTGAAAACATTGTGGTAAAAGGAGAAAATGCTGGAAATTTCAATTTTTGAGTCACTTTAAATTTGTCATCTGCTGATTCTTTCAATTTAGAACAGTCTAAATTTCAATTTTTGAGTCACTTTAAATTTGTCGTCGGCTAATGCTTTCAATTTGGAACAGTCTAAAATTTTGTTGTCTGGTAAAGAGTTAATTCACTACCTTCTGCAACAATCTGGGTACAGACCACCTTGAAATCAGCAACAGACTCAAATTCAAATAATTACAATGAATCAAAGTTTGACACATGTTATATCATACAATGCATCACACCTGTACATGAAATTGTAATTATGGAAACATTGTGTTAAGTAAGATATTCATCTTTTTATGATCATACCTGTTAAGCTTCAAAAATGCTTTTTCTCTGAATTTAGTATGCCATATGCTGGCAAACCATCATTAACCCTTATCCTACACGAAATTTTAAGCTTTCAATATGATAGTAAAACTCAAATTTTGCTATTTCAAAGGCATTTTTGGAGAAAAGATATCTCCTCATCGGACAATGTAGATCCAAGATCAGACTGCACGATCTGTGCAGTCTGATCTTGATCTACACTGTCTGCAAAGGGTCCTTGACTTGCGCTTATTAGCCTGAGGGTTAAATAAGAAAGAAAGAAAGTGCAAGAAAAATTCTTTCCAAAGATATTCTCTTAATTGGATACCTAGCCTCCTGTATACTTTTAAATTTTGCGCAAAAATTTGCAAAGGTCTATGGAATAATTATACATAATCAATAACACATTGTTTATGTGGGACTGTGAATAAATATCTACAATGATACCATATCTGATCTCATAAAAAATAAATGGAGTTACAGATTTCAAAATGACCTCCCCCCTCCTTGTCATTTAAATGTCAAATTTGCACCTTTTACTAGATGTTGTTAACGTTCCAGTTTCTTTACACTTGCAGAGAAAACTACATTTTGTAGAATTTGTTAGTGTTACCCAAAAACTTTTATTCACATCAAAATATTGAAAAACTTCTATGCTATTTCTTCGTGTGACAATTTTTTTTTTGGCTTGACTGCCCTAATTTCCCTCAATTTTCTCTACGTTACACCAGGGTCCGTGTTCACCAACCATTCTTAAGAACATTCTCAGTCTTATTCTCCGTAATTTTATAAATTTGAAAATAACACAACATCTGATTGGCTAAACCATTTGGTTTAGCCAATCAGTTGTGTTACTTTCAAATATTGAAAATCTTGGAAAATAAGACAAAGAACGTTCTTAAGAATGGTTGGTGAATACGGACCCAGATGTTACCATGGAATGATAAAACTCTTTACCAGAGGACAAAGTTGTACAAACCCTTCTATGTTCAAAGCATTTCCAGACAACAAAAAAAATGCAACACAAATGACAAAACTTTTCTCAGTAAGTAAGGAAAATGTAGGAAAAGGAGAAAAATCTGGCCACCAGCATTTTCTTCTTTTACCACAATTTTTTCAAAAGATTTCTTTTTCAGGGTCTTGGAATTGTTTGATAAAGGGTTTAAGTTTATTTAAGATCCCCCATATTTACATTTAAGATAGGTTCTTTAGTTCATTTACATTCATGGAGGTTACTTAGCACAACTACAGAAACTCTAATGTTCATGTTTTTTAACTATTTCACCTTTGATTAGCCCTATAAAACATATAAAGTTTTCGCCAAATATCAAAATTAAAGACTCCTGGACCTTAATTCCTTTTTTTTTTTCCCAGGAAATTGTTATCATGTCTGACAGTGAAGATCAAAGATCATGTTACATAAAGTCTGACCTTAATCTACACTGTCCAAGAAACAACCCCGGAGCAGCTTTTGAAAACATTGTGGGAAAAAGGAGAAAATGCCGGTAACCAGCATTTCTCCTTTTCCCGCAATGTTTTCCACCCTATCAAAGACAGAAATCATCATTTGAGCTACATTTTAACTATGTTTGCGACAGTTTCCATTTTCACGCTTCGTGTAACTATCACGCTCACCTTTCACTCGAAAAACGGTGAGCACCAAACACAACTGATCTTGCCACACTTGTCAATGTCTGCAGAATGGATAAACCAAGAACTAAAACAGGTTGTTTCATTTCAGCAAAATGAAGAAAAAAGTATTTGAATCAAGCCAAATAATTATATGCGAGGCAAGAATCCAAAATTACGTTTTCAAACGATCAGACTGAAAGTCAAAGTGAATCACCAAACTACGTCACCTAACAACGGAAATATGGACACAGATGCTACTAATAGCGCTCTATCTGGCAGACATATCTTCGAGCTAAAACATCCTTTCAGATGCAGATGCTTTCAGTTTGGTCTAGTCCAAAATTATGTCACTTGGTAAAGACTTGCAGAAAACAAGGGGCTGTACATAACTCTTTCTCCTTTACCAGGCTGTCCCTTAGCTTGATGAGTCTTGAGCAGACAACATTAGAAAACATTGATGTCAAAAGGAGAAATTGCTCCTAACAACTGATTTCTCCTTTTCGCACAATGATTTCTGACCCATCAAAGAACTGTGATACATGAATACCAGGTTTTGGTTTAGCATCTGCAAACGCGTCAAATTTAGAAGAGTCTAAAATTAGTCGTTTGGAAATGGGTTAAATGCTAACATCAGTATTACATTTATATGCTATGATTTGGTTTATTATGACCAACAAACTTTATTCTTATAAATATTGTTGTATTGTTGAAAAAATTGAGATAATTTACTTCATATAATGTCTTTGTCTTTGACAAACCCTACATTTACTCATTAGTTAGTGCCCCACCCACAAACTTAAAATGTATTTTCTTAAAAAATAAGGCTGGTGACCTATTTGTTTTAAGCCTGATTCTTTTAGTTTAGTACCTGAATATTATTTATAGAAAAAATAAGAAAAATCTGAATGTTAGAACATTTAAAAAAATAACTTTAAAAGATACTCTTTGTTTTTTTTTTTTGTTTTTTCCGAAATAAAGGTGTTTTAGCCGTAAGTTAAGGTTTTTTTTAAATATCATCAATAGTCAGTATACTCTAAATTATTTTTTTCATTAAATTTGATGTTTCACCAATACAATGACATAAAATTTGCTTATAAGTGTTGTCATTTAAAAAAAATATATATAGACTTAGTTTTCATAGGTGAAATTTCATTCTGAACTGCCGCAATGCAGGCTGTACTAAAAGAAATATTCATAGAATTTTCCCAAAGCTGGTAACCCCCTCTTATCATCTCCTATTTTAGTAGATCAGATAATAACCTATCACCAAACAAAGTTTAATGAAATTCTGAATGTTTTGAAAAAATGGTGAAACTGTAGCGATCGTCTTTAAGTGTAGTCTGCAAAATGAATGCTTTCAATTTGGTCCAAAATTTTGTCATTTAGTAAAGAGTTAAATAGATATTTGAATTGTTACTGAATTATATTTCTTAGAAAGAACTTGTAATGCTTTGCATCCACACTAGATTTTCAATTTTCTTAAAGAACTTTGAGGGCCAGCAATAAATTGATTCTACCACAGGGGAAATTCATCCCAGCTAAAATCTATCAAAATTTTAAAAACTTTGATTGAAATCTTGATTGATTGAATTGGCCACTCTTAGATTGTCTTAAAAGGTAAATCAAATCATGCTTTCCAATCTTGGATTTACAGGGTCAACTAGAACTTTGTATTGTGATTAACACCATTTTCGACAGTATTTCATATATAACGTGACAGCCAATGCAACTTTCTAGGTCTGGACTATTCTTTAACAATACTTTACCCAATATTCTCCCCTAGCAATTGGCTGCTTTTCCTCATAATCATCATTGAAATTGTGATCAGCAGAGTGAAAAAAGAATTAATCTGTTTTACTATGACTATCATCAATTCTTGAAAAGAAATTGGTCTGGCTGGGTTTTGACTAATAACCCCCTTCCCCGGTTTCAATTCAAGCCAGAAGCTTTATCAACTGGTAACTGGGTCCTGAGTTCAAATAGTTCTATTGCATGCCAATGGATAACCCCCACTGGTTGCTTAATTTGTAACTAGATCAGGAAAAACTTGAATGGCAATAATTATAAGTCAAAGCAGTCATCAAGGGCAGTAATTAATTTTTCAGATTTTTTTGTAGCAAAAACTTGGAATTCAAACAGAATTATTGATAATTTTAGCTCTTTACTACAGGACAAAATTAAAAACAGGTTTAAATGAAAAAAAGTGACACAAACAGAGGCAATGTCTTCAATAGGGTAGTAAACTACGTAGGAAAAGGAGAAAATGCTGGTTACCAGCATTTTCTCCATTTCCCACAATGTTTTTAAATGCCTTTTTATAAAGAGTTATTAAAACTGCATTTGGTACAGAACAAAAAAGTGAAATATTAAAAACACATTGTTTCAATGTAAAATTTCAGTACTCAGGTGGCAGACTGTAAATGGCATAGGTACAATTTAGTTGTCACGTTTTAGTTTTTTATAACCAAAATTGCCCATCATTCACAGACAAATGTGCTAGATAACCTGAGATAGTAAACTGTTAACCCTAATGAAAAAGGAAAAAAACAACCATAAATATCAAGAAAAAAAAATAGTGTGTTTGAAAATAGTATCTAGTAGCTGAACTTGTAACCATGAGACTTAAAAGTGCCATGCAACCAAATTCTGTTAGAAAGTTTGTGAGAAAATTTTAATAATAAAAATCATAACTTCTATTCATCTGCAAAGATGGCTTTAAAAACCAAGACAAAGACAGAAATACATGTAGAAAACTTAAGGAAAGTAGCACACAAAAGTAGTATAGATTCGGGATGTGACTGTATATTCTGTATAGTCTCATCATTATCCGCTCTACCACTGAGTTGATCTTAGTAGGTTAAGAGTTAACTCTATACCAAAGGACAAAATTGTAGACTGGGCTAAAGTAAAAACACTTGCAGATGACATATGTTGCTAAAATGATGATTTCTCTCTTTAATAGGGTAGAAAAAATTGTAGGAAAAGGGGAAAATGCTGGTTATCAGCATTTTCTCCTTTTCCCACAGTGTTTTCCTCAGGCCTCTTCACAAGGCTATAGTCGGGTCTGTGTGGTAAAGGGTTCATTCTATGCTAGACATGCAAAATTTTCGATTTATTAAAATTGACAGCATTTGCAGACTAAAAATTTAATGTGTCTTAAATGGTAGGAGTTGTCTTAAAAATGGTAGAAAACATTAGGAGAAAAGCAGAAAATTACTAGCATATTCTCCTTTTCTTACAATGTTTTTGAAAGTACTATTCCTCAGTGTCATGAAAAACATTGGATCAATCGACCCCGTTACCAAACAATTTCATGTTTAGCAACCCAAAGAAAGAAGATTCTTGAAATCATTGTGGTAAAAGAAAAACATGCTAGTAACCTGATCATTCTCTATTTCCAACTACATTTTCTATCCTCTAACAAATCCCATAATTTTTTCCACACTGAACTTGTTATTTGTAGATTCATTGAATTTGGGACAAATCTAAAATTTGTCATTTGTGAAAACACTTAATTTTTTTCTGTTTTTCCCATACTGTGTCTGCAAAAACCATCATAAATAAGGGTGTGGATTGTTGAAAGCATTTGAATTCTTTGAAAATGAAATGAAAATGCATGCATATTCATTCAGTAAAATAGACATAGAACCATACAGTCTAATTATAGGCTTTCTTTTGGCCAGGATCATACAAAATAAAACTAAGTGTGTAAACCATAGATCAGACTGCATGGTCAGTGCAGGCTGATCTTGATCAACATTGCCTAGAAAATCAACAAAAGTTCTATGAGGGGATATGAAGTGTTTAACCATGAAGGTTCTCTTTGAAACTTCAAAGGATCAATCATCCCTGAGACTTACTTTTCTTCAGATTTGAAATATGTTTTGTTGCATTTATTCAAGCTGTAAATGATAACTGTCCATTGTAGCTCTGGGTAAGGTGTTAGATAAGTAATCCAGAGGTCCTGGGCTCCATCATTACCAGGGACACTATGTTTTTCATAGGAGCATCCATAAGCAAGGCATAGCAAAGCTCCACCCTACGTACTGGTAAAAAAATAAATGAGCCATGCTCTGTGAAAAAGGGGCTTAATGCATCTCAAAAAAAAAAAAAAAAAAAAAAAAAAGTATCGACCCAGGTCAGCCTGCCCAGCCCACGTAGGCTGGTCTGGGTTGAAACTCGGTGGTTTTTGATAAATTTTCTGCGTATCAATTTAGGACCAGTGTTTGATTCAGTAGGTTGTTCAATGAAATTACTTCCTTGGTACCATCACAGGATGCATTAAACCCCCTTTTGAGAAAGCATGGCTCAAGTAGTTGTCAAGGGCTTGACACCCATACCATAGGGGTCCGTAGTTTGATTCCTGGCACCCATAGACTATATATCATAAACAAGGAATTTAACTGTATGCAGTCCGTTACTCGCCCCCGGTTACAAAAAACAACATATCTTTTCTACCCCATCAGTAATTCTCTTATTTTTTTCTACAGATGAGAGCTAAAACATTTTTCTACCAGAAAAACACAACTGTTTGTCAGTGGCTAATGCAGTCTAGCTGATACATTTGCTCGAACTTGTAAACTCGCTCAAAAATCTGCGCCATTGACATGGGTTCGTACATCCGTTTTCAAGATATAAAATGCACTTCAGATCCATTAGCGGCACCCACCCTTTAAACATGTTTAAAAATACTACTGACCTATAGTCTTTATCTTCAATAACGACGAAACGCCTCAGAATTCGTTGAATTTGTGATCCACGTTCTTATTTCGAAAAGCTGCAGCCATCTTCTGTCATGTGACATCGTTTGGAACGAGAAATTTCATCGGTTGATATGTACTAACAGTCGTGAATTCAACCAATGAAATTTCGTACAGCTGCTCACACCTTTTTGACACGTGACAGTAAGGTGACACTATTTGGAACGAGAAATTTCACTGGTTTATATGCGCGAACGTCAGTATCGAATGTACGAACCCGTGTCAATGGCGAAGATTTTTGAGCAAGTTTACAAGTTCGAGTGAATGTATCAGCCAGACTGCATTAGCCACTGACAAACAGTTGTGTTTTTCTGGTAGAAAAATGTTTTAGCTCTCAGCTATAGAAAAAATTAGGAGAATAACTAATGGGGTAGAAAAGATACGTTGTTTTTTTTTTTTGTAACCGGGGGCGAGTAACGGGCTGCATACAGTTAAATCCCTTGTTTTAGTCTATGGGTGACAGGAGTCAAACTACAGACCCCTATGACCCATACCATACTGTATGCAAGTGTATATTGTTGGAAGAAATTGGTGTTAGATCAAAGATGTGTTTTATGCCCAACATTGAATTCTCCTTATTAACCCTAGATGATTTAAATACAGAGCAAAGCATACCTTATGTTTTTCTAAACAATGAAAGTAGATCAAGATCAGACCACCTTTTGTGGAAAGTTTAGATCTAGCTCAGCCTACCAAGAACATGCAGTCTTATTTTGGATTGACACTGTCTGCTACTTTGGTTACATGACACTGGTGAAAAAATCTTTTGAAATTGCTTTTGTTTCCGGCTTTTTCCTAGTTTAGACAAGTCCATTTATTTATTTAGCACTTTAGGATTCAATATAAGTCTCAATTCAAAGAAATGCAATGATTTTAACCCTTCAAGTGTTTCATGACAATAGTTGCCTATGTGGCCAGTGCACAAAATTTGCAGTTAGATCTTTGATCTACTTTGTCCCCTCTGCCGAGCTACCGTAATTTGCTTAAGTTTTTGGACAGTAAAAAAATAATTAATTTTTTTCGTGTCCCAATACTTTGGTCAACAAAAAATAATTATTTTGTCAGCTGTCCCAAAACTTATGGTCAAACAAGACAATGTCGTACTGAAAGTCACTGGCCGCTAACCCGTCGAATATTGCAGACGTTAAAATATTGCTACGTCATTGATGTCGATAAACCTCCAATCATTTGCAGGTTGGTCTATTTTTAGACAGATTGGAATTCCACCTATCACTTTGAGCACTAAGAGTTTAAACTTTGCTTTTTCTCACTGTTTTCGTTGATGATTAACTTGTCACTATTGTCTGCGTCCTGGGATCGCGATGAGGACATTATTTTGCATTTGTAGATAAATTCACAACATATTTTACCTGCTTACATGTACGTGAGGTGAACGACGCTAATTCCACTCTGACCAGTACCTGCTCGGACCGTTCTCAAATTTGATTGGTTCGTCGATCTTCGATCGATAAACCTTGGGTAATCTAGAATACTGTAGGCCTACCTTGATTTCTATTTATAAACAACGGACTCAATTGACCGTGAAATACATGCGTGTCAACTCTGTCAACATTGGATGTACATATACACGTTATACACGTTATGTATCGTGGAGAGAAGTTTATCACACCATTTTTACACTTACGTCGGATTTCTTTTTGAACTGGGTTTTAAATTAGACTGTCAGGTGATTGGGTTTTTTGTCTTGAATCAGGAAACTTCAATTGAAATCGGGAGGGTTGGGAAGCATGCTTACGACGTTACGTGTGTAGAAATAAAACCGTGCGAAATAAATATTTGCAAACTAACGGTATCAAATGGATTGAAAGATTTTTTTTTTAAATAGATATTCACTGTCCCAATTCTTTGGAACAAAAAAATACCGATCTCGCTTTGCAATTTTTAGTATGTCCCAAATCTTTGGATCATAAAAAATAATTATTTTCGCGATTTTTGATGGTGTCCCAATTCTTTGGGTGTCCCAAAACATACGCAAAATACGGTATTCTAGACATAATCAACCTCAATATAGTATTTATAAGGGTCTTATTTCTAGAATTAGAATGTCTGTTGGGTTTTTTCTGCGCTTTAAGGGTTAAAACCCTGGTTGCCTCGTAGGTTGTTGCTATCCCACATTACTCACCAGACATTATTCTCTCCAACACATTTTTAATATTGTTAAAATTCTCAAGCCTTGCGGTCAAAAGCATTTCTGTAGAATATTTGTCCAATTGACCTAGATTGTAGAAACCAAAAAATTCAATCAGAGATTTTATAACATGAAACAATTTTCTGGAAAAGCCTTATCTGATCTTCCTGGGTCTCTCTACAGAATCAAAATGGCTAATTTATCACAATACAGACACAGCTTAGGCAAAACTGAAAATTGAATTGCTCTAAATAAGGCTTCAGTTTCTGACAATATTTCAGACTTAACTCCTTAACCAAACCACAAAATTTTAGACTCAACCAAATTGAAAGCATTTGCATATGCCAAAATAGATGTAGCTCAAAATAATGGTTTCTGTCTTTGAAATTATAGAAAACATTGTTGGGAAAAGGAGAAAATGCTGGTTTCCAGCATTTTCTCCTTTTCCCTCAATGTTT
Organism: Hippopus hippopus; assembly: GCA_946811185.2. Lineage (NCBI taxonomy): Eukaryota > Metazoa > Mollusca > Bivalvia > Cardiida > Cardiidae > Hippopus > Hippopus hippopus. Next base: position 43,083,833 of record OX328100.1, read on the forward strand.
TCAAAGGCTTTCTTTGTCAGGGTCGTTAAAATTTGGGATTGTGTGGTAAAGGGTTAATGTCCTGAGGTTTTACTTCAGTTCTATTCAGAGCTCTCAGTAAGCTGTAATCAGGAGAGCCAGAAAAATAAAAACAAAGTCATTTTGTGGCCCATTGGCAGAAAATGCTGGTTTGAAGGAAGTTGCACTTTAACCTGTAATGAAATTAGCCAGTGGTTTTACAACCATTAGTAGAAACTGACAAAATGCTGATAGCCAACATTTCTCTTTTTTCCACAATGTTTTTGCCCTTCATAGACAAGGCTAACAACCTAAACAAATGCATGGCAACCTGTCTGTTATATGTGACAACATACATGCTCCTGTCTCAAGCAGAGAAGGGACTGAGACATAACATTTGAACTGAAATGCTTCTACAAAAGCATAATCACGAGCAACTTTCTGGCAACAGTGGCTTTAATGCATCTCCTTGACACATTATACAAAGCAAGTCATTGCATAATCCAGGATCCTTAAAATCCATTTTGTCTAACAGCCAACTGAATCATGAGGTAGAATGATCCTTTGGCATGCAGAAAATTGACTAATAGCGAAGTTTTGACTCACTATTTCAGCTTGTGGGGCCTTAGCAGGCCATGGGTCGATACTTTTTGTAGATGCGTTAAACCACCTTTTCACACAGCATGGCTCATATACTTTCACTCAAATACTGCGATTAACATAATATGAAACTTTAAACACAGGGGGTAGCCCTGAGCGTAAGCATCACTAGGTGTGTGGCCTCAAGTTGGGGCTGTTTTTGACACAGCGTGTCTGGCAAAGAGAGGTTGACCAATTCCACATCCTTCAATTAGTCAGCAAGATGGCCAGATTTTATTGTAACATGACTGAATTTTACATAATTTATCTTCCTGTTTTCCCCCCCCCCACCCTTTGAGGATTTTTTTTCACATATGGAGGGTTATTTGAACATCTGTCAATGAATTAAAGCGGGTCAGCTTTTAAATCAAGGCAGACATCAAGGGAAATTGGTGTTTGAAATTCAGAGACACTGGAAGTCAGGGAAAACCCTGTTTCTTCAAAATAACTTGTCAACAAGCTATATCTGACCAATCTGAAAGCATTAACTTTTGCAGATGAAAAATTAAATGCGGCTATAAAAATGTGATTTGTTATCTAAAAGGGTAGAAAACATTTGTGGGAAAAGGAAAAACTGCTGGTTATCAGCATTTTTTCCTTTTCCAACAATATTCTCAAAGGCTTTTTGCCTCAGGGTGATAAAACACGGGACTGTAACATAAGTTTAAAGGGATTCTAATGAAATAATACTGTTGAAGAAAACAGGTGCACAAGTAATCGCTTATTTTCTGTTTCAAGGACTAGTATCGCTTGACCTCAATAAAAAATATGGCAGCATTTCTGCATCTCATAGACATAGAATGTGTAAGTTTGTGGGAATTCCACCGAAAATTGTAGCAGGAGAGATATAAGCTCCAGAATCCAGACCAGCGTGCCAGAGACGTAAAAATTGACAAAATTTACTATGGTAGATCATAAGGGATGAATTAAGTTTATATCAAATCACTTTACAGAAATGAAATGTCTGTGCTGGGAATAATATGAGAAACTTTCATGTCATGCTCGCTTCAAATTCAATCAAAACCTTGAAAAGGAGACAAGCAAACATCATTAATGGACTCCGAATCTGGAGTGAAGTTTTCTCAGGATGTCTGATAAAAGAGGAAATGACACAGAAGTTGATAAGATTGTCTGATGATTGTATGTCCAAAACTCAAAATTCCTTTCATAAATTCCTTCCTTTAATTCTTTACAAGATGACAAAATTTTAGACTTTTCCTTATCAAATGCAATTGCAGACAACATATCAAATGTGGCTCAAATGACAAGAGTTTGTCTTGAAAAGATAAAACCATTGAGGGAAAAGGCAAAATTAATGGTTTTTCGATAATTTGTCCATTTTCTGCAATCTTTTTAAATGTATTTTATAAGGGTCAATGACTTTAGCATGCTAAACATGACTGAATTTGTTTTGTTTTTTTGGCCCTATGGGAAAAAAATGTGCAACCTGATGTTAAGTCCTCGGTTGTTCCAGAAATTACTGAACAAAACAGACAGCCATGGAGTCTGTTTGTCTTTCAAGGTCAGATATTCAAGATCAGACTTGACCAATCATGAAGCCTGATCTTAAATTAACACTTTCAGATATTCAAGATAAGACTGGACAAAACATAGAGCGTGATCTTTAGTCCACGCTGTCAGACATTTGAGAAGATTCGAAACAACGTACAGCCTGATCTTTAATCAACATTTTCAGATTTTCAAGATAAGACTAGACAAAACATACAGCCTGATCTTTGGTCCACACTTTCAGGCATTCAACATAATACTGGACAAAACATGCAACTTGATCTTTAATCAAGACTTTCAGATATTCAAGATAAGACTGGACAAAACATACGGCCTGATCTTTGGTTCACATTTTCAGGCATTTAAGATAAGTCTAGATAAAACATGTACAGCCTGATATTAACATGGTCCACACTTTCAGGCATTCAAGGTCAAGTCAGATATACAAGATTAGACTGGACAAAACACTCCCTGACCATTGGTCCACACTGTCAGATATTCAAGATAAGACTGGACAAACATACAGCCTGATATTAACATGGTCCACACTTTCAGGCATTCAAGGTAAAGACTAGACAAAACATATAGCCTGATCTTTGGTCCACACTTTCAGGCATTCAAGGTAAGACTAGATAAAACATACAGCTTGATCTTTGGTCCATACTGTCAGATATTCAAAATTAGACTGGTCAAAACATACAAACTGATCATTGCTCCACACTACCAGGCATCCAAGATAAGACTGGTCAAAACATACAGCCTGATCTTTGGTCCACACTTTCAGGCATTCAAGGTAAGACTAGATAAAACATACAGCCTGATCTATGGTTCATACTGTCAGATATTCAAGATTAGACTGGACAAAACATGCAATGTGATCTTTGGTTCTCACTCTCACTTTGCAAAATGACACCACTTTGGACTTGTCAAAATTCAAATCAATAGCAGAGTACAAATTAAATGAGGTTCAAATTATGGGGCTTGTCTTTGAATAATAGAAATAGTGTTGGAAGAGGAGAAAGTGCTTTTACCAGCATTTTATTCTAACGTTTTAAGAAGCCTTCTTTCTCATGGCCATTGAAACTCAGGATTGTGTGGCAAAAGGTTAAAACTTTACTTAATGACAAATCTAGACTCCCTCATGAAGCATTTGCAAAAAACAAATCAAATCTGGCTCAAATGATGCGATTTGTCTTTGAAAAGATAGAAACATTTAGGGAAAAGGAGAAAATACTGGTTACCAGCATTTTCTTCTTTTTCCACAATGCCTTTAAGAGCTTTCACTCTCAGAGCTACTTGTATTGCAAGATAAAGGGTTGGAAAATTGTAATAAAGATATGCAATATCTCCTTTTGCCAGCCTGTTTTTGCATGTACACAATAATGTATTACAGTTGAATTCTTGTTCATTTTTTATATTTTACGACTAATTTTATATATTTCATCAAGAAGGTAAAGAGTCATTACCTTTAACTCATTACCAAACGGCAAAATTTTAGACTGGTCCAAATTGAAAGCAGTTGCAGACAACAAAATAAACCCAACAGAAAAATTGAAATTGAAACTGTCGCAAGATACGCCCGTCCCACCACCAGTTATCGAGGGGGTATAATAATCGTAAAGGGCAGGTAATGCAATAAATATGTTTACCAAAGTCTCAAGTCAATTTGACTTGAGGTGACAAAGTTCCGTTCCAGACAAGCAAGAAATACTGTAAAAATGAAGATCAAAGTGGAATTACTCAAAATCCGCACTAGGTAGCGTTATTGTTCTTGCGCACTGTACTCTGTAATATTGCAACAAACATGCATACCAAGTTTGAAGTCACTCTGACTTGAGATTACAAAGTTATATTCCGGACAAGCACTAAATACTGTAAAAACGAGGATCAAAGGGAAATAACTCAAAATTCGTGCTAGGAAGAGTTATGGTTCTTGTGCACTGCACTCCGTAAATTTTCAACAATCATGCATACCAAATTTGAAGATGTTCAGACTAGAGATGACAAAGTTATATTCCAGACAAGCAAGAAATGCTGTAAAAATGACGATCAAAGTGAAATAACTCAAAGACAGCACCAGGTAGAGTTATGGTTCTTTCGCACTGCACTCCGTATTGTTGCAACAAACACAAATACCAAGTTTCAAGTCAATCGGACTGGAGATGACAAAGTTATGCTCCGGACAAGCAGAAAATGCTGTAAAAATGATGATCAAAGGGAAATAACTCAAAGACAGCACCAGGTAGAGTTATGGTTCTTTTGCACTGCACTCCATATTATCGCAACAAACACAAATGCCAAGTTTCAAGTCAATCGGACTGGAGATGACAAAGTTATCCTCCGGACAAGCAGAAAATGCTGTAAAAATGACGATCAAAGGGAAATAACTCAAAGACAGCACGAGGTAGAGTTATGGTTCTTTTGCACTGCACTCCATATAATTGCAACAAACACACATGCCAAGTTTCAAGTCAATCAGACTAGAGATGACAAAGTTATGCTCCGGACAAGAACTGGACGCCGCCCGGACAGAGGCCCGCCCGCCCGTACGCCCGCCCGCCCATACACCATGGGTGATCCCATAATACGTCCCGTCTTTGACGGGCGTATAAAAAGGAGAAAATGCTGGTTACCAGCATTTTCTCCTTTTCCCACAATGTTTTCTATAGGCTTCTTTCTCAGGCTCGTTAAAAGTCGGGATTGTGTGGTAAAGGGTTACGAGCTGTACCGTATATTATAGGACATAGGCAAGGCATTAGGGAAATGATGAATACAGACATAGGTAAAGTTTCACAGTATAAATGAAACAAACAGACAGCTGATTTCATCTGCAGACTATAATCAGTGCATTAAACTCATTTGATCTGTACCTTTACCTATCATCTGACATCAGATTTTGTTTGTTTGGACCGTGCTTAACTTCATTTTTGACATCGTTTCAGTATATCAAGGTGGCCAGTACACATGCCCATGCTTTCCTGGAGTTTCTTCTACCCATAGTTAACAAAAAATTCTGCCCAAGCCACTGGCTGCTTTCCCACATTAGCATTGTCAAAACAATGATCAACAGTGAGAGAGGAATTATTAGCAAGCTGATAGAAAATGTTTGAAATTGCTTCCTAGCCTGGCTTCAAGGATTATAAGTCAAGGTAAATTTACCTTTCGTTAGGACAGAGACATAAGAGTACATATTATGTGCTTTTGCTGTTACCCTTAGCCTTGCAGAAAACAATTGCCAGATGCTTTTGCAGTGTAGATTTTGATGAGACCACCAAAAATATGAAGCCTGTGCTTTGATCCGTTATCTCCAGCATCTTGTGAGATAATCTGGCTTTACCCTGTACCAAACAATTCAATTTCTGGAAATATTATAGGTTTATAGATCTTAAAAGTTCACTTTCTACTGCTTCTTTATTTCTAATCAACATACTTATTATAGATTTATAGATCTTAAAAGTTCACTTTCTACTGCTTGTTTATTTCTAATCAACATACTTTTCAACCTATTTCTTTCCTATATGTCTTTTTTGTAACATCTTGATTGTATCTCCATGTACCACGTTGTTTTTGTATATTGTATGTGCAACTGAAGATGTACTTTGTACAAGTCATAGTAAAATTCTGTTCTGTTCTGTTCTATATCGCCCTAAGAAAGTAGGCTTTTGAAAACGTCATGGGAAAAGAAGAAAATGATTGTAGCCATCTCATAACCAATATTTTTTCTTTAACCCACAATATTTTCTACCTTTGCAAAGATAAATCTCTTTATTAAAACCGCATTTGTCATCTGCACAGGCTTTCAATCTGAACAAGTCTAAATTCTGTTGTCTAGCTGAGAATTAAGCAGCCTCTAACTCTTTATCTGACATAAAAAAGATTAGACATGTCAAAACTGAAGCATTTGCAGACACAAATTAAGTATGACAATGGGATGTGTCAATGAGAGGGTGGAAAGCACCATGGGGAAAAAGAAGAAAAATATCTGTACTAGCATAACTGGGCTTTTTCTATCACATGAAAATAACCAATTGTAAGTACAAAGCCTAACTCTATCCAAGGACAAATTGTGGACCCATTCATATCAAAAGCTGAACCATCTAAACTTGGCTCAAATGATAGGACTTGTCTTTGGAAAGGTAAGAAAACAATATGGGAAAAGGATAAAATGCTGCTTACCAGCAATTTCTCACAATGCTTTCAAAAGCCGAAATCTTCTTGTTCACGGAGACATAGGGTATACAGATCCTAGAGGCAAGAAAATTTTCTGAAAAGATGAGTAAAGGCTTACAAATGCATTCTGGGAGTTAAATGCTTCATAAATTTTTGTTTGTTTGAAAATTTTTAAGCTTCATCCAATTAAATGATGTAATGGATTTAACATATACACAGAGTTACATTAGTATCCAAGAAGCTAAGTTAAAAAACAAGGCATGTTTGAGAAACACTATGCTCCTGAATGGAAGCCAATCATGACTGCTTTGCAAAACATGACTGTCCAGAAGGTTTAAACATTTTCTTCAATCCTTTGATTTGAAGCCATAACCAGACAAAAGTTGGTTTAAGTTTGTATTAAAAAAAAATGTAAAATTATTTGATTGAAACCAAAAAATTCTTATTTTCACAATTTGAAAAACACATAATTGATGAATATCAACAGATTTTAATCATTGGTAAACTTCCGTGGTATCTCATTGATAAACAGTCATAGACAAAATTCTTCATAAATCTTTTTATAAATATTAGCTTTATTTCACAAAAATAAAGAAATTCCAAATTTTCATGCTTTCATAGTCCTGTTCCTGTTGTAATTTTCCACCGGTTTTTGACAATTGCCGAAACTGTTTGATTATAATAAAGCCATGTATGAGAACCTGTTGAGAAATATTGTATTCAATTGATAAAAACAGTAATTTCCCTCTGACACCACTTTAAAGTCCCAAAACTTACAAATATCAATAGATTATGACTTTTATCAAACTTATCTGGCAGCTCATTAAAATGTGTTAGCAGAACAGAGAAATCATTAAATGTACAGACTTTGTGAACAAAGGTCAAGAAAATAATCATACATAAATTTATGATGTGTTTCTCAGATTTCATATGTTATGAATTGGTAAAAACATGTCAAATCACAACAAGATGTCTGTTTGTAAAACAGTCATGCCCCCCTACTGCCACATTGATACAGGAAGTGGCACGGTTCATAAACTGATATCAAAAGAATTGATTGGGAAATATCGATGTCATCTTTTTGATTTATAGCCCACTTCAATTGTTAAACGTGATAATCTGTCAACAGTTTGCATAATTATACACACCGCCGTGTGTATACATACAAGATTGTAAACAGTCGCCGATACACAGACTGGGTTATCGATTTTCTTTTCAGCACGCGCGTTCGACTTCCGCTTTTTCCCAGTCAACTTCGATGCTTACTATGTCCCCGATAATACGCAAATAAAATGTTGGAGCCACAAGTTGAGCCAAATGATGATTTTTGAGACACTTTAATTTTTTTTTAGCAAATGGCTCAAGTGGCGAACGGCAGCGCGGGCCCTGAATCATCTGGTGGTCACTGTGACCTTGACCTTTCACGGATTAACCTTAAAATCGATAGGGATCATCTACACTCCAAGATGAATATCTGTACAGAATTTGAAGGACCTAGGTCAATTCTGTGTCTAGTTATCATCTGGACAAGGTTAGGTCTAAATATCATTAAGTTGAAGGCCACTGTGACCTTGACCTTTCACGGATTAACCTTAAAATCGATAGGGATCATCTACACTCCAAGATGAATATCTGTACAGAATTTGAAGGACCTAGGTCAATTCTGTGTCTAGTTATCATCTGGACGAGGTTAGCTCTAAATATCATTAAGTTGAAGGCCACTGTGACCTTGACCTTTGATGGATTAATCTCAAAATCGATAGGGATCATCTGCACTCCAAACAAATGTCTATGCCAAATTTGACGTACCTAGGTCGATTCTGTGTCTAGTTATCATCCGGACAAGGTTTGGTCTATATATCAACATGTTGACGGTCACTGTGACCTTGACCTTTGACCGATTGACCTCAAAATCTAGTTATCATCCGGACAAGGTAAGGTCTACTGACCGACTGATGGACCGACGGACGGACCGACCGACCGACATTAGCAAAGCAATATACCCCAACTTCGTTGAAGGGGGGCATAATTATTGTGCGAGGAAAAGTGTTAATCAAAAATTTCATTTCATCCACTGTTTAGCTTGTAAAAATGGTGGCTCCATTCCTACACATTTAGAATTTTCCAGATCATTAGCAGTGTTACTATTACTGACATCTTTTCATTTCACGTCCTCCGATTTCATTTTCAGTTACAAAGTAAAAATTCGTATAATAATTATCTGACATTCTTTTAACTCTTTTACCAAATAACAAAAATGGAAGACCTGTCGAAATTGGAACCCTTTGTAGAGGACAATTTCAATATGGCTCAATGATAGAATTTGTACTTAGAAGGGTAGAAAATATTGTGGAAAAGGAGAAAATGCTTGTTACCAACATTTTCTCTTTTACCAACAATGTTTTCAATAGGCTTTTTCCTAGGTTTGTTACAATTCGGGATTGTTTCTTAAAAGCTAAGGATGTGCAGATGAATGACTAAAACACAGAAAAAAGGTAGCGACAGATAAAGTGCATGATTTGTTTTGGCCGAAAACTTCTTAGATTTTACTAAATGCATGGAAATCATTAATTTTATTTCATAACTTGAATGGTACAAAATTTCATCGGAACAAATTATTGTCATGTTCTTTTGTTTCAATCATATTTTAACCCATAGGCTGCTAAGTCTGCCATGGTCAATTTCCGCCATCAAAGAAATATTTGTCCAGTGATTGGGAAAGAATTATTTTCAATGGGACAATGTCCCTTCCTCCAGGAAAATCAATGTGACATTTTGAAAACCAATGTGACAATTTAAGAAAAAAACACAAAATCTTTTAATTGCTTTCATTTATTTTTTTAAAATAGTACTATCCCAATGCAAGTCAAAATGTAGCTAAATGCTTATGCTGGTTCTATATTTAATGCTTGGAATCAAACATAGTCATCTGGGTTCTCATTAGGTCCTGAATCCCAAGAGTCACTGAATCTTGGGCTGAAATTTTCAAGAGTCAAAATGAAATTTCCAAGCGTCAAAGAGAAATGATCAAGGGTCAAAATTACTTGGTTATTATGGAAATATAAGGATGACACCAAAAGACAAAGGCCTAACCTTCACCCCCCTTTCATTGTTCCATAAGACGAAGGTCTGACCTTCACCCCCTTTCACTGTTATTTTCATTTCATTAAAGAAAAAAAAAACAAGAACTTTTTTTCTCATTATCATTCTTTACATATAATTATGTAAATTCACTGTTTAAATTCATTAAAAATGATGAAGAAACAATTTGAGACAACTCTGATCGGACGGTGTCAAATTGACCTTTGTTGTGTCATGGGTTTTCGCGGTTTTTTTTCCCAGCGATCTACTTTCATATCTTTTTACTTCTTTTAGCAGTATTATAGCATAATGATTGAAATGAACTTATCAATTGGGGTAGCAGGGAACATAAATACTATTAGACCATAAGCTGATTGAGAATGTTACCTATCTAATTCATAATGAAAAAAAAGTGGCCTTCTCAATCAGCATGATATACACTGATAAACGTTTGCTGCATGTCCATGGATATGCTTCGGATAGGCTCGGAGAGAGATGTGATCTGAGAGTTGCTCTGATTCTCGCTAGGATCGTCTGTACGAGTCTGTTAATAAACAATCATTGTGGGAAAGAAATTACTGATGGAGCCCTAACCTTCATGCAATTTTAAATTTTCGGTGGTATATTCTAATGCTTAGGTAGTTGTTGAATTTGAATTTTACGGCAAAATCAGGGCATTTTCATCAAGACAACAAAATAGGTTCAATATTCAATAAGCGTTTTATGATTGAAAACATGACGTCACACGCACATAGCTACTCATTTTATAGAGCGTCTAATCTGCGCCGATCAAAGGAGATTCGTCTGACTAAATTTCGTACTTTTACGATGTCGAAAATTGAATGGGACAAGGGCGCACTCATTGGCAAAAACGATGTGACATTTTGGATTTTAATGTGACTGTGGCGCATGGTGCAAGCCTTTCCCAGTCACTGTTTGTCATCTACAAATGCTTTTAGTTTGGAAAAGTCTAAAATTTTATCCTTTGCTAAAGAGTTAAACTTCAAGGACAGCATTGTAAAATGTCTGCCATAATATGGCCAAAGATCTTACTAGGACTCAATGACATGAAACTACATTCGTTCAAAATTAATATATGTACAAAATCCATCGATTGAGCCACATTGATCATCTACAAATACTTTCATTCCAGACTAGTCTAAAGCTTTGTGGTCTGGTGAACATTCTGCTGTATTAATCAGAAAGTCAGCTAGACATGCAAACCAGTCCAAGAAGTCAGAGAACACACAAACTGTAGAACAAGTCTGGAAGACAGAAAACACGAACTGTCTGTAAAAATGATGTATTGTTTGTTTTCTTGCTGTATGATAGATCTTGGCTGTTTTCTCATCTGTTTATTTAGTCTTGGAAAAGCCTTAACATTTTTTTACCTCCAAGAAAAATAGTTATCTGGTTCATGAAATTGACAGAATTCTCTTCCAAAATAAAATCAGAGTAAACCTTGATGTTTTTTTCAGGGGTCTCGATCTTCCTTAACTCTTTACCAAAGACAAAATATTGGACTGGACCAAAATGAAAGCATTTGCAGACAACAAATTAAGAGTTGCTAAAATGATTATTTCTGTCTTTGATGGAATAGAAACCATTGTGGGAAAAGGAGAAAATGCATTTTCTCCATTTCCCACAATGTTTTCCAAAGTATTTTTCCCAGAGTCATCAAAAGTCAGGATTGTGTGGTAAAGGGTTGATTTAGATAACCTTTTACTAAACAGCTCCATGTTTTAAGGACCTTGTGGAAGAGGGCTTCTGCAAAACATGGTAGGAAAAGGAAAAAATGCTGGTAACGAGCAGTCTCTCCTTTTCTCACACAAGCCAGATTCAATTGTCATCTGCAAAAATTTAACTTTTAATTTGGATGAACAAGGTCTTTGTTGCTTGGTCAAACACAGCAGAAAATCACAAGGTTTTTGATTTGATAGGTTGCAGAGAAAAATAGTGGAATTTTGACCCTATGCTGGGGTTTATTCTTTCCCAAACAGCAAATTTAGGATCCTTCCAAATTCAAAATATTTGCAAACAACAAACTCAAAATAAGTACAAATAACTTTAACACTTTACCACACAATGCAGATTTATAGCGACCCCGATAGGGAAGGCTGGTAACCAGCATAATCCTCTGTTCCACCTTTCAGAAACAAGCCCTATCATTCCAGCCACATTTAATTTGTTGTCTGCATTTGCTTTGACTTTGGACTGGTCTTAATTACTGTCATGTGTTAAAGAGATAAGTGATATGATAGGGTAGAAAACATGGTGGGAAAAGGAGACAAGGCTGGTTACCTTTTTCTTCTTTTCACACAATGTTTGCAAAAAGCCTTCTCTATCATCTTTAACCCTTTTACCACACGAGCCCCGCCCGGGTGGCTCAGTGGTGAGCGTGTCGGACTCGTGACCTGGTGGTTGTGAGTTCGATACCCGGTTGAGGCCAACTTTCTTTCCGGCGTATTTTCGCCTCTCACCTCTGCTGAAGCATGTGAGAAAAGTAGTCGGTGGCTTTGGAAAGAAAGTTGTGTTAGTACTGGTGTGAGAAAGCCGGGAAACACATGTGCGTCACCGACCGCCATGATATGACCATAGCTGTTAAAGTGGCGTTAAACCCCAATACAACCGACCAACAATTTTACCACACGAGCCCGAGTTTTGATGACCCTGACAGGAAAGACTTTTGAAAACATTGTTTAAAATGGTAACCAGCATTTTTTCCATTTCACACAATGTTTTCTTGCCTTATAGAGACAAATTACATCATTTGAGCCACATTGAATTTGTTGTCTGCAAATGCTTTCAATTTCGGCTGGTCAAAAATTTTTGGGTTAATAGCTGATTTAACACCTTTATGAAAAATTCTTACATCCCAAAAGTAGACAGATTTGAAAACATTTAGTTAAAAAGAGCAATTATTGCTTGTTACAAATACAAAAAACTTTAGAATGAAATGTTAAAGAAGTAGGTTTAAGATCTAAAAACCTAGAGCACTGACCATGGACATAATTCATAAATTAAAGGCTTGGTCAGACCGGCTAACGGATATGTAACGAAGGGAAAACGGACAAAAACATGCAAAATTTGGTTATCCGGTGACAGAATTCATCTCCTCTGCCGCTCGAGGGTCACGCGATTGGTGTGTGGAGCGAAGAAGACCGCACGAGTACCGCACATGTAACGGAAAAAGCGCACGTTTACCGGATATGTACCGGATAATAAACGGTCTATTAACAGATATCACCGTACAAGTAATGGACTTGTACTGGATAAAACGGAAATGCAACGCATAAGAACCAGACAAAACCTTCTTCCAACGTACGATGAACGGAAATGTGCCGAACACTAGGAACGTACCGGTCACTTGACATGCCGAGGGTATAAATAGTCAGATGCATCCAAAGTCTGTCATTTGCACGTCTCTGTCCGTTTTGTCCGGTGGAAAGTTTTGAACATGCTCAAAACTTCCAACCGGACGGAACGGACATCACCAGACGTCGCTGGACAAGTAGCGGATTCACCGGATAAGAAACGGACATAAAACGGATACGAATGGACACGAACGGATAAAATGATTTTTTATCCGTTACTCGTCCGTTAGCTCGGTGTGACCAAGCCTTAACCCATTACCAAACAATCTAGGGTTTCAACAACCCTGGGAAATAAGTTTTTGAAAACATGTGGGAAAAGGAGATATGTTGCTAAACAGCATTTTCCACTTTTCCCTCAATGTTTTCTACATTGAAGATGAAGCCAATCAATTGACCCACATTTGATTTGTCATTCACTAATGTCTTTAATTTGGACAAATCTGAAATTGTGTCATCTTGTCAAAAGTAAACTCTTAACCACACAATCCTGAGTTTTTACAACCCTTTTGGTGGCTTTTGAAAACATTGTGAGAAAAGGAGAAAAATGCTGGTAACCATTTTCTCCTTTTCCCACAATGTTTTCTGTCCTTTCCAAGACAAATTCCTTTACAAGACAAAATACTGTCAGATATTTGTCGTCTGTAAATGCATTGAATTTTGACAAGTCTAAACTTTTGTCGTGTGGTAAAGACTTAAGAAATAAAAAAAAAATGAATTCTTTATGATTTACTCTTCAAGTACTAAAACAAGATCCAGATGCACCTTGTCAAGAATGTATAGTCTGATCTGTGCCCTACAATGCCAGATATATTGTGACATATTCATCAATTTTTCAAGATTTCTAAAGTTGCTACAGAATGCTTCTTTTTGTGACAAAGGTTTTCTTTGTCAATTTTGAAAATCGAAGTGTCATATGGATTCTGAGAAACATCATAATAATTGAAATTTATGACGGGCTCACGAAACCTGCTCAAGTGTTGGGATGTCAAATAAATGAAATGGTGGACAATTCAAATCAGTCAGAAAAACTAAGTTATACGCAATTTCAAGGCTGCTTTTTATCAGAACCGCCGAGTCTCGGTAGCTCAGTCGGTAGCGTACAGGACTTGAGAACAGGAGGTCGAGGGTTCGATCCCCGGCTCTGCCAATTTCTCTCCAAGGACTGATGATAGTCATTGCGACAGGATTCGTTCCTCTCTCAGCGCTGATCATTGTTTCGACAATGGTTATGTGGGAAAGCAGCCAGTGGCTTCGAAAGAGTATTGTGCGGAGAGTACTGGTGACATAGATGCATGGTGGACAGATGCACTGGCTGCCGTGAAATAACTGAAATAATGTTGAAAATGGCGTTGGACACCATACAATCAACCAATCAATCATTTATCAGAACCACTTACAAACTCCAGACAGTGTCACACCATGATCAGACTGCATTATCTGTAAAGCCTGATATTTATCTACACTTTCTGCAAAGGGAACTAGACTGTATCTGGCAATCTTCTGGGCTAAGCCAAATGGCTCAGTTGGAAACAAACAACAGAGTCATCTGTAGGTCATGATTTAAAATCCAACTTTGACCAAGCTCTTTTCCCAGATGGATGATAATCATTGAGATAGGGTTCATTTTTCACTCATGGCTAAAATTTGCAAAGATAATGTTTATAAATGAGGGAAAGTTGCTTGTGGCTTGAAAAAAAATTTAAGCCCAAAGTACACAAATTTCCAGAAATACATTAGAAGATGCGTCCACTGTCATGCTAGACTTAAATAAGATCAATTAACACTAACAAAATGCAGTGACTTGCATTCTATGGGTTTATCTCTTTACCAAACAATAAAATTTGGACTGGTCCAAATTGAAAGCATTTGCAGACAACAAATAAATCCAACTGAAATTGGTGTCCATGGTTGTGAGGTAAAGCGTCGGTCTTGTAACCAAAAGGTCCCAAGTTCAAGACCCAGGAGCCTGTGTCAACTTTGGGATTTTTCATTTGCCCAGACATTTGGTGCTAGTACTGGTGTAGTTTCCCGGAAGCAGAATCGATAGAGATAAGTATAAATTGTAAGAACTTGTTTCTCAATTAATGTAAAGAAGATACGTTTAAACTAACTGAAATTATTTGTGAATTGGGGTAGAAAACATTGCAGAAAAAGAAGAAAATGCTGGATCGCATTTTCTCATTTTCCCACAATGCTTTCTATATTTTAAGGATAATTAAACCTCGTACTGGTGTGGTAAAGGATTAAACCAACTGAAGTAAAATAACAGCCATTATATTAACCCTTTATGTCACAATGCCGTATTTTAACGATTCTGAGAAAGAAGTCTTTTGAAAACATTGTGGATAAAGGAGAAAATACTGGTAACCAACACTTTCTCCTTTTCCCACAATATTTTATATCTTATTAAAGACAAATCCCATAATACACACCAAATTTCATTTGTCATCTGCAAATACTTTGAAATTCACAAGTCAAAAATTTTGTTATTTAGTAAAGAGTTAGACATGGTGTAATAATTCATGTGTACTAAGTTGTAATGGGCCATAAAGATGATGCTTTGAAATTCACTTTCTCAAGGCAGTTATTGTAACAAACCAGTCTCTCAATAAAGTGTTAGGATCATTTGTATTTACATTTTGTTAAAACCATTTTGATTGATTAACAGCAAATGCTACTGAATAAAAAATTTTCTAGCTATTTAAAACAGTATTATGTTAACCCATAGAGTGCCAAATAAACCAGAGAGATATTTTGAATCTAGAAACACGGGCAAAAACAGGGGCTTTTGTGGATAGCATAAACCAAGATCAGGCTGCATAGAACATGCAGTCTGATCTTGGATCTATTTTATCTGAGATAATGCTCCGAGTGTCATTGTTTTGTATTTTGTGCCTTTAAAATTGAATGTGGCTCAAATGACGATTTTTGTCTTTAACTGGGTAGAAAACACTTTAGGAAAAAGAGACAATGCTGGATACCAGCATTTTCTCCTTTTTTCACAATGTTTTCATAAACCTTCTTTTTCAGGGTTGTTAAAAGTTAAGTTAAAAGGCCTGTGACTAACAGGTTAAGAAACTTTACTATCAATCATTAAAAGATTCAATATCCATATTGTTTTCAATATGTATTTTTGGCAAATATCTTTATTCAGTAATCTTTACAAACAATACTAATCTTTAGTTCTTATACCATTAATATACTACTTCTTTAATTGGAGGTCAAAATAGTACTGCTGAGAAAAGATTTTGAAAGTTTGAAAAAAAAAAATTAATTTCCACATTTTTTTATCTCTTGTTTCAATACTTCAGTTAAATTATTCTTTTACATTATTGTTTTATCAAAAGGAACAGTTTTGAATAAGATGTGTCAAGATGTGATGTAATCAGCCTGAGAAATTTTATAAGGATAATACTTATTTTATAAGTAAAAGAAAAAACATGAAAAATAGAATGAAATCATAATTTTTTCCTAGTTGGCCAAGGAAAACATGCAGTCAGATCTTAGGACTTACATGGCACAATACTGTACATGTGGATATATATGCATGTCGAAAAATGTATCAATAAGTGATTACCGACATTTTGTATATGGAAATATTTGCAAATTCAAGACACTCGTTATTTGTTGGTATACTTGTGGTAAAATACACTAACAGAAAAGTTTGCGAATTTTTCAAATTCCCAAAATCGCAAAAATTTCCACATTGAAAAATTTTGCACTTATACAGTATATTGCAAGAAAGTCTGACTAAACAACCTTGAGTTTGGTCTCTACAGCTGACTGAAAAAGCATGTTTCATCTATATTACAGGAACAGAAAGTATAATATTAAAATTGGTAATGAAAGTTATTTCACTTACTGTTTGTCTTGTATTATTTACAAAATAATTATATCCAATTCTCCTTTTTTCACTTTTTTGAACTGCTTTCACAAGCTGTTTCCATAGCAACAATCAACAATCCTCTATCAGACTAGGATTTAAGTCTTCCTGGTCTAATTACGACAGCTTGTGATTGAAAAAAATATCCAGAGAAGGAGAATGGAACCTGAGGAAAAAATCCAATGACAAGGTTTTTGTTGGAACTTCTCTCTCTCTCTCTCTCTCTCTCTCTCTCTCTCTGATATTTCAACCTTTTTCTTTATTAAATCAGTTGGAAAATCTGTGAATTTTTTAAAGGCTCAATAGCGGCCAAACAACCTATGAATGTGTTAAAATGCGTTTAAATTTTAATCATACCATTTGGAAAGTATGGAAAATATTTTGAAGATGACAATCTGTTATTGTATAGTCAGCCCAAGTGTTAGTCTCTGGCAGAAAAATGAATTTCAAAATTGGGCAAAAAGTAAACAAAAGATAGAGTGACCTGGCAGGTTTTAACCCAGTTTTGAAATTAATTTCTCTGCCAGTGACTAATACTGGGACCGACTGTACAACAACAGACTGTCATCTTCACAATAACTTCGATACTTTTAATTGGTATGATTTGAATTTTAAATGCATATTGAAACACACTTGTTTACTTTTGGATGCTACTGTTACTTTAAAATAGGGATAGTTAACATAAATATTTTAACACAATGTCAAAACAAAGTTTTAACCCTTAGAGTGTTAACCCCTCACTCTCTACAAAACAATAAAATTTTAGACTTGTATACATTGAAAGTGACTGAAAAATTTAAACTTGCCCTGGGAAAGGTAGAAAACATTCTGGGAAAAGGAGAAAATGCTGGTTACCAGCATTTTCTCCTTTTCCCTGTATGTTTTCAACAGACTTTTCCTTCTGGGTCATTCAAACTTGTGATCGTATGGTAAAGCTTAAACCTAACAAACATTTTCAGTCTAGAAGTATTTTTTTAGACCCAAGTAATTGCAATATCAGACATGTTGGTAATTGAAGTCTGATGTTAAATATCACTTAAAAATCAACATAACTTGTGCGAGTTCTCGAAGCCTTAACATTTTACCAGATGACAGAATTTTAAACTTGTCAAAATTGAAAGCATTGGCAGGCAAGTCAGATGTGGCTAACTTGTCTGAATTTGCATTTGCAGACATTCTCTAAGCAAATAAGGTGCTTTTTGGACACTAGGGATGGAATGGACTGCACATTTTGACAGTTTATATAGGCTGATTGCAATCTACACTTACCAACATTTTGTAAGATATTTTTGCTAATGTGGTCCCTAAATTTGCAACATTCGGGTCTTAATTTTCCCTGATTAAAAATTTCATCTGATGTATTTTATTAATCTTTGGCTTACTGGGTCTTTATGCAGATATGATCCAACAATCTGACTTCGATCAACATTATGTGCCAAAAGCCCACTAGTTTATGATTGGTATTGAAATGTACGGATAAGTAGTCTAAAGACACAGTTATAAGTGGAAGGTGATTTTTTCATCACTATTGATGTCAAATCTGCTTCTTTAGAAACATCACTAATATCAGGGTTCCATTCTTAATATTTTTAGTCTTATCCTCCAGAATTGTATAAATTTGAAAGTAAAACAACTTCTGATTGGCTAAACCAAATGGTTTAGTTAATCAGAAGTTGTTTTACTTTCAAAATTAGAATATCTTGGAGAAAAGAATACGGCTAAGAGTATTCTTAAGGATGGTTGTTGAATGTGGATCCATATTTTGTCAAAAAGGATACAGCTGTGTCTGGCATGCAAGGCTTGAGTGGTCATTGAACAAAGCTCAGAGAGTAGGATAAAATGCTACAAGATTGACGTAATTGGTTCATACTATTACGAGTGACATCAATATAAGTGTTTCTGGGCTATTGATCAGCCGACAAAGAGCTCTTTGGCCATAATTGGTCTGGCTTGAACATAACTTTATAATTACGGAATTAATGACATAAATGTATTTTCCCATTTTTACAGTGGTATCCAATTTGTTATAAATGTCCAAGCTATTAACCAATCACCAGTCAGGCAATTCTTTGAGATGAGCACATGGAGTAAAATAGATGCAAAGGGTAGAATGAAAAATAGTACAGAAAAGGAAACAATTCCTCTTATTGCTGTATTCAACAGTTTCTTGCCATAACAATGCACACAAGAATATGCAAGTCTCTCAGTGCAAATATTTTTTTTTTCATGTTTGATTGGGAAGCAATCCAAAAAATATGATACATAATTTTCTTTTTTGTCCTATTCCGTGAATAAAGGAGAACCTGTAGCCTGATCTTTGATCTTAACTACCCAATATTTTGAAAGCTAATGTAGCTCAAACAGCCATGATGATGGCATTTCACTGAATGAGAGAATAGGTGAACTAAACTGTTAAAGTAGCTAATATTCTTCAATGATGCTTATGACTAGAGATAATTTCTGTCCATTCTATTATGTATCATTCTTATTAGTGAAATCCAAAGAACACTGAATCACATGCTGACAAGCATTCTGTGCACCTACATAACACTTGGACATACCAAAGTGTTACAAATGACAAGAATGTGAACCATTTTACAGAGAGGTACATGTATAACAATGAATGTTACATGAATGTTCTGTATGCCAACAACATTTTTATATACTTTCTGCTATTTTTCTTGAAATCTTTCATAACCCTGTCCAATTATTATACCCCCCACCTACAAAGAAGAGGGGGGTACAATGGTTTCACCATGTCTTTCTCTCTCTCTGTCCATCTGTCCGTCAATCTGTCCCTCTTGTTTTCATTTCCATGTTTTAACTGAAAAGCCGTTTGACCTAGGACCCTGAAACCTAATACAAGTGTTGCTCTTTACCCATGAAATGATTGTGCTGCTTCAGTGAAATTTAGGAACTGGTGGGAGGTATTTGTCCGCTTTACGACAGTTCTAGTTACTACTGGTACAGCCAAAAGCATTGTCCAAGTGTCAATGGGCATGATTGGAGATCTCTAGTATAGAAGGACAGAGAAGACCAAAATTTCAAGGTCACTCTCTCTTAAACTCTTTACCACATGACAAAATCTTAGACTTTTGTCCATATTGAAAGCATTTGCAGATGACAATTTTAATTGTGGCTCAAATGATGGATTTTTTTATGTGGGTAAAAAACATAGTGGGAAAAGGAGAAAATGCTGGTAACCAGCATTTTCTCCTTTTCCCAAAATGTTTTCAAAAGGCTTCTTCCTCAGGATCGTTAAAAGTCAGGATTGTGTGGTAAAGGGTTGAGCAACTGTAACACAAGTGATTGGAGGCTTTTCACTAATGATTATCACTATATTTCAAGAGCATTGGTTCAGCCTATGCCATTTTTGCATGAAAAACTGGTCCAGCCACTGCCAGACAAGACCTTGAGAAAGAAGACTTTTGAAAACATTGTGGGAAAAGAATGTTTGTAACCAGAATTTTCTCTGTCTCCCACAATTTTTTCTACCCTATTGAAGACAACTTGCACAACTAGAGCCACATTAAATTTGTCATCTGCAAATGGTTTGGGATTAGACAAGCCTATATTTTTTTCTGTGTGGTAAAGGGTTAAGGAGAGGAAACAAAGAAGGAAAAGTGCAGAAGTACTAAATTATTGCTCCTCTTCCAATAAAGATTCGGAAGACTCTACTGCTAGGATGGAAGAGTAATACTTGTGTGATAGTAGGTTACCCAGGAAAAAATTATTTACCGGTAAACGGTTTTCACTCATTTTCTTGATTCACAGGACACTGAATTCATTTTCAAGATAGGCCCATTTCAGTTGATTTTACAACCTTTCCCATGATACACTTTGACAGGTCATGTGACTAGAACTTTTTAATGGCCTTATGGAATACCATTATGGGATTTATGGAGAACTATCTCAATGATCACTTTTATATTGTGGCTGGGATTCTCTAGAAATCTGCTGATGGAGTGCCTCTCTAAAGACCAACATATTTTGAACACAAAGTCTCATCAAAAGTCCCTGCTACCATTCATGATATTATGATAACAGACTATAAAGGTTTTGCTCTATATAAATTGTCATTAACCCATTGTGTTTGTGAATGCCTAAGGGAAAAATGGATAAAGTACTGATATGATAAAAATTATCCTTTTCACCCAAGCTGTAAAAAAAGAACTCTGAGGAAGACATACAGTATATTTTTGACTGTAAAGATCACAGAGATACAAGTCATGCTCTGAAAAAGGAGTTTAAAGCATCTGCCAAAATCATCAACCCAGGCCATCCTGCACAGTCCACACGGGCTGACCAAGGTCAAAAGTTTTTTGCTATGGGTAACTTCTGCACGTCAAAGGACAGTTCTGCCTAATGATACAGTCGGTTTTTAGACAAAGTAGATCCGTATCACGTGCCAACTTGCTTCGTATAATGCAATACACAATGCATTAAACCACCTTTCCCAGAGCACCATTATTAACTCTTTACCAAATGACAAAATTTTAGATGGGTCCAAATTGAAAGCACTTGCAGACAACAAAATAAACGTAACTCAAAAACTGAAATTTGTTTCCAGCAGGGTAGAAAACATTGTAGGAAAAGGAGAAAATGCTGGTTAGCAGCATTTTCTCCTTTTCCCACAAAGTTTTCAAAAGGCTTCTATCTCAAGGTCGTAAAAAAAAAAACCAGGGATTGTTTGGTAAAGGGTTAATCAAAAGACAGTTTATTCAACAAAAGAAATCATGTAAACTAAAAGCTTCTCAGGCTTTTTTTATATCTTATTTGATAACTTCTCTGTCTCTAAATAGTCGTTACCCTTCAAATTCACTTGTCACCAGACTACTAAATTATAGACTTTATACATATTGAAAGCACCTGCATAAATTATGACAACTGAATTTGGCTTTAAAAGAATAGAAAACAATTTTGGAAAAGATGAAAATACTGATGAACACTTTGTCTTTTTCCTGCAATGTTTCATCTAAAGCTTCGTTGTTTGATAAGGAG
Organism: Hippopus hippopus; assembly: GCA_946811185.2. Taxonomy (NCBI): domain Eukaryota; kingdom Metazoa; phylum Mollusca; class Bivalvia; order Cardiida; family Cardiidae; genus Hippopus; species Hippopus hippopus. The sequence goes on from OX328100.1 coordinate 43,105,487, forward strand.
TCAAGGTCTTACAACAGTTACTGCATCATCAACAGCCATTACAGAAACAAGATTCAGCAATATGATATGTCAGTCATTCAAGCATTCATTTAACTCTTTAGTAGATAATTAGTTAAGGATTTGGCACCCTAATCCGAATGCCCTTAAGATCGCCTTTCATCGCTAAGATTCGGCTAAGACTCGGGTAACCCGTAATCTATCAGGCGATAGATGTTGGTTCCCAGCATCGATTACGGATAACCCGAGTCGTAGCCGAATCCGTACGATGTTAGGCAATGTTACACAAATCCCATTAGGGTGACCTATCCTTAAGATTCAAAACATTAGCAGACAAAAAATTACATGTAGCTCAAATGACAGAATGTGTCTTTGAAAGTGTACAAAACATTGACAGTACAGGAGGTAAGCTGGTCTCAGCATTTCATCCTTTGTTCATGCAGTTTTCAATAGCCTTCTTGCTAGGTACTTTAACTCTTTACCAAACAACAAAATTTTAGACCAGTCCAAATTGAAAGCATTTGCAGATAATAAAAATAAATGTGACTGAAATATTGAAATTTGGTTTGGGAAGGGTAGAAAACATTGTGGGAAAAGGAGAAAATGCTGGTTACCAGCATTTTCTCCTTTTCCCACAATGTTTTCAAAAGGCCTCTTTTTCAGGGTCGTTAAAAGTCGGGATTGTGTGGTAAAGGTTTAATTCTTTACCAAATAACCCTCGGCTTTAATGACTTTGAAGACAGGCTTTTGAAAACACTATGGAAAATATGCTAGGAACCAGTGATAACTCCTTTTCCACAATATTTTCTACCATTTCGAAGACAAGTTCCATTGTTTGATCAATATTTAATTTGTTGTCTACAAATGCTTTCCATTTGGGCAAACCCAGAAATTTGTCGTCTGGTAAAAAGTTAAAACACAGAATTTTTTGGTAAAGAATCAACATCAATTCTGCCTGCATTTAGAGGTCACGCTGGCTGATGGATCATTTTATTACCATTTTCTGACATTACCATACATCAAACTGTAACTATCCTCTTTATTCATTGATCTCCATGGTGCATGTATCAGGTGTACCATGTAACACATTACCTTCTGTTAACTCTGAGAGTGCCAATTAAACCCAACAGGCATTTTAAACCTAGAAATAAGACGCAAATAAATGCAATATCCAGGGAGATTTCGTCTAGAATATCCAAGCAAAGCCCACAGTGTAGATCAAAGATCAAAATGCACATTTTGTGCAGTCTGACCTTGATCTACATTGGCTGCAAAAGGAATGATATTTGTGAAGAGCGTTTTAAAGGTTACCATTTTTTCAAGTGTCTTGTGGTAGTCCACTTTGGTAATCATGACATCAAAAACTTAAACTGCTTGTAGCAATGAACTTTCGAATTTACATAATTTTTTCACAATCATAATTTTCACATATGACTGGTGTCCTAATTTCACAAGGGTGCTTTCAGTTGTCTCCTTTTTCCACTATATTTTGTGCCCTTTCAAAGATAAATCACAAAATTTGTGCCACATTTTATTTGTTGTCTGTTGGCTTTCATGTGGACAAATCTGTAATTTTGTTGTCTGGTGCAGAGTTCAGCTTCTTTCAAAGCCTAAAAACAACTGGCAGTATGTCAGACACAGTGAATGGAAAAGCCTTTTGCTGGAAAGGAAAAGTATATTTTAGTAACGCAAACAACAAGTGCACCTGACACAGAGTGGAAAAAAATGACAGAAAGGAAAATGTCTTGTTTGACCTATTTCAGCCCTGTGGCGGACATGTAACAAGTCATTGCTCCTTTTCCCTTTGACCTTTCCTTGTACCTGAAAACACTTTTTTCCTGGCTCTCCTGCATTTTTCATTTAGGCTGGAATTTTTTCATCAAAATGCAAGTCAAAAAGAAGCCATTTTAATTCACTGATGATTTGAAAAGGAATGAGGGAAAACAGTGCTTTCATTAAGGGCTAATTTTAGGAATTCTGAAATTCCATCATTCTAAAATCCTACTGAAAACCCTGTGTTGTCGGTGCACATCAGAAATAATCAAAATACGGCAATTTTATTAAGTACTAACAGAAATGGGTTTACCTCAAGCCGTTTCTTTCAGTCTTCAGTCTTTTCTTATATGGGTACATGCAAGTCAGGTGTCTAAAGTCTTATTATAAAGGCTAAATAACAAAGTTTGATCAGCAGAGGTTAATTTGAAATTTTGTATAGTCATGGGTTTCCTGTTTTTTTTTCATTGCCAATTATTCTTTGAAAAAGATTTTCTGTCTGTTTTTAAATACACAGAAAGATATGAAAATCATCATTTTCTGTAGTAGATCTAATACAGTATATAAAAGAGTAATTGTGGAAAGGAAACCTGGAAACTTAGCCCTAGACTTTTATGTCACATGAGTTTGAAATACATGTAATTGACAAAGGCTATCACAAAAGGTAGATCATTGTTTTTTCAAGTTGTTAACTTATTAGCATTATCCATTTATACCCCTTGTCTGTCGTTGTAATTGGTTGTCAAGGAGATTGGATTTACAATATCTGATAATGTAAGGTGGTAAAGCATGTACCACAATACCACGGGTATCTGAGGCGATAGTTGCATAGCCTATCGATGTTTGAGCCTTTGACTTTATGACTGAACTGGATACATTATCCGTCCAAGCATGAATTTCTGGTTATATTTGTAAAATTGTGGACATAAGATAAAAGTCCAGTTTCATTTTTTTAACATTTTTGGAATTTTCTGGACATACAATACGTCTAAGTCCGCTAAATGAAAGCACTGGGAAAAGGAGCGATATTTTTGCTTGTTGCTACAAGCATTTGCTTTTTTTCCTGTGATGATCCCACAAATGTTGGTAATGCAGTGGTGTAAAAAAAACTTTGCAACAGCATCATACACTGTCAGTTTGTGATCTAGGAGCTCATCATATTTTTGTCCAACAAGGGCCTTTGAAGATGAACCTAGGCCTGCACAGTAATATCACTCTGGAAAACTGAAACACCTAGAAAGATATAAAGCTTAAAGCAATATGGTACACAGTTGTCTGGAGACCTTAGAGCGCTTGTCATGGCTTTATACACTGACCTAGGCTGTTGTTACCAAATGACAAAATTAAAGACTGGTCCAAACTAAAAGCATTTGCATACAACAAATTAAATGGAACCCAAATGATGAAGATTGTCTTTAAAAGGGTACAAAACATTGTGGGTAAAAAAGAAAATGCTAGTTACCAGCATTTTCCCCCTTTCCTACATTGTTTTCAAATGCCTTCTTCCTCAGCGTTGTTTATACATGGGATTTGTTTGATAAAGTATTAATATTTGGTGATCAATGAGTTGATCCTTGAATTGCTGAGAAAAGACTTGAATATTTTAATCTATAAAAAAGATGAATTCTGAGAGCTGGTTTGGCAAAAACTCTCTCAAGCTCAGCAGACAATGTACATCCTAGATCTGAATGCACATCTGTACAGCATTATCTTGATCGACATTGGTAAAAAAGGCACCACTCTTTCCAAGAGGACAAACTTTTACACACTCTCAAAATGAAAACAAATGACAGATCAAACATGGCTTGAAAGATAGGATTTCACTTTGTAAGGGCAGAAAACAATGTGAAAAAGGGAGAAAATACTGGCAGCCAGCATTTTCTTCTTTTACCACATTGTTTTCAAAAGCTGTCTTCCTCATGGTGGTTAAAACTTGACACTGCTCAGTATACAGTTAAATTGTTGATAGGTAAGAGTTAAGGATCTGAGGTGTGTGGTTCCCTCCAAATTCATAATTCAGAGGAGACTGGAATACATTCTGTTGTGAGAACATTTAAATTGAGCAATAAAACTGCGATTGAAACATCATTTTCTTAATTGCAAGGAAAAGAGCTCACAGTTCCATAGCATTTGAGGGAAAAGATGCGAAAAAATAATGGACAAGGAATAAAAAAGACACAATAATTATGGTTTCCATGGAAACTTATAATTGACACTCTATGGCTAAAATTTCCTGGTACAGCAATTATGGCAGGGCACTTTGTTTTAAAGCTTTTGGCCTGTCAAATAACAACAAATTGTTCACAAGCACGAAGAAGTCATAATGTTTGTTTTCTGGTTAACTACACTTAAAAAGTTGACTATTCTTCACCACTTTAGCACGGTAAGACTGTAAGTATCAGCACAAACATACCAAATAACAGAGAGTACTGAAAACATGGACAATTTTCTATACAAGCCTAGAAAATAAAGTGATTTCTGGAAGAAGTCACCGAATTAAAGCATTTGTGTTTCAAACTGGATTACAGAATTCCAAACACTAAAACATCCTCATAATGCATTAACCTTTTACCACACAATCCCGACTTTTAACGACCCCGAGAAAAAAGCCTTCTGAAAACATTGTGGGAAAAGGAGAAAATGCTGGTAACCAGTATTTTCTCCTTTTCCCACAATGTTTTCTACCCTTCCCAAAACAAATTTCAAATTTTCAGTCACTTTTATTTTGTCGTTTGCAAATGCTTTCAATTTGGACAGGTCTAAAATTTTGTCATTTGGTAAAGAGTTAAAAAAAAAAACCAGCAACCACTGGGTTTCAAGCCCTGTACTTACCGGCTGTGCTACCAGGCTAAGCATGAGTCCTTTGTCTGCTAAACATGTTTTTACTTTATAATAAGGGCGTTAAATAATAATCATTACCAATTTAACTCTTTACCAAACGACATTATTTTAGACTAGTCCAAATTCAAAGCATTTGCAGACGACAAAATTAATGTGACTCAAAAATTGAAATTTGTTTTGGGAAGGGTAGAAAACATTGTGGGAAAAGGAGAAAATGCTGCTTACCAGCATTTTCTCCTTTTCCCACAATGTTTACAGAAGGCTTCTTTCTCAGGGTCGTGAAAACCCGGGATTGATTGGTAAAAGGTTAAGATCCTTTGGCACTAGAATATCATGAAAAATCACACTGTGAACCAGATTATCTAATATGACAAGGTAGATACAGCTGTATCTATCATGGATAAGTTTGCTGAGCCTAAGTAGCACATTAGGTAGCATACAGGACTTGAGACCAGGGGATCACTGGATTGAATCCCCAGCTCTGCTTATTTCTTTCCAAGGATTAATGATCGTTATTGCAGCAGGATTCATTCCTCTCCCACTGCTGACCACTCTTTTGACAAAGGTTATGTGGGAAAGCAGTCAGTGGCTTGGAAAGAAAATTGTGAAAAACTCTGATATAACAAACTGCAGGAAAGCATGGATAGGTGCTCTGGTTGCCACGATATAAATGAAACTAGAGGCCCATGAGGGCCTGAATTGCTCTACTGGCAAAGATTTTGCATTTTTTCTAGCATATATCACTAATTTAAGTTGCAAGAAAGGAAAAAGACAAACACACACACAAAAAAAAAACCTGCAGGTTTGTTGCAACTGGGCTTGAACCCACTATAGTAAGTAGACATAGTAAATTGAACAGACAGTGAAATAACAGAATTGCAATTTTTCAAACAAATGGCTTGGAATCCAGCTAAGTTTGATAGGGTTTTTGTGCTCATTGTCTGAAACAATCCATGCAAATTTCAAAGAAATACGACCAATAATATGGAACATGTTCAGTAATCAAAATTAAGTAATTAATGGCTGCTTTTCCTAAGATGATTGCTGGATTTTCTTCCTATCAGATAGTATCCAATCCCTTGATGATGTAAATGATCTTTGCAAGTTTCAAGAGAACTGAATCAAAATACGTACTTAATCACATTATCAAGAAATGTAGATTTTCAAATATAAATGGCTACTTTCCCCTAATTATCTGGGTCTTTTTCCCCAAAACTGATAGGCATTAAAGCTATTTCAAATCAATAGGATTTAAGCTAATGATGATATAAAGCAACTGTGCATGTTTCATGAAAATCTGACCACAAATATAGACTTTATCATGTTAACAAGAAATGCGAATTTGTTACTTGAAATGACTACTTGTCCCTTGCTGATAGTCTAAATTTTTCTTTTTGAAATCAATAAGATTTAAGCTATTGATGATATATACAAACTGTGCAAGTTTCACAAAAATCGAGCTACAAATACAGACTTTATCGCATAAACAAGAGCAAGACTAACAGACAGATAGATGGACGGACGATGACAACCACACCATGACATAAGCTCTGCTGGCTTTCAGCCAGTTACTTAGAACTTAAAAATGTTTAAAATTAGTTACTTAAAAATGTTTATATTGCTGCAAGGATGAGCCTTCCAAAAACCTATTTAACTTCTATTACTGCCTTCAGATGAATCAGTGTCTTACTGCAGACCACTGTTGAAAACAATTTGGCCAAAAGGGAAAATGCTAACAAGTAGAGCAACGTTTCGTATTGCCACAGTATTTTGACATGTATTCATATGTTTAACTTAGATCATTGGGATCATCGTCTTTCCCAACTTTATTTTTGAAGTTTCCAAATAAGCTGTTGTACATTTGTTTTAGGTGGTAATCAGTTACCCTTTATCTGAAAGTTCCAAAGCTTGAGGAACTCTGATATGGTAGGCTTTTGAAACAATTGTGGGCAAAGGAGAGCCTCATTTTGATTCATTGTCTGCATGTGCTTTAAAATTTGATGTCTAAAATTTTTATTGTCTAGTGATGAGTTAACAGAGGTTGCTGGGATTTTCTACAAGGTGTTCCTTACAAGGAGAGGTGACACCAATAAACCAATTATTGGAAAATGGAGCCACACTGTTGAATGAGTTTGAATAGGGCTGGTGTTAATATCCAATATGAAGTGAAGATTGCTGGAAAGGAAGCAAGATTTGCGTACACAGTATAGGTAAGTAAGCATCAGGTCTGAGAAAAAGTTTCAACAAACTGCATAATTTTACAATTTGAGTAAATAATTTCATAAATAAACACCTGTTCAAACTTTGGGTGAAGCAGTGGTTGTATGTTACTACATGTATGTATTACTCAAATAAATTGACCTGAAATTCACCTTTATGCAAAGAATGATTAGATAGTGAATATTTATATCATCGGGTATAATCGGACGGTGCGGAAATTCGGTGCAGAAATTCTGTTAACGGTAAATGTCGGGTTTGACCCTTACTATGCCATAGTCAAAATAAGAAGCTTTTGCGGATGGCATAGATCAAGATCAGACTGCACAGAAAGTGCATCTTAGATCTGTGTCACCCGTTACGTATTACCAATTTAAACCCACAAAATAATGTTTATTTCAGGTATTTTAAGTATTCTTTAAAGACACGATAAATCTATTAGCCGCCTAAAGAGTTAAAAATCATTCACATAGTTCCGCTTGCAGACGACTTTAGCCGAAGCTAAGCTCGGACAATAATTCAAGCGTGCAATATATGGTAATAGAGGTCATTTATTTCATGTCAATTTGTTCGAGTAATACAATCCGAAATCAGTATCATAAAATCTACACAGTTCAGTGAAATGCAGCCCAGATTCAAGATCAAATGCACACAAAAAAAGATATTTCTAGTAGATATACTAAAGCCTGTCTTTACCTGACGAGGTATATTTAGACTTTTCCAAATTTTAAGCATTTACAGATGACAAAATGAAATATAGCAAAAATGATGGAAATTGTCATGAAACAGGAGAAAATGTTGTTGGAGAAGGAGAAATTTTCTCATTTACCCACAATGTCCTTGAGAGCTTCCTTCCTCAGAGTTGTTAAAACTTGGTAAAGGGTTAATACTTCATATGTCAAAAGGATTGGGGAAGGTCGGTAGCAAGACTATGTTCTGTGCTGTATAACACCAAGTAAAAGCAAATAGTCCTGATAGGCCTTCTAAGACTGAATAAGCTAAATATCTGGTACTGCAAGTACTTCATAAGACACAAATATAGCTCTGTCCCATGTGGGTGTGAAAAGGTCTAACTATGTTGGTCATCTGTTATTCCAAGTATACTCATTAGAAACCTTATTCCTACTGAGACCAATTAACCACATGGATCCTAATTGCCCATGGGAGCTGACCAATCAAATCTATTGAAATATGTTGGCACACAAGTTATATCACGAAGCTTCAGATAGATACAGTCACAGTGGCACTAAAAAATGGGGTCTGGAATAAGACAGAAAGCTGACAAAAATTGCAGAGTTAATCAAGTAAAGGCATCTACAATATCTGGCAAATCTAAAGGATTTTGACAACAATGTACAGCATAGACAAATAAAGGCAAGAAACTTAAGTCAATTGTACAGTGCTACCATCTGTTTGATCTAGAATGCTGCCAAGGCAGGGGCTTCTTTCTGTATGCTGAAAGGGCTATGCCTCAGATTGGTGTGAGACTGAAAAGACATCATAAATCAAAAAAGGCTCCAGTCAAGAAAATGAAGTAAAGATCATCTGGCTGTCTTGGTTTGGCAGCAACAATATGGCAATAATAAATAACCGCTACTAGTTATCTGAAGTCTGAAAAGGACTCTCAGATAAAACCAGCTGGGATGGACAGTCACTTTGTGTAAGCAGTCATAAGTCAGAGAACCTAACATCACCACTCTAATGGACACCATTCAAGATGAGACAGATGAATAGAATCGAACTCCACTCTGTTAGCTCACTTATCTAACCAGTCCATATCCATCCAACTTCCTTCAGTTTGACAACCAACACAATAAAAACTATAAAGCTGCAACACTGCTGTTTTTTCCAGTTTGTTCATATTTATGAATAAGATGTTCTGATAAGCTATCAAAAAAGATTGTAAGCTTTTTTCATAGCTATGCTCATTGAAAAGGGGATTTCTGTGTCATGCTTTAGATATGGTGTTTGGTTTCATCTGCAAATCCAGTGTCATTTCTAGATACTCAAAGCCCAAATCCCTAAACAGCTGGCAGCAAACAGTTGAAGTGTTGGAAAAATGATATATTAAAGTGTAATTGCAGAAAAACGTATAGTGAGGACATAATGCAGTCTTCTTTGAAAATGGCTGTAAAGATGCCTCGTCAGTCTGCAGCTTTCAGTGTCTTGGCCACTCTTGAATGCAGAAGCTCTCAAGGTTAAGTCTGAAGTCACAATATATATGTTCAAAGCATCTACTATGTGCCTAACATTAACCACTGTAGGAACAACGGTATTGTGCTAGGGACTATTATTTGTGAACATACATAAAGATACTATCCAAGACTGAAAGAACAATCTTCCAATATTCTCCAGAAAATACGTTGAACAAAGACATAATAGGAAATGGAAAGACTACAAAAGATTCCTAACATTTGAATACATCAGCATTTTCTTTATAAATCACTGTTTTTTTTCAAAAACTTCATTGCTTGAATCCAGAAATATTTATCTGCAATTTTCCAAGAGGAATGCACAATTAATGGAAAATTTCCCATAAGCACGATATCAGTGATATTTTTTTGGTAATACCAAAATATCTCTGTCATTGATAAAAAGGAGCAATTGTTCTTTCTCTAGCTGTATTTTCAGAAGCAGTCTTCTATTTGAAGTTGTTTTTGTCTGTAATCTGTTTAAGAAAGTGCTTCACAAGAGGAAACTATTAGTCTTTTTGGCTACCCTGTATTTTGATTCTGAATCTCTTGCGCTGATCTAGCACAATACCCCATAACTTTGTACACTTCGAATTTGACAAGCAGGAGCCTTACTGGTAAACACTGTGCAAGAAAGAAATCTGGATATTGGGAATAAAGTAAACAAGAAATATCTTTAATAAAAGATAGGCGGCATAAGAGATACAGTGGACTGGAATATGAATACAGAAACTCTTTTGTGGCTCAATATGATGAAGAGCAATTGCCACTTTTTCCTCAGTTTTCAATTTGTTGAAAAGTAGTATAGGGTTATTGGGCAACGCTGAAGAAATTGTTAAATTTCCTAATAGCACAAGAAAAGAATCATTCTCCACAACAATAGTTTGCTATGGGATGAATCAAACCCCGGGGTATTGGTTAGCGGTAGCAACGCTTGTTAATAGTGCTTTCATAAATGTGCTAGCAAATATGCCGACAGGGGCCTGCCGAAAAAACATTTGCACATTTTTTACCAATTGCAAATTACCATCTATTCATTCTTTATCAGTACCAAGAAGTAGGTCAAAAGCCAGTGCATTCAGCTACGCCAAAAAAGTTGTGGCCTATAAAAAGTTGCCCGTTTTGATAATTTTGTTTAATATCTTTATACCTGTAACAATATCTCTATTATATTGATTCAGGTGTGCCTAGAAAAATCAAATTATTTATTGTAAATAAAAACCAACAGCCCCCAAATGCACATATATGAGGATCTAAAACCCCTGTCACACCAGGGCGGCGATCATACGGCGCCCAAGAAAAAATGCAGAACGCCGAGGTGCACGCAGTACAATCACAAGCATCACCACAGCAACGCAGTGGAATCGTGAGTTGACGCATTGGGATCATCTAGGACAGTGAGCGACGGCGCACACTTTGGGCATGCACAAAACAAACGCTGTCGCTCGGCGTCCTGATAAGAGCACAGTGGGATCACCCAAAGGTTGTCTTAGCGGCGCAGTAAGATCTCCCACAATGCCGAGGGAGCTCCGCCAGCGTGCACAGAGGTCACAGTGCGGACACTATGGTTGTCGATGGCGCTTGCACGGAGATTGTACCGTGTACTCCAAGATATCACTGCGTCTCTACTGTGCTTATATGGCGTGTCAGCTTATATGGCGCGTCAAAGGTGCTTACACAGAGTGTTATTTATTTTACTGTGCACTTAGAACCACTCCTCTGAGCTGCAATGGCGATCACTGTGCTTCTAAGGCACTTCTACTGTGTCCATCAGTCTTTGTCTGACAAAAACGAACATATAGTAGATGAAGTATGCAAATAAACATTCAATTCACCATGGCCGATTTACGCTAGCAAGTCGGGCTAGTAATGGTTGATGAGGTGACAGTGGTTGACTTGCTTCTGTTTGAGAGGGTTGGGGTTTATGTCCTGCTTTCTCCGCTTTTCTTTTCACGAGCATAGTGTTATTCTCCATTGCCTTTTCGAGACCACAGCAAAGAAACAATTGATGAATAAATGTGTATATATACAATTCGTTTTCAGAGACAGTTCAAATGATTGTCAAGAACATGCTGTCAGCGTATTGTCAGCGCCTTGAGAACACCGTGAACACTCAGTGCACCCAGTATGAGCACCATGAAAGCGCAGAGCACGCGGTGGAAGCGCTCTGAGAATCAGAGAACAGCCAAGAAGAATGCCGTAGGAACACGATCACGCGCCCTAGGAGCTCCGTAGCAACGCCTTGGTCGTAGTGAGAACACCGTGACATCTCCATCTTCTAGAAAAATATCCAATTTTTCCTGCGATCTCATGGCGTTCTGGGAAATTAAACAACACCGTGCCAACACAGTGGAAACGCCGTATAGTGTGACAGGGGCTTAAGACAGATCCAAGAGTTGTGTGACATTAAATTGTCATCATCATCATCGTTTCATATTACTGCCTGATCATCATCATCTTCATCATCAGCATTCTTGAAAACCACACATTTGTTCTTTTCTTTCAAGTCAGAAAAAGGAAAGCATCATCATCATTATTATCATCCCTGTAAACACATAATAATTTTTTAAGAAAAGAGTTAATATGCATCATTATGATCCCAATTCAAGCTTGAAGTGTTAACTGTAACTTCAGTTGCTTTTACAGACAATAAAGATCATTTTCAGACTGCACCAAAAAATCACAGTCCACAGGCCAATTTGTTGTGTACAGTATCACATATTTGCAAGATGGTCTCACAAAAAACCAATTTGAAATCACAATCAGGCTTCCTCATTTTTGCCACTCTAAAAAGAGTTGATAATCTGGTTTATTCAACCAATATTCCCTGAAGATAATAAATTGAATGAGGTTATTACATGAAGGCTTAGAACAACCTTTAACCTTGTACCAAACTGTCTGAGTTTTAACGATCCCAAAAGAGAAGGCTCTGGAAAACATTGTGGAAAAAGAAAGGAATGCTGGTTATCAGCATTTTTCTCCTGTTTCCCGATTGTTTTCTGTCATCTTAGAGCCAAATCAAACCATTTCAGCCTTATCTAATTTGTCATCTGCAAATGCTTTAAATTTGGACAGGTCTAAAATTTTGCTGTGTGGCAAAGAGTTAAAATACAACACAGGCCTTAAGTCTTTACCAAACAAACAAAATTTTACACTGGTCCAAATCTAACACATTTGCCGACAAGTGACACATGGCTCAAAAATTGAAATTTGCCTTTCAAAGGGTAGAAAACATTGTTGGAAAAGGAGAAAATGCTGGTTACCAGCATTTTCTCCTCTTCCCACAATGTTTTCAAAAACCTACTTGTTCAAGGTCATTAAACTTGTTTGTGACTTCCAATTCTATAGGATGATCAAAGAATAAGGTTTCATTTCTCCATTGCTATTAACCTTAAAATCTTTTGGAAAGAGTCCATGATATATTGTATACTTGTTTGTTAAATATCTACAGAATTCCATGGGAAATCCTTCTAGGAAGTCATTGACCTCATCGTTCAATACAATCTGTTTTAAATCATCAGGTAAACACACTTAGTTGTGAAAACAGAGTTGGCAAAACATAATAAGACACAAAGGAATATCAGTGTAAAATCACTGGTTGAGTTTGACAGGCACTTAGCCTCCTGCACACTTGTCACAACTTGCCCAATTCAATATTTACATCTAACCTTGTCTGTATCAAAGACGTTTCCGTTTTGAACTGCCTATCACATGATTTTAAACATGGTGGTACCCATGTTAATCGATTAGTAACGACAATAAACAACCAGGGTGAAGTTATTCACATCTATCAGTAGAACTGATCGACAATTTTAAATACTGAAAGTCAGACTGTTTGTCAACGAAAATGTATTCAGAAAGATTTCAATGAAAAATTGTTGCTCATGTTTTGGTTTTTAAGAGTAGCCCTATAATTGTTAGAACGTTAAAATGGCATATATCAAGCGAAGAAATGTACCATGTACATTCTTATTAAGCTATATGACACAGCTGAGGGACTTGATCAACGGATCACCTGAGGTTTACCGAATGCCTCCTGCAGTGACTTGTTGCCAGTGTAACCAATGGGAACCCAAGAACCCACTTGCCTTAAAACTTGGAGCCATGGATAAAACTCTCTTTAGTAAATCTAACATCAGTCTTTAGACATACCTAACTTTTAACCCTTTACCAAACAATCTCGAGTCCCAATCAGGCAGTAAGACGTTTGAAAACATTGCTTGTAACCAGCCCTTTCTCCTTTTCCCACAATTTTTTCTACCATACCATAAACAACACTAATCATGAGAGCAATGTGTAACTTGTCGTCTGCAAATGCTTTCTATTTGGGCAAGTTTAAAATTTTGTCGTTTAGTAACGAGTAAAAGAGCAATTCCACTATAGCTGCTCTTTCCTACAGAATGTTGAATCTGCATTTTAGGGGCTAAGAGCCCTTGCCATTAATACTTTACTTATTTGTACTCAGAATTGTGCAGTGGGTGGAGTCTGAGTCATTCTCTCCTCACCCAAAACATTTTTAAAAATAATCTTGCTTATTGGTACCCTCTGGGTAGATCTGGGCAACTTAAATAATTCAGTGTTGTACAATCATGTTGATTCAACTACATGCTACTGTAGAGACAGCTATGCACCTGACTTGCTAATTAATATATTGTAAAATGTTAGGCCTTTAGATTTTAATGTCATCTCTTAACTCTTAGAATGCCCAGTGAACCCGACAGACATTTTCAGTCAAGAAATGAGACTCAAATGATGTAATATCATGGTTGTTTTAGTTGAGAATCTTAAGCTACATGTAATTGGACAGTGTATATAAAAATTCAGACTGCATGTTTTTTGCATTCTGACCTTGATCTACGTTGAATGCAAAAGTAACTGTAGTTGTGAAAGCCACTTTAGGAGATAAAAATTAAAAAGGACATTTATTCAACCCTCTATAGTCAATTCTACCAAAATATACCGTATTTCCCCAAAGTATTCGGACGGGAAAAAATAATTATTTATTTTGGTGTCCGAAAATTTACAAAAAAAATTGTCTTACTGTCCGAAAATTTAGGGATGAATTGATGATGGAAATCTCTATCTGAAAACTTCGGTTCCTAATGCACTGTATCAATGAACATTTTAATTATTAACGATCCATTATCTACAGGTTTGCGGTGTGAGTAAGTATGATAAATAATACCTGTCAATCAAGGTAGTTCCCAATTAAAAGTTTAATGACAGTACGAATGTTTGCAAATGTTTTTCTCACTGAAATACGCTTTAATTATTTCCCCTACACAATCCAAGATCAAAGAGGATGACGTAGTATGCCGCCGAATGTTTGATCAAGTACCGCACATACTCGCTTGTTAGTAATTTGATTGGTTGGATTAGTGATAACCAATCATTTACTCTTGTCACTTTTTACCAATCAATGCGATTCTGTATCTACACCTGGAAAATATTTAAATTGGAAAAAATATATTTCAGGCCCCTTTTATGCTATTTTAATACACGTCGGATTGGATTAATACATTGTGAAAATCAGTTATTGATTGGTAAGGGTAAGGGTTTATTGGTAAGGGTTAATCTTGACCTAACCAAACCGGGTAACGTTGTTCATACACATTCTTGTCTCCATGTCAACATGTCGAACTGTGTACAGGGCGTTACAACTATCAATACCATTATGCATTAAAAGTGTATCTTACAGCGTTTATCGCTAAAATTTACGACTTTAATGCGTCACGGTTTTTGACATAAATATCTAGCCCGTGTAACACAAATTAGCACTTGTATTCAGTTTACCGTGATCATCAGATGCCATACAAAGGATTAATCGTAAAAACAAAGATCAATTTACGATTCTCAGGTACTTGCTAATTAACCCTCTCCCAAACAAGCCCTTGTTTTTACGTGTCTGCAGTACAAGTCTTACGAAAACATTGTGGGAAAAGGAGAAATTGCTCGTAACGAGCAATTTATCCTTTTCTCACCGTGTTTTCTACCTCTTTGGAGGACTTTCCGCCATTTTAATAACTTTTAAAATTTAAAATTGTCGTATGCAAACTCTTTCAGTTTGGAAGGGTCTAAAATTTGTCCTTTGTGAAAGAGTATTGCAGGTCTTCGTCGAACTTCTAAACTATTATAATTTCGTGTCCGAAAATTAAGGGACAGACATTTTACTAAATGTCTGAAATTTGGGACAAAAAATAAATTATTCTGGCAAATAATGCTGTCCGAAAATTTAGGGTGTCCGAATACTTAGGGGAAATACGGTAATCATTGTAGAATTCATTTCTTGCTTTAGCGCATATTATTGTCCAATTTTCCTCTAATTCTTTGTATAATTTATCACTACATTATTTGTATGCTCTTAACAATCTTTTCCATAAGTAAACAGTTTTAGGAGGTTATTAATCAGTTTATCAAGAGCATCAACTGTCTTTCTAATCTTTAAAAACAAAACAATAACTCAAGTTCAGAGAAAGAAAAATTGCACATTTGAAACCGTTGTTTGGCTGATTTCAAATATGCCCAAATTTTTAAGCCAAATTAGGACAATTGTCCCCCTCTCTGAATAATCTTTAGCATAACATTACCATTACATAGATGGTTTTCATCATTTTTTCTCACACTGTGTTTTACTTATTTCAATTTGGAAAGTGCATAATGAAGTAAAAGGTTAAAACAAATGTATTCATGGGGATTAAGTTTTCCGGTTCATACTACAAGCAACATGAATCCATATTAATTTTGTTTAACTCTTTTACGAAGAATGCAGTTTTAAAGACCCTGTGAAAGATGGTTTTTGAAAACATTGTGCCAAAAGGAGAAAATGCTTTTTTACTTGCTGTTTTCTTCCCGCATAAAAGACAAAACTCTTTATTTGAGCCACATTTGATTTGTCACCTTTTTCTTTCAAGTTGGACAGATCTAAAATTTTGTTGTCTAGTTAAGGATTAAACTTTAACGCCTGAAGATTTTTCAGAGAAGAAACAATTAGGTATAGGAGAAAATGCTGGTTACTAGTAAGTCATCCTTTTGCTACAATGTTTTCAGAAGTATTCATCTTAAGTGTTGTACTTTAAAGAAATCATCCTGATATTAAGAGCTGCACAAAGGTTGCGAACTTCTTTGCAATGTAAATGGAATAGAAAAAATTCTTGAGAATGTTGTCAATGTTTCTCCAGTTTTCTATCTTTTCAAAGATAACTGTAATCACTTTAGTTACATTAAATTTGTCATCTGAAAATGATTTCAATGAATGAGTCTAAAATTTTGTAATCTGGTATAGAGTAAAGGGACAATGCCTAGAATTTCCAATTTACTGACTATACAGACTAATGCATATCAATCAGAACAATCAATCAACATTTCATATCAATTATCCTATCCCCAGTGCACTGTCACGATGTGTCAGGGCATTACCTCCTGAAACAAGTTTTTTTTAGCAGACAACTTGGAAAAACATCTATGTAAGCAACAGATACAGTAAAACCTCTCCTCAAGACCACCCAGACAATACAAGCAAGATTTTTGTCCGAATGTAATTTTTCCTTCTTCAAGATCAATGATCATGAACCCGGAAATAGCAGCACACAGCTATTCCGAAATTAGGACCATCATTTTCATTACCAATGTGATATTACCTAGATTTTGAACCCAAGAAACGACCACACAATTTTTATAACTTCTTTATGACCACCTAATTTTCACACTTCCCTAATCGCGAACTGTCTGGCACATGTACGAATAATCTTGGGATTGATCGAATAGACAATCACTTATTGGTCTTTTGTTTGTCTATCAACCATTGATTGTAACATGATTGTGTTAATTGATCAGGATCTTACGTAACATAATCAAACGACTAGTGAACTGATGAAAAAAAAAGGCAAGAAGAAAAAAAATCACATGTAGATAGTGAAGTGTTAAAACTTTCACTTCAGACAAATTTTGCCGAGGCCCGGTAGCTCAGTTGGTAGCGTTCAAGACTTGAGAACTGGGGGTCGTGGGTTCGATCCCTGGCTCGGCCAATTTCTTTCCGAGGACTGATGATAGTCATTGTGACAGGATTCATTCCTCTCTCACCGCTGACCATTGTTTCGACGATGATTATGTGGGAAAGCAGCCAGTGGCTTGGAAAGAAAATTGTGCGAAGTACTGGTAAAAGAGACTCCAGGAAAGCATGGATAGGTGCACTGGCCGCCGCGATATAACTGAAATAATGTTGAAAATGGCATTAAACACCATACAATCAATCAATCAATCAAACAATTTTTAATAGATGCTAAAGTGTGCAAGTACGAGTCTAATATTCTGTGCAGGTTTTATATCTTTACCATACAAGAAAATTTTAACCTGGTCCAAATAGAAATCATTTGCAGATGACATTGATGTTTTCTACATAAGATTTGTGTTTTAAAGGGTAGAAAGCATTGTGGGAAAAGATGAAAATGCTGGTTACCAGCATTTTCTTCTTTTCTCACAATGGTTTCAATAGGCCTCTTCCTCAGGGTCATTAAAACTCCAGGTTGTATGGTAAATGGTTAACCTCTGTTGGAGTTACTATGGAGGCAGAGTTTTTTAGTCATCTAAAACATGGTAATAATGTCAGTCATTTACAAGATTTATGGACGAGTTCACAATTATGGACTAAAGATTTATATTAGTTCAAACCTAATGACAATTTCCTAAGCCTAATTTTAGTCTATACTTATTAGGAACAGTCTGCCATCATGCCTCACATAAAGTTGCCATAAGTTATAAAAAGAAGCCTAATACTTGCAATCTTGGTCCAGCTTTTTGCCTTCAGCTTACAGTAGATCTGAATAAAACTGCACAGAAAGCTTTGCCAGCTTCTAGTATGCAGATACTTTGACCAAGCTGGTTTTGAAATTTCAATTTTGAGATTTCAAACATTCAACATACTTGAAGCAGATGACTCTAGACATTTACCAAGGGAAGTAATTCAGTCTGAGCTTTGAACACAAAATTTTATCAGAATTAACTCCATTTTTACTGGTTCATTCTCCATGCCACATTAAACCAGTATATTACTGAAATCTTTCTTTCGTTTTTAGTCATAACTTTTTATCAAAGTTTGCTATGGCAGAAAACATTGGAAAAGAGGATGCAATGCTGGTTACCCACATTTTCTCATTTTCCACAACGTTTTTAAATGTCTCTACCACAGGGTCATTAAACAGACTGATATTCTGCTAACTAAAGGTTTAAGCCATATGCTTAATGGCAAACAATTTTGCTTTAACTCTATAACAAAATCCAGAGTTTTAATGACGCTGTAAAAAATCCTTTTTTTCAAACCACAGAAGGGAAAAAGTGAAGATACTGGTAACCAGCATTTTCTCCTTTTCCCACAATGTTTTCTACCTTTCCAAGAATGAATATGGATCCATCTTCAAGTGTAACATTTTGCAATTTGGTAAAGGGTCAACAGAAAACATTTGACAACACATTTTCACATCAATATTTATCAAACAATCCCAACTAGAACGACCCTGAGGAAAAGGAGGAAATTGTGGTAACTAGCATATTTTCCTTTTCCCACAATGTTTTCTACTCTTCCAGATACAAATTCCATCACCTGAGCCACATTTAATCTGTCATCTGCAAATGCATTTAATTTGGACAAGTCCAAAATTTTGTTGTTTGGTAAAGAGTTAAGCACTATCCTCTCTATCACTGTAATATGTATTTGGGTAGTTTTAAACTGATATACTCAGTTTTCTCTGCAATGTCACATTTCAATCTACCATACAATCAAAGACAATGTCTATATATTGTAGACTGTCTTTGAGATTTTTGAATGCATCAGACAGACAACTGACTGGCAGCACATTAATGAACAATTGACCAGTAGACAAGCGAGTCGACGCTCCGCCCCTATTGCATGACCCCGCCCCTTAGACATTATTTCGTAAGCAACATAAAGGACACACTATATATATGTACATCACCTTATACATTTTCTGCCTTATAAAACCACATTTCCACCAAAAAATCGGTTAAAAAAAAAGAAAATCGAATACAAATGTTTTACCAATGTATAATATTACTGTTTGAAAATCAGAAGTGATTTTAGATGAACAGAAGTAACGAATATCAGAAATTAAACTTGTAGGTTTAACCGTGCTATTCCTAACCCATATAGAGCACGAAGCACATTTTCATGTGCTACTGCAGAAAACACGGATAAGGATGAGACTAGCAATTGTAGATTTAATGATAAAATGGCCGTAAATTACAATTTCTAGGGTTTTTTCCCCCACCTAAAAATGTCTTTCATTTAATTAGCCCGGGGGGGGGTTAATACATGTTATATACATGTACATTACTCTTTTTTTTTATGAAAGCTATATAAGTTCAAAAAAATTTTCAAGTCCAAATGTTAGCTGCTGATTAACTGATTATATCTACCCATATGTTTTATTTGTTTTGTTGTTTCTGTTTAAATAGTCTTCATGATCTGTGGTCTACTTTACTCTTGCCATTCGACTTTAATAATACGTGCACACATAGGGTGCAAAGTGTGAAAGTATAAGAATGCAAGAATAATGCAAGATCAAGTAACTAAATACCTGGACAAATGTGTGTGAATTGTCAAAAGGATTATTCACAGTCCATATTTCATGCAGAGAAATACTTAATGACAATCATTGAAGTTTAATATAAAGGTGTGAAATATGGGTCAATTTGTTGTATTGTTTAATAAATAAACGTATCATATTCAAACCCAAGAGCAACATCTGTGATTTTGATATTGAATTCTTTTAGTGGCATGAACCAGATCCTTTTACTTCATCATTTTAAACCACCTGTACTCAGGTTGAGACCAGCCAACGCCGTGTAAATGTGGTGTGTGAAATGTACGACTGTGGGAAATGGTGAGAAACTAACACAACCAATGACATTATTTATACCAGGGAAAAAGCATAATTTCTATGCAATAACATTCACAAAAGTATTGCATGAATATGATGTTATTTTAATAAATACATTCAAAAGCTAAAATTTGATTCAATATGAATCTGTGATCTGTTGAATCTATGAAGTAGTTATAATCTCCAGTCTTAATTTTCTCTCATTTTCACTTTAAATTTGCTCTTCTTTCAACTTTTAAAGTGTTCGTAGTAGTTAATATACAATGTCACTGTTACAGAAACTTCACTATAATAGATGATTGTCATCATTAGATGTATTTTATCTCGCAAAAAGAAAAGGATTGCCAATGTATTCTATAGAGAAAGTTAAAGAATTGTGGTTTGTTTGTCTAAGAAAAATGCCCGGATGTAGACATAGAAAAAGGTGCGCGCGTACTATCGATTTTGATTGGATAATAGGTAATTTATCACCTATCAATTTATAGCAGTAGGCGGAGTCATCTACTGGTCAATTCTTGTCCACTAGAAAGTAGGATTTTCAAAGCTATTTCTTTGATATTTATTTTGGAATTTCCCTAAAATACCCTACATGCACACATACTTCAAACCCATAAAGCTCTGGAACAGACTTAAATTATTTTTTGTGGATAATGTAGATCAAGATCAGACTGAAAAGAACATTTATTCTGATTTTGGATGTATATTGTCTGCTACTTCCTTACATATTCTAACCAAAACAACAATATATTTCATGCTTTTCCAAATTGAAAAAGTCATTTCATTAATTCAGTGCTGAAAGGATTAAGAGATCCTCTGTCTCTATGAGATGATGTGCAACTCATCTCCCTCCTTTTATTTTCTTCCAATTCTACATGTAGGATCTGATATGAGTTGTGCCAGGTGCGATTTCAGTCTTCTGGAAGCAGATGATCATGTGATAGATGATACAGGTCACATGGGCAGAAGATGCATGGAGAACAGAAGAGTGGAAACAAATCGAACACGCTATCAAACCCGAAGTAGCCGAATTAAAAAGAGATCTCCAAAAAGGAGGAAATAACAATGGCGGCCTCCATGATCTTTCGTCTGATTGAGGATATGTTTAACGTAGTTCCTAAGAGACAGTCAGAAAATAACATCGCGGTGGTTGTTACAAGTGTATTATCTGAGTATGAGATTAGTTCTTGGCATAATACCGGGAACTCCCCACCGCTATACAGTTCTAGTTAAATATGTGGCATCGTTATATGAGTGAAATGATAAGAATTTAATGGAATTTCAGCTTCATTCCGTTAACCAATATTGTACTTGATGCAAACAGAATGAATCCAAAAGAAATTGCAATTTCTCTGATACATAATTGTGATTTTCATGGGTTTTTTGCGACAGAGTGGTGGGGAGTTCCCGGTATTATGCCTAGTTCTTTTAACCAATACGTATTTTCATAGCGTACCTCGATGTATTTTTGTTTAAAAAAAGTCCAATGATATTTACTGATTTTTTAGTCACTCCTGTCTCCTTATTCTCAGATATTTGGGCAATTTTATCTACAATAAGCTGTCAGATTCAGCCAGTATGATTGTTTCAACTATGTCCTTTACTGGCAAAAGAATGTGCGCTGAGAACTGGTAACCGGCTTAGATGGCCCAAAAGCTTGCCCAGAAAAAGTGTGCTTAGTAACTGACCGCCCCGATATGACAATATATAAATGTTGAAAGGGATGTTAAACATCAAAACAAAAAAAAAAATCACATTGTATGCTGCACATAATTATTGAGTTTGTTCATTAAACTGTTTAAAATGGTAGATGCAACGAAATGGGGGTGGGGGGGGCACCTGAATTGGGGCTTTCCTTAATATTGGATGAGGTGCAACATACACACTAATTCTCTCTCATACAGTGTTTATGCGGGAAGGTGTCCTTACAAAAAGTAAGGTGAACAAATTTCCATACACGGGATGTAGAACACGTGCAGCCCTTCTTTTGAACAAATTGTATCCAACTGGTGCAACTTTTCTAAAGAAAATGAGTACACATCCCCATTTTCAACCATAAAATAGCAATTTTTCTTCAGACTTGCACCATGTCTGAAACATTCAGAAATCTCAACCCCTCTATGCAAAAAGATGTCTTCAGGCTAGGGTCAGCCAACCAATTGAGCCAAGGATGGACGAGAAATACCAATGGGAATTTTTCAATGGGCCACTACAAACCCCCATGTACATTGTGATTTATATGATGGGTATGATATCAAATGTTTTGTATGACTTGTAGTCAGATGATTTCTATGGTGTAGTGGTAAAGCTACTCATCTTGTAAACCTGGGGACGCGAGTTCAATCCCGGGCTGCTCCAGTCTTTTGGATGAGACTTTAACCCTTTACCAAACAATGCCGCCTTTTAACGACCCTGAGAATGAAGCCTTTTGAAAACATTGTGGGAAAAGGAGAAAATGCTGGTGACCAGTACTTTCTCCTTTTCCCTCAATGTTTTCTAACCTATCAAAGAAAAATTGCACCATTTGAGCCACACTGAAATTGTCGTCTGCAAATGCTTCCAATGTGAACAAGGCTAAAATGTTGTAGTCTGGTAAAGGGTTAAACCGAGGTTCCGTCTCTGTGTGACCTTAGCTGTTGGTGGGATGTAAAACCCTAACACAAAAACAACAACTCAGATGATATTTTTTTAAAATCTGTATATAATAACCAATCAGATGCAAAACTGACCATCATCACGTGTTTCGAGGTCATCGTGACGTGTAGAAAAAGTCACATGATCAAAGCAAAACAAAACGGAGGTTATATCGAAAATCGACAGATTTTGTTGTTTTTCATGAAGTTTTGAGGTTATGGACATTTATATCTGGTAGATATTTTCTAGCGTTACAAATACATATAAAAATTGGCACAGTCTTTATCGGCAAATAATGAAGTTATAAGCTGCTAACAAAAATCGTAAGCGGTTTGACATTAAGTTGAATGGGACCAATGCTGATCTGTCATGGAGTGGAACGAAGTACCGGAGTAGAAATGAAATGCGGGTTAGCCAGCTGATCTGTATCTCCTCCTACTACACCTTAATAATTTCTTATGCACCTGAAGTTTCTTTCAAGGGAACATGTGGGAGGGACTAATTCACAAAATGAGGTAGAAATGACCCACCACCCGATTTTGGACCAGCCTCGGTAGCGCAGCAGGTAGAATTTCCACTCTGAGATCAGGTTCTGGTTCAATCCCAGGCCTTGACATGCTAGTCGTTAAAATGGTACTAGTTGCTCCCTGGTCCAAGGAAAAACCAGATTTCACCTATGACCGAAACAGACCGTATTTCACCTCAAAATGACAAATTCTAACGTTGAAGTGACATCTTCCGACCTGAAATTATAATGTATTTATGAATGGCATAATTTTATGCTTGTTTCTTTTCTGAAAAAAAATTTATTTTTTTTTCCAAGTAATTTGTCAGGGATTCTTTGATTGGAAGTCTTTTTGTCATGTTAGCTACGTTTACTTCATAAATTCAGCTAAATCGATATCGCCAGGGCAAAGAATTTGTCATTTGATGTGAAATACGGTGATCAAGAGATGAAATAAGGTCTTCAAGAAGTGAAAAATGGTTATAAGTGAAATTTGGTTTTTCCATGCACCCTTTGCTTGGCTCTCAGATTTTCAGGGTAGGGCTACAACTGGTCGCCCCAGCATCAGTATAATGTGACAAGAGATGGTATAAATGTAAATGATACATGATACCAGTGAAGCAGCACTATATGTGAGCATTGAGCTCCCTATCACAATCAAACACTGTCGTGATATGACTGACAGCTGTTGAAAACGGAGTGACAGCTGTTGAAAATGGAGTTGCCCGATCAACACACAACCGATTGAGGCCAAAACGACCCACAGGAGAATACTCTAGGCAGAAAACTTCCGAATGTTGTGTGGCCTAATGGATTGTAAATTTCAAGTACTTATTAAATATTAAATAAAACAAACGCAATACTTGTGAACAAGCTAAATTATAGTGAGAATGGAAACACATCTTTTTCTTTAATTCAATCCTTTCAGTAGGATGTATATGAAGCATACCCTGTGTTTTCGCAGGAGCTCGAACTATTTGCCTCAATGTTGGAAGCCATTTTTGTTTACAAGAGTGCGATCACGTGACCACTTCCTTCTTCCAGCTTCTGACTCAAATCGCACCCGGCATTGGTGTTTAAGATATAGAGGATATTTGTTTTTTTCGTTTTTTTTTTTCTGGGGGGAACTTAATCAAAATCCAGTACAGTTCTTTTCGGTTATTCCCCGTGGCGTACCCCCTCCACATAGTAACGCATTACAATATTACGTCAAGCGCGAGAAATGTAAGGTAAATTACGTCATATTTCCATCTGGTTGTGAGGAATGTGCATTTTACCTAGGTAACTAGTGTGCGGGAACAACTGTTTCCACCTTCAATTTAAGAGTTAGAATATATAAATTGGTATTTTAACTGGTCGTAACCATGAAATATCGAAAAATATTTCACCGATATTTCTCAATAACCTACCGGAAAGCATGAAATAAGAAATTTCATTAAACAGTTCTAGAGAAAATGTCATTAAGCTAGCCTTTGGTGAGCTTCATAAAATTTTTTCTTGACGAGTTAAATGAATTTTATCTCAAATGCCAATGAATGTCAGATTCTTTTATCACATAACAATAATTCACAAATTATAGATCAGAAGATGCAAAACCATATATAGATGCACCCGCAGTAATATCCATAAATCCCATTCACTTCTATGAAATAAGTACATAATGATGTTAAAAATTACGTCACACAATTGTTATATCAAACGTGTAAGGTAAGAAAATTTGTGATGGACATATTACACTGAAAACAAGAGCGGTTATGTGATAAATGCAAGTATGTCACATTTATCCCTCAAAGTACTGAATCAACCAAATGGGTATTTTCATTCTACAAGAGGGCCATGATGGCCCTGAAGTCGCTCACCTGAGCCTTTTGATCAAACATGACCCATTTCCAATCTCTTCAGAGATATTAAGACAAACACTCTGACAAACACTCATTAGTATTGGGCTTACAAATATGGCCTCTAGAGTGCACACAAACTTTTTCTAGAATTTGTCTCAGCAGCCTACTTGACATGTAAAAATTATCCAGACAAACATTCCAACAAACTTTCATGAGTATTTGAGAGACAATGAGGCCTGTGGGGTGTATAAAAGGTTTTTCTGAGATTTGACCAAGTGACCTAGTTTTTTATACAACATGACCCATATTAATACTAGTCTAAGATATTATCAAGACAAACATTCAAAGCAAATTTCAAGATTATTGGACTGAAAATGTGGCCTCTAGAGCATACACACGGTTTTTCAAGGATGAAACTTGGTGACCTAGTTTTTATTCCACGTGACCCATTTTCAAACTCATGCAAGATATCATCAAGACAAACATTCTAACAAAAGTTTAAAGAATACTGGACTGTAATTATAGTACAAAAGGTTTTTCCGAGATTTGACCTTGTGACCTAGTTTTTTATCCAACATGACCCATTTTCATACTAGGCTAAGAAATTATCAAGACAAACATCCTGACTGAATTTCAAGATTATTGGACTGAAAATGTGGCCTCTAGAGCTTACATAAGGTTTTCCTAAGATTTGACCTGGTGACCTAGTTTTTGACCTGACATGACCCATTTTCAAACTCATCCAAGCTATCATCATGACAAACATTCTGACCAACTTTAAAGAGCGTTGGACTGAAAATGTGGCTTCTGGAGCGTACACAAGGTTTTTCAAAGATTTGACCTAGTGACCTAGTTTTTGACCCCACATGGCCCACTTTCAAACTCATCTGCGATATTATCAAGACAAATATTCTGACCAAATTTCAAGGGTATTGGACAGTTAATGTGGCTTCTGGAGCATACACAAGGTTTTTTTAAGATTTGACCTAGTGACCTAGTTTTTGATCCAACATGGCCTGTTTTCAAATTTGTGAGAGATATCATCAAGACAAACATTCTAACCAAATTTCAAGAGTTTTGGACTGAAAATGTGGCCTCTAGAGCGTACACAAGGTTTTTCTAAGATTAGACCAGGTGACCTAGTTTTTGACCATACATGGCCCATTTTCAAAGTCGTCCGACATATCATCAAAACAAACATTCTGACCAACTTTCAAGAGTATTGGACTGAAAATGTGGCCTCTAGTGTGTACACAAAGTTTTTCTAAGATTTGACCTGGTGACCTAGTTTTTGACCTGACATGGCCCATTTCTGAAGTCGTCTGACATATCATGAAGACAAACATTCTGACCAACTTTCAGGAGTATTGGACTGAAAATATGGCCTCTAGAGCGTACACAAGGTTTTTCTAAGATTTGACCTAGTGACCTAGTTTTAGACCTGACATGACCCATTTTCAAATTCGTCTGAGATATCATCAAGGCAAACATTCTGACCAAGTTTCATGAGTATCGGACTTAAAATGTGGCCTCTAGAGCGTACACAAGGTTTTTCTAAGATTTGACCTAGTGACCTAGTTTTTGACCCGACATGACCTATTTTCAAACTCGTCTGAGATATCATCAAGACAAACATTCTGACCAAGTTTCACAAGTATCCGACCAAAAATGTGGCCTCTAGAGTGTACACAAGGTAAAAGTTGACGATGGACGACGCACGACGGACGCAGTACGATCACAATAACTCACCATGAGCACTTCCTGCTCAGGTGAGCTAAAATTAAGACCCAAATAATTGCAATTTCTTGGCTACCTTTTTGTCTGTACTATTTTAGTAAAGCAGACAGTGTAGATGAAAGACCAGACTGGGCATTTTGTGCATTCTGATCTTGATCTACATTGGCCAGCTACAGCAGTGAAAGGCAATCTAAGGGTAAAGCCTGTAGGCTCATCTGCTTTTCCTTTCTGTCTTAAACATCCAGATAAATTTCCTTTCCATTTTCAAATTCAAGCTGCTATTTGTCTGCAAAAGTTAACCTATACCACACCTTTCCATCTTTTTACAGCTCTAAGGAATAAGGCTCTTGAAAACTCTGTAGAACTAGAGGCGCTTGAGCGCCTGTATCGCTCCACAGGCCTGATATTTCTATAATGGCGAAAGGAAGTTTTTAACAATTATCATTCAATCCTGCATTTTAGCTCACTGAAGAAAAAGGGTATGGAAAAAACTTGTGAGAAAAGAAGAAAAAAATGGTAACCAGCCACGCACAGAGGAACGGACAGACGAACGAACGGACGGACGGACGGACGGACGAACGAACGGACGGACGGACGGACGGACGCAACAACCAGAATTCTTCATGGAACACAATTATTTGAAGGAATTTGAAAGAGGACCACCAAAGGAACATTCCTAAGAAATTTGGTAAAAATCCAGTCAATAGTTTCTGAGGAGAAGTTTTTTAAAGAAAAAAATTACAGACGCACGCACGGACGAAGGGACGGACGAACGGATGGACGGACGGACGACGGACACAATGCCATGACAATAGCTCGCTTGTTAAAGTGGCGTTAAACTCCAATACATCCAACCAACCAATAATCATTCAGTGATGACCGATTACAGTGCCTACAGCACTTTGATTTTAAAAGGAATTTGGTAGACAACCACCATAGAAACAATTTGGTAGACAACCACCATAGGAACTTACCTGCAAAACAACAATGAAATCCAATGAATAGTTTTAGAGAAGAAATTTTTCAAAGATTTTACTTTATACCATAAAAGGAAAATGAGTCTCCCATAAAAGCCATGTTTTTTGACAGATCATTTTTTTTTTTTTAAGGAATTCTGTAAACCTGTATCTAAGGAACATTCCTGCAAAATAATAATGCTATCCAAATAGCGGTTTGGGAGGAGAAGATTTTTAAAGGTTTTTTACTTTGGTTGCCATGGCAACCAGAATTCTTCATGGAACACAATTATTTGAAGGAATTTGAAAGAGGACCACCAAAGGAACATTCCTGTGAAATTTGGTAACAAGAGGGCCATGATGGCCCTGTATCGCTCCACTGGCTATTAAGTAAAAACACTACAAGCCAAACATTACAATATTCAGCAAATTGATTTCAAACACGAGGACATGCAAACATTTTTCTATCTAATCCTACGAGACAGTTGTGATCCATGGGCAAAGCCAATTTTGATCGCAAAGCTATAATTATTTGAATCCTGGTGGAGGTCCACAATATAAAGCTCCATACCAAATAATTCAGTTCTTGAATGTTATAAACAAGAAGATTTTCAAATTTTTCTCAATGAAAAGCCCTGTAAAAAAAATTAACATACGGATGGACGCACAACGGACAACGGGCCATAACATAAGCCTGCTGGCCTTCGGCCAGTGGAGGTAAAAAACTTGTCTAGCACCAATCATGTATCACTGCAGCTTGATAATCAAGGGAGGTAAATAGTAACGAACTTTATCTTTCATAAAAAGAGTTATTTCCCTTGATTAATGTTTAAATTGAAGTGACAATATTTTGAAGCCCATGTTAAACTTGCGATCCCTGGAATGAAGGCAATTTTGACCCCAGACCTACAATATGAAACTAGAATGTGTGGTTATAAACAAAAAGATTTTTTAATCTTGCCCAATAAAAAGTCATGTAAAACAAGTTTGCTAAATAAAAGGCCCTGTAAAATATGTGATCCATAACACAGGTTTATCAAGTTTTCACTATAAAAGCCAATGTAAAACTTGTGACCCCTGGTGTGGAGTCAAACTTGACCCCCAAAGTTAAAATTTGGGCCCTCTTGGTAGAGGCCCATTATATAAAGTTACATGCAAAATTTGGTAGCCCTAGGCCTAAATATGGCTATGTACAAGTAGATTATTAAAGTTTCCTTATATAAGACCATGTAGAACTTGTGACCCCCTGGGGTGGGGCTACATTTGACCCCCTGGGCTATAATTTGGGCACCCTTGATAGAGACCCCCTAGATAAAGCTAAATGCAAAATTTGATAGCCCTAGCCCTTATAGCTAGATGCGAAAGATTTTCCTATATAAGCCCGCCCATGTAAAACATGTTACCCCCCGGAGCGAAGTCAAATTTGACCCTCGGCTATAATTTGGACACCCTTGGTACAGGTCCACTAGATAAAGCTACATGCCAAATTTGGTCGCCCTAGGCCCCATGGCTAGGTCAAAGAAGAATTTTAAAGTTCTCCCTATATAAGCCCATGTAAAACTTGTTATATAAGCCCATGTAAAACTTGTTACCCCCGGGCAGGGCCTAATTTGACCCCAGGGCTATAATTTGAACAATCTTGGCAGAGGTCCACTAGATAAAGCTACATGCCAAATTTGGTAGCTCTAGGCCCTATGGCTAGGTAGAAGAGGAATTTTAAAGTTCTCCCTAAATAAGCCCATGTATAACTTGTAACCCCCGGGGCGGGGCCAATTTTGACCCCAGGGCTATAAATTGAAGAAACTTGGTAGAGGTCCACTAGATAAAGCTACATGCCAAATTTGGTAGCCCTTGGCCTTACGGTTTCAGACAAGAAGATTTTCAAAGATTTTCAAAATTTTTCAGTTTTGTTGCCATGGCAACCAGAGTTTTTGAAGGAATTAAATTCTTTCAAGAAATTCTGAAGAGGACCATGGCAGGATCATTTCTGTGAAGTTTCATCAAAATTGGATGGGTAGTTTCAGAGAAGAAGACGTTTTAAAAAAAAGTTAACGGACGGACGGACGGACGCACGACGGACAACAGGCCATGACATAAGCCCGCTGGCCTTCGGCCAGTGGAGCTAAAAATCCAGTCAATAGTTTCTGAGGAGAAGTTTTTTAAAGAAAAAGTTTACGGACGCACGCACGGACGAACGGACGAACGAATGGACGGACGGACAGACGGACGCACGACGGACATAATGCCATGACAATAGCTCGCTGGCCTTCGGCCAGTGGAGCTAAAAAGGACAAAATACTGGTAACCAGCATTTTCCTTTTCCTCAATGATTTCTAAATTTAAATAGACAAACCCAGTCATTTGAGCCTTGGTTAATTTCTTTTCTGCAAAATGAATACTTCCAATAAGAACAAGTCCCCAGTCATTTGAGCCTTGGTTAATTTCTTTTCTGCAAAACGAATACTTCCAATAAGAACAAGTACCCAGTCATTTGAGCCTTGGTTAATTTCTTTTCTGCAAAATGAATACTTACAATAAGAACAAGTCCCCAGTCATTTGAGCCTTGGTTAATTTCTTGTCTGCAAAATGAATACCTCCAATAAGAACAAGTCCCAAGTCATTTGAGCCTTGGTTAATTTCTTTTCTGCAAAATGAATACTTACAATAAGAACAAGTACCCAGTCATTTGAGCCTTGGTTAATTTCTTCTTTGCAAAATGAATACTTACAATAAGAACAAGTCCCCAGTCATTTGAGCCTTGGTTAATTTCTTTTCTGCAAAATGAATACCTCCAATAAGAACAAGTCCCCAGTCATTTGAGCCTTGGTTAATTTCTTTTCTGCAAAATGAATACTTACAATAAGAACAAGTACCCAGTCATTTGAGCCTTGGTTAATTTCTTCTCTGCAAAAAAAAATATTAACAATAAGAACAAGTACCCAGTCATTTGAGCCTTGGTTAATTTCTTTTTCTGCAAAATGAATACCTCCAATAAGAACAAGTCCCCAGTCATTTGAGCCTTGGTTAATTTCTTTTCTGCAAAATGAATACCTCCAATAAGAACAAGTCCCAAGTCATTTGAGCCTTGGTTAATTTCTTTTCTGCAAAATGAATACTTACAATAAGAACAAGTACCCAGTCATTTGAGCCTTGGTTAATTTCTTTTCTGCAAAATGAATACTTACAATAAGAACAAGTACCCAGTCATTTGAGCCTTGGTTAATTTCTTTTCTGCAAAATGAATACCTCCAATAAGAACAAGTCCCCAGTCATTTGAGCCTTGGTTAATTTCTTTTCTGCAAAATGAATACTTACAATAAGAACAAGTACCCAGTCATTTGAGCCTTGGTTAATTTCTTTTTCTGCAAAATGAATACTTACAATAAGAACAAGTCTAAAACTCTTGTCATCTGGTAAAAAGTTGAAGATTAATTGCTCTGAAGATCTTAACTAGTACTCACCCTGTGATGCAGATGGTTCCAAAGGTAAAGCCCAATCAGTACAAGAGGCAAACCAAGAGGCTTCTACCCCTATGCCATAATCTCCCGTTGGTAAAGTGTTAACTCTACGAAACAACAAAATTTTAGACTGGTCAATTCTGAAAGCATTTGCAGATTACAAATCTAATGTGGTTCATAATAATGATGTGACTTTTCTTTCATAGGATAGGAAACACTGTGGGAAAATGAGAAAATGCTGATTACCAACAGCTTTCTTCTTTTTGGTCCTTAACCCTTTACCAGACAATATTTTAGCCTTTTCTAAATTGAAAACTTTTGCATTTGACAAATTGAATGTTACTTAAAACATGAAATTTTTCATTTACTCTTCTTAGGGCAGAAAACATAGAGGTTACCAGCATTTTTTTCTTTTCCTATAATTTTTTTCGAAAGGCTTCTCCCTCATGGTCGTTAAAAGTCGGAATTGTGTGATATAGGGTTAAAGCATGGGACTGCTTGGTAAATGGGTAAGCTGTAACAAATCAAAAGCCTGAAGCATCCAAGCCAACATAAAATGCAAAAGAATCCGGGGGTCAATAAAATGTGATCATTAATTTGATTTGACAAATCCTCATTTCTCATGACCGGTTTTAATCAGACACAGATTTGGACAAGTTTTAGATGTCTGAGACATCCTCAATTAGATACCTACTTTATCATGTTATTACACTTCACCTCATCTAAATAAGCTGCCACTAAACATACCAGAGCTAAAGGAAATCCCTTGTTGTGGAAAAATTCTTTTTCTTTGATGTTTCCTCCAATTTCTTGTTTCCCATTTAGAGTCATAGCAATATTGAACAGAGGACAAGTAGTCAATAATTACAAAAAAGAGCAGTAACGTTATGGCTTTACCAAATGGCAACAAGAGGGCCATGATGGCCCTGAAGTCGCTCACCTGAGCCTTTTGATCAAACATGACCCATTTCCAATCTCTTCAGAGATATTAAGACAAACACTCTGACAAACACTCATTAGTATTGGGCTTACAAATATGGCCTCTAGAGTGCACACAAGCTTTTTCTAGAATTTGTCTCAGCGGCCTACTTGACATGTAGAAATTATCCAGACAAAGATTCCGACAAACTTTCATGAGTATTTGAGAGAAAATGTGGCCTGTGGGGTGTATAAAAGGTTTTTCCGAGATTTGACCTGGTGACCTAGTTTTTTATCCAACATGACCCATATTCATACTGGTCTAAGATATTATCAAGACAAACATTCAAAGCAAATTTCAAGATTATTGGACTGAAAATGTGGCCTCTAGAGCGTACACATGGTTTTTCAAGGATGAAACTTGGTGACCTAGTTTTTATTCCACGTGACCCATTTTCAAACTCATGCAAGATATCATCAAGACAAACATTCTAACAAAAGTTTAAAGAATACTGGACTGTAATTATAGTACAAAAGGTTTTTCCGAGATTTGACCTTGTGACCTAGTTTTTTATCCAACATGACCCATTTTCATACTAGGCTAAGAAATCATCAAGACAAACATCCTGACCGAATTTCAAGATTATTGGACTGAAAATGGGGCCTCTAGAGCTTAAATAAGGTTTTTCTAAGATTTGACCTGGTGACCTAGTTTTTGACCTGACATGACCCATTTTCAAACTCATCCAAGCTATCATCATGACAAACATTCTGACCAACTTTAAAGACCATTGGACTGAAAAATGGCTTCTGGAGCGTACACAAGGTTTTTCAAAGATTTGACCTAGTGACCTAGTTTTTGACCCCACATGGCCCACTTTTGAACTCATCTGCGATATTATCAAGACGAACATTCTGACCAAATTTCAAGGGTATTGGACAGTTAATGTGGCTTCTGGAGCATACACAAGGTTTTTTTAAGATTTGACCTAGTGACCTAGTTTTTTACCCAACATGGCCTGTTTTCAAATTTAACAAAGATATCATCAAGACAAACATTCTGACCAACTTTCAAGAGGTTTTGGACTGAAAATGTGGCCTCTAGAGCGTACACGAGGTTTTTCTAAGATTTGACCAGGTGACCTAGTTTTTGACCCTACATGGCCCGTTTTCTAAAGTCGTCCGAGATATCATCAAGACAAACATTCTGACCAACTTTCAAGAGTATTGGACTGAAAATGTGGCCTCTAGAGCGTACAGAAGGTTTTTCTAAGATTTGACCTGGTGACCTAGTTTTTGACCTGACATGGCCCATTTTCAATGTCATCGGAGATATCATTAAGACAAACATTCTGACCAACTTTCAGGAGTATTGGACTGAAAATATGGCCTCTAGAGCATACACAAGGTTTTTCTAAGATTTGACCTGGTGACCTAGTTTTTGACCCAACCAGGCCCATTTTCGAACTCGTCTGAGATATTATTAAGACAAACATTCTGACCAACTTTCAGGAGTATAGGACAGAAAATGTGGCCTCTAGAGCGTACACAAGATTTTTCTAAGATTTGACCTAGTGACCTAGTTTTTTACCCATTATGACCCATTTTCAAACCCATCTGAGATATTATCAAGGCAAACATTCTGACCAAGTTTCATGAGTATCGGACTGAAAATGTGGCCTCTAGAGCATACACAAAGTTTTTCTAAGATTTGACCTAGTGACTTAGTTTTTGACCCGACATGACCTATTTTCAAACTTGTCCGAGATATCATCAAGACAAACATTCTAACCAAGTTTCACAAGTATCGGACTTAAAATGTGGCCTCTAGAGTGTACACAAGGTAAAAGTTGACGACGCACGCCGGACACAGCACGATCACAATAGCTCACCATGAGCACTTCGTGCTCAGGTGAGCTAAAAAGACCAGCCCAAATTCTAAGCATTTGCAGACAACAAAATAAACATGACTCAAAAATTGAAATTTCTCGTTGGAAGGACAGAAAAACCTTGTGGGAAAAGGAGAAAATGCTGGCTGCCAGAATTTTCTCCTTTTCCCACAATATTTTCTAAAGGCTTTTTCTGTGTGGTAAAGGGGTATAGCATTCACTCCTTCCAAAATGAGAGGAAGCAGCCCCAAAGGGAGACAAAAAAGATTAAGAAAGCATTCAATCAGAGAATAACTGCATGAAAATAATTCCAAGACTGAAGACTGAGGAAATGACAAACTGATAGTTAATTAATGCGACAAGATTATGAGTACTTCTGAGGAGCACATTATATAGAACAATTCTATGCAGTTGGATCCTAATCTACACTGTCTGCATAAGCATTCATGTTCAGGTTTAGCACTGCAAGGATTAACCCTTTACCAGACGACAAAATTTTAGCCTCGTCCAAGTTGAAAGCATTTGTAAACGACAAATTCAATGTGGCTTAAATGCTGCAATTTTTCTTTAAGAGATAGTGAACATCATGGGAACAGGTGAAAATGCTGGTTACCAGCATTTTCTCCTTTTCCCACAATGATTTTAAAAAGCTTCTTTCTAGGGACGTTAAAAGTAACAATAACTACAACCATACAATATTTCATACTTGCCCAAATTAAAAGCACTTGCAGACACCAAATTAAGCATACCTCATGATAATGGAATCTATCTGTTACCCTCTAATGGCCCAGTAAAACCCAAAATATCAAAGCATGTGTCATAATACATTTAAATTAAATCATACCATTTAAAAGTATGGGAAATATTGTGGAGATGACAGTCTGTTATCGTGTGGTCTGGACATATGTTAGTTGCTGGCAGAAAAAAAGAATTTTAAAATCAGGCAAAAAGTAAACAAAAGACACAGCTACCTGGCAGGTTTTAACCTGGTTTTGAAACGGACTTCTCTGTCAGCGACTAACACTTGGACCGACCATACAATGACAGATTGTCATCTTCACAATAATTTCCATACTTTTAAATGGTGTGATATAAATTTAAATGCATTTAAACACCCGATTTGTTTACTTTTGGCCTTTATTGTTACTTTAATACACAATTCTGAAGTTTTAAAACCCTGAGAAAGAAGGCTTTTGAAAACATTGTAGGGAATGGAGAAAATGCTGGTAACCAGCATTTTCTCCATTTCCCTCAATGTCTTTTTTCTTGTTGTGGAAGAATAAAGTCATTTTAAAAAAAAAAAGTTGTTGTCTGCAACTGCTTTCAAATCAGACAAGACTAATATTTTGTTGTTTGGTAAAGAGTTAAAGGGGTAGAGAACATTGCAGCAGAAGGAGATGATTTGACTTTAAAAGTTAGAACAAATTATTGGACAAGCATAAAAAGCTGGTAATTTTCTCCTTAGTTAATGACATTTTCTACTTTGAATCCTAAAGGTTTCAAAAGTGTTCATTTAAAGGACTTGAAAACATGATATCATTTTATAAAGACTAAGTGGGATGAAATGACTGTAAAAAGATGTGGTGCGAGAAGAATAACATAAGACTAGACCCATGTTCTGGCTGATCTTATTCTCTACTTTGCGTAGATATAGGCATGGTTCATTACAGAATGATAAGAATTAACCCTCTGCCAAATGATCCCATACTTTAAAGACCCTGTGGAAGACGGGTTTTGGAAACATAGTAGGATAAGGAGAAAATACTAGGTACCAACATTTTCTTCTTTTTCTACAATGCTTTTAGCAAAGAATCCCATATTATGCCACAATGTAATTGGAGCCACAATGGAGTCATAATTTTGTCAGATCTACAGATGCCAGCAACGTAGATGGTTCTAAAGTCATGCTGTCTAGTAAAGAGTTAACTCTTCACCACAAGATCCCAAGTTTTAACAACCCTGTGGCAGAAGGCTTTTAAAAAAACATTGTGGGAAAAAGAGAAAATGCTGGTAACCTGCATTTTCTCCTTTTTCCACAATATTTTCCACCCTTTCAAACATTGAAACCATCCTTTGGGCAACATTTACTGCAAATCCTTTAAATTCAACAAATCCTTATATTTTGCTGTTTGGTAAAGAGTTCTATAGCCAGATTCACTCAAACCAGATCAATGGAAAATTTTACCATCATGTTCATAATTCACAAAATAGAGATACCATTTACGAGAATGTAAAGTGCACCTATTTCCTGCCCACCAATAATAAATGGATAAGTGGCCATTATTGAAATGAAATCCTTTTAACCCTTTAAAGTGCCTTTCACAGCTAGTTACCTTTGCAGCCAGCTCCACAGCCAGTGTGGATCAAGATTATACTGTACAAAATGTGCAGCCTGATCTTTGATCTACACTGCATGTTTTTGAATAAAAAACAACCTTAAAATTACTGATTATTGGTTTTATTTCTTGACTGAAAATGTCTAAGGGTTTATTCGGTGCCTCAAGAGTTGAGAATAATAAGTTAAATATTCCATCAGATTCTAACTTTGCCTGTGTGTCTAAAACCTAACACAGAATCAGAATAATAACAGGAATCAGGACCATCCTGGTTCACTGTATATGAATTATTTCAATGGGGGTTCAAACTTTACACTTGCACACTAGACAAAAGCATGTGGAAATAACACTGTGTAAGATATATGCAAAACAACTCAAATCCAAGTAAAAAATGATCGTATAGGAAGAAGACTTTCCAAAAAATCACAAGGAACAGAAGAAAATTCTGGAGAACAACATCATATCCTTTTTCCACAATGTTTTCTACCCTTTCAAAGACAAATCCCATTCTTAAACTCTTACCAAACAACATAATTTTAGACTTTTTAAAGTCGAAATCATTTGCAGACAACAAATTAAATGCGGCTTAACTTACCAGATTTGTCACTGAGAGAGTCGAAAATATTGCGGAAGAGAAAGAAAATGCTGGTTACCAGCATTTCTTTCTTTTGCCAAAATGTTTTCAAAAGCCTTATTCCTCTGGCAGTTCAAACATGGGACTGTTTGGTTAAGGTTGCTAATTCTTTAAATTTGGGCTGGTCTGAAATTTGTTGCCTGGTCAAGAGTTGAACAAGAGAGGACAATCAAAGAGGACTTTAAGAGACATTACTAGCCTTTATTATGCAAATGTGAGATTTTCCAGCTCTGGAGAAGTCTGACAGGTTTGTCGTATTTATTTGCATTTTTTACAAAATGCAGACAATAATAAACAATTAACATACACCATTTTCAGAACTGTCAATATGGTATATTGCCTGCTTCATTTAACCTGATCCTGACCTTGATGCTGAATATATAAGTAGGCATATAAATAGAACTCCGACTATTATTCGGGAAGTTATATACGCAGGAAGATACAAGTAAGCAACTAAATTTGCGCATACCACAGGAAATATTTCTTCAACCATTCA
Organism: Hippopus hippopus; assembly: GCA_946811185.2. NCBI lineage: Eukaryota > Metazoa > Mollusca > Bivalvia > Cardiida > Cardiidae > Hippopus > Hippopus hippopus. The sequence continues at coordinate 43,142,800 of OX328100.1, forward strand.
TGACATAATTATGGTGAAGGCATCCCTGTGCAAAGCCGAGGGTAAAAATAAAATTTTAATTTATGTCAATGATGTTTGGTCAGGTTACATGAAGTAGGCAATATCTCACAACTAATTCAAGCCAACATAAAAAGATTGACAAATTGAGATATTTATGAAATTTTAATGAGTGCCATCAGCAGCAGATGCATAAAAAAAACGCCCATATACAGAGAAAACTTCATCACCATCATTATTTCTCTTCGCCATGGAGCAAAAAGCCTTACCGAGAGCAGCCATTGGTTTTCCATCTTGTTTTTTTTTTGTGACTCTGCTGTATTATACTATGTAAAGAGTTTTTTTTCTACAACCCAACAACACATTTCACACTAACTCTGTAAGAAAAGTTTGACCCTTTCATGACCACTTTTTTGAAAAGTTGATAAGGAAAAAACAAGGGAAGCTCCAGCAACTTAATGGTCTTGTAAGTATTCTGCTCAGGAAGGGATTGTGGGACATGGTCTCATGTAACTCTTCACCACATGACAAATATGTAGACTTGTCCAAATTAAAAGCATTAAAAAGCAACAATTAAAATGTGGCTTAAATGATGGAATTTGTCTTTTATATGGTAAAGAAGATTCTGGGAAATGGAGAAAATGCCAATTACCAGCATTTTCTATAACCAGCATTTTCTCCTTTTCCCTAATGTTTTCAAAAGGCTTCTGTATCAGGATCATTAAAATTTGGGATTGTGTAGTATAGGGTTAATAAGAAAACCAAGCCATCAAAACACAAACAGGAGAGTTTGTCCTTTAACCTTTACTAGAGAATAAGTCTTTGGGAGCATTTGTCTCATTTTGTCTGAAGAGCACCGTATGCCAGTGCCAACAATTGGCTGCAGGTGCTTGATTTTAAGTGAAATTTTGAAGTTGAAAAAGGGGTATAACTGTGTCAAGAATACTTTGATGATTGCTTGCCCTTGTTATATGGGTTCCCAATTTGATAGTGAACAACTTCTCCAAGTTTGAAGTAAATATCTTCATTAATGATAGAGATATTATAAAATGTCAAACTTTTTGCACAATGCAGACGATTATGACACATACGAAGATGATACAGATGACGGCACCAGGACTATGACAATACCTCAAATTTTTCTTTAAAAAAGCCAAGATAAAAATGTGCCCTATTTCTTCATGTTCATGGAAGAATATTGTTCCCTCTCTGAACGATCTCTGGCAGAGTGCTGTTTTTCATTCCATTCCTGTACATGCTATTTTTAGAAGCCAATAAACACTAAAGAACGGATGCTGGAAGGATAGGGAAATATCTTTTTAAACATTACTTAAAATGTCATCAGAAACAATTGCTTGTAACAAGCAATAATAATTCCTTTTCACACAGAGTCCACAAAAGTTGTCAACTAAGGGGCAATTACACATGTTTTTGTACAACTTTAATGCTTGACCACAAAATCCCAAGTTTCAAAGACCTAAGGCTGAAGGCTATTGAAAACATTGTGGGAAAAGAGAAAATGCTGGTATCAGCATATTCTCCTTTTTCTACAATGTTTTCTACCCTTTGAGAGACAAATTCCATAATTGCAACCAAATCTAATTTTTCTTCTGCAAAAGATTTTAATTTGGACAAACATAAAATTTTGTCACCTGGTATAGGGTTAACCCTGTCTGTGGCATTTCCTGTCTGCAAACAAACCCTAGTTGTATCATACTGACATGAATTGGTAGTAGAAACTGGACTTACCTGCCTTCATCTTGGTCTACTATTCCTGATGAAGCAAACAGTTAAGTAGATCCTGAAATTATTAAAAGAAGTGATATAAATAGTTACCAGCCAATCAGTCTAAAAGTTAAAGAGGTCAAAAAAATAGCTGAAGGTATTCAGATTCTAAACTTCTTTTTTCAGGAAAATCTTTATTGTTGGTAAACATTAGATTTGTCTAACTCAGGACAATTCTAAAAGAATACCATTATCACAGATATCAGTGAAAATCTAGGTAGATATTACTCCTCGAACTCTGGAAAAATCTGTCTTTACTTTCCACTTATTACAAAACTAGCACAAGTAAAGATAAAAAAAAAAAACTGGTGTTATTCAAATTCTAAAACCATTTTTTCTTCAGCAAAATCCTATATTGTGGGTAAACATTAAAATTGTCATATCAGGACAACTCTAAGTGTGGAAAATGCTGATAACTAGCATTTTCTCCTTCTCCAACAACGTTTCCAAAAGTCGTCTTTCTCAAGGTCATTAAATGCTGTGATTATGTGGTGAAGGGTTGATTAATTACAAACAACAATTTGAAACTGGTAGGAATAAAAAGTAGATCTTTGATATGCTAGAAAACTCCGAATTGTGTGGTGAAGGCTTTAAAATCATTATTTATACTTAAGCTGATGGATAAATCCATTATAAATTTCTTGCGGAAAGAAAAAAAATCCAAATAGACCAGATCTATGGCAATTCATATCAGACGATGCCGATCAAGATCAGGCCGCATGTTGTGTGCTAGATCCTGATCTATGAAAAAAAAAAAATCAAATTTTCATAAATCCGCCCGATGATTGAAAGAACTGACAATGCCAAAATGGACATCGTGGCACACCCTTCCAGAGGGAATACATTTATTTGTTTCGCTTGATAGCAGATAAATGAAGCAAAACAAATGAATTTATTCCCTGTGTACCTTCATTGTTGCATCGTGAGGAACCGGGTTAACCCATCAAAATGCCAGCTGTAGAGAAAAAATTTTCTTTTAATATATGGGTCAACAAATGATGAACGTACAGATCACATCTAAAGTGTCGCATAGAGACCCAGCATAAATGACGAAAATGACGGCAATGCCACTAACCACCAGACTGTTCCCGCCAACATACGGCTTCACCAAAATTTCTGCTATTGCGTCCGTTGATAAATTCATTCAGTTTTCATTTCATTAATTGATGATGAAAAAAATCCTAACTAGTACCTGAAATGTGTAACTTTGTACAGTGAATAAGAGGTTTGGGTACGAGTAATTTACACTTTTCAACATGGCGTTTGATAATGTCGTCTGCATTTAATGACGGAAAAGAACATTAAGTGGCAAAAAGGATATCTTTTCGAAGAACCTAAATACCCTTATTGAAAGCAAATGAAATGGTTCACAACACTTAGAATGAGAAGGGAAACAATCAGAAACTTCTAAAGCGGAACCCAGAAATTAGAACAAAAATTCTACTAAGTAAAATGTTGAAATTTTTCATCGGTAGGTAGGTGGGATGTGTTCATATTTTGAAACCGCATTTTTCAATAATAAATCACAGTAAATTGTATTAAGTCTAAAAATATGTAATGTCAAGTCGAAAAAGTATTGATGGCCAGTAGTCGCTTTGAACAAATCAATTTTCAGCTGACGACTTTTAACATCTGTGTAAAAAAAACAAAACAGAAAATTCAACACAAATTATGCCTTGATAAAAGAGTAGTCACTGTCTACATTATGATAGCACAAATCTGGGTGCGTAAGTTGCGGAAAATGTAGATAAATACTAGACTACAGAGAACTCGCAGTCTAATCTTAGATTAACAATGTCCGCGCATCAGTGAGATTTTTCAGATAAAGATAATCCTTAGATCACCATTATACGATGAAAATGTATGAATTTGGCCTTCTTCTGGTAAATAACGATCGTTATGCTGCTCAAACTTTCAAAGAGCAAGTATTTCAATGTTTGTCATCCTCTCCACTCCAACAATTCATAGAACCCCTAAACCATTGGCAAAAACGAAGCTGTGTAACTAAAATAGTGTAGATCCTTGAAGATTAATCTGCAAAGAGAGTGCTGTCTGGTTTTAGATCTAACCCATCCGCTGCTACATTCTTGTTTTTTTTATGGCAGAAAGTCCTCACTGGCCACGGAAACGTATGTAAAGTCCTCAAAAAGTCTTTTTCGTTGGCAGGCAAAATATATTTTGAGCCCTCCAAAAATCGCTTCGTTGGCAGTTGAAAGATGCTTTCAAGTTCTTCCTCTTAAAAGGTATAGATATTCTTTTCGTGAGCGAGTACTTTTTGAGTTCTGAAAAGCATGTCCGTAGGCAGTTGAAATTTTATTTTGCAGTCCACAAAAATTCTCCTTATTGGCAGGCGAAATGTATAGGCCTATTGATTCCCCAAGAGTTTCTTCGTTTGCAGTAGAGAGGTATTTCAAGAGTTTTATGTTTTTTCTTTGACCTTGGAAATGCATTTTCGGTCCCCAAGAAAACGTATTGTTGGAAATGTATTTTGAGTCTCAAAAGCTTAGTTCGTTTGCCGTCCACGTAGGGTCTCTATGTCGGCACTGGAGGTGTATTTTCAGTTCTCAAGTAATCTCTTCATTAGATTCAACCCCTACCAAACATCCCGAGTTTTCAGGCCCTAAAGATGACGGCTTCTGACAACAATGTTTGAATATCACCCCAAAACACGAACTGCTTCAATTGGCCTTAGAATGCTAATTTTTAATAAAGTGGTTTTATCGTTATTAACTTTATGAATTTCGATGCTTTATATACAGACCTGTATGATGTTTTCTGTTACCGGCCTTTATCAGACAACGGTCATGGTAAATACCACTAAGAACTACTAAGAACCACTAAGATCTAGGAAGAAGCACCTCTTTAGTTTGTCAGTGCAATCTTTATCTGTTTTGTGTATACTTACGTTACATTTCAGTCTTGCAGGAAACAGGTTTTTCTTTTTTGGATTGGTACTATGGTTAATTGTTCTCCGTATTGTGTTCTCAAAAAAAGTTCTATTAATTGCTGATATGGTCTCTAGCACCTTATAATTTCATAACATCTTTTTGTCCAACTGAAAAGTTTAACAAAAATCCTATAATTCCCCCCCCCCCCCAAACGTTTCAAGGCCGGAAGCTTTAACAACGCATTTTGAGTATATGACTTATTCAACGCGATGAATTTATACGTCTTACTGCTTGAAATATGCTAGAATATCACGAGAAATTACGTGTGAGGTCTGATTACCTTCGTATGAAAAACATAACCAGGGTAGGTAACAATGTATTAGTGCCAAATTACGCAGTATCTTTGACATGATTTTTCTAGGAACTAGTTTAATTCTTGTAAAAGATTTCTCGGACTTTTACTGATCGATAATAAAGAAACAAAATAAAAGCAGTTTTATTGGCCAATACGCAAGTCTATTTTCTTATGATATCCACATTCCATGTGTTCCTTATTACTGAGAATGGGCGATTCTACCCCTTTAAAGACAATTTCATAATTTATGCAGCATCTAATTTACCGTCCGCAGATACTTTTAATTTGGACCGATCTGTAATGTTGTTGTTTGGTAAAGAGTTAAAGTACCGGTAAATAAAAAGATAACAAGAAGAAGAAGAAGAAGAAGGGAAAATAATAATAATAATAAATAATAATAATAAATAAATAAATCGAAAAAAATGAGTTTTGAATTTAATTCTGAATATCTCGTAAAATTTTGTATCATCAACAACAGCCTAAAAAGTATACTTAATAACCACACAATTCCCAGTGTTAACGACCCCAAGAAAAAAAAAGAGACTTTTCAAAACACTGTGGGAAAAGGAGAAAGGCTGGCATTCTGCATTTTCTCCTTTTACCACAATGTGTGCTACCCTTCCAAAGACAAGTTTCATAATTTGTAGCATTATAGCATTTATTTTGCCGTCTGCAAATACTTTTAATTTGGTCGGTCTGAAATTTATCATTTGGTAAAGAGTTAAAGTACCTGTAAATAAATACATATAGATATCTAAAAAAACACAAATAAATAGAGAAAAACTGGGTGAGTTTTGAAAAGATTTTCAGTTTTGAATTTCTTGTAGAATTTTGTATCACCAACAACAACCATAAAAGTATAATTAATTACCACACAATCCTGACTCCAAGAAAATAAACTTTTGAAAACACTGTGGGGAAAAAGAGGAAATGCTGGTAATCAACATTTTCTCCTCTTCCCACAATGTGTTCTACCCTTTCAAAGAAAAATTTGTGCAGCGTTTAATTTGTCGTTCTGCAAATACTTTCAATTTAAATCAGTCTAAAATTTTGTGGTTTGTTTTCAGTTAAAGGACCTGTAAATAAATAGATAACTAGTAAAGACTGAACGAAAAAAATACGAGTATATGATTAATAAAATAAAAGTTCTTAGTGGTTCTTAGTAGTTCTTTGAGGTTCTTAGTAGTTCTTAGTGGTTCTTAGTAGTTCTTAGTGGTTCTTAGTAGTTCTTAGTGGTATTTACCCTGACCCTCTGGAAGGTAAGGTAACACTTTTGTACATTTATAATATAGCTGTTAATTTCATATGAAAAGAAAAAATATATCTACATGCACATAAAGTGTGAAAGGTTTTTTTTTGGTGTGATAATTTCAACTAATTTTCATTATATTACACACTTCTATACAAAATTCAAATCAGAAGTACCTTTTTGTCATTGGAGTCATTTTAGTAATTAATGACGTTTTCAATGTTACGGCCTTGTCTGCTTTTTCCACGATAAAATCGTCAATAACTTTAGCGCACGTTCCAATATCAATCTTCGTGATTTCACGTGAAATGTTCTTTGACAACATGTCTGTGCTGTCTGGCTTTGGATAGTAGACCTTTGACTTCAAATAGCCCCAAAGGAAGAAGTTGCAAGGGTTTAGGTACAGGCTGTTCCCAGACCACGATATTTCGCAATCTTTTTCCTTCGGATATCGTCTCGATATTACCTTATCACGGAACGTATCGTTTTAAAAGTCTATCACAGTATTAGATGTGTGTGCCGGAGCACCATTCTGCATGAACGTGTTTTGCAGTGTATGGGACTTCTTTTCATGCACAGGACAACCTTGTTTATCAAAAGCGCTTGGTAGCGCTCGGAAGTAAACATGTCGTTAAAGAAACTGCACACCATACACTTAGTTTTTTACCGGAATGTAATTATATTGTGATAAATACGTGATATTGGAATGTGTGCTAAAGTGATTGACAAATGCATATTGCCATGGGTGGTCTGCATGGAAGGAGAAAAAAGGCCTTCATATAACGTCACTTATAACGTCAATAATTACTTAAATAACGCCAATGACAAAAAGGTACTTCTGATTTGAAATCTGTATAAAAGTCCGTGATGTAATGAAAATTGAATGAAAACATCACAAAAAAAAAAACCCTTACATGTTATATATATATATATATATAAAATCTCTTCCTCTGAAATTAAGAGCCATACATGTATTATAAATGTACAAAAGTGTTACCTTACTTTCCGGACATCCTGGATACAGGATAAAATCCTTAGGTAAAATAAAATCAAAGAAAATCTACAAAAACAGGCGCTTTTGCGTACGGCATAGATCAAGATTAGACTCCGCATATCGTGCTATCTGATCTCAAATCTATACCGTCCCCTTGTTTAGTCAAGGCAGTCCGCGCAGGCTAATCCGAAACGACACTCTCCGCTTAAATGTAATTTTCTGTTTTGCCCAAGTCTACTGAAGAACAGAATCTAATGTAATCGTAAAGTGCCGTCTCGGATTAGCCTGCGCGGACTGCGCAGGCTGATCCGAGACGACACTTTTACGCAAGTGTCCGAATACCCCTTTCCGCGTGTTGCAAGCCAAAATCATAATAACAATAAAGAGCCATGCTCTGTGAAAAGGGGTTTTAATGCATCAGCAAAAAATATGGACTCATGTCAGTTTACGCAGTCCGTGCAGGCTGACAGTGGTCGAAACTTTTTGCTAGTTGTAACTTTTCTGTATGTCCAGGGACCACTTTTCCTCCAGATTCAGTCAATCGTCAGACTAAATGGATTTAAAAGGTCCCTAATTATGAATTACTTGCTTGGTACAATTGATCACGGAGATGCATTATAGGCCGAGTAGAGTCCAAAATATCAAAGCAGGTGTCCTAATACATTTAAATTTAAATTATACCATTTAAAAGTACTGATAATAATGTGAAGATGACAGTCTGTTATTGTGTGGTCGGGCCATGTGTTAGTCGCTGGCAGATGGAAGAATTCTATGTCAGGCAAAAAGTAAACAAAAAACACAGCTACCTGGCAGGTTTTAACCCAGTTTTGAAATTAGTTTCTCTTTCAGCGACTAACACCGGGACCAACCGTACAGTGACAGATTGTCATCTTCACGACAGTTTCCCTACTTTTAAACGGAACGATATGAATTTAAATCCATTTAAACACCCGCTTTGTTTACTTTTGGCCTTTATTGTTACTTTAAGTCCTCTTTTGCCAGAGTATGGCTACATTAGGTGCAGAGCTGAAAGAGTGAAACTTTGTTCAGAGTCTGTTACGAAACATACGGAAACAAGTGTCAAAACAATGTCAGACCTTATGTCCATCGAGCCGTGTTGGCATTTTTGGATGTAGGAAGTTCTCAGTTTTTATCTTTTTCCAATATTGGTGAGGGAAGAAATTTGGCAGGAACAGCTTTATAAATCATTTTCTCGGATTATCAACTCTTCCAAAATCCCACAGTTCTAAACCTACAGCGCGGCGTCATTTTGTCCTTGACCACCTGCGTTATTTAGTCTTTAACAGATGAACACATTTTAGAAACATCCAAATTGACAGCATTTGCAGACAACGAATAAAATGTACTTAAAGTGATGGGATTTGTCTTTGAGGAGTAGAACATATTGTGATAAAAGGAGATAACGCTGGGTACAAGGCACACTGTAGTGCCCCAGTTTAGTACTGGTGAAACCCAGGAAAGACATGAATATTTAAAGAGTGGCCGTGATATAAGTGAATTTATCACAGAAAATATCCTCCGGCGGTGTATTAAACCCATGACTTATTTATAGTTAAAAGCGGCACGAAACACCGTCTAAAACTATTGAGATCCTAAGGTCTAAAAAAAAAAAGGCTATCCGTTTTTTAACCCGTAGAGTACCGAAAAAACCTAACAGACATTGTCAGTCTAGAAACAACACTTAAATGATTGCCTCAAGGTTGCTGTTACCCTGAATATCTCAGCAACGCCGACAGTGTAGATAAAAATTAGACTGCAATTTTGTGTGGTCTGATCTTGACCTCTTCTTGCCGCATATATATAGGCAACTATAGTTGTTAAGGCACCTAAGGGTCAATCTTTGCTTCTGTTTCCGACTGTACTACTTGGTTTTTAGGCTGACCCCTATCACGTGATTACTAAACCACTCACGTGGTTACTCATGGTGAGTACTCATTCAATGTTCAGGCGGGCGGAACTGTCTTTCCAACTAAAAGCCAAACTGACCCCCCCAAAAAATTAGGTAAGTCTCTGATACAATTGTAATCTTTAGATTTCTTTTTTCCATGAATCATGTGAATAAGAAAAGTATTATCTAGATCTGACATGGTCTATTTTTCCCATCGCGTATCTGTCAACATTAGCATCTTTGTGTTTGTCTCTCTTTGCTCCAGCCTCCAGATTTTCCTCTGAATGTGTTGCTCTAATACGCATATTATTGTAACTTTTTTTTGGAAACAAAGTTCTCGAATAACATGGAGATCGCAGACGTCATAGAAATAAAAAGAAAAAAACTGCTTGGTCATGGGTGGTTATCAGGGGAACAAGCTCAAAAAAGAGCCAATGTAATTTTGTTCCCTCAACACATCCGGGGAATTCGCGAGCTAGCTAGCGCCTTTATCAAGAAAAAAACAATAGGAAACAAATTTGCATATATGTCTCGAAGATTTTTGCAGGCCTATGAACATTTGTTAATCCAAAAAAGATTTGTTAATTTCTCGTGAACTTATGGCCTGGATGACCCCAACACACTAAACATTTAATGTGCCAATAACATTCACATAAAGGCGTAAATCTAGCTTAATTAATTAAAATAAAAGACTGCAAGGCCACGGCATGTCTGAAAGCATGTGATCGTGAACTCAAAATGAGAGGAGAATGGTCATTACAAAGCTGACACGAAAATGAGCTTTTTTTTTAAACATGACCAAAAAGATGCCTGAGTAGATTTCCTAAAATATTGGCCACGCCATGCTAGGTGAACAGTCTAGTCTGGTTGTTTGTTTTGTGTATGATACAGAATGCAATATTGTGCCAGCTTAAAATTAAAGGAAATAAATGTTTTCACATAAAATGAATTCATTCATCTTTAAAATCTGTAATTCTTTCAGAGGATTTGGCTAAATCAAATGATAACTTTGGCCTACATGGGGATGTGGATGTTGTTCCTTACCTCTGTTTTTGGTTTAGTTTTAGGTAAAGTACAGAACTAGAGCAACACACACAGATTATGGAAGGCAAAGCTGAGCTGACTTTTGAAAATTGAAACAGGTGATGTTGTACATTATACTAGTGTAAAAAGTACAGTTCCAGCAACTTCACATCCATGCCATGGACAGTTATTTCAAAACAAAGTGAGAAAAGTAGTGTTTTCTCATTGTTATCAATGATAACATGTGTCTAGCTATATTGATGATATCACAGGAACAAAACCAGCCAGTTAACTATCTGCCTGACAACAAAATCTCAGACTTATTCAATTTGAAAGCAGCAGCTGCTGCAGGTGACAAATCAATTTGAAAGCAGCTGCAGGTGACAAATCAATGTGACTCAAACATTGACACTTTCTCTTTAAATGTGTAGAAAACATTATATAATAATAATAACTTTATTAAGGAAAAAAGGCAGTATTGCCTATCACGCCACACAATATATATTTACAAAGTTTTACATGTCAGTGGTGGATATTGGTACAAAAAAAAAAAAACTTGAAAAAGAGGAGTAACTACTCTGAAGAAAAATAATTTTAGTTAATTATAGAAAAGGAAGAAAATAAAATAAACGACCCTCGTATTGTGTGGATACACATACATCTTAATTCTTTATCACACAATCCAGTTTTAAAGACCCTAATTAGGAAAGCTTTTAAAATCAGTGGGAAAAGGAGAAATGCTGGTAACCAGCATTTTCTCCTTTTCTTACAATATTTTCTACCCATTTTGAAACATGTTAAGCAAATATCGTCAAGTCCAAAATTTGGTCGTTTGGTAAAGGATTAAAGATAGCAGCGGCTTCCATGACAATAACATTACGTAACACAGTATCAATACCGGATAGGCAGCTTATCTAACAGCGAGACTCGGCTAACATTGGGAAACCTTGTAATAATCCAAATATTCACAGAAAATGAAAAAAAAAATGGTTATGGACATTAAAAAGAGGAAAGTTTTGTTTTCTTAAAAATTACTCAAATTTATTCTAAGTTAATTAAAGAACACTATATAAGCTCTCTGACTTCACTTGAGATGATTTTGACAATTCAAGACAAGGAAAGAAAATTCAAGGAATAGTTCACTTTTTAACTTGGGGAAATGTATTTTTCTTCTATATTGTATATAAACCATACTTGTAATTCTAAAGTTAAAAAAGTCCCTCTAATAAAATTTAGTTCATTTGAAAAAGCAAAAATTGAATTTTTGTCAACGCACTGATAATAATAAATAATTTTCAGTTCTTAAAATTGACAAAGTTATGAGCTTTTATCTACCAGGCCCCTTCATTGTATGTAAAAAAGAATGGTAAATTAGACAAATATCAGAATTTACATGGCCGTAAAAGTTGGCTATGCGGTATCTTTTGGTACAGGATTAATACCAGTTAAGTTGAAGGTAATCTTTAGTATTTACAACAATACTATCAAATGATTGCTTGTTTTGGCTTCACAGACTAATAAAACTTAGCTGTCTGTCTTGTGTTGACAAATGAATATTGGGTAAGTGATAGTAGTGGTTGGGAGAATTGTTTCACTCTATATATCTGATTACTATACTGTAAGGAAAGGCTTAGTCAGCATCCCACTGGAAATTGCTTGACTAAATTCTAGGCTAGTGATTGTATTGTTTAACACCATCTTCGACATTATATATAAAATCCTTTACCACACTGTCCTGACTTTTAATAACCCTGAGGTAGAATGCTTTTGAAAACATTCTGGGAAAAGGAGACAATGCTGATAACCAGCATTTTCTCTTTCCCACAATGTTTTACACACTTTTACAGAGAAATGCCATCATTTTCACCAAATTGAATTTGTTGTCTGCAAACCCTTTCAGTTTGAACAAGTCTGAAAATTTTATTAAGGGTAAAGTTACATTGCAGTTGCCAGTTCACCTAGCCATGTTTTCCTAGAGTTTCTCTTACCAATACTTTGCATGATATGGACGAGTGTAAACAAAGCGGGTGTTTAAATGCATTTAAATTTATATTATACCATTTAAAAGTATGGAAATTATTGTGAAGATGACAATCTGTAATTGTACGGTCTGTCCAAGTGTTAGTCGCTGACAGAGAAATTAATTTTAAAACTAGGTTTAAACCTGCCAGGTAGCTGTGTCTTTTGTTTACGTTTTGCCTGATTTTAAAGTTTTTTTTTTTGTCAGTGACTAACATATGGCCCAACCACACCATAACAGACTCATCTCCACAATATTTTCAATACTTTTAAATGGTTGATTTAAATTTAAATGTATTTCGACACCTGCTTTGATATTTTCGCCTTTACTGGGCCTATAAGTAATTTTTGGTCAGTCCAATCCAGAATAATGTTTTACCAAGCTTGTACAAAAACAGAATGAAGAACTGCAATACATGGATGTGTATTACAAAATGACCATTTGACATTGCAGTCATTTGCTCTTGCTGTGATTGAACGTTTCCAATACAAAGCATATGCCCTTTTACACAATATACATCAAAATCAGATTATAGGGGCCAAGATAGGCTGCCTGTTGCTCCATTAAGGGGCAAGATCTGGGTGGCATGCCCCTACTGAAATTAAAAATGCAGTTTGGATTCTCCTAGGACAATTCTAGCCGCTGTATTTAAATTCTAAAGATTGAGAATAAAAAACCATAAACCATCAACATAAAAGACCTACATCTACTTGCATTTTTTTTTATAGTCTAAGTCATATTATATGCAATTTCATTTTTGCCTCAAGGAAGACAATATTTAATATCTTCTGAAACAAATCTGTAACATATCTTTGCCAAAATAGGAAAGCTTAACAAAAAGTTAAGAGTTTACCCCTAGAGTGCGGAATAAACCAAATAGACACTTATTGTAGACCCAAATAAATGCAATTTGAATGTCCTTTTTGTCTAGAATGTTTTAGCAAAGCAGTCAGTGCCAATCCAAGATCAGACTGCATATTTCATGCAATCTGGTCTTGATCCATACTTGCTGCAAAAGCAACTACAGTTGTGAAAGGCGTATTAAGGGTTAATAAATGAAATCATTATGGCAAAAGGAAGAATTGCCTATTACAATAAGTTTTCTCCATTCAGCAACATGTTTTTAAGGATAGGGCACCCTAATCGGATTCGTGTAACATCACCTTTCATCGCACAGATTCGGCTAAGACTCGGGTAATCCGTAAACGATGAGGGGAACCAGCATCTATTGGCCGATCGATTATTGATTACCTGAGTCTTAGCCGAATCTGTATGTTTTTCGGCAATGAAAGGCGATGTTACAGGAATCTGCATTAGGGTGCCCTATCCTTAAAAGCATTCTGCTGCACAATGAAAAAAACTTGTCTAGAGGCAGTTACGGATTAAAGAAATGCTGGCTTCACAAACATGAAATTTTCTTCAGAAATATTTTTGTCAATGTCTTTCAAGGGATGTGTGCGTAGATTGATTTGCATAAATTGTTCAACCCAAACATTTCTGTCTGATTTGCATGAATTCAATATGACAGTCTAAGCATCATAATTATAGATCTAGACAAATTTAGGCAAGGAAGAAAACATTAACCCCTAACCCTGTGCCAGATGACAAAAATTTCAGAATGGTCTGTAATGGAAGCATTTACAGGCAACAAAATTAATTATTTATTTGTAGGTCGAATGATGTGATTTGTATATGAAAAGGTTGTAAACATTGTGGGAAAAGGAGAAAATGCTGGTTACCAGCATTTTCTCCTTTTCCCACAATATTTTCAAAAGCCACTTTATCTCTGGGTTGTTAAAACATTGGTTGGTTTGGTAAAGGGTTAAAGCATTATTTGAAAATAGACATTTTCAATTGGTAAACCCAACCCCTCCTTCAAAATTTCATGTTTGTTATTATTACAATCCATTTCACTATAGTCAAAACAACTATTTCACCTATCCATGCGTACCTAGAATTTCTTTCACCTGTAGGCCTATGCTGCAAAATGTTTACTTCAAACTACTGGCTGCTTTCCAACATAAATATCCTTCAATTCCAAACTATGCTCAGTGGTGAGAGAGGACTGAATCCTATGATAATGATTATCATCAATAATTTGCTGAGCTGGAATTTGATTTTGTGACCCCTGACTTATTTGTCCTGTGCCTTACCCACCAAGTTTCCACTCTACTCCATTATCTAGAACATTTCACAAAACATTGAACAGAATTATATCCTTGATCAGACTGCACTCTCTGTGTAATCTGCTGTTCCATCTGAACAGCTTAAAACTAACCGATTGATTGACTGTATAGTGTTTAACACCATTTTCAACATTATTTCAGTTATATCACGACGGCCAGTGCACCTATCCATGTTTTCCTGGAGTCTCTTTTTACCAGTAGTCCGCACAATATTCTTTCGAAGCCACTGGCTGCTTTTCCACATAACCATTGTCGAAACAATGGTCAGAGGTGGGAAAAACTAACCGAAAAAGTGCTTGTATTTCAAAGACTTAAAACTTTTCCACACAATCTCAAGTCTTAACAACCCAGACACAGAGGCTTTTTGAAAACATCGTGGGAAAAGGAGAAAATGCTGGTAACCCAGCATTTTCTCCTTTTCCCATAATGTTTTCTGTACCCTTTTAGACACAACCCCCACCATATTAATTGGAGTTATGTCTAATTTATTCTCTAGTTAATGCTTTTATTTTTTACAAGTTTAAAATTTTGTCATTTTGTAAAGACTTAGGTCATAAGAACACAGGGAGGACAACCTAATAATAATATTTGTATTTCATCAAATGAGAGTCTCAGTGGTTCTATGAAAGCCTTGATAATAAGTTTATGACCGGATTCTGACACCTTGTTACCCCCATTGAGCATAACAAAAAAAAAACAATGCAAAAGAAAAACAAAGTACTGGTATTATCTCATCGTCTCAACCCTCCATTCACTGACTGCAGTGATTTGAGATTTTTAATCTTGTTCCACCATCCACTAGATGACAAATTAGAATTACAGAATTAACCAGGCTGAAGATGTTTTATCCACACTCTGTGAAAAGGGGTTTTAGTGCATCTGTGCAGTCAACGCAGGCTGACCAGTCAAAACTTTTGTTAAATTTTTCTGCATGTCCTTTGACCATTCTACTTCTTGATTCAGACGGTTGTTAAACAAAATGTATTTTACAGATCCATAATTATGTAGTGACTTGCTTGGTTTAATGCATCACAGAGATGCCTAAAACCCCCTTTTGTAAGAGCATAGCTCGTTTGCAAAGGACAAATTGAATGCGGTTCAAATGATGGGATTTGTCTTTGAAAGGCTTAAAGATACTATTAGAAAAGAAGAAAATGAAGGTATCCAGCCCCTAAAAAAAGTTGTTTCACTCGGTTGCTTACACTTGAGAGTGTTTGGTAGACGGTTAGAAGTACTTGTTTCTAATTCTCTAAAGACCACCCAGTCCCATCATTTGCAAGTGAAAGCTTTAGACAAGAGCAGTACTATATTATCAGACAGTCTACTTTAACTCTTTACCAAACGACAAAATTGTAGACTTGTCCAAATTGAAAGCACTTGCAGACGACAAATAAATGGGACTCAAAAATTGAAATTTGTTTTGGGAAGGGTAGAAAACATTGTGGGAAAAGGAGAAAATGTTGGTTACCAGCATTTTCTCCTTTTCCCAGAATGTTTTTAAAAAGCTTCTTTCTCAGGGTCGTGAAAACCCAGGATTGTTTGGGAAAGGATTAAATTATGACAGCTACATTCACATTTCATTACACAATTATAATTTAGCTAATAGAGGTCAGTGTAGATCTAGATCAGACTGCATAAGGCTTACTGTGCAAACTGGTCTACACCATCTGCTATTTGGTTTGAAACTTTGACAGAAAAACCTCTTTGTTTGTAGAAGAACTGTACTTCTAGCCCTCAAAAAAAAATTATTCGTTTTGTGGTGAAAGTTATATGTATTGTGGAAAGTGAACAACAATTTTACACTTTACCACACAATGCCAAATAATGACCTTGAGAGAGAAGGCTTTGGAAACCTTTATGGGAAAAGGAGAAAATCCTGGTAACTATTTCTCTTTTTCCCACAGAATTTTCTGCCCATTTACACACAAATTCCACCATTTGAGCCACCTTTGTCATCTGCAAATGCTTTAAATTTGGTCAAGTCTAACATTTTCTATCTTTGATTAACCCTTTACCACACAATCCCAAGTTTTAACGACCCTGAGAGGTGAAAACATTGTGGAAAAAGGAGAAAATGCTGGTAACCAGCATTTTTTCCTTTTCCCACAATGTTTTCTAGACTATCTGATACCAATCCATCATGTGTGCTATATAAATTTTGTCATCTTTAAGTGCTTTCAAATTGGACCCGTCTAAAATATTGTCGTTTGGGAAAGAGTTAAGAAGAGTACCTCATTTGTGTGCCAATCCCCAGTTGCAGTTGCTTTTTCTGTGAAATTTCTAAGGGAAAAAAATGACCATAATTTTGTTAAAAATATTTAGATGGTTAACTGCATTTCTGGTATGGATTCCGCTTTTGATAGGTAACTAGTAGCTTGAATTTAAAGTCTTTACCAAACAAAAGAATTTTAGAACTTTCCAAATTGATACCATTTGTAGAAGACAAAATAAAATTGAATAAAAAAGTTGAAATTTGTTTTTGGAAGGGTAGAGGGAAAAGAAGAAAATGCTGGTTACCAGCATTTTTTCGTTTTCCCACAATGTTTTCAAAAGGCCTCTTCCCCAGGGTTGTTGAAACTCGAGATTGTGTGGAAAACAGTTACGGGTAAGTTAGTATCTTCAGTAATGACAGAGGGATAAGAAAAAGTAAAATTTTATGCACGACACAGACAACACCGAAGCTGTGACTGCACTACAAACATTCTCATCAGAAAAAGCCAAGCTGAATATGATTGTTATTTTCCAATGGCAAAAAGTGCCTTTCATTGCAGTGATGGATAATGGAGGTGAGAAGAGGAAATCAGACTTCTTTTATGACAAACTGGTCTTCAGGGACCATAATAAGCATGATTTGGTAGAATTGTCTGATAGTACAACTGCTACCACAGCAAAAACTAGATGTCTCTTTTCATCAAAAACAGACTTCTCCCCTTAACCCTTTACCATGCAACAAATTTTTAGACTTGTCCAAATTGTATTTGCAGACGGCAATTTATATGTGGCTCAAATGATTTAATTTTGTATTTGATATGGTAGAAAACCCTGTAGGAAAAGGAGAAAGTGCTAGTTACCAACATTTCCTCCTTTTCCCATAATGTTTTCAAAAGGCGTAAAGGTCTTTAAAACTCAGGATTGTGTGGTAAAGAGCCAAAGCTTCCTGATCTTTGTCAATAAAACTCTAGAAGATCAAGTGCATGTGACCTTGAACCCCTTACTGTGCCCTTACTGTTGGAGACTAGTATGTCTGGTACATCTGTTCTGCATTTCAACACTCGATATTGGAAAGGTGAGTTTCTTGAGATATTGAGCAGATGTGATTATGGTACCTGTGATGTTTTAACTCTAGCAGACAATCCCAACGTTTAACGACCCTGAGAAAGAATGCTTTTGAAAACATTGTGGAAAAGGAAAGAAAATGCTGGTAACCAGCATTTTCTCCTTTGCCTATAAAGTTCTCTAATCTTGCACAGGCAAATCCCATTGTTTTTGTGACATTCATTATGTCCTCTGCCAATGCTTTTTGGATCAGACTAAGATTATGTTGTGTGGTAAAGAGTTAACCTTTATTGTGACCTTGACCCTAGAGAATAGTATGCAGAGTCTTTCTTCTAAATGAGGACTCATCAAGTTGGAGATCTGTGTGAATTGTCTTTAAAATTGAACAATACTTTTTGATTTGGTAAAAAGCCAGTTACTCATTTCCTACTTAACTTGGCTCTCTTTAAACAAATTTTACCCTAAAGCAAATGTGTTTGGAAGTGGCATGTACCCCTGTGATATCAGATGCAAAAGTTACATACCTAGCTTTGAAATTTGATTAGATATAGACAGATGCAAGAGTTATATACCTTGCTATAATGATGCATCTGACAATTTGATAGATATAACAGATGCAAGATTTACATACCTTTCTGTATACATTTGACAGTTTGATAGATATAAGATGCTATAGTTACATACCTTTCTATATGCATTTGACAGTTTGATACATATACTTAGTTATAGATGCAAGAGTTACATACCTTTCTTCATGCATTTGACAGTTTGATAGGTATAACGGATGCAAGAGTTACATATCTTTCTATATGCATTTGAGTTTGATCGATATAACAGATGCAAGAGTTATGTACCTTGCTATTTGCATTTGATAAATTTGTAGATCTTTTCCATACTTAATGTTTTCTCTCACAATAGCTATTTTCATTTGCTCTTTTTCGTGTACAAGTGCAGCCCATAACTTTTTACCAGAAGACAAAATTCCATTTTGATAAAATTTAAAGCATTTGCAAATGACATTAGATATAATTAAAAGTCTGGAACTTGTCTGTGAATGGGTAGAAAACACTGTCGGAAACGGAGAAATTGCTTGTTGGTTACCAGCATTTTCTCCTTTTCCCACAATGTTTTCAAAAGCTTTCATCCTCAGGATTGAGACAACACTTGTTCTTTTATAGTCAAATAATTAAAAAGCAAAACTGAAAATCTTACCTTTCTATGGCATTTGTATAATGTGTGCTACGTTAATGAGTTGCTGCTATATACATGTATTTCCGAACTTGTTCTCAGTCCAAAGAAAGATTCACAAGCCAAACCAGAATGCAACACAGGATCACAAATAAATACACAACTTTTAACTCTAAAAATTTAATGTTTCAGACCTTTCTTGATTACATTTTTTTTCATCTTTTTCTTTTCAGTATACCAGTAATTAAAGACATTGTTTTGAATGTTTGTAAAGAGAAACAGATTAAGAAAAACTTCCTTTTCAACATACAAACTATGAATCAAAGTCAATCTTCTTGGTCTATTACCATTCTTATTTGCTTCTCTCAGAAGGAACAATTTATTAATGATGGTAAAACGGCAAGTAATAAATAGAGAAATTTGCCCTGTATCAATAAGCAATATAAGATAGTCAAATAACAAGTGTCTCACACAAAATACTCAAAGCAGATCAATACACAATTCTCCTGTTCATTTTTTTTTTCTTGCAAAGGTTCGTTTGCTTGTTTTTTCATGTATGCCACTTTCCACAATACATAATATCATAATGGCAACTAGTGTATATACCCAAGCTTTCGTTCTACTCGTACTACACATAAAATTCTTTCCAAGCAACTTTCTCCCATGTCCAAAGTTGACACAATGTTAAGCTGTGAGAAATGAATTCTGTTGCAATGATTATTAAAATCGAAAAGATAAGCCAAGTATAGATTCAAACTCACAACCCTTGGACTTTAAGCCCAATTCAATACCCACTGAGCTAGTAGGCATGGTTCTTGAGAAATAAAAAATATGAGTGGCACTCTGGAAAAAGAGTATTTAACCCTCATCCTGCGAAATAACTAAAATGAAATTTTCAATTTGATAGTAAAAACCCTAATATTGCTGTTTCAAAGTTATGTTTTAGGGAATGATATCACCTTCTCGGACAGTGTAGATCCAAGATTGCACATTCTGCAGTCTGATCTTGATCTACACTGTCCGCAAACCGTCTGTGAGTAGCACTTAGCAGCTTAAGGGTTAATGCATCTTCTCAATGCATTTTACCTAGCAGATTATGAATAATATACATGCAGATCCATCTTGTCTAAAAGCAAGGCAAAATCATGGGGTAAAATGGTACTTGGACTCGGAATAATTTACCAAAAGCAAAAAATTTCCAACCAATAATTGTCAGCCTGCAGGCTGACATAAATTGGTACTTTTTGCAGATGCATTAAACAACCTTTTCACAGAGCTTAACTCTTTAGCACACGAGAAAAATGTGGACTTGTCCACATTGAAAGCATTTTTACATAATTTGAATCTGACTCAAATGAGAAAATTTGCCTTTTACAGGCTAGGAAAGATTGTGGGAAAAGGAGAAAATGCTGGTTACCAGATTTTCTCCTTTTCCCACAATTTCTTTCAAAAGGCTTCCTCCTAAGGCTCGTTAAAAGTCAGGATTGTGTGGTAAAGAGTTAAGTCAAAACACGTGAGCCATGCTCTGTGAACAGGGGGGTTTAACGTATCTACAAAAAGTATCAACCTAGGTCAGCTTGTGCAGTCCTAGTAGGCTGACTAGGGTCGAAACTTTTTGATATTGGTCAATTTTCTTCATGTAAAAGGTCCAGTCTACCTCATGATTTAGTCGGATATAAGGCAAAATGGATTTAATGGATTAATGAGTATATGATGACTTACTTGGTACAATGTATCACTGAGATGTATCAAACCCCCTTTTGCCAAAGCGGAACTCAAATGAGTCATGCTCCGACAAAAGGGGGCTTCACCGTGATGCACGACACCAAGCAAGTCATTACAGTATTTTACATCCCTAAAACCTGTTGTGTATAACAAACTACTGAATGGTGAGGTACAAAGGTCCTTTGATATGCAGAAAATCAACCTAAATCAAAAAGTTTCGGTTCAGGTCAGCCTGCGCAGGCTGACCTTGGTCGATACTTTTTTGAAAGCATTAAGCCCCCTTTTCACAGAGCATGGCTCATATGTATTTTCAATGACCGATAATGTAAATTAATTTGTAAGCAAAATTTTATCCATATGAAAACACTTGGTTTCTCCTTTCGGTTCAAGCACAATCCAGAAAAACGAATGGTGAAATTCACCTTAGAATGAATAGGAAACATTGTTGGTAAAGACAAAAATGCAGGTTAAGCTACAAGCAGTTTCTCTTTTTCCCAGAATGTTTTCAAAAGGTGTCCTTTGCTGGTTCTTAAAGTAATACAATCCTCTGATAGAGGGTAACACTACGAAATAAATTACATGAAAAGTTTCAAGCCAATAGTAAAATCCAAAATGTTAAGATTGAAAATGTCTTCTTCTCTCAATGAGAAAATTATAATTGTATTGGACAGTGTGGATTCAAGATCAGCTGCACACTCTACAACTCATTAATTTTCACTTTGGAGCGTAACAATTAACCCTTTACCACACAATCCCATGACTGTTTTAACGGTAACCAGCACCTTCTTCTTTTACCACCATGTTTTCTACCCTTCCAAGAGCAAATTTCAAATTTTGAATGACATTCGTCATCTACAAATGCTTTCAATTCTGATATGTAAATTTTTGTTATGGTTTATAAATACAGCCACACATCTAGAAAGGTTCTTGTGCAAGAGGCTGTCAAGATATCTTGTGGTTACAATTTTTTTATTGAATCTTTGATTGATTATATTGTGTTCACCCTGCTTTCATTTTTGGATTTGACTGATCAAATTTCTCTAGGGTATTCTGCAGTGCCTTATTGCCAACTTAAATTCATCCACGTGTAAATGACTTAAAATTCATTTTGATTATACTTATATAGAAATTAGTATGTGTTGATTCCTGTTGTTGTATACAATGTTTGTATAAATATTCTTTGTAATGACGATGTACTTTGTACAAGTCAAACAATAAATGTTCTGTTCTGTTCATCATTATTTCAGTCATACCATGGTGACAGCTTACTTATTTGTGCATGTCCTGGATTTCACTTGTACTATGCTACGGCTCTTTGCCAATAAACACTTCCGCATAAAAACCCAGAGCCTAGAGTAAGGATTGAGCCAGGGGCCTCCAGCGTCTGTGTTGATCAACCATTCTTATGAACTTTGTCTAGTTCCCAATAATTCTCTAAATTTGAAAGTCAAACCAGTTCTGATTGGCTAAACTAATTGGTTCAGCTAAGCAGAAGTTGTGTTACTTTCAAAATCTAGAGTTAGACTTAGTGTGAAAGTAAGAAAAGTTGGTGAATACCAACCCAGGTTTTGAATCCTACACCTTTACCTCTAAGCTATGCAGGGCTGCATTACTGAACCTGTTATCAATTCATAAAGCCTAAAATTACAAAATTTTTCATCTTTAGCAATGAAGCAAACAAATTTTAGATCCCTGTAATTGTAGTCTAACTCATTACCACACAACACCAATTTTTAAGAATCCTAGAAAAATAACTTTTTGAAAACCTCGTGGGAAAAGGAGAAAATGCTAGTTCTCTACTTTGATAGACAATAATTATCATTTCAGCTACATTCCATTTGTCATTTGTATATGTTGTCAATTTCGATAAGTCTAAGATTTTATAGTAGAACATAACCTTTTCAGTGCCATAGGCCAGAGCATTGGCATTTGCTGATGGCATAGATAAAGATCAGACAGCACAGAACCTGCAATCTGATCTTTGACATAGAACTTCGACTTATTTAGTTAAGCCAATATGATAAAAATCATTATGAGTTTCAGTGGATTTTAATTTCAGTCATCATCAAAGGTTAGGTTTATATATTTGTCACTGCATCCTGAGTTTTAACAACCCCCGAGATAAAAACTTTTAGAAAACATTGTGGGGGAAAAGGAGAAAATGCTGGTAACCAGCATTTTTCTCCTTTTCCCCTAGTGTTTTCTACACAATCAAAGACAATTTCCATCACTTGAGTCACAGTTGAATTGTTGTCTGAAAATGCTTGCAATTTGGACAAGTTTACATTTTTGTGTTTAAGAGTTATATATTTGGCACTGAAGAAGTTAATTCATTTCTCTGTAGACACAATGTTTACATTTGTTACACTTTCACTGTCAATCATGAGCACTGAACCAATTCGACCTTCATCTATCAACTTTGTGGCAAGTGGGCACTCGACTACGAATAGGGTTATTTGTCATCAGACTCTACAATTTCCAATGTGTAATTTGCACAAAATAGCTCGACCCGCATTGTTGTTGATTTTGCACCATTTCTAATTTAACTCTTTATCAAACAATCCTGTGTCTTAACTCTTTACCAAAAAACAAAATTTTCCACCCGTCCAAATTGAAAGCATTTTGTAGTAAACAAGAAAAATTTGGCGTAAAGGATGGGATATGTCTACAAAGTATGGAAAACATTATGAAAAAAGGAGAAAATACTGGTAACCAGCATTTTCTCCTTTTTCAACATGGTTTCAAAAGGCTTCTTCCTCAAGGTCATTGAAACACAGGATTGTTACTTTGTTCAAGGGTTGACAACGCTGAGGACATTGAAAAAAAAAAACACTATGGTAAAAAAAGAAAATGCTGGTAACCAGCCTATCTTCTTTTTCTCATGATTTTTTCCACTCTCTCCAACTTTCATCACTGATGTCCCTTAACTTTCAAATTGTATGGTCTAGTATAATGTTAACCCTTTACCACACAATGCTGAAATTTAACCACACTGTGGAATAAGCCTTTTGATACGTTATTGTTGAAAAAGGAGAAAATGCTTGCAGCATTTTCTCCTTTTTCAACATTGTTTTCCACCCTATCAAGACAAATTCCATGTTTTGAGCCACATTTAAATTATCATCAGCAATTGCTTTCAATTTGGAAAAGTCTACATTTTTGCCAAGTGGTAAAGATTGCTAGGGAAAATGAATTGAAGGCCACAGTTGGAATAAGATTCTAGTCTGTACTCTTTTAACTCATTACCTAACGACAAAATTTTAGGTTTGTCCAAATCGAAAGCATTTGTAGACGACAAAATAAAAGTGACGGAAAATTTGAAATTTGATTTGTGAAGGGTAGAAAACATTGTGGGAAAAGGAGAAAATGCTGGTTACCAGCATTTTCTCCTTTTCCCACAATGTTTTCTAAAGGCTTCTTTCTCAGGGTCGTCAAAAGTAGGGATTGTGTGGTAATGGGTTAACTCTTCGCTACACAATCCAGAATTTATACAACCCTGATAAATAAAACTGTTGAAAACATTGAGGGAAAAGGAGAAAATGCTGGTTACCTACAATGTTACTACTATTTCAGACACAAATCCCATCTCTTAAGCTGCACTTGGTCCATCTTCTGCAAATGCTCTTATTTTGGACAAGTCTAAAATTTTGTCGATTGGTAAAAAGTTAAGGCTGTTTTTGCAAAATATCTAACAAAAACTGGATGGTATAGATTAAGATCAGATGGCAGTCTGATCTTTAATCTGTACCATCCAAAACAGTCATTAACTAGAAGTTATGTGCAGCATTTTAATGATTACCGGTAACTAATTACATTGCTGTTTTAACAATCCTGAAGAAGGGTCTTTTGAAACATTGCAGGAAAAGGAGAAATGCTGGTAACCAGCATTTTCTCATAATGTTTTCTACCATTTCAAAGAACTAAATTCTCTTTTTAGCCACATTTGATTTGTCATCTGCCAGTGCTTTCAATTTGGTGGAGTCCAAAATTTTGTCGTTTGTTAGTTACCAGATATCAGAAATATTGAAATCTCTTGTTGTTGTAAGAAAATGAACTCTTCTGTAGAAATCTGTGGGCAGAGCCTAAAAATTAAATCCTCTGAGAGTAAAATAGACAAAACTGGACATTTTCAGTCAAGAATAAAAATTACATTTTGCAATTTCAGTGCTGTATGATGAGGAATATCTGACAAAGCATACAGTATAGATCTGAGATCAGACTGCATATTCTGTGCAGTCTGATCTTGATCTACACTTCGTGCAGAAGTTGTAAAAGGCACTTTCAGAAATTGCTGATCTTTCTTCTGCTTCTTTAGTCCTTGATGGGGATTATCAGAGGGGCAGTGGTTTAGGCTTTCGATTTCTAAACAACAAGTCCTCCTTTAATTTCCATAAAATAGTGTACTTGAGCAAGCCACTGCATAGTCCCAGCTGAGTAAATATTGTTATTATCTTTCATTGTGGGAATTCTAGGAATATTCTGGAAAAAAGAGAAATTGCTGGCAAAAGGCAACATCTCCTTAACCTTCGAATTTGCAGCTGTTCATACATCAAAACTTTGTTTGTGATTTTATTCATAACGTATAGCTGAGCCTGGTGGAATGATGATAGTAATTGCGACAGGATTCATTCCAATCTCACCACTGATCATTGTTTCAACAATGGTTATGTGGAAAAAGCAGCCAGTGGCTCAGAAAAAATAATGTGCAAAGTACTGTTAAAATGAAAATCCAGGAAAGCATGTATAGGTGTACTGGCCACAACCATATTACTGGAATAATGTTGAAAATGGCATTAAACACCACACAATCAATCAGGCCATAGCATACAATTACATTTAAATGTCATCTACTGCAAATTTCCTTCAAAATTTTTAAGATTCAATATGAAGCTTAATCAACCACTTTTGATTGGCTATTTCAGTGTACAAGGAGGGTATTCAATTATAGTCAATAATTTAGGTTTAAAGTATGACTGTCACAGGCCAACCAATACCGGTTGCATTGTCAGTGATCAGTGAAAAATTCAAAGGGCCATAACTCTGCAGTCAACCCATCAAGATAATGAAAATCATAAGTGCACAAAGTTCCTAGGTTTATATGAATATTTACATTGAAAAGCTTGAAAACTGTACGAGGAAAAGAAGAGGCAATAGCCACAGAAGCTCCACTGGTCTATCATGGAATATCAAAATCTTCATAGCTTGATCATCTGACACCATTACTAAAAATAGCACATAGTCTCTATATCATATGTATTGTAACTATCACAGTATCGAAGGGATACGCCAATGTTCTTTTTTTTTTTGTAACAGTGGTCAATGATCAATCAATGAAAATTTTAATGTTCCGTGATAGATGGAGCTTCAAAGGCCTGTGGAAGAGGGCAAAAAATTGCGTCTACAGACTGAAAGACAAAATGATTCCAGTTTCACACCCCTCTAACTTTGATGTGGGGTTATGGTAAACTTTCTTACCCATTATCACACAAGTACAACTTTTTACACAAGTGTACTTTGGTTTCTGAAAACATTGTTGGAAAAGAAGCAATTGGTTGTAATAACGTTATTGCTCTTGAGTACCAACAACACTGGTATTTAGAGAATATATACATGTAATTTCTTTAGAATTTGTAGACCTCTACCCATCTAGACCTGTTTTTCCCTGGTATCATTTCGTAGGACAAAGATTAGATGGAACAAAAATCATGTAAGTCCTACTCTGTGAAAAGGGAGCTTAATGCATCTGCTAAAAACTGTTCAGGTCTACCTGCGCAGGCTAACCTTGGTCGAAACATTTTGCTATTGTTGAATTTTATGTATGGCAAAGGACCAGCCCACCTCATGATTGAGCCAGTTGTTAGACAAAATTGATGTTAGGGATTCATAATTATGTAAGTATTATGTACATGTAGTAATAATAAATATTCGCTTAATGCATCACAGAGATGCATTAAACCCCCATTTGCCAGAGTGCAGCTCATTCAAGTTGTTTATCATCTTCACCATCCAGTATTTCATGAGACAGCCTTGCAGAGTTACGCCTAGAATATCCGACATTTGCACTTGTTTACTCAATGAAAATGTCCCTTTTGTTGGACTGTCAATAAATACAACAGAAATTGATCCAGTTTTCTACTATTTATTTTGTCTACATGGTATTCTACTGACAGACTGTTCTACCACATTAAATTTTATGAGGCAAGGATATGTATAAAACAACAAAGTGCAGTTCTCATAAAAAACAAGAGCTTCGCAGAGCGGCGCATATACGCCCGAAGGGGCTTGTCAGTGAAATGGGTTAAAGTAAAGGATGTACTGTGAAAGAACAAGGCACTGGACAGTTAGGGATCACATAATTATGAGACAAAGAAGTTATTTGTTCTTCTGTACAGCACTTCTCCTCAGTTTGATCTATGCACCTGTGAAATATCATTTTTACACCTCTAATAGTTTTTGAGTTATGCTCCTGACAAAATTTAAGTAAGAAAAACATCAAAGGGCAATAACTCCTAAACTATAGGGCCAAAAGTTATAGCTCTAAAACACTGCACTTCTCCTCAGTGTCATCTATCAACCTGTAAAGTTTCAGTTTTATATCTCATGTAGTTTTCGAGTTATGCACTAGACAAAATTTGAGTAAGAAAAACAAATACTGTAAAAATGAAGATCAAAGTGGAATTACTCAAAATCCGCGCTTGGTAGAGTTATTGTTCTTGCGCACTGTACTCCGTACATGCATACCAAGTTTGAAGTTGTTCTGACTTGAGATGACAAAGTTATATTCCGGACAAGCACTAAAAGCTGTAAAAATGACTATCAAAGGGAAATAACTCAAAGACAGCACGAGGTAGAGTTACAATTCTTGCACACTGCACTTCCAAATATTGCAACAAATAAGCATACCATATTTAAAGTCAGTTCCTACTTAAGATGAGTTATATTCCGGACAAGCAAAAAATGCTATAAAAAAAATGAAGATCAAAGGGGAACAACTCAAAATTCATGCTAGGAAGAGTTATGGTTCTTGTGCACTGCACTCCGTAATTTTTCAACAATCATGCATATCAAATTTGAAGATGTTCAGACTAGAGATGATGAAGTTGTATTCCGGACAAGCAGAAAATGCTGTAACAATGACGATCAAAGGGAAATAACTCAAAGACAGCACGAGGTAGAGTTATGGTTCTTTCGCAATGCACTCCGTATTATTGCAACAAACACAAATGCCAAGTTTCAAGTCAATCGGACTGGAGATGACAAAGTTATGCTTCGGACAATGGACTGGATGCTGCCCACCCGCCCGTACGCCATGAGTGATCCCATAATACGTCCCGTTTTCGGCGGGCGTATAAAAAGAAAGGTGAGATGAAATATCCTATTCTACCAAAACAAATAGTGATTGCTTAACACCATTTTAAGCATCTCGCAGACTGACCAGTTTTCTTAAAAATTATTGTGGCAAAAGGAGAAATTGCTTGCAACAATGCAACAAGATCAGGTTACTTGCTTAGTCATCTTAGAAGAAAATCTTGTTGAGTTTCTGTCAAAAGAAGTCAAGTTTATATGAGCTTTGCTCTGTAAAAGGGGGCTAAATGCATTTGCAAAAAGTTTCGACCCATGTCAGCCTTCAGTCAGTACAGGCTGACATGGATAGAAACTTTTCCCCATATGTCAATTTTCTGCATGGCAAAGGACCATTCTACCTCTAGATGCAGTTGATTGTCAGAAAAAATGGACTAAATAAATCCATGATTGTGATGACTTGCTTGGTAAAATGTATCATGGAGTTGCATTAAGCCCCCTTTTGCCAGAACATGGCTCCTATACATTTGACACTGAAAAAGTTAAGGAGGTAACCAGTTAAACAGAGACTGAACCTTATCAACCATGCATCTTTCAAAATAAATGTAAATAGGGAAAACTATTTTACTTTTCTCTGGTTATAAGTTTAGCCACATTCTCTGTGGTATAAAGACAAGCCAATTAGCTTGATTTTACCTCCGCTTTATGGTTTTCAATGGAAAGATCCATTCAGGTATAGTTTGCAGATAAGGTAGAAGAGCAGTGAAAATACATTAATGAAATAAAAAAAAAAATCAGCTGGTCATGTAATCTGTTCTGTCAAAACTCAGGATTTCATGGGAAGAAACGGGGAGCCATAGCAAATTAAAAAAAAACTTATTCCATCACTCAAAAAAAAAAAAAACCAATTTCTTTCCGCCAGTCTATTTCATAAGCATGTGCTTATTACTTATTAATTAGCATACATGGTGAATTCTGGTTCATTTGAAACGTGATAATCAAATTCAAATGCAAAGAAGAACACACAGAATACACACAAATCACAACCTTTTTAACCCTTTTAACCAGAAACAAAAGTTCATACTTGTCCAAACTGAAAGCATTTGCTTATGACTAATTAAATGTGGCTCAAATGGAATGATTAGCTTGTTTTACAAAACAAGGTAGGAAAAGGAGAAAATGTTGGTTATTAGCACCTGCAGATAACAAATATGACTCAAATGAAGTAATTTGCTTGTGACAGGACAGAAAACAAAGTTGGAAAAAGGAGAAAATGCTGGTTATAAGTAATTTCTCCTTTTCTGACAATGTTTTCTAAAGCTTCTTTCTTCTGTGTCATTACAACTCTGGATTGTGTGGTAAAGGCATTAACAAAGCATAATTTCAAAGTAAATAAGAAAATTGCTGAAATGCTACTTCATCCTTCCTTCACTTACAATTAACTTTTTACCAAATGAAAAAAGTTTAAGACTAGTCCAAACTGACACCATTTTGCAGACGACAAAATAAGTGTGACTCAAAAATTAAAATTTGTCTTAAAAAGGGTAGAAAACATTGTGGGAAAAGGAGAAAATGCTGGTTACCAGCATTTTCTCCTTTTCCCACAATGTTTTCATAAGGCTTCTTTCTTAGGGTCGTAAAAGTCGGGATTGTATGGTAAAGAGTTAAAAGAAAACCTTTTTGGGGTTAAAACAAAACATTTCTTTTAAAAAAAGCACTTGAGTACGACAATCAATAGACAGTCAACTTCTACTAGTACTTCTAAATATAAACCATGCATTGTGAAAAAGGTGTTTAATGCATCTGCGAAAAGTATCAACCCAGGTCGGCCTGTGCAGTCCACACAAGCTGATCAGTGTCAGCTTTATGCTATTGGTAAATTTTCTGCATATCAAAGGACCATTCTACCTCATGATTTATTAAGTTGTTAGACAATATGAATTTTACGGATCCATACTTATGTGAAGACTTGCTTGGAATTTTCTATCACTGAGATGCATTAAACCCCCTTTTCCCAGACCATGACTCGTATGTTAATGTTCCCTAGCAAGCTATCCTCTCTTAAAGATGCCCGTCTACAGCCGGTGAGCAAAAACGCTGTTAAATTTTGAACAATTTAGAATCGTACAGAAATCAGTCCTTTGTGTAAACATGGATAAATTACTGACATATATGGTGTAATTGAAAAAAAGAAACACGGAGATTCGTATTAGAAACCGAACATTGTGACAGAATGCATGATCATCATATGAATCTACCCAAGTGTGTAACGGATATATCGAAATCTTCGATTCAAAAACCGGAAACTACGAGTCTGTTTACATGGAAGGCTGCAACTCAGCGAAATGCATTTTCTATCGACCGTAATCTAAGCAACCTTGCAACCATCAGGCGCAATATTTGGCATGAAGATATGAGAATGACTATAGTTTGATAAAATAAAGACAAAATGAGTTAAAACTGGCTGAAAATGAGTATAAGGGCCTCTTTAACTGTATATGTTAATCTTGTCCAAACTGAAAGCAAAAATTGAAGTGTTCACTCAAACACTGAAATTCCTTTCTGGAATGGTAAAAAAAATCGTGGGAAAAGGAGAAAATGCTGGTAAGTACCATTTTCTCCTTTTCCCCACAGTGTTTCCAGGTTTTCCTGTTTACTGTCATAAAAACTCTGGATTGTTTGGTAGGAATTGGATTAAACGTGTTTATAATATACATATATACAGTCAAATTTCAGTAGCTCAAAAACTTTTGGGACTGGGTAATTTGTTTGAAATATCAGTAGTCTGAAGGATCCATATTTCAGAAAAAGTGGTCCGTGGACAAGCTACATGTATCTCATTACATCTTTATAGCTCTTGTATTTGGAAATATCACTCTGAACACACTACATATCTTTGTCATTTACCTGTTACATATCCAAAATTAATTTTATTAGCAAAAACTAACTAGAGCTGTCACTGAATGTGACTTAATACCCCCGCCAGCGCTTTGACAGAAACAGGCAATTTAACAAAAAATTTTCTAAGTTCAAGGGGAGATTACCCTTGAATCATAGGGAGTAGATGATTGAAAACTGTGTCTTGCAAAACTTCAGTATACGATCAATGTATCAACAAACTTTCAATACAATAGCAGCAAAACTGTAGGAGGGGTTCGCGACAAAATTACTAGTATTTTGTACACAGACGGACACACGGACGGACGAACGGACAGACAGACAGGCTGATTCCAGTATACCCCCGAAAACATTCGTTTTGCAGGGGTATAAAAAAAAGAAAAACAAGAAAACGTAAATTTATTTAGCAACACTTAACATCATCTCATATCTATTCTAACTCATATCACTGTTACATGTGTGGATTAAGATCAAAGTTGCGGTAAATAAATCCTGCTATGTTGGAAAGCAATACACTTCATATGGCATTGAATGACTTGTCCCACTAATTTATCTCAACAACTTAGAAAAACCAAAAATAAAGACATAGCAATAATTCAATCATGGAGAGAAAATCTCTCATAATTTATGCAAATGTGTATATTTCTCAGTAAGTGTTAAAAACAAGAGCACTACATGCAGGTGCCAATACTCGGCTTCAGTCGCTTTATTTTCAGTGAAAATTCAATGTCCAAAAAGGGAAAAAACAGTGTCAAAAATACTTTGATGATTACCTGCCCATGTTGTATGGGTTCCCTTTTGATAGTGAACAACTTGTCCAAGTTGAAAGTAATATCTTTAGTAATGACAGTGATCTTATAAAATGTCAAAGCCTTTGAAAATGTCGAAGTTTTTGATGACAATGCAGATGACGCAAGGGCTGTGACAATACATCAATGTTTCTTTGAAAACAGCAGAACTAACAGACACCACATCCATGATTTGACAGACAATTACCAGCAATTTCAATTAACAAATACATGTATAGGTCTGAAAAACAACAACTTGCAGCTGACTAACCCTTTGTTCAACTTCTGCCAGCTAAAATACATAGGAATAGGAATGACAGGACCATGATATGTGTACGAAAGTTCCAATTACACAGTATGAGAGGTTTCCAAGGTTGAACAAAATGAACAAAATAGAGAATTTGCTGGGACCAAGATATTGTTACAGCCTTCTTTGGTGTTCAATATTACCTACATTTGAGCCACCGAAATTTGACTGTACCTGTAGAGAGTATTTGATGTTCAAAAAAGTTTTTGAAGCTATAACATGAAAAAGATGATTGAAAAAAAAAAGAAAAAAAAATCAAATGATTTTGAAAGATATGAGAAATCTGTCTACATGAGACAATTCTGTACTAAATGATATGTATAAATGAGGGCAAAAGCATTATAATTTCAACAAGTCATGAAAGGTTTACATCTTTAAAATTTGATATCCATAAAAATTGGTTACAATTTCCTGATTGTACAAAACTAGTGACAGCTGGAACACTCTATGAAGAAAACTTGTCCTTTTGTGGCATCATTTTCTGTTTACTGAAAGAAATTAAAAAAAAATATATATGCTTATAGTCAGATCTAACAACCAAGAGATATCAGGAATTTGATGCATTCTGGCCAAGCCGACATCTTACAACAGTCACAACAAACCTAAAGTCAATTCATATCAAGCTAAAAACAACACTCTATGTGATTTTGCTGAACCACCCTTCTGTCAAGAACTATTCAGAGAGGGGACAGTTGTCCTATAAACTTGCAGACATAAGAAACATTTTGAAATCTAGAGTGATACATGTATTAATTCCAAAATAAATTACAAAGTCCAATCTGTGTACATTATGATGTGATATTTTTTTTTATTCGATGGGACAATGTCCCAGAATCGATACCTTGGCAGAACACTGCAGTGTAGATCAAGATCAGGCTACAAAAATGAACATTACATCTAAATTTTGTATCATTTTCCAAGTTATTCTAGCTAAAATGGCAGCCTTACATTTATCTCATATTAGCCTACATGTACATAATAAAATACCCGTAGGCCTTAAACATATTGCCACATTCAAATTTTTAAGTAAAGTTCTTTGTAGAAAGAAGAGAAATTACTTGCTAAGAGCAGTTTCTCTTCTGTCATAGTGTTTTCAACTTTTCACAATGTATTCATGTATCAAACCTGTACTTATATTGATCTTCTAACATTTCCAAAAGTTTCCTGCTGCCAATCTGTTTCAGATGTAAATTGTTAACTCTTCTCTAAATGATAAATTTAAGACTCTACACAGATGAAAGCACCTGCAGATGACAATTGGAAATACTGGTAAAACGTAGTTGAAGTTCTGTAAAAGGTTAGAAAACATACAGAGTTGTTTAAACAGTGGATTTTTTTTGTAAAGGTTAAAAAGAACAGCAAGATCATAACTACCTTCTTTTAGTGGAGTTTTAGGCCTGTCTGACTGTGTTAGGTTTTCTTTGGAATGAGAAAATTTTTTCGGTGAATCAAATCGTCTTGGAGCACTCTTCTCTTCCAGTTTTCTAATGGTCTGTTTCTGCTTTGCAACTTGCGCTCTCAACTGCATGGTTTCCTGGATAAAAATCGGTCACATTAAATTCGTGGTCTGCAAATGTATTCAATATTTATGCATAATTAAAAAAAAAAAAGATAAAAAAAAAAAAAAAAAAAAAAAAAAAAAAAAAAAAAAAAAAACATGTATGGTGAAGGTTTAACCCTTTATCAAATGACAAAATTTTAAACTGGTCCAAAGTAAAAGTTTTTGAAGATAACAAATAAAACTAGAGCTGTCACTGAATGTGACTTAATACCCCCGCCAGTGCTTTGACAGAAATAGGCAATTTAACAAAAAATTTTCTAAGTTCAAGGGGAGATTACCCTGGAATCATAGGGAGTAGATGATTGAAAATTGCACTTCAGTATATGATCAATGTATCAACAAACTTTCAATACACTAGCAGCAAAACTGTAGGAGGAGTTCGCGACAAAATTACTAGTATTTTGTACACACGAACAGAAACACGGACGGACGGACAGACAGGCTGATTCCAGTATACCCCCGAAAACATTCGTTTTGCGGGGGTATAATGATATATGTACACATGATTGGATTTGTATCAGAAAGGGTAGAAAACATTGAAAAAAAAAAAAAAAAAAAAAAAAAAAACTGGATTGTGTGGTAAAGGATTATTTGAACTTTCATCAGTATTTTAGTTATGTCACAGCAGCCAAAGCACTTAGTCTATGCATTTCTGGATGTTATTCAGCTTAATTGGAACTACAGTGAACATTTTTTCCAAGGCACTGGCTGCTTTCCCACGAAACCGAAATTCAAAACTATGTTCAGCTATGAATATTTCAACTCTGAGAGTGCCCATCACATTTTTTTTGTTTGGTTTTTGCAAACAGTGTAGATCAAGATCAGACTGCACCAAACATGCAGCCTAATCTTGCATCACCACTGTCTGTTAAGCAAGGATATTCAGGCCCTCAAAGAAACTAGAACTGTTGCAAAAGATGACTTGAGCCTTTACCACAGAGAGGCGAATTTGAATGACTCTAATTGTGGTGACTTTTGAAAACATTGTGGGAAAAAAAGAAAATGTTGATAACCAGCATTTTCTCCTTTTCCAACAATGTTTTCTACCCTTTGAAAGAAGAATGTCATCATTACCGTAATACATTTACATAATTTGTTGTTCGCAAATGCTTTCAATTTGGACAGGTGTAGAATTTCTTGTTTGGTAAAGAGCTTATTATGCCAAAGTACTTTGACAGAGATGACCAACATTAATTGATTGATTAATTCAATGGTGTTTTGTGCTGCTTTCACCATTATTTCAGTCATAATCTCAGCAACAGCTAACATATGCATGTATGTCCTAGGTTTCACCAGTACTAGGCTATGGCTCTAGGATATCTTGCCTAAAGACACTGTTTCCAAAGGGGCTCAAACCATGGTCTTCTGGTTATAAGCTCTACACTTTACTACTTGGCCACTCAGGACCCTTGATGACAGACATTAATAACTAACATGCAACATGAACTAAAATGTCTAAGTTTCAGGGGTATAAATTTATGTTTGATACACAAATACATATAAAAATATTCTAGCAAATGGAGGCATTGCTAGTTACAATCAAATATTCCTTTTACCACATGTTTCATTAAAAAAAAAAAAAAAAAAAAAAAAAGGCAGTTTGCTGCCAGATGCAAAAAGTCAATTGCAATAGGTTGATGAAAGTGAATTTTTGCAAGACTGAAAGTAACACATCAATAGTTACATTCTTAAGGGTGGAATTGTCCTCCTTGAGTTTCATGATATGTTTGATTTTCTGTTTCTGATTCTGATGTCCAAGAAGATGGGCGTAGTCGGCGGACAATTTATCCATCTCCGCCTGTGTATTCTTGTTCAGCCCTGAAACAAATATACAAAACATAAAAAACAAATAACACAAACACAGATTTTTGTTTATTTAAATTCAAGTGCTCTCCTTGCCTAAGACACAGTTTAACCTATCTTGGAAAGTACATTCTTTAAGCAAACTACCATTTTAAGAGATCATTTTCATTCTACATCCCATGTTACTATCAACATAATTATGCTTGCATTAATAGACCATCTGTTGCAACAGACCATCATTCTAATTTCTTATTACCCTTTGGCAGTCTTTAAATACAGGTTAAACTGTAGCTCAGTTTGATTCTCCTTATCAGGGAAAAATCGAATTAAATACCAAACTAATTCCAGTCATTGTGAATTCAGTGTTTTTCTGTCATGGTCTTTGTTTGTATGGAGCTACACTGGTTACCAAAATTAATTCTATCATATCATGGCTGCTAAAGCACCTGTCCACACATTTGCAAGTACCTTGCACAATTTTCTTTCCAAGTCATCAGTTGCTTTCCATAATAAAGATCTTCTATACATTGTTAAGCCTTGAGAGTGAAATGAATCCGTTGGCAATGACTATCAAAAATCTTCAAAACAGTCTGTTTGAGCTGAGATCTGATTTTACGACCTCTGGATTCCTAGTTCTGTATGATACCAACTGAGTTATGACACTTGGCTTATAGTAACTAACAAACCAAAACATGACCATTGATATCAAGGAGAAATATCAGAATTAAGATTCAACATGGCAAACTTCACACTCATTGATTGTTGAGTGGGTTATATTATAAGGTATGCTCTGGTAAAAAGGGGTTTAATGCAAACCATGGTGCATCAAACCAAGTGAGTCATCATATAATAGTGGATCCATAAATTCTGTTTTGTCTAACAACCAACTGAAGCAAGAGGTAGAATGGTCCCTGGATATGCAGAAAATCAACCATAGCATGTCAGCCGGCGTGGACTGCACCGGGTGACCTGGGTCAATATTTTTTGCAGATGCATTAAACCTTCTTTTCACAGAGTATGGCTCATATCTAACCATCATTCAGTCAATTGGGACTTGTAAAATAATACAACTAAATACAGATATACCTAGAAGTGCTTGCTTCTCCAACTCAAAGGCATTAATCTGCTCTATAAATGGCTCTACTTTGGCTTGCAGTTCTTCATACAGGGTTCTGTATCTAGACAGCAAGATATTCACAGACATTATAACACTATAGTGATTGACGGTGACCACAGTAAGTTAACCCTCAGGCTGCTAAGCGCCACTCACTGACCTTTTGCAGACAGCATAGATCAAGATTAATTTCAAAGAACATGCAGTCTGATCTTGGATCTACACTCTCCGATAAGGCTACATCATTCCTCCAAAATATGCCTTTGAGATAACAAAATTTGGGTTATTACTATAGACTTGAAAGTTTCATTTCTTTTATTTAGCAGGATAAGGGTTAACTCATTTATAACTCTTTAGACAAACTTGCATCTAAAAACCTTGACTCTTTACAACACGACAAAAATGTACACTTCTCCAAATTAAAAGCATTTGCAGACCACAATTCAAATGTGGCTCAGATGATGTAATTTGTCTTTGATAGTGTAGAAAACATTGCAGGAAAAAGAGAAAATGCTGGTTACCTGCATTTTCTCCTCTTTCCACAATATTTTAAAAGGCCTCTTTCTCAAGGTTGTTATAACTCAAGATTGTGTGGTAATGGGTTAAAAAATCTGATTTGTTGAATACAGATAATAAACAGGAATTAAATTTAACACATGAATTAAGTTGCTTAGTTTTCCTTGGGTCCACTAAGTCCTGGAATTTCAAATATTCTTCAAAATAGTTCAGTCAGTCAATTAGTTGTATTAATTAACCCTTTACCCAACAATCCCTGGTTTTCATGACCCAGAGAAACAAGCCTTCTGAAAACATTGTGGGAAAAGGAGAAAATGCTGGTAACCAGCATTTTCTCCTTTTCCTACAATGTTTTCTACCTTTCCCAAAACAAATTTCAATTCTTGAGTCACATTAATTTTGCCGTCTGCAAATGCTTCCAATTTGGACTAGTCTAAAATTGTCGTTTGGTAAAGAGTTAAAAGTTGTTAGGTTCAGCCTTCAAAATGAGATGACATATACATGTACCACACTTATTCAAGTTAGCTCTTTGACCAGACAACAGAACTTTAGACTAGTCCAAATTCATATCACTTGCACAAGACAAATTAATCCTTAAAACCCTGGAACCAGCTTCAGTTGTTCTTGCAGACAGTGTAGATCAAGATCAGACTGCACAGAATGTGCAGACTGATCTCAGATTTACCCCAACCGCTACAGCGTTTGATATACTGGAAACAACCTTGAAATAAGAATAGGCTGTATTTCCTAATTAAAGGACCGAATCATTATTTCAGTCCTTTACAGTTAAATGTGGGTCAAAGGATGGGATGTCTCATGTCCCTTCAGTCATGAAAACACAGGAATGCTTATTAAGAGGTTTATTAGATAATTTTGTACCTCGCAAGTTCTTCCTCTACCAGACTAGAAGCACTGGCAGTTTGCTTGGTTTTCTCTTCACTTTCCCTGAAATACAAAGGGTACAGCATGACTTTTGAGTCTCCTTCTAACATGAAGTATGTATGATTATTCATTTGATCCTGAGAAACTTAACTCTTTCCCAAACCAGAAAACTTTAGACATGTACAAATTTAAAAACTTTGCTGACAGCAAACTGAATGATGGTAAAACAGTTAAATTTGTCCATGAAAGAGTAGAAAACCTTGTAGGAAAGGGAGAAAATGCTTTTTACCTGCATTTTCCTCTTTCCCTAAAATGTTTTCAAAAGCCTTTTTTCCTCATGGGTCATTAAAACTCAAATTAGCGTGGTTAAGAGTTAATAAACTAAATTTTTTTAGTTTTGTGGACTGCAAAGAGCAAAAGATTAAGGCTGTACAGTACATACTGATCTAGAAACTACACTATCTGTTACTATGTGACAAGTTCCAGCCAAAAACAATGTTAGAAATTGCAAATTTTGTGGATTATTTCACATCAGAGTATGTCCCTATGCTTTATTAGACTATTAAACGTTAAGGATAAACAAAGTTAACTCTTTACCATATAATCCCAAAGTTTAATGACCCTTAACAAGATAGCTTTTGAAAACATTGTGGCAAAAGGAGAAAATGCTGGTAACCAGCATTTTCTCCTTTTCCCACAATATTTTCTACCCTTCCCAAACTAGTTTTCAATTTTTGAATCACAGTTAATTTTGTGCGTCTGCAAATGCTTTTAATTTGGATAAGTCTAAAAATTTAGTTCTTGATAAAGAGTTAAGTGAAATTGTGGACCAATTCTGGTTGCTCATATGCATGAATGAATATTGACGTTTCATGATGCATCAAAAGCTGAGGTTGCTTAGCGTGTATGGCATCATTAACTCTTTACCATACGAGAAAAATTTAGACTGGTCCCGATTGCAAGCACATGCAGACGACAAAATGAATGCGACTCAAAAGATGACAGGGAAGAAAACATTGTGTTTCCAAAAGGCTACTTTCTCAGGATCGTTTAAAGTCGGGATTGTGTGGTTACGGCTTAACATGTAGTGCATTGGTGATTAGACAACACTGACAAAGGTTACTAAATGCGAGCCCTCAGACTTTAAAAAGATATAGACAAAAAGTCTAATTGAGCAGTAGTAACTGTTCTTCCACCTTTTGTCTCAAAACTCTGTTTAACCCTTTACCGCACAATGCTGAGGTTTAATAATCGTTACCAAGAAAACTTTTGAAAACATTGTGAAAAAAGAAGAAAATGCTGGTAACCAGCATTATCTTCTTTTCCCACAATTTTTTCTACCCTTTTAACCCTTAGAATGCTGAATTAATGAAATGGACCTTTTCTATGAGTCAAAACAGCCCAAATACATGTACAATGTATCGGTGTTTCAAGGTTGTTAGGGCCAGAATATGTTACAAAGTAGTGGACAGAGTAGATCCAAGATCAGACTGCACATCCTGTGAAGTCTGATCTTCATCTACACTGTTCACAAAAACAACTTCAGTTAGTTCCAGCTCTTTAAGGGTTAAGGACAATAGCAATTGTGTGAGCCAGATTTGATTTGTCATATGCCAATGATGTGAATTTGGACCAGGTCAAAATTTTGCTACTTGGTAGAGTTAAATTAATTTGGACTCATCCAGCATGAAAGCTCTGGCAGTGAATGTGGTTTAGATGACAATATATCTTGATTGGGTAGTGAACACTGTGAGAATAGAAGAAAATACTTCAAGCATTTAAAACCTTAAAAATGGCGTAAACATACTAATTGTTGATGGTAAATTCTTATATGTAACCTGTTAGTTGTTAGCAACTTACTAGTATGCATCCACCACCTTTTAGCAAGATATTAGTAAAAAATGAAAACCCTTTCAAGTCAATTCAGCATATTGGGACAAGGAGAGAAAACAATTATCCACTCAAGAAAACTGTATTCCATAAAAAGTTTACTTCCATTCACAGAAGGCAGGTTATTATTTTGCTGGTGTTCAAAATAGGGTAAATCCAGCAAAACTCGGACAGCGTCAATATTCGGACATCGGGGGGAAAAACAGGATATTACTGGCATTCCACAGCTTGAAACTTCTCAACAATTAGCCTACCCTGTTTATTAAGCAAATCTCATAGCTACAGAGTCTTAACTAAGCAACGGTTATGTTTATACATAAAGAAATGACGTAACACCTTCTTTCTTTCATAGGGGTCCGTAGTTTGACTCCTGTCACCCGTAGACTATATATTGTAAACAAGGGATTTAACTGTATGCAGTCCGTTACTCACCCCCGGTTACAAAACACAACGTATCTTTTCTACCCCATCAGTTATTCTCCTATTTTTTTCTACAGCTGAGAGCTAAAACATTTTTCTACCAGAAAAACACAACTGTTTGTCAGTGGCTAATGCAGTCTGGCTGATACATTCGCTCGAACTTGTAAACTCGCTCAAAAATCTGCGCCATTGACACGGGTTCGTACATCCGTTTTCAAGATATAAAATGCGCTTTAGATCCAATGAAACGCAGCATTAGCGGCACCCACCCTTTAAACATGTTTGAAAATACTACTGACCTATAGTCTTTATCTTCAATAACAACGAAACGCCTCAGAATTCGTTGAATTTGTGATCCACATTCTTATTTCGAACAGCTGCAGCCATCTTCTGTCATGTGACATTGTTTGGAATGAGAAATTTCATCGGTTGATATGTACTAACAGTCATGAATTCAACCAATGAAATTTCGTACAGCTGCTCACACCTTTTTGTCACGTGACAGTACGGTGACACTGTTTGGAACTAGAAATTTCATTGGTTTATATGCGTGAACGTCAGTACCGAGTGTACGAACCCGTGTCAATGGCGAAGACTTTTGAGCGAGTTTACAAGTTCGAGCGAATGTATCAGCCAGACTGCATTAGCCACTGACAAACAGTTGTGTTTTTCTGGTAGAAAAATGTTTTAGCTCTCAGCTGTAGAAAAAATTAGGAGAATAACTGATGGGGTAGAAAAGATACGTTGTTTTTTTGTAACCTGGGGCGAGTAACGGGCTGCATACAGTTAAATCCCTTGTTTTAGTCTATGGGTGACAGGAGTCAAACTACGGACCCCTATGCTTTCTTTCTGACACAAACAAAAACTTCCAATGGCCGAATCGTTCAAACCGAGGTATATGCCAGACTTTTACATGGTTGTTTGGGACTGTACATAAAAAAAAAATCTAAAGAATTAAATAGAAAGCTACTTATAGATCTGAAAAAAAAAAAAAAAAAAAAAAAAAAAAGTCATTAAAAGAATAAATGAAAATCTTCATTAGAAATATTAGGAAAAAATTGAAGTGTCCGAAGATCAACAATCTTTTCGATAAGTCGTTCAAAGTCAGACAAGTAGAAAAATGTGAATTCAATAGAAAAGTGCCACCTGAAGAATGGATCTGTCAATTTAAAAAGAGAGAGAGAAAAAAAAAAGAAGTTGTGTATAAGTGTTTTTTGAAACAAAAAATTCCAACTGTTCTTTCTCTACTTAGTAACAATATTTTCTACAGAGAGTGTAACGGGCGAGGCTTTAGAAGCTCAAAAGGGAAAAAGAGGCAAGGGGGCGGGGCGGGGCGGGGCGCTGTAGAGGAAAGCAAAATGTCTGCTTTTACCTTTTCCCTGAGATTTGTTTTAAGACATAAGAAGATGTAGCTTTGGAAAACCTTGTTGGAAAAGGTAAAATTGCTCGTAACCATGGAAAAGTTCATGTCCGAACTTATATGATGGTATGTCCCAAGTTTTACGATACTGTCCGAATTATGCTGTTTTGCACAAGAGTGCATTTTCTCCCGTTTTTTTCGGAATGATTTTGACTTAATCCTTGTTTCAGCTCTTAAATATGAAACTGTAATGAACAAATTACTAAGGGAGGTCACCCGACGATGACTCTCCCCAAGTTCAAGCTCTTAGCAAAGTTTTATGTGAGCATCAATGATTTTTGTCAGACTTTTGCCGGATTTACCCCACAACACAAAGCCTTTGAGCAACGCTGTTAAAAGGGGCTCAACACATCTACAGAAAGTATCAACTCTGTCAGCCTGTGCAGTCCGGGCAGGGTGACATTGGTCAAACATTATTCGATTTGTAAATTTTCTGCATGTCTAAGGACCATTCTACCACTCAGGATTCAGTTGGGTGTTTGATTTTATGGATCCATAATTATGTGATGACTTGCATGGTACAGATGCATTACTGAGAAGCATTAAACCTCCTTTTGCCAAAATGCAAGATATTTACTGTAATATTTTGAACTCCTCCCTGTTTTGCTAGTTGACAGTGTATCAAATGATAAATTAAAAAAAAAACATGACCAACTTAAAAGTGCTTGAAGATAACAAATGAAGTTCAAAAAATTATTTTGTCCTTGAAATGGTAGAAAAGGTTGTGGAAAAAGGAGAAATTGCAGAGTACAAAAAAATTTTTCCTCTTCCAATCAATGGTTGTTAAAACATCAGATTGGAGAAGGGCTGATATCTAAATAGTATGAAAGTAAGTCATAAATAACAAACCTGTCATATATTAGAAATAGCCTAAGGAAGGTTAGTGGGTGCTAAAAGGGGAAAAGTGTGGATTTGCCAAGCATGTTTCCCATTGCAATCATAAACATGTACTTTGAAGCAAAATGTACAAGCTTTCAAATTTCACAATACTAAAGCTGAATTTTCAATCCATAAAGTAATTATTCTTAAACATTTAACAGATGGTCTGTATGAGTGACATGCCTATGAAATTCATCATTACTTCATGTATCTATCTTTACTCCTGCAAGTAATGAAAGAAATGTCAACTCTAAAAATAAAAATTTCCTTTACACTAATTCTTATCTATATGTTTTAAGTTTCTGGATGATTAAAAATGTATTTACAACGCTTTTCCCCTTTCAGATCTACAAGTGCAAGCACCAGAGGGAGTTAAAAAAAAAAAAGAATACTCAATACTGCTAAACAACACACACATACAGGAATCTCATATTTTTTTTTTTCCATATGTCTTTCTATTTTTTAGAACCAGGAAAATGGATAATTTTTTAACATGTATTTTTGAATGGGAAACAAGCTGACAAACTAAGCATCTGTGTCTCACCTAGAAGAGGCTGATTTACGACTATGAGATATCTTGTACCCAGTGTGTGTTACACTGACCAATTTGTCATACAGGAAACTATTATACCTGGTATAAAAACATCAACCAATTGGCAGCTATGTATGAGCCATGCTCTTGAAAAAGGGGGCTTAATGCATCACCGTGATACATGATACCAGCCCAAGTCATCACATAATTATGGATCCATAATAGTCACTTTTTGAACAAATAATTTGATCATGAGGTAGACTGGTCCTTTGACTTACAGAAAATTGACCAATATCGAAAAGTTTCGGCCCAGGTCAGCCTGTGTGGACTGAGCAGGCTGACTTGGGTCAATACTTTTCGCAAATGCATTAAGCCCCCTTTTCAGAGCACGGCTCATACATATATATGAGCCATGCTCTGAAAAAAGGGGGTTTACCACTTCTCTGTGATGCATGTAACCATGCTCGTCATATAATTATGGATCCATAAAATTCATTTAGCCAAACAATCAACTGAATCCTGAGGCAAAATGGTCCTTTGACGAGCAGAAAATTTACAAACAGCAGAAATTTTTTACCTATGTTGGCCTGTGCAAACTGACATTCGTCAACACTTTCTGTCGATGCATTAAACCCGCTTTTCAGAGCATAGCTCATATGTTAGATATTGTATTCAAGGCTTTCCTGGACTGTATAGATTTGTTAGATAATACACAAAGTTCTCCTTGGTCTAAACTCTTATTAACCCTTTACCACATGATGAAATTTTAGACCTGACCGAACTGAAAGCAATTGAAGTCAACAATTTAA
Organism: Hippopus hippopus; assembly: GCA_946811185.2. Taxonomy (NCBI): domain Eukaryota; kingdom Metazoa; phylum Mollusca; class Bivalvia; order Cardiida; family Cardiidae; genus Hippopus; species Hippopus hippopus. Next base: position 43,186,516 of record OX328100.1, read on the forward strand.
ATGTAGCTCAAATGATGATTTCTGTTTTTGATAGGGTAGAAAACGTGGGAAAGGGAGAAAATGCTGGTTACCAGCATTTTCTCCTTTTCCCACAATGTTTTCAAAAGCCTTCCTTCCCAGAGTCGTGAAAACCAGAGATTGTTTAGTAAAGGGTTAACAAAAAGTACATAAAGTAGGAACACAGAAACTATATAACATATCATTTATCTACGTTTCATTCAGAATAATTAAAAAAAATTTCATCACATAACAACCCTTGAATTTGGTGTAAAATACCCTTTAGAATTCTTGTAATCTCACACATTATGAGATGTGTATGGTGTGATGTGATTGGTTAAGACATATAAACCTTATCTCTCAAACATTGTTGACCTGTCAGCAGAAAGGTCAAAATTGATGATTGCCATGATCCTATAATTAATTTTATCTTTATTGTTACATTTAGCTTGTTGAAGAACAATTACATGAAGCTCATGTAGATGTGTTTTGCTATATGCCATTGTCAGGTTCTGAATTTATTGTGGCAAATGTTTAAACTGCTTAAAATGAGCAAGTTTCGCATTTATCAGTAGGTTTTCTTCTTTCAACATCAAGCAATCAGTTATCTAATACATGTACAGTGTTCCCACCGAAATTTTTATTTTGGGGTTTTGTACCCCCTGCAATTGAAAAATGGGGGTATAAGAAAAAAAAAAAAAAAAAAAAAAAAAAAAAATGGGGGTACAAATTTAGAAAAACTAGTAGATCTATGCCTACAACTCTAAATCGTTTTCTTAAATGCCCCTTTCTCTTTCAGGTGAAGAAAAATCATATAGATCTACTAAGTGAATGTCCATTTTTACATGTAACTAACAGTAAAAGAATTGTTTGGCAACGTGTTAACTAGTAGTCTTTATGCTCATCTTTTGACATGCCTTTTGTACAACAGAGTCAATGCTGAAGTCTGGCTGGTGACTACTGTACTTAATATGAATTCTGTTTTCTACATTTTGAATGGTTCTATGACTACTGTACCTTGCTTGCTTATGGGAAGCCGAATTCTGAAATCCGAAAGCTTCCAAAGTACAACGTTTCTGAGCCATTACCCAATTTTAGTTTACAGATGAAAGGCGTTGACGTCGACAAAACGCTTTTTCATAGACTGTGTTAAAGAAAGGAGAGCTGAGTTACGGATAATTTTTGGAAACAAACGAGTCCCAGTCTGCAATTATTGATCACAACGATAAAGACCGAGTACGCCGATCATGTAAATGTTCTAAAAACAGAAAGGTGGAAATCCCATATTTTCCCTGATGATTTACATTTTCCGAAAATCACTTTTACATGAGCCGTTCTACGCAAGCATTCCCCCCCCCCCATCTTCATATTTTTTGTGCGTGATTTCATGTATAGGTTTGTAATTTTGTACGTTTTTCATTTCATTTATACGTGTTTCACGCATGTCTTTGCGTGATTGGGAACTCTGATGTATATTCTATATTATGTGTAGTCAGAGTTAATAGTTAAATATAGTATAATACAGAACTTCAAGTGGCTTTGCAGACAGGTAAATATCAAGATTAGCCGGCACAGAGCTGGCAATCCAACTGAATGCATACTGTCTAACATTTTTTCTAGTCTGAAAATTTCTTTTAGTTCATTTATTTCACATAAGATCACAGTCATGATCACTGAAAGACAACACTTTTTTAAGTGCATTTTAGAAAACCATGTTTGAAAACATTTTGGCAAAAGGAGAAATTGCTTGTTACAAGCAATTTCTCCTTTTGCCAAAATGTTTTCACATGTATTTACCCTTTACTAAACAAGAAAATTTTGGGCTTGACCAAACTGAAAGTATTTGCAGATGACAAAATAAAAGTAGCTCAAACGATGATTTCATCAATGGGAGAGAAAACATAGTGGGAAAAGGAGAAAAAGCTGGTTATTAGAATTTTCTCCTTTCCCCCCATATTTTCAAAAGCCGTCTTTCCCAGGGTCATTACAAACTGGGACTGTGTGGTAAAGGATTAAAAATTGATTGATGCTCAATATCCAGGAAGATGATTTAAAAGTTGTCTCTGGTAGAGGACATGTTAATCCATACTGCAGTTAACAGTACCTTATACTGCAGGGTTAAAATTACCCAACCCAGTCTACAATCTATGCAAGCCTTGATCCATAATTTACAATATCAAATTTTGTACCAATAAACCACCCACCTTGTAGCTGCTTCTACCCTTTCAGTGAGGTCAACAATCTCCTTGGCTGAAGCTGTCAGTTCAGAGTCCAAGTCTTCACATCTTAGCTGTAGTTCTTCATACTCATCACATTTCCTAGTTCAGATAACAATTACAATGCCCAGTTCAGTCAAACGATAATAAACCTGGTTTAGATAATAAGTACATTTTCCAGTTACGGTAGCAAATACATTTTAGCCATACTCTGGCAAAATGGGGTTTAAGGCATCGTACCAGGCAAGTCATCACATACTTATGGATCCATGAAATTTGTTTAGCCTAATAAACTACTGGATCTGGGGGTAGAATGGTTTTTTGACATCTTGAAAATTTACACATAGCAAAAAGTTTCGAACCATGTCAGCCTACTCTAACTGGGCATGCTGACATTGGTCAATACTTTTTGTAGATACATACGGTAAAGCCCCATTTTTGTTTTTGTATTGTATTGGAGTTTAACGCCATTTTAACAGCTTAGGTCATATCATGGCGGTCAGTGACGCACCCATGTGTTTCCTGGCTTTCTCATACCAGTACTGACACAACTTTCTTTCCAAAGCCACTGACTATTTTTCTCACATGCGTCAAAGGTGAGAGACGAAAAATCGCCGGAAAGAAGGTTTGCCACAACCGGGTATCGAACCCACAACCGCCAGGTCACAAGTCAGATATGCTAACCACTGAGCCACCCGGCCGGGCCCCATTTTTGTGGAGCGTAGCTCATTTCCTATTTCAGATAACACCTACACCTCCCAGTTCAGATCACCAATCACACTTCTTAGTAAACGTGACAATTATTACATTTTCTCATTTTCTAGTTCAGATAAACAATCACAATTATTACATTTTCTAGTTCAGATTAACAATCTCACTTTAAAGATATGGTAACAGTTACATTTTCTGATTTAGATAAAAAATATAAATCCTAATTCTGTTTAACAATCACACAATCTCAGTTATGATACTGTTAAATTTCATTCCCCAGAACACAATTACATTTCCTAGTACTAATAAGAACTATGTTTCCTCTATCATAGAACATTTACATTTTCTAGTTACAGTAATGTTTGATTACATTTCCTAGATATCATTTACATTTCCTAGGTCAGAAAACAATTATATTACCTTGTCAGAAAAGTGCTTAAAGCTTTACAAAATAAACCAGAGTTATAATGGCCCAGAGAGAGGACTTTTGAAAAATATTATGGGAAAAGAAGAAAATGCTGGAAACCAGTAATTTCTTCTTTTCCCACCATGTTTTCTACTCTTTGAAAGACAATTTGTATCAGACTTTAATGCCATTTTGACAGCTTATGTCATATCATGGTGGCCAGTGCACCCACACATGTGTTTCCTGGCTCTCTCACCAGCAATGACACAACTTTCTCACTAAACCATTAACTCCTTTCTCACATGCATCAGAGGTGAAAGGCAAAAAATTGCTGCAAACAAAGTTTGCCTCAAATGGGTATCAAACTTGCAACCACCTGGTTGCGAGTCAGATCACTAACGAGTAACGACTGAGCTACAAGGCTGTGCTCTTTGAAAGACAAATTTAATCTTTTGAGCCACATTTATTCTAGTGTCTGCAAATGTTTATAATATGGAAGTGTCTGAAACTTTTTGCTATCTAGTAATGGGTTAACTACATTTTCTAGAAAGCATTCAAAGTTTATCATACGCATATCAATTCTATTTCATAGTTCAGATAAAAATGATTAACATCTTTTAACACATTGCCACACTCACACAACTTGGGAGAAAATGCTATTTTTTCATAAGAAACTCACATTTGTAGATGATCAAGATAATCCTCTATTTGTTGTTTATAGTTGGATGTTTGCTTGGATGAGAGAGTCAGTTTATCTTCTGTTTCTGACAGCTTCTGTGTTAACTGTTCACACTCACTTGTCTTTCTGTGGAAATTTAAAAGGAGTATATAAATAATTTTATACCCAATGCTCTCATAATTATTATAAATAATTTTATACCCAACGGTTAAGGAAATGCTTGTATCATATTAGAAAGTATGCTTTTCATACATGAAAGACATCTGAAATCAAGTATTCAAGCATACACATATACAGTGCAATATTACATTAAAACACTGTCCAATTAAGTGTAAATCAATATACCTATGGAGGGAGAACTGATTAGTGTGAATTAATTACTAGTATCGCGAGAAATTGCCTTTATTTCAATATGTGAAAACTTAAAATACACTAAGACACTCTCCTTAATTCATCTTTTTAGTGTAAACTCACCATAAATGCAGAGAATGTTTTCAACATAAACTGTGCCAATGTAGCCATGTATATTCATCAGACAAGCAGCAGTTGCATCCAAAGTTGCACTTTGCACGCACTTGTCCATGAATTAATTAAATTGACCTTTTAATACTGCAAAAGATCACCTTTGAAAAAGTTGTCACAAACAAAGAAATCCCTCCTCGAGGAGTTTCTTTTTACCACGATGTTTTCTTCTGTATTTGTTGATCAAATCTTAAAAGATTTTACATGTCTTCTAATGCAGATTTGCTTCAAGAGAGCTCTGACAAGCTTTTGATTAAAACAAACAAACATCACCAGTAGGACTCGGTTGACTATCAGCAGCAAAAATAACAAAATGTCTCTGAAAGTTTGATATTGGTGTGATATAAAACTTTCTGTCGAAGAGTATAAAAAAAAAAAAAAAAATAGAAGTAAATTATCTATGAACAGCTTAAATCCACGTTAAAAACAGTCATATAGCCTTCAAAACAGTCACAATACATACTGTGTCAAATTTTCATTCAGGGTCTCTATCTGGGATGTTAGAGCAGACACTTGTGTTGTCAACACCGCCAAACTTTTGTCTTTGGCTTCATTTTTTTTCACAAGTTCATCTCTTTCATCACATCGCCTGCAACATGTACAAAATAAAAACTCCCAAGTTTCAAGAACCTTGAAGAAGATTGCTTTTGAAAACATAGTGGGAAAGTAGAAAATGCTGGAAAAGGTGTTTTCTACCCTACCAAAAACAAATCTCATCATTTGAACTATATTTACTGTGTCATCTGCAAATGTTTTGAATTTGGACAAGTCAAACATTTTGTTATTTGGTAAAGAGTTTTATCTCACACTAACAAGTGTTTAACATTTCATCCTTTGTCTGAGACAACAAAAGTTTGTTTCTTATATACAAGTCTTTAATGGGGGCTGGTGTTGCCACTTTTTGATTCTATATTTCAAGTTAAATGGTTTACCAAGCAGATACTTTCATGGTTTTTTAACCCCTTCCCCTCTCCCTTAATCAGCTCTACCTAATAATCATTTAAAAGGAATGTTTAATTTGAATTTGATACAAGTTAATTGACTAAATATTGCCATTCTAAGAAAAAAAGTCTGTATTGACGTAGGGACAACAAACCTCAAACAAAAGCCCCACCATTTGAAATTCTATGACAAAAGGCGAATAAGTAGATCTACATTGAAAATATTTCTACGGTTACCTTCCCTTTTAGTATGGGTTCCCCATTGGATAGTTAAGAACAATTTCAAGTTTGAAGTAAATATCTGGAGATATAAGCTAGGGTGAAAGTTTTTGCACAACTCTGACAACTACAGGGCTATGACAATACCTCAATATTTTGGAGGATATGCAAAAAGACATTCCATGAAGAAAAAAGGACCAAGACCAAGGTTTTACACATATGACAACTACAAGGCTAGAGCATACCTCAAGATTTTTTGGGCTATGCAAAAAAGACATTCCGTGCAGAGAAAAGGACTATGACCAAATTTCATAGACCTATGCTATTTGCCACAATGTCTAAGGAAAGCAGACTGAAGATCCAAGTTATTTTAAAGTCCAAACTTGATCTAAAATTGCAGCAAAAGCATGTTTAGTTGCAATATGCAGTTAACCTATTACCACACAATCCTGACTTTTAACCCTGAGAAAGAAAGCCTTTGAAAACATTGTGAGAAAAGGAGAAAATGCTGGTAATCAGCATTTTCTCCTTTTCCCAGAATGTTTTCTACTCTTCCCAAAACAAATTTGAAAATTAAATCACATCTATTTTGTCCTCTGCAAGTGTTTTCAATTTAGACAAGTCTAAAATTTTATCGTTTGGTAAAGAGTTAATAAAGATTTTTACACAGAATCTGTCTATTCCTTACTTGATAAAATCAGCTCTAAGCTTTTTTATCTGTGACTGAAGGTCTTCACTGATATCTCTCTGTGATTGTAACTCTTCCTCTAGACTATCTGTATCTTCTAACAATTTTTCATAGTCACTCTCTTTACTGAAACAATATAAACTAACGAGTATAGTTAAAACACATTTTGTGTTCTTTGTCTTTAATCATACTATCTGTGCTAACTTTGTAATACAAATTACACAAACACTGTCACGAAAGATAATTCAATACCCTGTTAAGTACTTTGACAGGAAAAACAGTCATTAAATGTACATTACCAATAAAAATGTCATGTTCAAGGAAAGCAATTTTTCAACTCTTAAAAACAAGCATGCAATAATTATACACTACAAAGAAATAACTTTAAATTCTGTGCATTGTATACATTCAATGACCCGTTCATCTTCTAATTTTATCTTTTTTTTCTTCACTTGCAGAGATTCTGTTGTCTTTTTTGCTATAAATGCGATAAATCTGTAAATTTCTAAATTAGAAGCATGTTTAATAATTCTATTTTTTTAATCTCAATAAAAAAGAGGAGGAAGAGTGCAATACAAGTATTTGCCTTGAGAAAACAAAACAACACCCAGAGAAATCATGAGTATAGACAGAATGTCTAAACCAGTCACATGACTAGACTGAATTAATTGATTGAATAATTACCACTCCAGTTTTAACAATTCTGAGGTATAAGCCTTTTGAAAACATTGTTGGAAAAGGAGAAAATGCTGGTAACCAGCATTTTCTTCTTCTACCACGTTTTTTCCCCCATTACAAAACAAAACCCATGGTTTGAGCCACGTCTATTTTGTCGCCTGAAAATGCTTCAATGTGGACATGCCTAAAATTTTGTCATCTGGTAAAGACTTAACAGCTGCATGTGAAATTTGAAATGATTTGTAAATACAGCCAAGACAGAGTATAGTTCTTTTCAGTACCTATCTAACTTGGATTGGATGGTTTGAAGTTGTGCAGCATTACTTAGAAGATCAATTCCATACTGTTCCATGTCACGTTCCATCTGCAGTTTCTCTTCTTTCACTTTGTCCAACATTACTTCCTTATCTTTAAGAGCAGTTTCATACTCCTGCTTCACTTGCCCTGCCTCCATTTCTAAAACTAAAACAAACACAGGGGTATTTATTTTACCTCTGAAAAATAGTACTTCTATGAAAGGAATGTCTAAACAGCCAAGCCATATTATGAAAGTAAAAAAAAAAAAAAAAAAAAAAACTATGTGGAGAAGGAGAAAATGCTGGTAAAAGGTTTTTTCCAACTCTGGTTTCTTCCCTTTCAAAGCATATCTCATCATTTGAGTAAAATTTGATCAGTCATGGTCAAATAATTTCATTATGGACAGGTCTTCTTTTTTTATCTGGTAAACACTTTTCCCTTCACTGGATGCAATTTGACATGTCAGCAAATGCTCTTAAAAGGAGATCCATTTGGAATATATCAAAATATGTATATGGTAAGTAATTTCTGCTTACCTGTTTACCATACAATCCCAACTTTTAATGACCCTGATGAAAAGGGCCATTGAAAACATTGTGGGAAAGCGAGAATATGCCGATAACCAGCATTTTCTCCCTTTCCTACAATAGATTTCTCTGTTCATAAGTTTCTCTGTTTTTAAGGACAAACTTCATTTTTTGAGCAACACATTTTATTTGTTGTCTGCAAATGCCTTCAATTTGTCTAAAATTTTGTTGTGTGCTAGATGGTCAAGAGGGTAAGGAGAGGCAAGCTAAACAGAGAACAAATTACTTGTGAGAAAATCAGACCATGATTGAAAGGAGGCACGAGAATGAATTATATAACCATACCTTTAATTTGACATTGCAGTTTAGCAACTTCAATATCCAACTCAGATTTATCTGCATTCACCTCCTCCAACTTGGCCATTAACTCTGGTACTACTTCCATAGCCCTCTCTGCTTCAACTTTAGTCTGTTCAGATGTGGATTTGATAAGTTTCATCTGTGCCTCAAGGTGACCTATTTCTGAGTGCAGCTGAGATTTTTCATACACTAAATTTCCAAGTTTATCTTGTAGCTGTAACAAATCAGCTGTCTTAGCATCTAACTGAGAAGTCAATGTCTGAATTTGTTGTTCAGAGTCAGACTTTTGATTGATAAGATTGACTTGGATTTCTTTAATCCTTTCCTCAGCCTCACATAGCTGAGATTCTGTTTTTGAGTTTTTAAACACAAGCTCTTCAATCTGTACTAAAAATTGCTTCTTATCTGATTCCTGCTTATGTTCAGTTGATCTGAGTAGTTGTTCAAGTTCTATATTATACTGTTTTGTTTTACTAAGGAGTTCACTGGTCTCCTTTAAAGTGGCGGTCAGGTCTTCATTCTCAGCTTGCAGTTCAACTATCCTTTCATGTAAATTTCTAGTTGTATCCCCCATTAAAACTTCCCTTTCTTCATGTTGTTTGAGCTTACAAATGAACTCTGCCTGGTTGATATCAAAAGCTTTCTGTAGATCTTCAAGCTGTACCTTTGTATCTTCCTTATCCTTTAACAGCTCGTCTATTTGACTCATCACAGACCTGTTGTATTAAAAAAACTTTAAAATCACTGTACAAGTCATTACAATAATATACTTGAAACTTATTATAAACTAGAATTTTTGCAGGCAGACTTATACCCTCATTGGTTGCTTTATAAGTAAGTCAGAAATAAACAAGAACACTGCATGTGGGTACCAATGTGCCGCTGCAGTTGCCTAAAGTGAAACTTCTAAGTCAAAAAAGGGGCATAACTGTGTCAAAAACATTTTGATGGTCACCTGCTCCTGTTGTATGAATTTCCCTTTTGACTGTTAATAACTGGTCCAAGTTTGGAGTAAATATCTTAAGTAATGACAGAGATACTATAAAACGTCAGTTTTTGAACATTTTAAGAGGCATAACTGTTAAAAAATAATTTGATGGTTGCCTGCCACTGTTACATGGCTTCTGCTTTTGATGATTAAAAGTAAATATGTCAAAGTTACTGCACGATGACCAAGACCGCAGACGGCAAATAGGGCCATGACAATGGCTCACTGTTTTCATTGAGGACAGCCTAGCTATTAACTAAGACTGTTGCCGGTGGACTAATACCCAAACTTGTTGCTTTGTTACAAGGTCAATGGGAATAAAAAAAAAAAAAAAAAAAAAAAAATGAAAGTCATAGGTCCATGACTCCTGTAATCATCAACAAATCACGATAAAAGTAGTATATGTACAAGTTCCCATGGTAGGAAGACTTCCATTGAATTTTCAGTTAAATTGGTTGAAAAATTTCTGAGAAGATGACATGAAATTTTTTCTACAGACAGACAGACCACCTGATACCAGTATACACTTCCATCCCCTACCTTGTTGTGGGAGTATAATTAGAACTGTCACAAAAGCCGACTTTAATGCTTTTAGTCAAAAACAAGATTTTTACCCGTATTTTCCCTCTGCTTCCTGAGATCTATCTGACAATTCTTTTTGTAAATCACACTTCTCATTTTGGAGACTGTCCCTATGGAAAAAAAAAAAAAAAAAAAAAAAAAAAAAAAAAAAAAAAAAAAAATTCAATACATATTAAGTGGAGTACATATCAAGATCAAACAGTACAGAATGTGCAGACTAATGTCGGATCAGAAATCACATTAGATGTTCTAGTCGACACAGCCTTGAATTTTCAGTAATTAGGACTTCAAATGTTCTGCTAAGCATTAAAGACAATCTTAAAATTATAACTTTGCCAAAAAATTTAGACTTTGTTAAATGATTGCACAGTACATGTACTTCATACACCAATTGTATGACAAAAGGATTGCGTATTACCGAAACATGAAAACTTATGAAAAAGTCTCGCTCTTGAAAACGTGCTGGAAGATGAAATTTTATTTTTCTTAAAAACTATGTCTTGAAAAATACTCAGAGTCTCTGTTATTATCCTTAGTAAATATTTCGTGTCAACTTAAACCAAGGAACTGGCAGACACATACTCAATAATTTTCAACACATGATAAATGTCCCATCATTGTCTATTTCCAAGCAATACATGTATATATATTTTTTTAGTGATGATATCAACAAATATGCAGCCCCGGCAGATCACCAAATTTTCATTTCTTACACTCAGACTTGAAAGAAGACACAGCCAAAGATATCAAAACAAAAGAGACAGTATACCTCTGCTGTTCAAGCAGTGCTTTGTTGGCTACAGCTGTATCTAGTTCATGTTTGGTCTGCTGTAGGTCCTTTATAAGGGTCTCATGTTCAGTTACAATAGAATTATACTTTTCTTTGACCAAAGTACAAAGTGGTCCAAATTCTGTGATGGTTGTATCAAATCTAGTCCTAAGGTCCTGTTGAAACAAGCAATTTTCAATTTACACCAAAAGTCTTGTAAAACATCACACTAAAACAATAACACATTGTGTCTTGATTTTAACAGAGTTCTAGAAATATTGATTTTCATCATCAATTTTGGCATACATCTATTTCCCCATTGCCCACTCAAACAAATTTGCATCAGACAACTTTTGAAAACATCCATGTAACATCAAAAACTATACAGCATGAATGTAAGCGAAAACATTGCGGCAAAAAGAACTAGAGGCGCTTGAGTGCCTGTATCGCTCCACAGGCCTGATATTTCTATGATGGCGAAAGGAAGTTTTTAACAATTATCATTCAATCCTGCATTTTAGCTCACTGAAGAAACAATTTGGTAGACAACCACCATAGGAACTTACCTGCAAAACAACAATGAAATCCAATGAATAGTTTTAGAGAAGAAATTTTTCAAAGATTTTACTTTATACCATAAAAGGAAAATGAGTCTCCCATAAAAGCCATGTTTTTTGACAGATCTTTTTTTTTTTTTAAGGAATTGTGTAAACCTGTATCTAAGGAACATTCCTGCAAAATAATAATGCTATCCAAATAGCGGTTTGGGAGGAGAAGATTTTTAAAGGTTTTTTACTTTGGTTGCCATGGCAACCAGAATTCTTCATGGAACACAATTATTTGAAGGAATTTGAAAGAGGACCACCAAAGGAACATTCCTGTGAAATTTGGTAAAAATCCAGTCAATAGTCTCTGAGGAGAAGTTTTTTAAAGAAAAAGTTTACGGACGCACGCACGGACGAACGAACGGACGGACGGACGCACGACGGACACAACGCCATGACAATAGCTCGCTGGCCTTCGGCCAGTGGAGCAAACAACAATGAAATCCAATGAATAGTTTTAGAGAAGAAATTTTTCAAAGATTTTACTTTATACCATAAAAGGAAAATGAGTCTCCCATAAAAGCCATGTTTTTTGACATCTTTTTTTTTTTAAGGAATTGTGTAAACCTGTATCTAAGGAACATTCCTGCAAAATAATAATGCTATCCAAATAGTGGTTTGGGAGGAGAAGATTTTTAAAGGTTTTTTACTTTGGTTGCCATGGCAACCAGAATTCTTCATGGAACACAATTATTTGAAGGAATTTGAAAGAGGACCACCAAAGGAACATTCCTGTGAAATTTGGTAAAAATCCAGTCAATAGTTTCTGAGGAGAAGTTTTTTAAAGAAAAAGTTTACGGACGCACGCACGAACGGACGGACGGACAGACAGACGGACGGACGCACGACGGACACAACGCCATGACAATAGCTCTCTGGCCTTCGGCCAGTGGAGCTAAAAATTGCTACTTTAATATGAGCAAATTTCTTGTTTTGCCACAATGTTTTCAATAGTGATTGGCTACAAGGTCCCAATAAAAGCTGCAAGGAGAAATATTACTGGTACTCAAAAAATCCCTTTGAGTAACTGGAAAATGATATCATTCCATATTGCAGTCACTTTACCTCAGATTTCTTCCTACACAGCTTTAAGGTCCCAAAAAAAGCTGCAAGGAGAAATATTACTCAAAAAATCCCTTTGACTAACTGGAAAATGATATTCCATATTGCAGTCACTTTACCTCAGATTTCTTCCTACACAGCTTTAACTTTGCTTCTGTTTTCAGTGAAGAATCTCTCAGAGAAGAAAAAATATCTGTAATAAAAGATGTGAAAATGAAATTAATGGTACACAAATCGATACTTTTTGCTAAAAGGATTCTTGAATACAAACCATTGTCATGTAACTTTACACTATTAACTAGACTGAAAGGTACATGTAATCAGGTAAGTGGTGTTTCTTGACTGTGCCGTTTTACATGTTACTTAACCCTTCAACCCTTTTTTCAATACTGAAAGTCAATGACCCTGAAGAAGAAGGCTGTTGAAAACATTTTGAAACAAGAGCTTCGCAGAGCGGCGCATATACGCCTGAAGGAGCTTGTCAGTGAGTAGCCGCACAAGAAATTGGTTATTTCAGAAATCAAAGGCAGATAACTCTAGAACGCCTAAAGAGATCCAAATGTAAAGAAACACATGCACAACTACATATCATAGAGATTCATTGTGGTAAGTTTCAAGTTATTCTGATAAAACTGTAGGAGGAGTTGCACACACCAAAAAAAACTGCTGACAGACAGGGCCATAACATAATACAACCTTTCGGGTGTATAAAAAGGAGAAAATGCCAGTTACCCACATTTTCTCCTTTTCATATGTTTTTAACCATTCCAAAGACAAATTTAAATACTTGAGTAACATTTATTTTGTTATCTGCCATTGCTTTCAGTTTAAACGGGTCTAAAATTTTTTTGTTTGGTATAGAGTTCAAAACTCTTCATCAAACAAACAATTTATTGATTACAATTAATATGTTAAATAAAACAAAGTGTCAAGTATGCAATTCCAGAAAAAGATATTTTTCATACCATGACACAATATTATAATTAGTTTCAAAAATATAATTTGTTTTAAGAAAAAAAAAAAAAAGTGACCGTTTCTAGCCAATAACTGACAGTTGTTTTCTTCACAGATTGATTGACTAACTCTTGAAAGTTTATAACAACCTCAAATAATGCTTGATAAAAAACTTATTTTCAAAATTAGTAAATATAGCCAGACTTAGCAGCCAAAGGGATACCATTTCCCGAAACAAGAAATTCTTGTTTAGAAGTGACTGCAGCCAGTTTTGCAATAATTATCTAATAGAAGAAAACATTGCTGGATTCCTGGTTTCCAGCATTTTCTTTTATTCCTCTAAAGCTTCAAAACAATTTTTCCTTAGGGTCCCTAAGACTGAATTTTGTGGTAAAGGGTTCAGACAAAATAAACATAAATAGTACACAATATCTGAAGATCTACTCAATACCTGTTTCACTTTTCTTTTTCTGTGAATTGTTTGACTGTACTATGTCATCCACATCTGACTTGCTTAGCTCTGATACACTTAATCCTGAGAAAGAACCACAAAATACAGTTTATCCTCAGAAGAAAAAATAATAATACTTAGCAGGTTTCGACATTAAGGCACGTCCGAACGACATTGTCTAGCAAAAGATCGGTTCGGGCTAGTAGGGACTGCGTCCAGCTAACCCGAATGGTCTAGTGCAAAAGTTGAGACAATTACTTTAAGTGTCAATTTCATGCTTCGCGTAAGTGACAAAAATCGACCTTACATGCCGTTCGCCGAAAAAGATCGTTTATCAAACTTGCGATTTTTTTCAACCAGCGATAATTCATTGACAACTTCTTAATTGTTATAACAGGAAGACGGTTGCGCATGCGTGGTAGCTCATAACTTCCCTGGAAAAACCAAATTGAACTGAAAATAGAGTAAGGCTAGTAGACCGGAGTCCACGGTATGTCGCTATTTCGTCGGCCGGGATAAAAGTCATAAATTTTATCGTGACTGTTATCATTTTTTATGTCTACCTCTATTTTTGAAAACCGTAGTTTCAATTTGACGACAACCGAGAATGCGTCATCCAGACGTTTACCTAGACAATGGAGCAGACGACCGGTGAATATGCAAAGCTTCAAAACAACATCTGATTGGGGAGGAACGAAGTCATAAAATTAAGCTAAAAACAGAAATGAATCGAAACAAAAGTAGATCTAGATAAATTGAATTAGGTGTAGTTCACAGAAAAAAGATCATTTTAGACCTTGAATGGAAAGCTTATTCGCGCCGTTGGTTTGTTTGATTCAGAGGAAAATGCCATGTTTTCTTCACGGACAGTTTAATAAATGGAAGATTTGTTCCAGGATCTGATAACATTATACCAAAATGTTTTTCTCCTTTTTACTCAAATTCTGTTATTTGAGCCTTAGTTAGACTAATATATTGTCCGTGACTGCTTTCAAAATGGATGTCTAAATTGTTGTCCTCTAGTAAGAAATCGTAATTGAAATAATTAACGGGGAAACATTCACTGATCATGACTTGTCATGACATTGCCATTTTTTTTTTTTTGGTTACAATTTGGTATAATTACAAGGGAAACAACAGAGCTTTTGATCTATTTTATACTTTTCTTCATTTTGCAAAACTGGTCTAGTAGAAATCTGAAGTGGTCTAGTAAAAATTGCAAATTACTAGTCCACTGGTCTAGTTGGAAAAAATGTTAATGTCGAACCCTGCTTAGTGCAAAAAGGTCACCTTATCTGTACAATGTTTAAGGCGTGTACCGACCAATGGCAACAAAAATGCCTTTTGCAAGAAACCAGTAATTACAACATAGTCTTCTGGCCAGAGAACCAAATACAGGAAGCAGCCTGATGCATAGATCCAACATTTCAATAGAAATACTTTCTACTTCTGAAGTTGAAGTGATACTTTCTTTCAGAGAATAAACC
Organism: Hippopus hippopus; assembly: GCA_946811185.2. Lineage (NCBI taxonomy): Eukaryota > Metazoa > Mollusca > Bivalvia > Cardiida > Cardiidae > Hippopus > Hippopus hippopus. The sequence goes on from OX328100.1 coordinate 43,201,655, forward strand.
GGTGCAAACAGCAGAAAGACTGCCCACACACAAACTTTTTGCTTGATGAATCACCTATGATCTAATACCTATGCCAAAAATTTTGATAGAGAAGAAAGGTGTTCAAACATAAAACATATTTACTAGTAGTATGTCACAATTAAAAGTAGGATTATTTGTCCATGCTTAAGCAGAGGTCTGAAATTTTGGTCTTGGACACTTTGCATTTTAAAGTTTTGATATGGGACATGCTGTGTTTGGTACTTTGTAGAAAGGGTAGGAGGGATGTATTTCACTCACAATACATTATGTTTACTTTGAGGAATGAACAGATTTTTTTTTTTTTTTTTCATAGAGGTATGAAAACAGAAATACCTAATCAGACTGTCTGAAACTTTGAGGCAAGCGGTTTCATACAAAAGTGTGATTTGGCTTTTCTTTCATACCTCTCTGAAAACAAAACAAAACAAAACAATCTTCATTCCTTATAATTCAAAATCACAGACAATAAACACCCATGATTGCTATTAATTGCATTTTTTTTTTAAAAACAATTTTATATGAAATGTCATATACATGTTTGTTTACATTAGCTTGACAATGAAAGTAGTTCTGGAACCACATGGAGCTACGAAAAAAAACTTTTACAGCCAATCAGAACTCGGGAATATTGATGAAAACAACTAGTAGTATTGAATTATGTGGGCGTGACAGAAAGTAAAAACGTTTGACATATTTTTCACACATATCTAAGTAGCTTAAATCATGTACTCTTACAGAATGACAGTTCCTCTTGCAGAACCACTTTTGAAAACCTTGTTGACCATTAATGCGCATTTCCCCTTTGGTAACAGTGCTTTCACATTTTTACCAACATACTAAACTTTAATTTTTATTTATTATTCGCATACATTTTTCACTAAAAATGTTTTAAAAGCTGTACACTGCTAATTCGTATGTTGGAGAAGACAATTTCAAAATCAGTAAAAATTTACTTACTGTAGGTGTCTATAGCTTTTTCCATAGACACGGTCACTGTTTCAAACATCTCAAGATGCTCTGCTAAAAATTTCCAGATTTGTATTAACTCTTTATTGAGACTATTTATCTCTTGTTCCTTGGTTGTTAATTGTTGCTTAACTGAGGTCAGCTCATGCTGGATCTCTTCCTGCTTTTTTGTTGCTACTTTGGATGATGAAACCTAGAATTTTAAAACATATCATTGTTGCATATACTCTATCTAGCTGCATATACTCTATTTCAATTTACCAAAAGATTCCTGTTAAGTTAAGAGGGTGGAGAGTCTTGATTTGTCAGACCGTCATTACTCATTCCAAAATCTTGCGTTAGTAATTTTTCCACAATTGCATGCCAATTCCCACGGCATCAGCGATTTCGTCCAGTGATTTTTAACGGTCTGAAAAATCAAGACTCTCCACCCTCTTAACTTAATCGGAATCTTTTGCCTCCAGCTCTTAGCACAATCCTTTATAACTAAATGCCCTTCTTTAAAATGTCTATACCACTTAAAGACAATAGTTCTGGATACTTTCTGTGCAACCTCCCTATGATTCATGAATTTCCATGTGTCCGGCGGCGTTATTCCGGGTCGGACCCATAACTTTATGACTGCAAGCTGCTCCGTGCGATCATTTGACGTTGACGTTTGACCATCCAGAAATTCTTCCATTGCTATAAAAAATGCTCTTCAAATTTAAGATTATAAACTGATCATGCTGATTCTTCAGAATTACTTTGAAATAACGTTGGTGTGACTCCATGTAAAAACCCAAGATGTTATGGCGGCATTTAATGAAACTTATAATGTCTGTTTACGATCAAGAATTTCACACAAGCTAAAATTTTTTGAATTGCTCCGTAACTAAGTACCCACCTGTTGTTTAGCATATTCTACGGACGAATGATCACATGAATTGTTTTCAAACATAGGCGAACTAAAAAGGCAAGATCACGTTTATATGTGTAGCAAATTTTAGCATGATCGGGACGCTAGTGTGCTTATAAATGGACCAGTCCGGGAACTTTCCGACAGTGCCTCGTACATCACACTGACAGATCACAAAGTTATTGATGACTTTACCAGGTGACGAAATTATAGCCATATCCATATTGAAAGCATTTCAGACTAATAAAACATGGTACAAATGAAGGTACTTTGTCCCTAGAAAGCTAGGAAACATACAGGGACAAGGAGTAAATGCTGGTTACCTGTATCAAACAAACATATATGAGTCATGCTCTGAGAAAAGTGGGTATAATGCATCTTCAAAAAGTATCAACTCATGTCAGCCTGTGCAGTCAGCACAGGCTGACATGGGTTTTTAACTTTTTGCTATTCGTAAATTTCCATGTGTCCATGGATCATTCTAGTCAGTTGTTAAATCCTGAGTTTTAACAACCCTGTGGAATTAAACCTTTGAAAACATTGTGGGAAAAGGAGAAAATGCTGTAATAGTAATCCCATCATTGAGCAATGTTTGAGTTATCATCTGCAAATGCTTGAAATTTGGACAAGTCTAAAATTTTGTTGTTTGGTAGAGGCAGGGTTTTCCCTGGACTTTCTGATGTGGAGGTCATATGACGCCCTCCAAATGAATAAAAGAAGGCACTAATATAAATTTTGGGGGCCATTTAAAAAATTTGGGGGTCCAAATTCGAAGAAACGGGGGGGGGGGGGGGGGGGGGGTTTCAGGGAAAACCCTGTGTAAAGGGTTAAGCAAACACTCTTCATTTATCCCTAAAGTCTTTGTCTACTAATCTCTACTGCACTACCATGTATATGGAAAGAAAAAAAGAAATTACTGAATGAAAACAATTTTCTTACTTTAGATTTCAGGATCTCATTAGATTTTTTCAATTCTTTAAAATCTTTCTCAAGGCTTGCTACTTTGGCCTGTAAAGAACTCCTCTCAGATACAGCACTGTGCAGCTTGCCATCGAGTTTCTTGATTTCCTCTTCTTTTAGGGACAGAGCCTTCTCTTTCTCGGTCTTCTCTTTACAAATTTTACGAACCTGGAAATCAATAGATAAACAGACATAATGACATTCCATCACAAACAATTGTAGTTGTAAAACTATATCAATGATGAGTATAAGTGACAAGAGCACTGCATGCAGGTACCAATGCTTGGCTGCTGTTGCTTGATTTTCAGAGAAAATTCCAGGTTGAAAAAGGGGGATAACCGTCAAAAATACTTTGATGCCTACCTGCTCTTCTTGTATAGGTACCTCTTTTGATAGTTAACAACTTGATAAAGCTTGAAGTAAATATCTTTTGACAGTAATATTAGAGATATTATAAAATGTTAAGTTTTGCACAGTGACAAGATGCAGACAATGACAAGGCTATGACAATAACTTGACTCATTCTTCAAAACAGCCAAGCTAGTAAAAATTATTCAAAGGAACACATACAATGCAAATGTGCTATGGGCTTTTCAGACATGGCTCATTTTAAAATTCATGGCCATGTAATTCTGGAGCACCTTAACTGACCAATAAGAGAATACAAGGTAAACTGCCACAACTCATAGAAAAACAATGTTTTCCTGGGTTGTGGGAATCTTAGAAATTTGTACAAGTCCACAGACAAATAAATAAAAAAAATCCACTTGTCCACCAGTGCTGCTTACTTGTCCAAAACAAAACACCTTTAAATGGCATTCAACCATGGGAATTGTTCTACACGAACCCTTTCAATCACACATCGTTAAAAAGACGCTGTCTTTTGTGTGATATTCCTTGTTGTGGTCCGTTTTATTTTTACGTTTGGAGCTGCTGGACGCTTCCGAGGTCTCAGACTTCTCACATTCTGTTAGTTTCGAAGATTTAATAAAAAGACCTATCCATTTTCTCTGATTTTACACACCCATGGATCCCTAAGTTGCAAAATTGTTTTGGTTTGAGATGGATTCTGGCAGAGGAGATAAGGGCTAAACCATGGTACATTCACACCAAAGCTGTACCATCAGACTAAAGGCTAAAATATTTATATGTGTGTCATTGTCGTAAAAGATCTTTGAACTGGTGCTAAAATGATAACAATATTTTAATCCAAAATGATGATCTTGACATTATTCAGACATTTTTCAATGCAAAAATAGATGCGCAAAAACAACTGCATATTATACCTACCCCGTTGTATGCAGTGAATGCAGAGGTAGACAAAATATGTATTTTGGGTTTCCAGAAATCAAGAATCATCTCAAGCTGCTGTTTATCATTCAAAATAACATTTTGAACAAAGGGTGAACAATTGTATTTCACTGCATAATGTATACAACAGATCTTTATTTCAAAATTTTACCCTTACTTTCTACTTATCCCAGACAACTAGATTAAAAAAAAGTCACTTGTCTGATGCCATATTTTCCCCGAGTTGGATGTAGGATTTCCACACCCACAGAGGGATTCAGAAGAAAACTGTAGGAGAGAGTTACCGGGACACAAGAAATTGACAGAGAGAGCTACAAGATGAAATGACTCTTTTAGCCTATGAAAACGAGGAGCAGGAAATGCCATTTTTGAAAGATGAAAAAATTGTTGAGAAAATTTCAAAAAAGTGTGGCTGTTTGTGACTAGCTATGACTATTGCATGGGGTCCATTCACTACACCTGTAGGTGAGATATATAAATAACCAAACAAAAAAATCTAGTTGAAAACATTCATGCATATACCAAATTCGTCAAGAATCAGAGAAATAAACCCTAGAAAACCACAAAAAACTGTTGTAAAAAAAAATACAATTATACAATTTTTTTCCTGACTTGACACAGAAGGCACTTTTTATAAACTACATGAGAATAATGCAAAAAAAATACAGCTCTGAAAGACAGCGTGTAAACTTCCTACTTTCCATGTGTATTTTGTCATTGCACAAAATAGACAGGGCTCAGCAGTGTCATTTTACTAGTCTGAATTTACCAAAATGGCAACAATGTTTTCAAAAGCGTTCCTCATAAGTACAGTACACTAAAATACATAAGAGTTCAACAAACCTCTTGTTCAAGTTCTTTAATCTTGCTCGTTTCTGCTGATGTGCAAGGTTTTGTAGCTTTCTTGGAATTCGGCTGTAACAAAAAATTATGTAAAGTAAAATTGTATCACTATGATACATGTATAAAACTTATATGGGTCTTGAATATCTCAGTAATTAACTCTTTACCACATGACAAAAGCTTAGACTTGTCCAAACACAAAACATTTGCAGACGACAATTTATATGTTGTTCATTTGATGGAATTCATATTTGATGGGGTAGAAAACAATGTTGGAAAAGGAGAAAATGCTGGTTACCAGCATTTTCTCCTTTTCCAACAATGTTTTCAAAAGGCTTCCTCCTCACGGTGTCAAAAATCAGGATTGTGTGGTAAAGGCAAAGCTATTTGGACTTGTGAACAGAAATACTGTCATCATTCTAAATTTATTTGCTTATTGCCACCTGAAACAATTTTGCAGCATGCCACTTTAACTCTTTTACCAAATGACAAAATGTAAAATTGAAAGATTCTGCAGACCACAAATTATATAGGGTTTAAATGATAGTATATAATAGATAGTTTTAATGATAGCATACCTGTCTAAATTAAAAGCATTGGCAGACATCAAAATATATTTTGTTCAAATGATGGGATTAGTCGAAAGACAGTGCACGAAATAGGAGAAAATGCTAGTCACCAGCATTTTCTCTCTTTCCAGCAATGTTTTCAAAGCTGTCTTTCTCAGAGTTGTTTAAATCTTTACAAAACTACAAAATTTTGGATTTGACCAAATTGAAAAATTGAAAGCATTTGTAGACAACAAACCATATATAATCTGTAGCTCAAAATGATTATTTTGGTCTTTCATAGGGTAGAAAACATTGCTAGAACAAGAGGAAATGCCGGTTACCAGCATTTTCTCCTTTTCCCACAATGTTCTTTTAAAACCTCCTTTCATAAGATCATTAAAACTCAGGATTATATAGTACATTTAATGGGTTAAAGATGGGACTGTTTGTAAAGGGTTAGGAGATACAAGTGCACCCTACCTGCGGCACTGCAAACAGCTGTTTGATGGGTGTTTTTACCGCTACACATGTACTTTCATTCAAGGGGGCTGAAAAATTCAAAGTTTATAGGAAATGTAGTCATTGTGGATTGGTTTCTCTATTATATCAATTCAATAAACTTACTTCTTTGAGCTGATTTTTGAGAGAAAAAGCGAAGAAGAAATTGATGTAGCCATGCTATCAGAGGAAGAAAAATTAGTGAAGTAAGTGTTCAACCCTTTACCAAACAATCCCATGTTTACATGACCCCAGGAAATGGCCTTTTGAAAACATTGTGGGAAAAGAGAAACTGCTGATAACCAGCAGTGAGCACTTTCTCCATCTCTTACAATGTTTTCTTCTCTATAAATGAACTTAAGCTAAATTTTATCAAATTTGACATTGTTATCTGCAGAAGCTTTAAATTTAGAAGAGTTTGTTGTTTGGGAAAGGGTTAAAAGACTACATACATGTGTATAATAAAGCCATGCTCTATGAAAAGTGAGTTTTATGCATCTGCAAAATGTATCAACCAACTCAGCTTGTGCAGTCCGTGCTGCCTGACCTAGGTCAAAACTTTTTGCTGTTGGTCAATTTTCTACAAGTCAAAGGATCAGGTTACCTCATGATTGTTGGTTGTTGCCTGGACTTTATGGATCCATAATTATGGGTTGACTTGATTGATATAATGCATTATGGAAATACATTAAACCCCGTTTTGCCAGAGCATCATTTAAATTGTTGAAGTACTGAAGCCCAAGCTTTACAAAGTGAACTGAAACGTCTATCATTAAAGCCCTAGAACCAGCTTAGGTTGCTCTGATGGACAGTGAAGATCAAAATCAGACTGCACAAGATGTGCAGTCTAATTTTAGATCTAGACCTTTTGCTACATTTTCATTCCTGCCAATACGAGCTTTTGTCTAAGTTAGCCTAACTGAATCCACTGAAAAGGGGCATAACACTAACTCAGTGCTCCAAGGGATGAGAATTACAAATCACAGACAGTGACACAGGTCATGGCAACCTGCACACAACTTTTTTTTTCTTTTAATACAGATTACTGTTTGAAACACTGGCTGACAGATTAAAACAAAAAGAGAGTACTTGAAGGCTGACTTTTCCAGATCATCTTAAGGTATCAAAATAACTAAATCTAAGATCAGATTGTATTTTCTGTTATCATTATCACCCTATGGCGTGACAAACGCAGGCTTCACTCTTACTGTAAGAGCAGGTATCGAGAGGCCATCACTTAACCCTTTCCCACCCACTGAAATTTTAGACTCTTTCAAATTCAAAACATCTGAGGACAACAAATTCAAAATTTGTACAAATGAACTGAAGCTCCTTCATAGAGTAGAAAGCATTATGGGAAAAGGAGAAAATGCTGATTACCAGCATTTTCTCCTTTTCCCACAATGTTTTCAAATACCTTCTTTCCGAGGGTCGTGAAAACCTAGGTTTGGTATAGGGTTAAAGAAAAATTAGGACACCTCACTCTATGAAATCACTAATTCCAGGAGTCCTTTCTAATATATCGGTGTATTTCGGATCATGGGATACCGCTAAAACCCTGCTGCTAAATACCTGCTAAAAAACTCTTTCACTACTAAATATAAACAAACTTCACTTTTTCAACGGCTGCAAAATTAATACAGTTTTGCTGCAAGATGAAGCGATGTTTCAATCATACCCTAGAACAAAGTGGTGAACAGTGTGGATCAGAGATCAGACTGAACATTCTGTACAGTCTGATCTTGATCTACACTCTCCACAAAAGCTTCTTGTGTAGTCAGTGGTAATGAAAGAGTTAAGATTAAGTTATATCACCAAATAATACCTTTAGGTTCTTTAAACCTGTCTGTGGTATCCAAGACAATTCCATGTAATTTGTCCTTTGCTTTAGGATTATAGGTGCCCGGTGGAGGAGCACAACCTGGAAATAAATAATGTGCCACATTTTAACAACCTACAATTTAACCATTACCACACAAATTCTGAGTTTACATAATCATTGATGCTTTTGAAAACACATCCAGAACGGGAGAAAATGCTTGTAACCAGCATTTTCTTCTTCCTGAATCTTCCATATTTTTTTCTACCCTTTCAAAAACAAATCCCATCATCTGAGTCACACTTGTCGTATGCATTACAGTGTTCTGCCAGGTTCAAATTTTTGAGGGTCATTTGAGACCCCCATTCCTAAGGTCTGGGGGGTTATATAGAAAACTTGAGGGTCACTGTTTTAAATACCTATTTAAAGCTACTTAAATTAACATTTTGGGACATTTCCCTCTGACTCTGCCAACTCGGAAATGGAAATGGTTTTCTTAGTTTGAAAAGACCTTGATATTTGTTGTATTTGTTGATGTTCCCCCCTTTTTTCCCCATGTTTTTAGGGAGTTTACTTGCGAGAAGGGATAAGTCTACAAGTCTTTCTGTTTTTCTTTTTCACTTTGTCTGCCATTCTGTTTTGGAGAGCGTCTAGAATACACAGACTGTACATGTTTTAAAACGTGGATAAATGGTCAGAAAGTAACAGTAACATTTTTTAATTATTTTGGTTTTTGGTAAAGATTAATCATTCTTCTATCCATTCACGTCCATTTTCATAGCTGACAAGCAGATTAAAGACACATTAAACAGACTGTAAGATGACCGGTAAGATTCTGAAATTTCCAGATACTGTTGAAGATGGGCTGCTGTGAAGGGGTGTGGAGACCCAATCACAAAAATAACATCGGAGCAACCCTTCGGACTGAAGGTAAATTTTCCTGTGTCTGACATTGGATTTCTACACCCCTAGTACAGATAACTGTCCCCAGAGGCCATGTTTTGACTGGTCGCCTCTGGGTACAGAGACGATCAAGACAAAATCAGTTGAAAGCTCTGCACAGATTTTGTGTGCAAGTTTGAACTCTTATAATTTCGCAAATAGAGAACAAAACTAGGATTTAAACATACCTGTTGCTTGCGTATTTAATTACCCTTTGTTTGAAATACAAATATTTTCATTTTAAACGCTGAACATAAGAGAAAAACATGCATTTCATCTGTTACTCGAGTTGTTTGCCTTCCCAAAAACACACAAAATGGCTGCCATGCACGATAAATTTCTTCAGTGATTTTTCCGAGAATTACATGTTATAAATGACTTCTACAAGCTCTTCATGTAATCAAGAGTTTAATAATTTGTCTTTGGTCATGTTTGTTACTACCTTCAGTCTGAAGGGTTGCTCCGATGTTATTTTTGTGATTGGGTCTCCGCACCCAGAGTTTCCTCTGGCTACTTTTTTCTTGCGCCATCACTTTCGCCAAATGAGGAAAGTTTGCACCAGACTGAAATAGTTGGAGCCAGTTGGTGCTACTTTTAAAATCAAAGTACAGTAGGTCAGGCATAATCAAGAATTGGTCAATGAACTATCATTGCATGGTTGTGTCATGAGAGATAATATAAAAAAGAAAAAATTTGTTTACATTGGATTTAAATACTCATATCTATGTTTGTCATGTGAATATATTTAAAAAAATTGGTTAACAACAAAAAATCATTATGTATACCTAATGTTTTAAAGAGAGACTTTTTTGAAACAGATAGAAGTTTAAATAGTACAAACCAAACAACAACAAAGTCAATGTGTCAAAAAAATTGTTACAAAAGTAGAAATTGCTCATTTAGACAAATTTATAAATCTGTAACAATTTTTTCATGAGGGGACTACTTACATTTTGAAACATACAGAAGTTAAAATTTTAAAAAACCAAACAAGTTTTCTGAAAGGTGGGCAATTAATGCAGGAAAAACAACATAGAAAATTTCGAGGACGGCGAAAACATATAACCGTACGGGTTTTAGTCAGTGCCAACGCGGTCAGCATTCCAGAAACCTGCTGTATATTAATACCGAATCTATCGTATTTACCTGCGATTATGATTCGTTTTGACATTTAGTAACATTTACGATTTATATGGGACACTGGTCTTTGATACTTTCACTTTCTTACAGGTTTCCCAAGTTAACTGACAAGTTTTATCTACCCAGAAGTTATGTTATCGGAAGTGTATGTATATTCGGATAGTCAGGTGTAAATGACATCGCTTTGTCAAGTAATTTGGATTATGTCAATGCCGTAGTCTGATTTATTTCAACTTAATCGATGGATTGGCGGTCATGCGTCCACGCATTGTGGTGAAGGCGACCAGTATCAAAATGTACGGCATACCTATATGAGTAATATCGACGCCAGTCATTTTCACTAATCTGCGTTTTCTTGCGCCACCTTTAAAAATCTATCACAAATGGCGCCAAATGCGAAGCCCAGCGGGAACCCTGGCACCCCTTCACCTTCACATCTGGAAATCTCAAAAGCTTACCATTCATTTTTCAGTCGGCTTAATGTGTCTTTTATCTGCTTGTCAGCTATGAAAATTGACATGAATCAATACATAAATGATTTAACTTCACGTTGACACCAAGTTTAGTGCAAGGTTTACATTGATCCTTTCGTAATTTACCATTTATTTGACGTAAACACATCTTGCTAATTTGTAAACAAACACTCATTATAAATTCAGTTAACTGCGCATGCGTGGTCCATTTGATTTGAAAAAATGATATTGTGTGATCGGCAATTTAAGTGATAAATAGGACTTCTCGTAAATGAAATACATCCAGTACATTTAGTTTTCCTTTCAATGCCCAAGCTGATAACACAGAAGCCGATAAATAGTGGAAAAAAAAAAAAAAAAAAGAAATTTACTGGACCGGAAGTGATTTCCAAAACAGTAAATATCAAGCCTAGTTTCGACTTCCTAGGAAGTAGGTCAATGGATATTTACATTCCGAAATAATGGAATTACAAGGAGGTAACACTGTCATTTTTTAAATATTTCGGTGTTTTTGTAAAGTTTAATCATTAGTCCATCAATTCAAGACCTTATTGTTTACTGACAAAGAAAAGATTGACCCATATAGCCATTTGAAACAATGCCAGCATTTTAATTTTTCACTCCAGATGCTTCATAAGAGTGGCTGCTGTGGGGGCTAGCAGAGAAACAATCACAAAAATAACATCGAAGCTAGTCCCTGAATCGGGGGTAGTTACTAAAAGTTAATTGCATTTGCTGCAATACAGATTATACCAACAAAACAGAAAGTCAGTATAGCGCTCTATCTTTGCTACTGAAAAAATTACGATGGACTTGAGACAGTATGGCGTACAATAAATGTCCAAATATGAAAAAAATACCGTAGCGTCTCATGTTTGAGACTATCTACATCCCTGGCTGGTCATTGTAAAGCATGTTCCATCTTAAAATTTTGTGTTCGTAGTGTTGTCTGTTAGATTGCACTTTACCTGCCATACTTTGGCCGTGTTGTTAGTTTATCAATAAGGGTCTGTGTATTATTTGACATAGGACTTTTAACCTAAAAATAAGCAGGGGTGTGGGGGCGGCAGCCCCTTAAGAAGTAATCAAATACTTAGTTCTAAGTATCTATATGACTCAGTATTGACACCTTCCGACACTGAAAAAACCCACGGTCGAGGCGACTAGGGGACGAAACGTCGCTGATCCTATCTAAAACGCGTTGTTTCTGGCAAGTAAAATTTTGGTTTCATTTGGCGAACGCCTGAATAAATGCAAATACTTATTGTCACAAATTACCCGATTCCTCGTTGAATCTTTTGATGTTTGCCCTGGGGAACGACATTTTTGTGTAAAGCGTCGCTCAAAGGTTCTTTCAAGATAAACAAAGCGCCATTAATTCAAATAAATGTTCGAGTAGCCAATAACCATTCACTTCCGGTTTTGTTTGGTGGGCGTAAAATACGCAATGGAATTTTTTTTTCACGAAATGGACGAAATGGAAATCGATTCCACGAAATGGAAATCGCCTCTGACTTAATTTGATACCTGCTAAAATTTGGATCAAAATATTTACATAATAATATCATTTCAATAATTTTTCAATGAATACTGCATGACTTTTGCACTTTTTCATAATAATTTAGCCGTTCAGTGTTCTTTTTATCCTTTAGTCGAAATTTTCGGTAATCAAAGATGATGGGCGAAATAGAAATTTTTCCACGAAATGGAAAATGTCTCTGAATGAATTGATAGGACTTTAATAGTATTTCTGTAAAGACTTCTTCAAGATATTAGTAAGGTTCATCATATTTAAGCTGCTCAATGGGTTCCTGTGCCAGACCCTGGTGGTCCCAGAAGAATTGCAATGATTCCTGGCACTCCTGAGCTTCAGATTCTTTGGGAGCTTGCTTTAAAACGAGTGCCATTGTAAGGAGTAATTATCACAGTCTGTTTACTCTTCTATGTACAGCCGGTGACCTACGATTGACGGGTTTCCGTCTGTTTCCAGTTTCAATGTTGACACTGGTACCCTGGCATATATGTCAACTGTATGCAAGAGTAAAACAAGACAAATTTATGATGCATGGCATCATAGAAGCCGCAATCTTTCGGTGGACAATTTCAGAAATATTGACTTTCTAGAAAAACTTTGATGACAATTTTGTATCTGTTCCCCCCCACACACATACACACACAAACGGAAGATCATGACAAATGATACTAAAATGCAAGGTAAAAAAGGCAAAAGTTAAGATACGAATCTTAAATTATCTTGTACCATTATTATCATCATAATCATCATTTAAAGTGATGATGCGTATGTGAGAAAACATATAAAAGCATTGGAATTTTCAAATTTCTACTCAAAGTTTGAAAATGGAGAAATCGCGCATGAATTCAAGTACAGAATTTTTCATTATTAAATGATTTTAAAAAGCAAACTTCTGTAGGGGCATCAAAGGTGACACTGCATAATTATTAGTAATTATTCAAAGTGATATTTAGATCGTTATTCACGTAGATCTACATGTATTTACAATTTTTTAGTGATATTTTCTTTGTGTTTCATTTTTTTACAAAAAGAAAAAGAAAAAAAATATTCAACAACTTTCTTCTAAAACATTATCATTTTGCTTGTCAAAAAGAATCTTAGCCTGCTTGTAACAAAGTGAATCTTTACATTTCTACTCCAGAATTAGAGACTTTTGCATAGCATTTCCAAAATTCTTCTGATCATAGCCTTCACAGTTGGCGCAAACCACTAAAAAGAAACAAAATTATTTTTTTAAGTCTTTAAGGATCTGGATATATTCAACAACAACATAGTAACTATTACTATATATATATCGTTTAATAAAAATTAGTTTGAACCATTTTCTGCAAATGCCTTGTAAAAACCTATAAAACTTCTAATGTAAACTTCAAGAGCCATTCAAACCCTTGACCAGCTGCGACGTAAAAAGTTGTATATGCACAGTGATAGGTTTGGTAATAACTTTATCCTTTCAACTACACCGAATAAAATTAATATACTGAGTAAGGAAAATGAAACAAGAAATTTTTACGTTTACAATATCATATAAAATATTTAAAAAACATTACACAGGCTTATGTACTGTCTGATCTTGATCTATTTCTGTCATTTTCGAACAGTTTCAACCGTTAGAGCACTATGCACCACTTTGGTATTTTTTGTGGACAACGTACATCACGATCCATACATTTTTCACGGGTATTGTAGATCAGGACCTTACTGTACAGAACTTACAATACATTAAATGCTAAATTTTACAGGGCTCATAAGGTAGATCGTCCATGTTACAAAATTCCATGAGGCTAAAGTGTCGACGAAGGGAAGAAAAAGGGTTATCTCTTCACAAGTAGGCCTATTCTATAAATAGCTTATGTCAGCTCTTACTGTGTAGGGAGGTAAAAAATCTATACCTTGATCAAAGGTTAACCACCCTATTATCTTTACAGATTAAAACTGGACGAAACACTTGTACATAAAACTGCTTCTGATTATCATATTCTAAGATGCTCTCCATCTCATAATTATCATTAGTTTGTTTTGCAAAAAAGTAGACAAATGCGAAAACCGTTTAGAGGTGGGAGAGCCTTTGATAAACGGAAAGCGTTATAATTTCATTTGGGAACAAGGAAGGAATCCTTTAAGTTGGAAAAGTTCGAGGGACTAGCCAATAAAAGGAAGTTTATTTTTCTGTATTTTCATTGTTATTTGAGAATGAACTTATATTGCAAGAAAACCAGACTTGATGTTCATGTAGGTCTGATTGAATATTTGAGAAAGAGTCATGTGGAGTAATTTTGTAACACTAACACGACATTATTAGGAAATTTCCAAAAATTATAACCAGTCGAATAATTACCGATCATCTACGTGGTAAATAGTTTAGGTACATTCCTACTGGAAGCCGCTTTCGAGTGGCTTCCAATTAAATAACAAGCACAACTTATGTCTGTATGGAGTAACACCAGTGCAAAATAATTTCAGTCCGGTTTATTGAAAAAAAAAAAAGATCATGTCTATTTATTTGAGTTTCACTAGCACAGCTTGTCTCAAAATGCGTCAGAATCGCTGTAAATTTGAATTTTTTGCAGAGGTAGGTCCCCGGAATCCCACATGAGACAGGGTTGAGAAACCCACTCTCCACCTCCAAACAAAGGGTAACCCTAACGTTATACTTGTGATTGTTTCTCCGCTAAGGGCTAGAGCGTAGAGCGCTCCAGCGGAGACAAAACCACAAAAATAAGAACAGAGCTACCCTCCATATCGAAGGTAGGCCTCCTGTCCTATACAGCCAAAATTCTATATGTAATAAGAAAACCAAATTTTAATCGATCTAGATCTACAGAAAAATTGCAAATAAAGATAGTAGGCAATAGATCTAGGGGAGGAAATAGACGTTTTAATAGATCAAAATTGGACTAGAATAAAGGAAACGAGAGAAGTTAATGCGCCTAAATATCATTATGGATCGGTCTCAGGTCTGAAAACGGTCACCGTCAGATTCATTTGTGATTTTATGGTCAAAGGGAAAAAACTCGTACAATCTGTTTTCCATTAGTTATGAAGAGTACTCTCCCTTATAATTACACCCCCCCCCTTTGGAATAGTCTTTTTTTCAACTATTACAAACAGTCGCACCGAAACTTTAAGAACCGGTGCAAGGTTAATTTATACCCATACGGTCTATCGAAAAACCCAGACCCTCTAGTATAAATGAAACTTTCAAGCAGATTAAAAAAAAACAAAACAATTTTTGCTATTTAAAAGGAGTTTGCTTTTGGAAAAAAATGTTCTGATTGGACCGTGTAGATTCAAGATCAGACTGCACGTTCATAAGTACATCCAAGTTTAGTCTGTGCTGATCATAAAGTTATGGTTCCCCGCTGGTATTTTTCTGCCAAAGGCAGGTTGCTGTTGCGTTATTTTAAATCAATTTATTGTCTAAGGGATTAATTGTTCAAATTGATAGAGAGTGACCTCCATCTTATAACCCCCTTCCACTAAAAAAAAGGGGGATCTAAACTGGAATCAACATCAATAATATCCGGAAAAAAAACATAGCTTTTAACTCCATTTATTAGCTTGGAAGATTCAGGTATGCTTTCACTTTCTGTCCCCTGTTCCTTACGATCAATGATCAGAAATGATTGGAATTTGACAATTCAGCCCATATTAACGATATTTGTTAATAACCTCGAAAACCTAATTGAACGAAAACATGTTGTTGGTTTATAAGTTTAAATTGTAACATAAGAAAGTTTATTTATCGTATACATTCATCAGTTGATAAATTTTGTTATAAAAATTATATTTATAGTCTGCGTGAGCTCTTACTTTAATAACCGAATTGTTACTTCCAAGTTTAAATTTTGGCGGTAGCCTTGTTTACAAATGTGACGAAATACAAGGGAGACTACCACCTGTTTACAAAATAGTAACCACGTCTGAAACTGGTTTTTCTTTCTTTTGTCTATTGTCATAATATTTTCGGATGTAGCAGCATCTACAATCCTGTCTTAAACTATACCAGAAATAATGGCAGATCTACGAACATTTTTTTTTTTTCGATACAGATCGTCTTCACAAACTGCAGTGATGTTTATTCGTCTTTGGTTTTATGCTGTCCACAAATATAAGGGATGTAACTCTGCCATTGAGAAAGTGGTATCAGTATATACGAGTTTTCTCCCTTCGACCATAAAATTATTCCTAATTTGAGCCGCTTTCCGGTTCGTGCCTCACAGAGTTTCCCATTGACGTAAATCAGTGTAAACAGAGTGCAAAGAAAGTAAAAGTGTTCATGAAATACAGAAACTTCTAAAAGTCGCACAAATTATTAGATAAATGAATGAATGAATGAACGGTATGTTTAACCCCACCATAGGCTGCTTTAGTTTTAGGAAGAATTTTGTTCGTTTTATTTCCTATGCCGTTTACCTGGCAAAACGGAACTGGTGGGTCAAATTAATAAAGGTTAAAAGTTAAAAAAATATATTATATATAATAGGCGAATAAGCAGATCTATTATATTCTCTATAAATTCTTAAAAGAATAAATACGAACTTGTCATATTTGTGTTCATACCCCTTATGGAATTAGATCTACATGTATGCTACGAAATCGTAAATTGGAAATCGCTTGACGAAATTGATCATAACAAGCAGTTTGGAAAAACATGGTGGGAAAGAAGCATTTTCTCCTTTTGCCACAATTTTTTCCACACTTTACAGAACAAATCATGTTATTTGAGCCTTACTTAATCTGTCCTTTGCTGTTGCTTTAAGTTTAGGCAAAAATAAACTTTAGTTGTCTGGTAAGGTTACAGCAATTTTATTAACCCTTTATCTAACAATAAATTTTGGAATGGACCGAATTAAAAGCATTTGCAGACGACATATTAAATGTTACTAAACTGTGATAGGGTAGAAAACATTGCAGGGAAAGGAGAAAATGCTGGTTACTAGCATTTTCTCCATTACTCATCATGTTTTAAAAAGCCTTCCCTTTCAGGATCGTTAAGTCAGGATTGTGTGGTGAAGGGTTAAAATACATTTTGGAGACACAGGCATTGTTTTTTCTTGACAGAACTTCCCTCTCTGTAACCTAACATATAAAGTTATAGAAGACTAAGTAAAACAAGCAAGTGCCTGTAACTGGAGTCCCGTCTGTTGCTTAGCTTGCTTATGTCTCCCACTTTGATCTGTAGGTTTCTTGACCTGCATTCGTTGTAGTTGTTTGTAAAGAGAAACGTGTATGGACTTGCAAGTCAAATCTATTTCTTGGATTGTCTCATATATGTCAGAGATTTCAAGAGTAAATACAGTCTAACTTAATTTAACTCTACTGCACAACAAAATTTTAGCCTGGTCCAAAGTGAAAGCATTTACAGATGATATATTAAATGTTACTCAAAATATAAAATTTGTCATGAAAAGGGTAGAAAACATTGTGGCAAAAGAAGAAAATGCTGGTTACCAGCATTTTCTTCTTTTCCAACAATGTTTTCAAAGGTCCCTTCTTCAGGGTCATTAAAACTAGGGATTGTTTGGTAAAGAGTTAAAATCAGTGTTTCCAAACCATACATATCATGTTTCAACAAGAGGGCCAAGATGGCCCTGTATCGCTCCACTGACTTTTTAACCCTTTACCACACAAATCGAAGTGTTAATGACCCTGAAAGACAAGGCTTTCAAAAAAACATCCTGAGAAAAGGACATGTTGTAAGCCATTTCCCTTGATTAATGTTTAAATTGAAGTGACAATATTTTGAAGCCCATGTTAAACTTGCGATCCCTGGAATGAAGGCAATTTTGACCCCAGACCTACAATATGAAACTAGAATGTGTGGTTATAAACAAAAAGATTTTTTAATCTTGCCCAATAAAAAGTCATGTAAAACAAGTTTGCTGAATAAAAGGCCCTGTAAAATATGTGATCCATGACACAGGTTTATCAAGTTTTCACTATAAAAGCCAATGTAAAACTTGTGACCCCTGGTGTGGAGTCAAACTTGACCCCCAAAGTTAAAATTTGGGCCCTCTTGGTAGAGGCCCATTATATAAAGTTACATGCAAAATTTGGTAGCCCTAGGCCTAAATATGGCTATGTACAAGTAGATTATTAAAGTTTCCTTATATAAGACCATGTAGAACTTGTGACCCCCTGGGGTGGGGCTACATTTGACCCCCTGGGCTATAATTTGGGCACCCTTGATAGAGACCCCCTAGATAAAGCTAAATGCAAAATTTGATAGCCCTAGCCCTTATAGCTAGATGCGAAAGATTTTCCTATATAAGCCCGCCCATGTAAAACATGTTACCCCCCGGAGCGAAGTCAAATTTGACCCTTGGCTATAATTTGGACACCCTTGGTACAGGTCCACTAGATAAAGCTACATGCCAAATTTGGTCGCCCTAGGCCCCATGGCTAGGTCAAAGAAGAATTTTAAAGTTCTCCCTATATAAGCCCATGTAAAACTTGTTATATAAGCCCATGTAAAACTTGTTACCCCGGGCAGGGCCTAATTTGACCCCAGGGCTATAATTTGAACAATCTTGGCAGAGGTCCACTAGATAAAGCTACATGCCAAATTTGGTAGCTCTAGGCCCTATGGCTAGGTAGAAGAGGAATTTTAAAGTTCTCCCTAAATAAGCCCATGTATAACTTGTAACCCCCGGGGCGGGGCCAATTTTGACCCCAGGGCTATAAATTGAAGAAACTTGGTAGAGGTCCACTAGATAAAGCTACATGCCAAATTTGGTAGCCCTTGGCCTTACGGTTTCAGACAAGAAGATTTTCAAAGATTTTCAAAATTTTTCAGTTTTGTTGCCATGGCAACCAGAGTTTTTGAAGGAATTAAATTCTTTCAAGAAATTCTGAAGAGGACCATGGCAGGATCATTTCTGTGAAGTTTCATCAAAATTGGATGGGTAGTTTCAGAGAAGAAGACGTTTTAAAAAAAAGTTAACGCACGGACGGACGGACGGACGGACGCACGGACGGACGGACGGACGCACGACGGACAACAGGCCATGACATAAGCCCGCTGGCCTTCGGCCAGTGGAGCTAAAAACCGAGAGAGAAGGCTTTTGAAAACAATGTGGGAAAAAAAGAAAATGCTGGTGGCCAGCACTTTCTTCCTTTTCCCACAATGTTTTTGACCCTTATGATGACAAATCTTATCATTTGATTCACATTTCATTAATTTGTGAGTCTGCAACTGCTTTCATTTTGAACAAATCTAAAATTTTGTTTTTTGATAAAGAGTCTACAGACAATAAATCATAGTCTGTTACCCACAATAGTAAAACAGCATTTTATCCTTTTCCAACAATGTTTTCTAACCATTCGAAGACAAATCTCATCATTTGATCCACATATGTCGTCTTCCAAAGCTTTCAATTTGGACTGGTCTAAAACTTGGATCCTATCACAATGACCATCATCAATCCTTGTAAAAGAAATTCGCCAAGCTGTGGACTTGAAATAGCAATTGTCCGGCTTCAAGTCCAGTGTGCTACCAACTGCCTTACCAGGATTGGAGTGGCATTGATCTACAGACGTTTAACTCAATAGGGATCTTTTATATCAGAACAAGTAATTGCTCCCTCTCCTACAACGTTTTCCACAATTTTCTTCTTTAAGCTGTAGACATTTATAATAGTTTTAGGTGCAAGTTAAAGTTCACCTTCAACTAAAGGGTATTCCCTGAACCACACAACCACGAGACCCTGACAAGTCACTGATATAGAAAGCTTTTGAAAATAGTTTGGAAAAAGGAGAAAATGCTGGTAACCAACATTTTCTCCTTTTCCGAAATTGTTTCATTCTCTGTCATAGACAAATAAATTTGAACCACATGTAGTTTGTCATCTACAAATGCTTTGGATTTGGACGAGTCTAAAATTTTGGTGTTGGGTAAAGAGCTAAAATGATATACTTCGAATTTCAACAACGAAAATCTATATATTCATAAACTTTCATTTATTTAACAACTTGTTCTTCAAAACCAAAATACAAAAATATTTTAACATTTCAACAACATTCTGACCTGTTCTTGACATAGTGGTTCAACCATGCAGAGATAAATACATGTAAATAAAACAAAAATAACCCTTTACCACACAATCCTGACTTTTGACAACCCTGAGAAAGAAGGCCTTTGAAAACATTGTGGGAAAAGGAGAAAATGCTGGTAACCAGCATTTTCTCCTTAGCCCACAATGTTTTCTACCCGACGAAAGACAAATTTCATGTTTTGAGTAACATTTATTTTTGTCATCTGCAAATGCTTTCAATTTGGTTATGGCTAAAGTTTTGTCATATAGTAAAGGGTAAATCAGTCTGACAGTAAATAGCACTAACTTTTTCAATTTTAGGACTGCTTTGCCCATATATAGAAAACCTGACAGAATAGAAGCATGATCATAGTGCATTTTCAACGCAGCATGGTTTTGTTTTACACTGTCAACAAAATTAATTGTAACTTTCTATATTTCACAATGATTGTGATATAAATTTTGCAACTTTTGTCAATCACTTTCAGTGATTGCAACCTAGAAACTAAATCAGTACTTGCACAACAACAGCAATGCATAAGGATGCCAACACTAAGTTGCAGTTGGTTTTAGTGAAAATTCTAAGTTGAAAAGGGCATAACTGTATCAAAAACATGTTGAAAGTTACCTGCCTCTGATGTATGGGTTCCCCTTTTATAGTTTATAACTAGTCCCAGATTGAAGTAAATATCTTCAGTGACAACAAAGATATTATAAAATGTTGAAGTTTTCTCATGAAAAAGCAGACGATGCTAGGGCAATAGCAATACCTCCACATATTCTTCATAAACAGCTGAGCTAATAATAGGGATAGGTGAAAAGGCTGACCTTCTAATCACTGGGTTAAAACCCAGAAATAATGAGGTAATCGAGCTTTATCATCAAGTGAATTAAATCTAGAACCAGTGCTTTGATAGACTAAAGCTTTACCCACACACTACTCTCTCCAATCAAACTAACTGAAACTGCCCTCTGCCTCATACAAGGTTATCCAGTCTTGGGTAAGTCCTCAACTCATTCCAAGACAACAAAATTTCTGACAAGTCCAAATTGCAAGAATTTTTAGATGATAAATGCTAGCCACATTATGAGATTTTTCTGTTACAGGATAGATGACAGGAGAAAATGCTAGTTTCCAGCGTGTTCACCTTTCCTTATAAATGTATTCAACACTTTACCACACGATGAAACTTAAGCATGGGACAAACTGAAAACATTTGAAGATGACATATCAAATGTTACTAGAGACAAGACATGTGCCTAACAAAAGGAAGAAAACATGATGGAAAAATAACAAAATGCTGGTTACCAGAATTTCCTTCCCACAATTTTTTCAAAAGGCCCTTTCCTCAGGATTGATCAAATTCAGGATTGTGTGATAAGGAGCTAAAATCCTTGTAAAGACACCAGCTTGTTAAATTATGCAACTGGCATTTTCACCTTTTTTCCAACAATTTTTTGGAGCTATTCAAAGACAAATCACATTATTTTAGTTGCATCTGATTTATCGTCTGCAAATGCTTTCAATTTAGAAAAGTCTAGAATTTCGTCATCTAGTAAAGAGATCCCAGCTCTCACAGATCTTCCATTTCTCCTCCTGAATCAGGGTCTTTAACACTTTCTGATACATCATTTGTCACCAACTCACTTGTTCCTATATTGCATATTTCAAATTTCTTATCATGGATTCCTTCAGTCTCATTCAAACTGAATTTCAGGTTCATGTCACACTCATTCGGAGTATCCAATTTAAAGAGGTCAGGTGAGTTCATTCTGTTCTCCGTTTCTGGTGAGTTCAAAACACTGTCACTCAATTCACATGGACCATTTTTCAGTTTACAACCTGTCAGTTTCTCGGCAATGGATTTTTTCTTTGGTTTCTTCTGAAAAGAAAAGATAGGTTAAAATAAAAACATCTAATTTTTACTAAAACTAGTACCCATTCAAGTGGTGTAACCCTATACCACATAATCACAAATTTTAATGACCCTGAGAAAGATGCCTCCAGAAAAAACTGCAGAAAAAGGAGAAAACGCTAGTAAGTGGAATTTCCTCTTTTCCCCATAATGTTATCTCTATTTTCAGAGGCAAAATCCATCATTTTACCCACATTTATTTTGTTGTCTGCAAATGCTCTAAATTTTGACAGGCCTAAAATTTTGTCGTTTGGTAAAGAGTTAACACTTTACCACATAATCTCGAGTTTCAACAACCCTGATGAAAAAGCCTTTTGAAAACACTGTGGAAAAAGGAGAAAATGCTGGTAACCAGTATTTTCTCCTTTTGCCACAATGTTTTCTACCATTTCAAAGACAAACTCCATCATTTGAGCCACCCTAAAATTGTCGTCTGCAAATGCTTTCTATTTGGACAAGTCCAAAATGTTGTCGTTTTGTAAAGATTTAAGACCCCTTTGATTGTAAAAACATTTTCAGACTGAACAATTTACCAAACAATCCTGTGTTTAAAGGACTCTGAGAAAGAATACTTAAAAATAAACAAACTGAGTAGAAAAAAATAAAGATACTACTTTCAATTTTGCTAAGTCTTAAATTTTGTGGTCTAGAAAATAATATAGAGTTATACAGGAATGTCATTTGTTCTTCATAAATTGTCTTGCACAGTTTTTAGGTTATAACAGCACAAAGTTTCAATACAATCACTGCAAAAGTCCCAGAGGAGTTGTAAACATAGCTTACTGTTTATTTGTGTGATGTTTAACACCATTATAATAAGAGCTTCGCAGAGCGGCGCATGTACGCCCGAAGGGGCTTGTCAGTGAAACGGGTTAAAATCTATAACGCCTGAAGATATCCAAATTCTAAAAGTCAAATGCACAACTACACATCATAGAGATTCATTGTGGTAAGTTTGAACTTATTCCAATGAAAACTGTAGGAGGAGTTACGCGCACAAGAAATTGCTAACAGACAGACGGACAGACGGACGACCTGGGCCATAACATAATACGTAAAAAAATCTTTTTAGCTGTACTGTGGCAGCCAGCACACCTATCATGGAGCTCTTTTAACCAGTGCTTAACCAATTTTTAGCTCTACTGGCTTTCAGCCAGCAGAGCTTATGTCATGGCGTGGTTTCCGTCGTCCGTCTGTCCGTCCGTCCGTCCGTTAGTCTTTTTCTTGTTTACGCGATAAAGTCTGCATTTGTGGTCAGATTTTCGTGAAACTTGCACAGTTTGTTTATCTCATCAATAGCTTTAACCCTATTGGTTTTGAAAAAAATCCAACAAACAGTATGGGAAAAGTAGCCATTTGAAGTTGAAAATTTCCATTTCTTGTTTACGCGATAAAGTCTGTATTTGTGTTCAGATTTCTGTGAAACTTGCACAGTTTGTTTACCTTATCAATAGCTTCAACCCAATTGATTTTGAAAAAAATCCAACAAACAGTATGGGAAAAGTAGCCATTTCAAGTTGAACATTTTCATTTCTTGTTTACATGATAAAGTCTGCATTTGTGATCAGATTTTGTGAATTTTTCACAGTTTGTTTATCTCATAGATAGCTATAACCGTGTTGATTTTGAAAAAAATCCAACAAGCAGTATTGGAAAAGTAGCCATTTCAAGTTGAAAATTTTGATTTCTTATTTACATGATGAAGTCAGCATTTGTGGTCAGATTTTCATGAAACTTGCACAGTTGCTTTGTCTCATCAACAGCTGGAAACCTATTGATTTTGAAAAAAATCTGATAATCAGTATGGGAAAAGTAGCGATTCAAAGTTGAAAATTTCCATTTCTTGTTTTGGCAATGAAGTTCAGTGTTGATTAAATTCTTTTGAAACTTGCAAAGATTCATCAAAGGATTGAACTCTATTAAAAGTGAAGAAAATCTAGTAAACTGTTCAGGAAAAGTAGCCATTTGATGACTTAGTATCGTTTTCTCAACAAAGTCCACATTATTAGTCACATTTCTTTGAAATTTACTAGGATTTTTTAATACAATGCGTATTGAAATCCTATCGAATTTGCCTGGATTCGAAACATTTAGTTTTGAGAAATTTCACTTCAATTTTTTTCACTGTTTGTTCAATTCACCATGCCTACATATGCTGTCTAGGTGGGTTCAAGCCCAGTTGCAAGAACACATTTTTGTGTTTTTTGTCTTTTTTTCTTTTTGCATCATGAATTCATGATGTATGCTGGCATAAAAGCAAAATCACTGCCAGTAGAGCGATTTCAGGCCCTTCAGGGCCTCTAGTTTTTCCCAAGCTATGGGCTGCTTTTCCACATGCCTAACGTCAAAACAATGATCAGTGGTGAGAGAAGAATCAATGCCATTGCAATGACCATCATCAATCCTCAGAAAAAGAATTTGCCAAGCTTGGGATTCAAACTAGCAACCCCCTGGTTTCAGGTCTGGTGGGCCTCTGACTGTGCTACCCAACTCAGTATAGCTTACTTAGAAAACATGACTTACTTTTGGAGGTAATGGTATAGTTGGATCATGTAGTTTTAGATGTTGCTGTAACTTTTGCTAAAAACAAAAAGAAAAAGGCAAACATCAAATACTTTTTTTAGAGAATGTGAATGTAAATCAAGCAATGCCTCATATCTTTCACTAAAACAGGTCCCATCTCAACCTTTCCTGCAGAAAACATGTTCTCTCATGCAGCAGACCACATTTTCAAACACTGAGGAACAAATATCACTTATAATGTATTCCTATATTTATACCTCATTAATATTAACTCTCCTTGATTTAAAAGGATGTATAACTCTTTACCACACAATTCCAACTTTTCACAATCCTGAGGAAGAAGCCTATTGAAAACTGTGTAGGAAAAGGAGAAAATGCTGGTAACCAGAATTTTCTCCATTTTCAACAATGTTTTCTACCATATCAAAGAAAAAATGCATCATTTGGGCCACATTGATATTGTCGTCTGCAAATGCTTTGAATATGGTTGAGTCTAAAATTTCATTCAGTGGTAAAGGTATAAGAGTCATCTGCTGCAATTTTATTCAGGAAGTAATAAGTTCATCCTACAATCCCAAGTTTTACAGGACCTTTAGGAAGAAAACATTGCGATAACCAGTGTATTCTTCTTTTTCCCCCAATGTTTTCCACCTAATCACAGACAAATCCCACAATCTGAGTCATATTTCCTATATCATCTGCAAATGCTTTGGATTTGGACATTTTCAAAATTTGGTCTTTTGGTGAAAAGACCAGCAACAACCAAGTGGAACAAATACCACTGGCATCTGAGCCTGTATCCATCAACCATTTTTAATTTCATTTTTAGTCTTGTTCTAGATTTAGCTCTTTACCAAATGGCAAAACTTTACACTTGTCCAAATTGAAAGAAATTTGCAGACGACAAAATAAATGTGACTCAAAAATTGAAATTTGTTTTGGGAAGGGTAGAAAACAATGTGGGAAAAGGATACAATGCTGGTAACCTTTTCCCACAATGTTTTCAAAAGGCATTTCTCTTGGGGGGGGTTGTTAAAAGACGGAATAGTGCAATAAATGGTAAGACAGTAACACAAATTCTGTTTGGCTAGTTTAGTCAATTAGAAATTGAGCTACTTTAAAATACAGAAAACTCTTCATAATAAGACCATGAATGTTCTTAATACTGGTGAATAAGGACCCTTATGACAAGTGCCTATTTTACACAGGCGCCTTCAACCCAATACCACATGGTAATTTTATAGACTTCTCTTAATTGAAAGCATTTGCAGAGGACGTATCAAATAAGGATCAAATGACGAGATCTGTCTTTGATTGATAAGTCATCAGCATTTTATCCTTTTCCCACAATGCTTTCAAAAGCATTTTTCTTATAGTCATTAGAACTTAGTGTTGTTTGGAAATGACTTATAACAAAAAACAATGATTTGATTGATGGAAATGATGGTTGCTAAAATCTTTACCAATTAACAACAAAAGACTCCTTAAAATTTTAAAGCATTTGCAGACAACAGAAAAATGTGGTTCAAATGATGATACTTGTCTTAGTATAGAAAATTGTGGTTAACAGCATTTTCACCATTTCTCATAATGTTTTTGCATACCTTCTACCTTCTTGGTTATTAATACATGATCATTGGGGAAAGGGTGATGACAAATGGCTCTTTAACAAAGGCTCATTTTTTAAAAACTACGATCTAGATAGAACTGAGGTTACATGTATATAGAAAAAAATAATAATTTAATTTCAAAACTAGGTTGAAAAATGCCTAATCACTCTATAATTTGTTTACTTTTTGCCTGATTTTAAAACTCATTTTTCTGCTAGCAACCAAAACTTGGACCGACTACACAGTAATAGATTGTCATCTTCTTAATATTTTCCATACTTTTAAAATAGCAATACATTTACAAAACACAAGGAGGGGTCCTGTGTGGCTCAGTGGTAAAGTGGAGGACTCATGACCTTGAGGCCCCAGGTTCTTTGCCTCACTGGATCTACTGCGTTTTTACAGGAGGGTCCTTGGGCAAGATACTTAAGAGCCCTAGCTTAGTACTGGTGAAACCCAGGAAATACATGAAAACATGAGTTGTCACTGTGATATGACTGAAATAATGTTGAAAGGGGGGTAAAGCATCATTTCAATTTGATCAATCAATCAATCAACAAAACACAAGGAATTATCCTTTTTTTTGTATTCTACCTGTAAAATTTTCTATTCCGTTAGAAATGGTATCGCTTTTATTGCATATCAAGGGATAAATACAACTTCAAAACAACAAATTTTCTGATGACCCAATAGCTCATTTGGAAGTTACCAACTACTGTTTTGAAGGTTGTGGATTTAAGCCCCACTTCGGTGGCAATTTTCTGTTTTTGTTTTTCCCCAAATAAGGGTGAAAAGTCACATTCTAATAACTTTTCCTCTTAAAATAACAACTTTCTCCCCTCAAGAGAATATTGGGTCTAGCCTCCTTTGAAACAGGTTTCTCTTGAATACAACTGACACATTTCTAACTGTAAGCTGCTTACCTTTGTACAGAAAGTTTGTCCGCAGCCTTCTTCTGTGCATGAATGACGTTTTCCTCCATGGTAAGTTTTAATGTGTAGTGTAAGGTTTCTCAAATGAAGATATTCGCGACTGCAGTTCTCAAATGTACATGGATATACAGTTCTTTCATCAGAGTGGACCAGTATGTGAGTTTTTAATCTGTTTTTCTGAGGGAAAACTTTGTCACAAATGGAACACTTGTACACTGAAACAGTAGGGGATAGCAATTAACATTTTATCAACCACTCCTTGGTTTTTTCTACCATGAAGAAGATGGCTTCTAAAAACATTGTGGGACAAGGAGAAAATGCTGTAACCAGCATTTGAAATGAAAGACAAAGTGCCCACATTATTCCGAGTCACAAATCTGTTAATTTTCATGAAATTCATTTTGCCAACTGCTAATACTTTTAAGATGGAAGAGCCCAAAGTTTTGTTCTATTGTTTTGTTGTTTGATAAAGAGTTATGAAAATACATTGTATACTCTTCAAACTACCATTACTTTTATCTTAAACTCTTCCACAGTCAAAGGAAGATGAAGAAGGGATATTAACTCAATGAACCATACTTTATTTCTTGTCTGACATGATTTTAACTGAGCAGCTCCACAAGTACTGGGTTTGGGCTCTGTGGTGCTTTGCTTAAGGGTATAAATTTTATTGAGTATTTGTACAGTGTTTTCACACTGTTTTCAACATTATTTCAGATATATCGTGATGGCCAGTGCACTTATCCATGCTTTCCTCGGGTTCCTCTTACTAGTACTTTGCACAACATTCTTCCCAAGCCAATAGCTGATTTCTCACATAATCTCTGTTGTAATAACAATCAGCCATCTGAGGAATAAATCCTATTGCACTGACTATCATCAATCATCACAGGAAATAAAACGTCTGAGTTAGGAATTCAAACCATGACCCCCTCGTTTTAATTCCTGTATGCCAACAACTGCGCTACCAGGCCTGGCTTCACATCAATTTGAACTTGACCAACATGACATAAGTGGCATTTTTTTTTTTTGAAAAGCTATCTGTAGTACAATTATGTAGATACATGTGTGTCAACATTATCTTGACCCTTTGCCAAACAACCTCAAGTTCAAACAACCCTTTGGATCCAGCCAGATCCGATAGCTCAGTCGGTAGCATGCAGGACTTGAGAGCAGGGCATTGTGGGCTTGATCCTTGGCTCAGCCAATTTCTTTCCGTGGACTGATGATAGTCATTGCGAAAGGATTCATTCCTCTCTCACCACTGACTGTTCTTTTGATGATGGTTACGTGGGAAAGCAGCCAGTGGCTTGGAAAGAATATTGAGCAGAGTACAGGTAAAAGAAACTCCAGGAAAGCATGGATAGGTGCACTGGCTGCGGCAATGTAACTGAAACAATATTGAAAATGGCATTAAACACCATACAATCAATCAATCAAAGACAGATCCCATCATTAGAGCCACATTTACTTTGTCATCTGCAGAAGCTTTCAGTATGAAAGAGTTAAGGATTACATTTTGTAGTCTCGTACTTAATGACATTTTTAAGCATCTTTCAGTTTTATTTTGTTGACAAATGCATACATTCCTGCTTCCTGGAGACTCCTTTTTTACGACTATATAAAAGCCTCTTTCCTCAGGATTAGCTTAATCCTTAGGCTGCTAAGCTGCTAAGCATGACTCACTAACCTTTTGCGGATAGTGTAGATTAAGATCAGACTGCACAGAACGTGCAGTCTGATCATTAATCTACACTGTCCAATAAGAAAATATCATTCCCCGAAACATAACTTTGAAATAGCAATATTTGGGTTTTTACTATCTGATTGAAAAGTTCATTTAGCAGGATAAGGGTTACCATACATGTAGCATTTGGTCGAGAGTCAAGGGATAAATATATAAGTACAGTACCAGATGCATGCTTCAGTTTATTATGTTTTACAAGCAGGGTCCATTTATCAAACTTCTCCCCGCAGCCTTCCTCCTTACACATATATCCTGAAAGTATACAAGGTTCAAATTATGTTATAATAAGTAAGCCTGCCATGCTTTGTGAAAAGGGGGTTAAATGCATCTGCAAACAGTATCGACCAAGGTCAGCCTGCGCAGTCCATGCATGCTGGCCTGGTTCGAAAATTTTTGCTATCAGTCAAATTTCAGCATGTCAAAGGGCCATTCCACCTCATGATTTAGTTGCTTGATAGATAAAGCGAATTTTATGGATCCCTACTTATAAGATATTTTGATTGGTAAAATGCATTACTGAGATGCATTAGGCCCTGTTTTACCAGAGCATGGCTCAATGATATATGGTAAAAACCTGTCTCAGTGGCCACCAACCATTATTGAGAAAGCAATCTGTATTAACCCTTTACCAAACAATACCAGATATTTGCGGCCCTGAGAAAGAATACTTTTGAAAACATTGTGGAAAAAGGAGAAAACGCTGGTGACCAGCATTTTTTCCTTTTCCCACAATGTTTTTTACCCTTTCCACTAGAAATTTCAATGTTTGAGTCTTATTAATTTTGTTGTCTGCAAACGCTTTCAATGTGAACCAGTCCAAAATTTTGTCGTTTGGTAAAGTGTTAAGCATATATTGATTTCCCGTAAAAAGTGGCCCAAATAATAAAAATTGTCTATGAACATGAAAAAAACACTATTACAACAACTTCTCCCTTTCCCGTAGTTTTAGATAGCTGTCTTTTTCAGGGAATTTGAAACAATGGATTTTGGGGTAAACATAAGCCAGCACATTCTTTAGTATTCCTCAGTTGCTTGCACAGTACAGGTTGGACTGATCTAACATTTAGTATGTCAAGAGCAATATGAAGTGCTTTTGCAGAGCAGATCAAGATTCACTGCAGTGAACATGTAGTCCGACTGCCTATCTAGGCCATCAGATATTTTGAAAAGATATTCAAGTCCAAACAGATTTAAAATTGCTCCTCTAATTTGATTTTAGAATTTTCAACAACTCAAAAGAATGGGAAAATGTTAATGTTATGTTGATATTGTGATGTCATTTATATCAAGGTGTTTACTTAATTTTGTGACATCAAAGCGGAAGGATGCAGAAATAGTTCAGCTGCATTTTGAAAGTCACTCTCTAGAAACTGTTATACAAACAAAGCAAAAAAAGACATCAAGATAAGAGACTTCAAGTACACCAAATCAGTCATTTGCGAAGAAATGAGAAAAATAATGTCAGAAATGTGCATAAACATGATAAAAACTTTAAAAAGAGACTTAAGGTCTAATAGAACAAAAAGGATGCCATGTCAAACATTTACTGTAACATTAGCTGTTTAAATTCTATTTCTCAGTTTTATTTCAATTAGGCATGCCCTAAATAAAACTTTAGGATCTGTAGTTCATATAACTACTAATATTCTGATCTTCAAGATAAGGTGTCATTAGCAAAAGTGTCAAGAGGTTTAACCCTTTACCACACAATCCCGAGTTTTAACGACCCTGAAGAAAAAGCTTTTTGAAAACATTGTGGGAAAAGGAGAAAATGCTGGTAACCAGCATTTTCTCCTTTTCCCACAATGTTTTCTACCCATTAACAGACAAATACATGTACCACTATTTGAGCCACATTTAATTTCTCGTCTGCAAATCCTTTCAATTTGGGCAGGTCTAAAATTTGTTGTTTGGTAAAGAGTTAAATGGTATCATATGTATCAGTTCTGGTTCACCCTGTACATGTCAAAAACAAAATGCCCCATTTTCTGGCATGGTTACAAGATGTCAATATTAAATACATCAAAAAAAAACCTTTCAATTTTCAAATAACATGGCAGCTTAAGTCAATTATGGAAATGTCCAGTAATGCTGTAGATTTGTGCAAAGTCCTTATGACTGATTTTTTGTTTCATTTTTTTCCCGTTGTGATATCAAATTCTTGTCTAACTTCCGTTTATAGAAAATTTAAATCTATTTCATATTGAAATAAATCAACAAGTTCTCTTACCTTCATGTGCTTTCATGTGTTTTCTCAGTTTATTTGGGAACTTGAAGACTCTCCCACAGCCCTCTACCTTACATCTGTAATAGAAAATTTAATTTTTACTAAACAACACCTTGTTTTTATGACAATGTAGTCAGAGTTGATCAATATAAATATGCATGGAACATTCTGTCAAGGCTTTTAGCTGTCACTATTTGTGGGACATTCTGGCCAAAACAGCCATCCTATGTCTTTCAATGGCACTCTAATGCTCTGATGGAGAGGAAAGATGCAAGTACTTAAAACTTTACCAAATGACAAAATTCTAGACTAGACCAAATCAAAGGATGTGCATAATGATCATTTATCAATCCTTTACCAACCAATCCCTTGTTTTATCAACCCTGATGAAGAAACCTTTCAAAAATGTTATGGAAAAATGTTGGTAACCAGTATTCACTCCTTTTGTTTTCCCACATTTTTTTCAACATTTTTGAAGACTGAAATCATATTTTGGCTACACATATCTTGTTTTTAGTCTGCAAGTGCTTTTAATTTGCATAAATTGCATATTTAGATATTTAGTCTTATTCTAAGGAAAGTTCTAAATTTAATAGTAATACAAAACTTAAGTTCTGATTGGCTTTACAAGACAGTTTAGCCAATCAGAAATTGTTACTTTCTAGATTCAGAATTAGTCTAAGAATGGTTGGTGAATACAGGCCCTGGGACCATGCTTATAAAACTGGAATTCATTCTCAACTGAGTTTGTGCTCAATCTTTCAATTTCATTATTGCTTCTGCAAGTATAACAGTGAGAAATAGAGGGTTACATTTAGTGAGAGGAAGGAAAGACAAGTTTCTGAAAGTTCAGAAGTTGCTCTGTTAAATGCATCAAATCAATTCTGCTTAACCCTGTACCACACAATCCTGAGTTTTAACGACCCTGAGAAAGAAAGCTTTTGAAACATTTTGGGAAAAGGAAAAAATGCGGGTAACCAGCATTTTCTTCTTTTCCCACAATGTTTTCTTATCTTTTACTGACAAATCCCATTAATTGTGCCACATTTACTATGTCCTTTGGAAATGCTTCTAATTTGGATTTGTCTAAAATTTTGTCATATGGTAAAGACTTGACTAAAATTTCATGCTCAACTACATGAAGCATGTAAAGTTTTATAGGTTCCTACCCTGGTCTTTCCTTATGCTGGGGCAATCTGACTTCGTGTGTGCGTGTGTGTGTGTGTGTGGGGGGGGGTGTATTTTAAAACTGACCGATTTAAAACTTACACATTCTTATCAGCTTGTGAATGTTCAGCTCTGTGTGTTGATAACTGATGATGCTTTTTGAATGATGCTCCACAGATGTGACACTAACCAAAAAACAAAAAGCAGATAAATATCACAAAAAGCACATTACCATCTGTTGCTGATGTTTTCTACCTTGCCAGGGATCACTTCTAAAATCAACGTAAGAAAAGTCAAATATGTGCACATGTAGTTTTAGTGCACAGCCCCATGACTTAACCGTTGGTAGAAGATGGGTTTTCAAAATACTGTGGGGGAAAAAGGAGAAAACGCTGGTTAACAACCTGTACTCCTTTTTTCATATTCTTTTCTACTTTTTGGTAGAGACAACTCCTTCA
This sequence comes from Hippopus hippopus, assembly GCA_946811185.2. Taxonomy (NCBI): domain Eukaryota; kingdom Metazoa; phylum Mollusca; class Bivalvia; order Cardiida; family Cardiidae; genus Hippopus; species Hippopus hippopus. The sequence continues at coordinate 43,234,227 of OX328100.1, forward strand.
TTTAAGCCTCATTTGATTTGTCTTTAGCAAATACTTTCAATCTGGATGAGTCTATAGTTTTGTTCTCTGATAAAGCTATAAAAGAATTTGAATATTGCTTGAAATGGAGTCATGAAATGACTGAAAACATACTTCTATAGGGATCACTTATCTTTACCACACAATCCAGTATCTTAACCAACCTGAGAAAAAAGCCTTTTGAAAACACTGTGAGAAAAGGAGAAAATGCTGGTAACCAGCATTTTCTCCTTTTCCCACAATTTTTTCTACTCTTTCAAAGACAAACCCCAAAATTAAAGCAATATTTCGCTTATCTGCAAATGCTATGAATTCGGACAAATAAAATTGGACAGACATTGAAATTTGGACAGACAAAAATTTTTGTTGCTAGGTAAAGAGTTTACTTCCGAATAAAAGAGAATGAAAAGTTAACAAATTTCTATCAACAGACTTTTTTTAAATCTTGCAGCAGACAAAATGCCAAAATATTATAGCAGAAGGAGAAAATTGCTCAACATGAGTAATTTATTCTGAAACCAAAACATTTCATATGTAGTCATACAAGAAATCTAAATTCTTGTTATTTACTCAAGATGTTTTAAAAGTTGTCTGCTGTAAATTTGTTTCAAGAAGTAAAGATTACACCCTTACCACACAATCCCGAGTATTAATGACCCCGATCAAGAAAGCTTTAGAAAACATTGCGATAGAAGGAGAAAAAGCTGGTTAACAGCTTTTTCTCCATTTCCCACATCATTTTCTATCCTTCCAAACACAAATTTCATTATGTCAAATTTTTTTTTGTCATCTGCAAATGCTTTCAATTTGGACAAGTCTAAATTTTGGTTGTTTAATAAAAGAGTTGAATCACAAGAGTCTATACTTCACCTTGAAGGAGTCAGCCTCATGTGCCCTTCTAATATGTTTCTTCAAGTTCTGACTAGATCTGAATTTGGCAAAGCATCCATCTTCTTTACAACTGAAAGTATCAAACAATTGTGATTTTGTTTTTAACAGACGTCCAGCCAAGGTCAAGTAAAGCAATCCTCTACTCCTTAAGCACACAATCCCAAGTTTAAATGACCATCAGAACAATGGTTTTTAAAGTCATTGTGAGAAAAGGAGAAAATGCTGGTAGCCAGCATTTTCTCTTTTTACCACAATGTTGTCTACCCTTTCAGACAAATTCCATCATTTGAGCCTCACTACATAATTGATTTGTCATCTACAAATGCTTTTACCACACAACAAAATCTTATTCTAGTCCAGTTTCAAAGCATTTGCAGACGACAAAGTAAATACAGCTCAACTGATGATGTTTGTCTTTAGAATGGTAGAAGACATTGTGGAAAAGGGAGAAAATGCTGGTCATCAGCATTTTCTCCTTTTCTCACAATCATTCTCCACAACGTTTTCAAAATCTTTCTCTCTCAAATTTGTTAAAACTTGAACTTGCGCCGTAAAGAGTTGAACACTAGTTCTTCACAAAATAATTTATTGTTGCTAGTGATTGCAATTTTCTCTGTGAGGTGACTTTAATGAGTACCAAAAAGATAAGTTCAAATAGCTGGTATAAAAAGAAAAAAAATACACAAAATTTATCTGTGCACCTTTGATAAACTTGTGACCTTCAACTGTCATATCAATAATGAGGTGTTTATTTGGTGCTAAAAGGCTGTTTTCAACATTATTTCAATTATATTGGATCATGAAGAAATTAAGGGAATGTCTAGAGTCTCCTTAACTCTTTCCATACTATAGACACCACCAGGAGCTTTTGTGGACAGTGTAGATCAAGATCAGACTGCACAGAACGTGCAGTCTGATCTCTGATCTACACTGTCCACTGCTATAGTCTAGATTACTATGGAACTTTCCTTGATCTTGCACCTGTGGAAAATGTATTTTTTGCCTTTGAGAAAATGCAATTTTTTATTCAGTAGTGAAAGAGTTAATCTCTCTAGAGAATTTAAAAAAAAAATATGTGTGCAGTGTCCAAACCTGAAAACAGGAGGAGGGGTACTTGCATCCTTTTGTACTTGCACCCAATGAGCAGCTAGCAAATGTCTTCTTAAGTGATCTGACCTTCTGTATTCCTTGTCACATCCATCATATGTGCAGTAGTATGGCTTCTGAAATGATAGGAAGAATAAAAAAATAGGGACCAAAATGGTCCAGTATCACTCATCTGAACATACAAGTGAGTATGTAAAATAAAAAAAAAAAAAAAAACAAGTGGACCATTGGTCCTAAAGTTCTCATCTGAGGAAAGTCATCTAGGATTGATTAAGTTAAAGAACTTCTTGGTTGTGATGATACAAAACACAGAGATTTGAGAGATTTGACCAATTTTCATGAGTATCAGACTGAAAATGTGGTCTTTAGAGTATGCACAAACACAATGTTTATCTAAGATCTGTCCCAGTAACCTACTTTATGACCCCACATGACCCAATATCACACTTGTCCAAGATGTCATCGACATAAACATTCTGACTAATTTTCATGAGTATCAGACTGAAAATGTGGCCTCCAGAGAGCAGCACACTAAGTTTTTTTCTAAGATTTGACCCAGTGATCTACTTTTTGACCTGAAATGACCCAATTTCACACTTGTCTGAGATATTATCAAGACAAACATTCTGATCAATTCTGATGTGTATTCCACTGAAAATGTGGCCTCTACAGAGCACACAAGATTTGTATAAGATTTTACCCAGTGACATGCTTTTTGATCCAATGTGATCCAAATTTGAACTTATTTGAGATATTATCAAGACAAACATTCTGACCAACTTTGATAAGCATTTGACTGAAAATAAGCCCTCTAGAGTACACACAGTTTGACCCAGTGATAAAAGAACTTTACTGTAACTGAACTGACTTCTGGAACAAGTGAAGTAAATGTCAAGCCAAGTTCCCATTTCCTTACCAGTATGGTTATTTTCAGTTCAAAGAAAAAAAGGGAAAACCAAAATTGCAAAAAAGGAACAGCTACATTATTTTGCTGTTTTTTTTTGTGTGTGAAAATTAATCAGTTAGCTATCAATCACAGACTTTATGCTGATAAAAGAACAAAAATATTGCTGTCTACACCCATTTGAAGAGATGCCAATATGAATAGGATTTTCTTATAATGAAGCATTAAAAGAAGGGTTGCTCTGAGAGTGTACTGAGGACAAAAACACAAATAACATTGGAGCTAGCCTCAGAATTGAAAAGGGGGATAGTGACTGAGGTTAGTACAGAAAAACTGTCCCTGATGGCAAAGCTGATAAAACAGAAGCCAATAAATTTTGAAAGAAAAGAACTTTACTGTACCGGAAATGACTTCCGAAACATTACCATCAGTCTGAAGGGTTGCTCCGCTTTTATTTTTACGATTATGTTTCTGCACCCCTTCATAGTAGCCATTCTTTAATACCTTCTGGAAATTTCAAAATTCTACAGGTCATTTTTCAGTCAGCTTAATGTGTCTTTTATCTGCTTGTCAGCTATGAAAATTGACATGAATCGATAGATAAATGATTTAACTTCACATTGGCAACAAGTCAAGTTTAGTGCAAGGTTTTCATTAATTTTTTGTAATTTACCTTTTGTTTGACATGAAAAAACCTAGTTAATTTGTTAACAAACACTTATTGTAACTTCAGTTAACTGCGGATGTGTGGTCAATTTGATTTGAAAAAATGACATTGTGTGATCTGCAATTTAAGTAATAAATATGACTTCTTGTAAATGAAACACATCCAGTATAGTTCAGTTTCCCTTTCCATGCTCAGGCTGATAAAACAGAAGCCGATATATTGTGGAAAACAAGCAATTTCGTTGAAATGATATCTCCCACCGAAAAAGACTTTTTTTTATACAAACATATTAGAGGTATTGTGTTTTACATATAAATGTGGCCTTTTTGTTATTGGTCCATAATGAAATTATACATTAAGCCCCCTTTTTTCATGACATGGCATTTCATGAAATAAAAACAAATAACTATTGTCTGTGGCTTATGATAAACAATATGAATATGAAGTCCAGTGGTTAAAGATATTGTCGCTATTGGAAAAATACACCAATTCCCCTTTTTCCATGACACGATATTTAAACAAAAAAGAAAAATAATGATATTGGCGGACTATCATAAGGAACACACGAATAAAGTTTCATCAAGGATTTTGAGTTAAAGAGATATTGATCCATAATGGAAATATACACAAAGCCCCCATTTTCTATGACACAGCAATTTATCAAAAAAACATATCGGCTGAAATCATAAGGAACACATGTATGAATTTTTATCAGTTTTTATCAAGGACTTTAGAAGATATCTATCCTGAAAGACAGATGGTCATTGGTCCATGATAAAATTATACAATAAACCCCCTTTTTCCATGACATGAGATTTCATTAAATAAAAACAAATGATGATTGTCTGTGACTTCTAATAAACAATATAAATATGAAGTTTCATAACATTTCGTCCTGTAGTTAAAGAGATATTGGTCTATAATGTAAATATACATCAAGCCCCCTTTATCCATGACACGGCATTAAAAAAAAAAAAAAAGGTATATAACTGTGGTGTTGCATGGTCAATGAGAGTGAAACTTGTTGTACTGCATTTCCAAATGGTGGTTGATAGATGTGACAAGTTCCATGTAAAAACTCTGTATAGTTGACAAACAGACAGTCATTGGTCCATGATGAAATTACATGTATACAATAAACTCCCTTTTTCCATGACATGAGATTTCATTAAATAAAAATAAATGATGATTGTCTGTGACTTGTGATAAACATTATATAAATATGAAGTTCCGTAGCATTTAGTCCTGTAGTTAAAGAGATATTGGTCTATAATGTAAATATACATCAAGCCCCCTTTTTCCATGACACGGCATTAAAAAACAAAGGGTATATAACTGTGGTGTTGCATGGTCAATGAGGGTGAAACTTGTTGTACTGTGTTTCCTAATGGTGGTTGATAGATATGTCAAGTTCCATGTAAAAAACTGTACAGTTTTCAAGAGAAGACTGAAAACAAAAAAAACTCACTCGACCGCGTAACTTAAAATCGCTCCCAGTCGGCCATTTTGCATCGAATCAAAAAAAGAAAAAAATAATCGGCAGAATAGGTTATTGTACTCATGTATAAAGTTTCACGGAATTCCTTCCAGTTGTACTAGAGATATTGTCTCGGATGGACACGCGGACGGACGGACAACGCTAAAACTATATCCCTCCGCCTTTGGCAGGGGATAAAAAAAAGAACTTTAATGTACCAGAAATGACTTCTGAAACATGCTAACTAGTTTGATTTCCTTGAAAGTGAGTCAGTGCATATTTACATTTCAAAAAAAATGGAATTACAAGGAGGTAACACTGACATTTTTTAATTATTTATGTTTTTTTCTTAAAGAATAATCATAAGTCTATCTATTATGGATGGGGCACCCTAATGGGATTTGTGTAACACCGCCCTTCATCGCCAAAAAACGTTCCGATTCTGTGAAGATTCGGGTAATCTGTAATGGATCAGCAGATAGACGCTGGTTCTCCGTTCCCAGCATCGATTACAAATTACCCGAGTCTTAGCTGAATCTGTACGATTTTGGTGATGAAAGACGATGTTACACGAATAGCATTAGGGTTCCCTATCCTTAAGGACCTTAATGAAATAACAAATACATGTACCCGTAAATCTTGGCATAAATCTTCAAATTGTTTTTGTTTGCTCCCTTTTTTTTTTCATGCTTACATAAAACTTCTGCATAGGTTTTGTGTGGAGTGCTATCACCACATTGTTAACACAGAAGCTGATAAATTGTAAAAAAAAAAGAACTTCAAAGTACTGGAAGTGACTTCTGAAACATGTTCAGTAAATGTCAAGCCCTAGTTTGGTATCCTTTGAAGAAGGTATTTACTTTAAAAAAAAAAGGAATTACTAGGAGGTAACAGTAACACTTTTTAACTATTTCGATGTTTTTGTAAAGATTAATCATTAGTTTATCGATTAAGGACCTTTTTGTTACTGTATAAAGGAAAGACTGATGCATGCAGCCATTTGAAACGATGCCGGTCTTTAGATTTTTCGGCATAATACCGGAAAACGCCCCTCCACTATATCGCGAAAACCCATGAAAATCTAAAATGTGTGTCAAAAGAATTTTGATTTCTTATGGATTCATTCCGTACACATCAAATACAATGTTGGTCTACGGAATAAAGCACAGAATTTCATTATCTTTAAATTCGTAAAACAATACCACATGTATGAATAGGGCTGTATAGTGGAGGGGCGTTTGCCGGTAATATGCCGATTTTTCAATCCAGAATGGGCATAAGAATGGCTCCTGCGGGGGCTAGCGGAGACACAATCACAAAAGTAATATCGGAGCTGTCACTGAATCCGGGGTAGGCAATAGCTACCTGGATTAGGCTGGTCGTTGTATGATTAAGATTAGATATAGGCGATGGAACAAATAAGTAAACCACTAAATGTACCTCTCCTGTATGCGATCGAATGTGAATCTTCAGGAAATGGGCTTTAAGGAAGGTTTTTCCGCAGGTTTGACATTTCCACGTGTAGTCAACCTGGTCTTCCATTTGTTTAGGTGTGTTTGATTATATATAATTTTGACGTAGTACATGTAGTAAGTTAAACAATTAGAACATAAGAAAATGCGTCTTTTTTTTTTCGTGTTTGCTGTTATAATCTAGAAACATGGTACCAAATTTTTTGTAGAAAAGCATGTTGAAACAATTCTAAAGAGTCTAAAGAGTAATTAAAATATTTACCTCTTCACATAACAGAACTCTGCATATGACACCATTCACATTTATGAATTTCTAGTTTAATGCACAAAGTTCTATTCTCGTTCATATAGTTCATATAGTACTCGAGGCCACATGTACGGTTATAAATAAGCTATTTAAGCTTCTAATGGTCCATTTTCATGACGTTTTCCCAGATCTATTGTAAGTTCCGGATTACAGTTTACACTTATATTCACCATTCACTTACTCTGGGTTAAAGGCATATACAAACATTACAAACAAACATACATACATACATACATACATACATACATACATACATACATACATACATACATACATACATACATACATACAATTGAAAAAAAAAAAGAAAATGGGCAGGCTGGTCTTACATGTATAAGAGTCATGCTATGAAATGCTACACGTATATGTTGATAAATGATCCAATAGAAAAGTTTAAGAACCCTATCATCTTTACAATTCATTTTAAACTAATGAAAAACAAATCGAAAGTCGAGCAATTTTGAAACAATTTAGTGCGTTGTGTTATACTGTATATCTTAGTACAATCACTTAATAAATAAATTTCATCTCTAATGATAAAGTTCTGCACTCAGTAGAGTAGTAGCCAAACTTTGACCAAACTATCTACCACATGTACGTTGAAATTTGAAGGACGTTATATCTGATTTTCTATGAGGGAAAAAGCTGTGTTGCCGTCGCTACGAAATTGTTTCTAGGATATTCCCCAATTATCACCCTTATTGGCAAAAAAAAAAATCGAAACGTATTTTTTTTTTTAAACAGATTTATCGACTTAACAAATCAAACGCGAAAAAATTGGTTGATACTCCATCTTTCACGACTAATATTGTTAACGAATAATGCGAACCGGGTACCATTTAAAGGGAACGGGATCTTGCGTCTGCGCACTGGTTACTTTCTTCCCGGTTCCACATGGTAGCGACCCTCCTGTCGGTAATATCATACTTCATAAGAATGACTGATTCTAGCAAAGAACGTACCTTCATCATGGTGAAACCTGATGGAGTTCAGAGAGGACTGGTTGGTGAAATTACAAAAAGATTTGAAACGAGAGGTTACAAACTAGTGGCAATGAAAATGTGCAAGGTGAGTAATGTTCACAAGTGAAAAAAAAAGAACTTTTGTGGCCTCATCAAACCGAAAACCGCGAGTTGGAACTTTAGTGCATGTTACTTAATTACAGGCATTAGCAGTCGACTTGACTGCGTCTAGGCATCTTTTTATTTCACTGTCCTTCCATCTAGCCATATCCAATTGTGAAGATTATTCACTAAGCGATTTTGGAGACGCTCAGAGAGCTCATAACCTTCGTAACCCAGTACAGATAACTGTACGAGAAGGTGATTTTAATTTTTGACTGGTCGCCTCCGGGTACAGAGACGATCGTGAAAAAAATAGGTGACATTTCCACACAGATTTTGTGCACAGAGCACAAAAGTAGGATTTGAACATACCTGTTGCTTGCATATTCAATAACCCTTTGTCAGGGCTTCCCCTTCAAGTTTTAATTTTTGCACTATCAAGTTCGCCAGCTCATAAAAATTGGAGCCAGTAGGAGCCAACTGAGGTAGCCACATAGTAGATTAGACACATCAGTGTATTGGCCCATGTTAAAGCTACTAAATCCCTTGCTCAGTTATACTGTACATGCTTACTTATGTTCCTTTTCCCCCAAGGGTTTTCAAGGTTGTGAACTGCAGGGACATAGAAATTGTATTTGAACAGTAATACGGTGCTGTAATTCTAAAACTGCAAACCTGTTAAAATTCCTTGAGTTTTAATGAAATTAAAGTAGAAGTTTGGGATTGTATGGTAAAGGGATAATATATCATTTCTTTTTATCTTAGAAAATACTAAAGGTTACATTTGTTAAAGGGTCCTTTTATTCTGGTCTTTTCTCTCAGTATGAGTGTCCTATACCTTCTCTGACACTTGTTCCAGTGCTATCACTGTAAGACAAAGTGGTCTACAAAGTGACCCCCCCCTTCAACATTTTCATGTCATAAAATCACCCGAGGTTTTTTTAATAGATATATTTGTGTAAATTTACTGTTTGAAGTCATTATCAAAGCTAGAGAGAAAGTCTGAAGTGTTCTGATCGGACAACGTCAGACTGACATTTTGTTGTGTCATGGGTTTTCTCGTTTCTTGCGACGATCCATTTTTCATGTCAGTTAACTTTTGGAAATGTGTTTCCACATAATTTGATATAAAATTTTCATTAAGGGTAGCAGCTAACTTCAAAATCTGTCAATTTACACTAGATAAGCCAGTCAATACCATTATCAAGTTTTTCATTAATGACAACACTAAATACACACAATAAAATGCTAGCCAGTGAAAGGATGCTAACCAGGTAAGGCAGAATTAAGGCGCGGCTTTACAAATTATGGGCAGTGACTAAACCTTGTATCTGATTACTGACTGGTTTGCAGTAGATATATTGTGAAAATTCTGTGTGCACATTGGGGTGTGGTGAAATCGACATTTGATTGATTAGCATTGTGTGGTGTGTATGCAAGTATGGTGTGTATTTAGACAAAACTGTTAATGAAAGCCAGCTTGATTAGGTGTGATAAACAGTAACGCTGGCATCCTTCACGCTTGATACATATTGTTTATGTCGGAGTTAAGATCCTTTGAGAATTATTTATAGGCATATACTTGTCACCAGCAAATTCGCCAGTGCTTCATTTTTAGTGCCATTTTTTCTTAATTTTCGCATTTAGCGCCACTGGCGATCAACAGCTGGAGGCCTGCTTTGTTTGAAATACAAATATTTTTGTTTAAAAGCTAAGCGTATGAAAAAACAGTTTATTTTATCTGTTACTTGAGGTGTTTATGTTCCCAAAAACAGATGCAAAATGGCTACCACAGATGATACATTTTGAAAGGTATTTTTTTTTTTTTTGAGATTTACTGTAATTCCCCAATGTATTCAGATAGAAAAAAATCATTAGTTTTTTTAATGTCTGAATTTTTAGGAAATTATCATTTTGAAAAGGAGGAGGTGGCCGAAATAATAGGTATTACGGTGTTGTCCGAATGCATGTCTGAAATAATAAGGGTAATATCTGACAAATTTCGATCTATTTATAGCACCCTTGACAGTGTCAAAACTGTAGCTGATCTACAGTTTCGGCATGTTTTCAATATTGAAGTACATGATCCAAGATCAGACTGCACATTCTGTTTAGTCTGATGTCTATCCACACCGTCTGCCATCTTGCCATCGGCAGAGTAATTTTGAACATCCAAAAATGTAAAATAAACCATCTGTCAACAAGATTTCACCCCTGTCGCAGGTACACAAGTATTTGCAGTGAACCTTTTACCGAAAAATCCCGAGGTTCAACGACCCTGAGGAAAAGGCCAGGGTTCGACACTAACGGTGTCCCGGGTTCACGAGGATCCTAAATTATAAGGAGGGATCCTACAAGTCTGAGGATTGGGATTCCGTTGGGATCCTTGAATTTTTAAGATGATTTACAAAATAATAAATGCAAGCTTAATGAGAAACTACCATTACAGGCTGTTTCCTTGAAAAATATTCAGAAAAACCAGTCTAAAAATGAATGTTGCTTGTATCACAACTGCAATGTCTTGTAACCTACTAAGTCATTAAGACGCTCTTAAAAATCAAATTGCTTTGTCAAGCTTCCAGTTGTTTTGGTTTTGGTAAAAAATTGTCTGAAGTTTTTGCGGCGCGTTTTTTTTTTTTTTTTTTTAAGAATACACCCGAGGAGTGTCTAGAAATGCAAAGACCATATGAAACAAATCGTCAGGGCCACTATCAGCAAGAATGATTTCAAATGGATACTTTATGGCAAATTTTGAATCGTCGGGCCCCTTTCTCACTCGGTTAATGCAGTAACTTAAAACTATATACTGTATTTCTACTATTTCAACAGCTGCTCAGTTGTTACCTTTTGTCATAAATTTTGGCGTATTAGAGGTCAGAGAAATTGAGACGTTGGACCCCTGACCATGTAGACCCCATTTGTTTTTCTATTTAGAGGGAGACACTGGGGACACTCATACACATATTTCTGTTTTTTTTTTCAGATCCCTATGATATGTGTCTTACATGCTTGGCAGATGTTTTTAGCACTTTGTAGGAAAGGTGGCCATTGCACTACACTGTACTTAAACAGTTGTCAGTACTGAATTTCTTGTGACATAGGCCTAAATCTATTTTCTTTTCACATACATACATACTCTGCTGATATTCCATCAGTATTTAACCAGCTCTGATTGTATCACACAAAAAGAGTTCATAATTGTCTGGGTCATATTCGCAGGATTTGCGTGATCTGCACCCAAATTTTTCAAAAGTACAATAAATTATTGATGCAGAGGAGCAGGATGATGATCTGTTGGCTCATGATGTAGCCATGCTACAAAACAAAGCATACAAAATGCTGATGAATCTAATATAGTCAATAAAAATCAAAAGAAATAATAAAAACAAGTTGGTCAATGAAAACTTACTTCTTTGTAACTTTGGAGGGATCCCTGATAATCAGGAGGGCACCCGGATAATAAAGTTAGGGGTTCCTGCTGAAAAAAAATTAGTGTTGAACCCTGAAAGGCCTTTTGATAACATTGTTGGAAAAGGAGAAATTGCTGGTAACCCGCATTTTCTCCTTTTCCAACAATGTTTTCTACTCTATCAAAGACAAACCTGTCATTTAAATTGTCTTCTGCAAATACTTTCTGTTTGAATTTAGACCAGTCCATTATTTTTGTTGGGTAAAGAGTTAAATAAGAATAAGGGGTACGATGTAATGTGCAAATCATTCAAAGCGTAAAGGTTGTAGTGCAAGCGTTTGTTGAATATATTTACAACTGTTCTGCCCCAAAAAATTTATAACCAGCTACAAGCAGACTGTCTGTCAACACAAAAATGATCAGGCAATAAGCTTATATCATGCCTGCTTTACATTAGCTGATAATGTCTTTTTGCATTTAGGGGGAATGGTTCTTTCTTGACACCTGGGTAGTCGTGTCACATGTTTTGTGTAGTCGGCAGAAAAAGTTTGGCTTGCAGCCAAAATTAAAAACATGCATACGAATGCATTAGTTGTAAATGTAAATGGATTACTGATAAATAAAGAAAAGAGACAACGAGGTTTAGTATTTATTAATTAATTCTTTAATAGATCTATTGTCTGTAGAGGGTCAACAAAGTTATGGTTTAAACCATTTCCCTCACAGTCACAGGTAAGATTTTTCACGCTTCTGCAGAAGGTGACTTTTGAAAACATTACAAGAAAAGGAGAAACTGCTTATATAATATCAAAAAGCCGGGAAAGATTACGCCCTTCAAGAACCTTTCAAAACTTTAGTTGCTTATGTGTGGCCTGTGCAGATCACGATCAGACTGCAGACAGTATGTTTGGTCTGATCTTTGATCTGAATCTACACTGTTTGCTTTGGTCAGAAGTTTGAAAGCGAAACAACGTTAGTGTGCAATGATCTTGGTCTAATTATAAGACTTAAAATTACCACTGACTAACGGGACTCTCAAAGGATTCATGTTATTATGAATGAACACTATGATGTAGAAATGTGCACAGGTCTATGCAGCCAACCATTATCGAAAACATTTTCTAAAAAATGATTGTCCGAATGTTTTGGAAAACTAAGTTTTTGGGCTGTCCGGAGTAAGAACTAAAAAAATAAATTATTTCTGAAAATAATTAAGGATGTCCAAACATTTAAGGTGTCTGAATACATTGGCAAATTACGGTACATTTTATAAATAACTTCTACAGGTGCTTTAGGTAATGAAAGGTTTAATAATTTGTCACTGGTCATGTTTTTTACTAAAATGTAAATTGTATTTTGCTGCAATACAGTTTAAATTGATGAAACAAAAAGTCAGTACAGCACTCTATCTGGAAAATTTACGATGGACTTGAGACAGTGAGGTGCACAGTTAATGTCCAAATATGAAAAGAAGCACCGTAAATGTCTCATTAATGAGACTACTTTCTAATCCAGAGTCACCATCTGCTTTTATGTATATTGATTTGCTCACTTACGGTTTGGGGTGAAAATATGTAAATCCTCATACCAACATGGATAGTTACAAAGGTCAAAGTAGGTTATCCTTCAAATGAGTGAACTTGATGGAAAGGAATGATAATCTATTAGATTGAGTAACTCTTTAGAAAATGATAAAGTTTTAGACTTGTCCAAATTGAAAACATTTGCAGACATCATCAAGAATGTTGTTGAAATGATTGATTTGATCTCTGATATAGTAGAAAACATTGTGAAAACAGAAAATGCTGGTTACTAGCATGGTCTCCTTTTCCCATAATGTTTTCATAAGCTCATTTTCTAAAGGTCTTAAAACTCGGATTGCTTGGTAAAGTGTTAAAGATGAAAGCATGGAACAGATTTAACATTGCTTATGTTTCCTGTTGATACACATGCTATGAAAGTACATGTCAGCATTCTTTAGTCTTGATAGGCATTCTCACAGTACCACATACGGTCACATGTCTTCTACTAGATGGCTTTCCATTGTTTAACCCTTTACCACACAATCCAGAGTGTTAGGATAATGACCCTGGGGAAGGATTTTGAAAATGTTTTGGGAAAAGAAGAAAATGCTAGTAATCAGCATTTTCCTCTTTTCCCAAAATGTTTTCTGAGCTTTTAAAGACAATTCTTATTATTTGAACCACATGTAATCTCTCGTCTTCCATTGCTTTCAATTTGGACAAGGCTAAAATTTTGTCTTTTGGTAAATGGTTAATGGCACATCTATGATGGCATCTATATGTAATCTTATTTTTACTTTTGTTTGTTTTCAGCCAGGAAAGGATCATCTTAAAGAGCACTACTCAGATCTATCAGCAAAACCTTTCTTTCCCAAATTAGTTGAATACATGGATATGGGACCAGTGGTGGCTATGGTAGGGTTCCTTTTTCATCAGTTAAAAAAATTCATCTCAGAGCTCCGGACAGAGGGAGTGATTTTGATTTCAAAATTGAAAATATCAATTATTCTCCATTGAACCCTATGTTTTGGGTATCCATAAGAATCATCTCATAGAGACAATTCTAATGAGTACCCACAACATAGGGTTTTGAAGAGAAATAATGTATTTTGAATACCATCACTCCTTCTTATCTAGAGGTCTGTTCATCTGGTATCTATTCTGCTCAGAACAAAAATTCACTTGGCGAACCAATATTTGTCAGACCAAATAATCCTTCAACAAACAATTCTTTGTTTTTGCAACCCAAAGAAAGGAGACCTTTTGAATACAGTGTTTGAAAATGAGAAAAAATTTGGTTAGAAGAATTTTCTCCTTTTCCCAAAATGCTTTCTATTTCAAAGACAATTCTCATCACTTGAGCAACATTAAATGTCAAATGCAAATGCTTACCCTGAAAAACAGTAAAAATAATTGTCAGTTAAACAGTCATACAGCATAAATGTATAATAAATCTTTAATTATTGCATACCAATTAGAGTGGATAGGATCAGACCTTTAACTTGTGGGTATCCAAAAATGGTCAAGGATCATGCTCACAGCAAAGATACACAACAAAGGGGGAGGAGGCACACTGGGCTTTTGCTCTGCTAAGGTCAGAATTAGCTGGATATGGGATGTGCTGATATTTCTGTTAATGTTTGTACCGTGTATGTGTTTGTTTAGGTCTAAAACCGTATGGGGGGGGGAGGCTGCCAATTTTACAAAATGAAAATGTTGTTGCTTATTCTATTAAAAATGCAGTGTTGTCTTTTGACACGCTGGTTCTTTACCACAAAACAAAATTTTAGACCTGTCCATATTAAAAGCATTTAAAGGCAATCAAGTCATTAAGGTGAATGTGGTTCATGTGATATGTCTTTGAAAGGGTAGAAAACTTTGTGGGAAAAGGAGAGAATGCTGGTTACCAGCATTTTCTTCTTTTTTCCACAATGTTTTCAGAAACTGTCTACTTCAGGGTCATTAAAATTTGGATGGTGTGGTAAAGGGTTAATACAGGTTTGTTAGTATTTTCATGATGTTGCAGGTATGGGAGGGAAAGAATGCTGTGGCAGGAGGGAGGAAGATGCTGGGTGAGACTGACCCACAGAAATCACTTCCTGGCTCCATCAGAGGTGACTTCTGTCTGGAAGTTGGCAGGTTTGTACTGATTCTAAACTTGCCTTGGAACTATTATTCATATTCTCAACTTTTTATCCCCCGCCAAAGGCGGAAGGATATAGTTTTAGCGTTGTCTGTCCGTTGGTGTGTCCGTCCAGTAGAGTATCTCCAATACCATTGGACAGAATTCCATGAAACTTTATACGTGTGTACATTAACCCTTAGCCGATAAACATTTTTTTTTGATTCGATGCAAAATGGCTGACTGGGAGCGATTTTAAGTTACCCGGTCAAGTAAATTTTTTCGGCGGGGGATATCATTTCAACGAAATTGCATGTTCATTTAAAACTTTTAAGTGTGCAGGGACGCCGAGCCACTCAATAATACACTTTATGCACATTAGAAATAACACATAATCCTTTTTCATTTTAAGACTTTTACTATCAATTCAACATTTTGTTTAAATCTTTTTATCACAATCTTAACTTCACCTTTTTTGAGTAGATAGGGATTGCCTGTCACTCAATAACGTCTTTTATATAGATCAAGATCACACATAATTCTTCTTCATCATTTAATACAGACATGCGCTCTAAATGACCAAAGCTGTCAAAGCGCCATAAAACAACATTAATTAATTCTAAATTTGCCTTGTAAAAGATATTTGCAGCCAATGACCGAAAGTATCCTCTTGCTGTACTAATCACCAATATGCACCTAGGTTTAATTATTCATGAATACATATGAAAGAAAACATTGTGGCTGGGGAAATAGTGCAAAAGGAGCAGTTCCTTCGTTGTAACAATGCTTTTTTCATATGATCTGCTGTAGGAGCCAAGAGTCATTTGCAGTAGGTATTGGGTCATTTGCTACTTTATTTTGCATTCTATGTGGTTTGTTTGTTAAGGTGATAGCATTTTCAATCCTGATGTCTTAGTTGAATTTCCCTTTGACAGCAGAGTGTGTGGCCTTGAGTAAGTCACTGTGAAACCTTGGCCTACAACTTGCGAAACGTGGAAAATGCACTTCGAAATGGGCTGTTGTAGTGGGCTGAAAAACCTTGTTGAAAAGCAGTCTGACATTGAATGTTTGAACTCTTTATCTGATGACAGATTTGTTTATAGCTATAGCATGTAGATTTGCCGAGAGGGGTCCTGCATAGTTAAGTGGTAAAGTATGGGACTGGTGACCTGGAGACCCTATGTTCGAGCCTCACTGGACTCACTGGGTTTTTCGTGGGAGTGTCCTTGGGCAAGACACTTAAGAGCCGTAGCCTACTACTGGTGAAACCCAGGAAATACATGAATATGTGAACTGTCGTCATGATATGACTGAAATAATGTTGTAAGCGGCATAAAACACCATTTAGTCAATCGATCAGATTTGCTGACAGTGAATGTGCCTTTTTAACCCTTTTCCGTATCACCTGGCTTTAACTCATTACCAAACGACAAAAGTTTAGGTTTGTCCAAATCGAAAGCATTTGCAGGTGACAAAATAAAAGTGACTGAAAATTTGAAATTTGTTTTGTGAAGGGTAGAAAACATTGTGGGAAAAGGAGAAAATGCTGGTTACCAGCATTTTCTCCTTTTCCCACAATGTTTTCTAAAGGCTTCTTTCTCAGGGTTGTCAAAAGTAGGGATTGTGTGGTAATGGGTTAAACGACCCAGGGGAACAAAGCTTTTTAGAATGTTGTGGAGAAAGAAGTAAATGCTGGTAACAAGCATATTCTCCTTTTTCCACAATGTTTTCTTCCAAATCAGGGAAAAATTCTTACAATTTAGCAATATTTATTTTTTTGTCTACAATAACTTTCAATTTATACCTGTCTAAAATTCTGTCACTTGGTAAAAAGTGAAATGATGGAATTTGTCTAGAATAAGGAAGAAGGGTCTGAATAATTTTCGTCTGGTAAAGTTTTTTTCTTATTATTTTCAGAAATATATGCCATGGTTCAGACTCAGTGGAGAGTGCTAAAAAGGAAATTTCTCATTGGTTCTCAGAAAAAGAGATCTGTGACTATACCAGCTGCCAGAAGGAATGGGTCTATGAATAATTTCTGCACTGTCTAGGCAATGAAATAATATTGTGGGGTCATACACAGTAGATCTGTGTAGATTGAATTTACATCATCATCTAAAAGTGCTTTTGTATAACATCCTTTTTTTGCTCTTACTTTATTAACTTTTGATAGAATATTCAAATGGATTGGAGTTGTTATCAACTGATTCCAAAAATTATACTTTTTGTGTTCTGTTGTACTATGCAGTGTTTATTATTATGTTCTTATTTTATTTTCAATCCCAGAAAGACAAATAGACCAATTAAATGATAACACAGTGCCTGAAAATGGAATTTTGTTTTTGGAATGACTTGAAAAATCAAAATATATCTTCAATCACCGGAACTTCTGATTGGCTGATTGTAATCTAGAATAACAAAGTTCATATGACAAAAATAGTAGAGAGAGCTTTATCACAGAAAAAAGAATCATGATACAAGGTGAAGGTTAAGGATTATGTAATCAGTGCAGTATAACCTCATTGAATAAAATGCCTTGAAAAACAGCCAGTTCTATCTATCTTCTCATTCATTATCCATTGTTGTTTGCCCCATTATATTTTTTACCACAACAAAAAGCAGCTGCGATTAAAAATCAGGCAAATATGACAAAGGCGCCTAGCAGGGCTCTTAATGCAGACTGGCTCTTACCTCTTTTCAAAACAACAAATTTCAGACTTGTCCAAAATGAATACATTTACAGAAGACAAGGTAAATATGACTCAAAATATGGAATTTGATTTGGAAACATTGTTGGAATAGGAGAAAATGCCAGACGATTGATTGATTGAATGGTGTTTAATGCCACTTTCAACATTTAGTCTTATCATGGCAACAGCTCACTTATTCAAGTATGACCTGGGTTTCACCAGTACTAGGCTAGGGCTCTGAAGCGTTTTGCCCAAAAATGCTTCCATGAAAAAACCCGGCACTTCCAGGTTACGAGCCCTGCATTATATCATTGAGCTACGCAGGATCTCGTGTGCCAGACAAAGAAAAGCCACCAGCTTTAACAACAAATCTTTTAGAGCAATGAGTTTGTTGCATCAAGAATCCCAATCAAGAGTGTCCAAAATTAGTTGATACATGCATCCACATCCAATTCTATTAAAACTGTACCAAACAATCTAGAGTTTTGACAAGCCTTAGGAATCCAGTTTTTAAAAACATTGTTGGAAATGGAGATAAGTAGCCAGCTTCTTTTTCCATAATGTCTTCTACCTTTTCTTAATCTGTAGGCTGCTAAGCGCCACTCACTGACCTACTGCAGACAGTGTTGATCAAGATGAGATTGCGCTGTCCAGTAAGGAGATATTTTTCTCCAAAAAATAAGTTTGAAATAGCATTCTTCAGTTTTCTACTATCTGCTTGAAAGTTTCATTTATTTGGCAGTACAAGGGTTAATTTTTTCCACCTGATGAAAGTTTACACTACTGTTTGAGCTCACCTGCATATTTTAAGATTTACTTACCGGTACATGGAGGTAGGAGCATGGATTTCGGTAAAGTCAATGACAAAAAACCTAGAAAAGACCTCTCTTACTACAAGGGTTCACAGGCATATACTGATAGTTGTAACTCATTACAAGCCTTCTAGATGTAGTTAACCCTTTACCAAACCATCCCAACTCTTAACAACCCTGAGGAATAAGGCTTTTAAACACTTTTAAAGACCCTGAAAAAGACAGTTTTTGAAAACATTGTTGGAAATAGGAGAAAATGCTGGTAACAATGTCTTCTATCCTGTTTTCATCATTTGTGCTCCACATGCCATCTGCAAGTACTTTTAGGTTTAACAAAGTCTAGAATTTTATTGTTTGGTAAGGAGTGAAACTATAAGATTCCATTTGAGGGGTTCTGCATGGCTCAGTGGTCAAGTTTAGGGCTAGTCATTGCCTTTAGGTCCTGGGTCCAAGCCTCACTTGAAGCACTGGGTTTGTTGTTTGATTATCCTTGGACAAGACACTTCATAACACTAGCCCAGTACTGGTAAAACCTAAATAAAAGAGCTCTTGTTATGATACAACTAAAATAATGTTGAAAGCATTTGGGTTTGTCATTGAAGTGTCCTGTAGCAAGACATTCCGAGCACTACTCTAATATTGGTGAAACCCAGGACACACATGACAAGAGGGCCATGATGGCCCTGTATCGCTGCAATGGCTTTTTAACCCTTTACCACACAAATTGATGTGTTAATGACCTTCAATTAAAAGAGAAAGCTTTTGAAAACATTGTGGGAAAGGGACAACATGTTGTCAGCCAGTAATTTCTCCTTTTCCAACAATGTTTCCTACCCTATCAAAGACAGAAATAATCATTTAAGCTACATTCAATTTGTCTTTTGCAATGGCTTTAAACTTGGTCCAGTCAAAAAATTTGTCCTTTCTTAAAGAGTAAAGTTAACATATCATGCACTTAAATCGCATTGCAGAGACATACAGCATAAAAAGTCTGTATGGTAGTAAACTTACTTGGAAAACATAACCTCCCCCCTGCCCAACAAAAAAAACAGTCATATCTTCCTAAGTGCAAAGATTATGTCAGTGAATACAAGCAGGTTTATTCATTGGCATGAAAGGTAGCATTCTGGAAAGAAAACTGAATGATGGAAACCTTACTTCACTGATGTGAGCATAACTGCTAGCATCAAAATAAATCACTCTCCCTGACAACAAAACATGTCCTATCCCAAAAACTTGAATATAAAAATCTATCATGTATCATTGCAGTTTTTATAATCAAGGGAGGTAAATAGTAACAAACTTTATCTCTTATAACAGGAGTTATTTCCCTTGATTAATATTTAAATTAAAGTTACTATATATAAGCCCATGCTAAACTTGTGATCCCTGGCACGGGGCCAATTTTGATCCCAGGGCTATAATATGAAGAAACTTCTTAGAGGTCCATTGGATAAAGCTACATGCCAAATTTGGTAGCCCTGGGCTTAATGGTTTCAGACGAAGATTTTCAATATTTTTCGCTTTTGTTGCCATAGCAACCAGAGTTTTAGAAGGAATCAAATTCTTTTAAGAAATTCTGAAGAGGACCATGGCAGGATCATTTTTAGCTCCACTGGCCGAAGGCCAGCGGGCTTATGTCATGGCCTGTTGTCCGTCGTGCGTCCGTCCGTGCGTCCGTCCGTCCGTGCATCCGTCCGTCCGTCCGTGCGTTAACTTTTTTTTAAAATGTCTTCTTCTCTGAAACTACCCATCCAATTTTGATGAAACTTCACAGAAATGATCCTGCCATGGTCCTCTTCAGAATTTCTTGAAAGAATTTAATTCCTTCAAAAACTCTGGTTGCCATGGCAACAAAACTGAAAATTTTTGAAAATCTTCTTGTCTGAAACCGTAAGGCCAAGGGCTACCAAATTTGGCATGTAGCTTTATCTAGTGGACCTCTACCAAGTTTCTTCAATTTATAGCCCTGGGGTCAAAATTGGCCCCGCCCCGGGGGTTACAAGTTATACATGGGCTTATTTAGGGAGAACTTTAAAATTCCTCTTCTACCTAGCCATAGGGCCTAGAGCTACCAAATTTGGCATGTAGCTTTATCTAGTGGACCTTTGCCAAGATTGTTCAAATTATAGCCCTGGGGTCAAATTAGGCCCTGCCCGGGGGTAACAAGTTTTACATGGGCTTATATAACAAGTTTTACATGGGCTTATATAGGGAGAACTTTAAAATTCTTCTTTGACCTAGCCATGGGGCCTAGGGCGACCAAATTTGGCATGTAGCTTTATGAAATGGCAATATTTAGGTTTTTATTATTTACATGAAAGTTTCATTTAATTTATTTAGCAGAATAAGGATTCAGAGGTCTGCTACATAACAAACAAAGATACTGCCCTTAAAAATACAATGATATGCTCAGTCACAAAAAGAAATTCAAAATGAAAGCACAGCTCCAGATAAGAGAGAGTGATCATATTCTAAATCCATTATTTCTCGTTCAAACCCTATGTTGTGGGTTACATATTTCAGATTCTTTGCTAAAAATTTGATCTGGCAATGGACGTGGCTGCTGTGGGCTTGGCTTTATTAAAGATTATAACTGGTTATATGATTTAAGTTTACATACTGATAAAAGGAAATAACTCTTGTTCTGTCCATGCAAATATAAATGCACTCAAAACATTGCTGTTCCAGTACATTATAATTTATAGTCTACATCTTTTTTCCTTGCTTCAAAGTATGGTGGAGAATTTTAAAATCTTCTTGTCTGAAACCATAAGGCCCAGGGCTACCAAATTTGGCATGTAGCTTTATCTAATGGTCCTCTATCAAATTCCTTCATATTATAGCCCTGGGGTCAAAATTGGCTCTGCCTTGGAGATCACAAGTTTAACATGGGCTTATTGGGTGACTGTAATTTAGAATAGTAATCAAGGGAAATAACTCCTGTTATACAAGATAAAGTTTGTTACTATTTACCTCCCTTGATTATCAAACTGCAGTTATACGTTATTGGAGTTTGGTATTCAAGTTTTTTGGAGAGGAAATGTTCTGTTTTAAGAGAGAGTTTTTTTTAACTGTATTTTTTTTTACTGTACCAAGTTTAAAGCCATTGCAAAAAGACAAATTGAATGTAGCTTAAATGACTATTTCTGTCCTTGATAGTTAGGAAACGTTGTGGGAAAAGGAGTAAATACTGGATGACAACATGTCCTATTCTTATGATGTTTTTGAAAGCCTTCTCTTTCAGGGTCATTAACACTTTGATTTGTGTAGTAAAGGGTTAAAAAGCCAGTGGAGCGATACAGGGCCATCATGGCCCTCTTGTTGTTAAGTTTCATCAAATTTGGATGTTTAGTTTCAGAGAAGAAGTTTGAAATAAACGTTAATGCGCCCATGGACAGACGCACAACAGACACCGGGCCATGACATAAGCCCGCTGGCCTTTGGCCAGTGGAGCTAAAAACGTATATGAATTGTGGTTGTGATATGACTAGAATAATGTTAAATACAATTCAATAAAGAAAATCAATTTCATGGGGGGGGGGGGGGGGGGGGAGGAATAATGTTAAATACAATTCAATAAAGAAAATCAATTTCATGGGGGGGAAGAGAGGGGGGGCAGGGTTTAATATTTCAAGACCTTGATAAAATACCAAAACCATTTACTTGGGTGCAATAAGAGTCCATGAAATAGGCTTGAAACCCCATCTTATTTTTGTAGTCTACTACAGTGAAAAAAAACCCTGCTGTTAATGTAATTGAAAATCTTTATTTTGAACAACACACAAATTGAAAGCACAATGACAAATACCATTAACAAATTAGGTTAATACATACTTACTTTACATGTACAACATCTGTAATGGGCACAAAACAGCTTGAAAATTCATACAACAAATCATAATCAGCACTTGATACTCAACTAAAATTTGGCAAAAATGGAGTCAAACAAATTTCAGATGTTTACCTAAGATGACTGTCCTTATCTCGCAACTTAACAATTTCGAAAACATAGAGAAAATAGGGGGCCATTGCTCAATATAAGCAAATTCACCTTTTTGCGCTATTTTTCTATGGTACTTGTATAATTATCTTAATTCAAAATTGTCTATCTTTTACATCAAACACTGATGATACTAAATGGTAATGAATCAGCCCATTATCAGGGGTGTAGGACACATTACCCCAAGAAACAAAATCCCTCTGTTATTTAATAAAGAAATACATAATTACAAGCAATGACTTCATATCCTCAAATTTTACGAACTGTATTTAGTTTTAATGGTCAGTTATCAGCTTTCTAGCAACAGAAAAACTATTTTGGTGTATGAGCTGATAAATAATTCCTGGTAGTTTCCTTGTGTTTTCAAACGACCTCAGATATTATTGATTATCACTAGAAAAACAGATGAACACGTATGTTCAACAATGACTTCTGTTCTACAGTGTTTTGAAAAGAGCAGACAGAATCGGTTGATCAAGGGTTGGACCTTATGTTCAGTTGATTATTCTTATTTTAATGGGATGTTTTCAAAAGTGTGATTTGCTCAATCACAGATTGAAGACAGCAAATAAACATACTTGCCTAATTAACATACTTTTTTGTTGTCATTGACTGTATTTTTTTTATTACTGACAGAATTAGATGTGCATAATTCAGTCAATTACTGTAAAAAGTCAGAATAAAAAACTTAGAAGATACACCAAGTTTAATATCATGTGGCGTTTGGCATTATTTCTGTTAACCCTTTACCACACAATCCCGACTTTTGACAACCCTGAGAAAGAAGCTTCTTGAAAACATTGTGGTAAAAGGAGAAAATGCTGGTAACCAGCATTTTCTCCTTTTAGCACAATGTTTTCTACCCTTTCCAAAAGAAATTTCTATTTTTCAGACACATTTACTTTGTCGTCTGCAGATGCTTTCAATTTGGACCAGTCCATAATTTTGTTGTTTGGTAAAGAGTTAAGTGCATGAGAAGTTTTTTTACTGGGGCTTTTGTCCTATGGGTTTTTTGTCCGCATCCCGTATCACACTGGTTTTACATGATACAAACTACTATGAACAGAAAGCACACATGTGTTGTGCAATAGCAGTACCCTTTACTAAAGTTACTTGTTTTCACAACCCTAGGTAAACAGGCATTCGAAAAAAATTGGGGAAAGGAGAAAATGCTGGTTTGGACAAATCCAACTATGTAAGCCATATTCAACCCTTAGAGTACCAATAAACCCAACAAACATTTTCAAACTGAAAATCAGACCAAAATAACTGCAAATTTAAAGTTGCTCAAGTCCAGAATGTCACAGAAAAACAGTGTATAAATGATCAAAAATCAGATTGCAGATTTGTGCAGTGATTTTGAGTGCTGAGGCAACAAAAGCTGGGAACGGCGCTTCAAAGGTTAATTTGGCATCGGTATGTAAAAGTTTAAATGGTAAAAGATTAAGAAAGACGTTTACATGGTAATGGCACATATCGGTAGTTAAGAAAAATTTCAGATTTCTAAGAAAAGCAGTAAGTGAAACATCAGTCTCTGGAAAGAATACATCACAGTCATACTAAATTTAAGAATGAATAAACCCCTAACATACTGAAAGCCGTTGTTGAAAACATTAAACTATGGTTCTTACCTTGGGATTTGTCCCCAAGAGGGCAGCAAAATTTACCAGTATTTTCTTCCTTCTTTAGATTTTCAAAAGACTTTTCTCAGGGTTCAAGAAACACAAGAAACGGTAGTTTTGGGAAGGCATTGTGCCACTGCATTTCAAGACACACAAGATAATTTATGAAAGGGGTAATGCCACTGCAGTCGGCAGGTGGTAAACAAGGTAAAGATCAGACTACAGAAACATAAAGTACAGTTATTATGGACCAACACTGTCCCATTTTTTTTCTTTTTTGGTTCTGAAAATAAATCTTCTCAATGTATTTAATTCTATACATGTATTTTTTCAGCCAAACCAAGAGTAATCTGCACAGACTATCACAAGTACATGTGACAAGGATTAACTCTTTACCAAACGACAAAATTTTACACTAGTCCAAAATGAAAGCATTAGCAGACGAAAAATCAAAGATGGCTCAAATAGCGGAATTTGTTCTTGATAGAGTAGAAAACATTCTGGGAAAAGGAGAAAATGCTGGTTACCAGCATTATCTCCTTTTCCCACAATATTTTCAAACTGCTCTTCTTCCTAAGGGTTGTTAAAACCAGGGATTGTCTGGTAAAGGGATAATGGTTAGATAAATAATGATAAAGAATGAACAAAAATAACAATTTGATTGTTCTATATAACTGTAATAAGTAAAATGTAAATGGGAAATGAACATACAAAATACTTAATCATCAATGCAACAAATTGATGAAATAGACATTTTAAGTCAAAAACCTTTTAATACAAGTTTTTTTTTTTCACTGCAAGTAAGAAAATCCAGCAAAATATCAACTAAAGCAAATCAGTAAACTGTAAAGTAATTAATGTTACCGGTATTCAAGTATTAATCCTTTACCAGACGGTCAAATTTTAGACCTGCTCGAATTAAAAGCATTTGCAGACGATAATTTCATTGTAGCTCAAATGGTGCAATTATTCTTTGATAGGGTAGAAAACATTGCGGGAAAAGGAGAAAATGTTGGTTACCAGCATTTTCCGTTTTTCCTACAATGTTTTCAAAAGGCATCTTTTCCAGGGTCATTAAAAGTTGACATTGTGTGGTAAAGGGTTAATTGGCATGTTAATGTTTATATGATAATATGGCATGTCTATTTAGATTATAAGAATGTTTCAAAGACTAATATAAAATGTTCCAAAAAATATGAAAGGATAAAAAAGTAATGTCATCAGTTATATTCTTCAATTAAATGTCATCAGTAATCTTCATCAATTAGGTACACTTGTCAAAAGAGCTCACCATGTTTTGGCAGTATGCTACAAATTACATGTGATTAGCAATGTTCCCTAATTTCATGTTATAAGGAAAATTCCAAAATTACAAGTCATCAGTGCTGTTCGCTAATCATATGTCATCAGTAATGTTCCCAACTCACATGTCATGAGTACTATTTAACAGTGCTGTTATGTCATCAGCATAATTTGTCAAATGCATTTTATAGTGATACTTGATAATCAATAATGTCATAAAAAATATCTATACATAGTTAAGATTCAACCATTTACCATAGTTAGAATCCCATGTTTTGAAGGAGAATGAAAGCTTTTAAAAACATAGTGGGAAAAGATGATATTGGCAATCAGTACTTTCTCCTCTTTCAACTATATTTTCTACCATTTTAAAAGCATTACTTGAGCCATATTTCATTCAATGCTTGCAAAGGCTTTAAATTTGGACAAGCCTAAAATTTTGTCATCAGGTAAGAGTTAAAATATCAGCAAAACTCCAGCCTAAGTCATCATTTTCCATCTAAAACGTGGAAAATACAACTTGAGTATAATTTTCAATGAAATGCATAATATTTGCTGTTTAGAGACAAATGTATCCTGAGATCAAATGGTCTGACTATATATCTTACTATAAAGGTGTTAAATCTTACTGAAAGAAATGAGCTGTGCTCTGGCAAAAGGGAGCTTAATGCATCTCCGTGATACATGATACCAGCCCAAGTTATCACATAATTATGGATCCATAAGGGCCACTTTTTGAGACAACCGACTTGATCATGAGGTAGACTGGTCCTTTGACATACAGAAAATTGACCAATAGCAAAAAGTATCGACCCAGGTCAGCCTGCGCGGACTGCGCAGGCTGACCTAGGTCGGTACTTTTCGCAGATGCATTAAGCCCCCTTTTCACAGACCACAGCTCAAATAGATTTGGCCTTTTCCATACCGAGTGCACTTGCAGAAGCCAAATCAAATGTAGCTTAAATTCTGCACTTTGTCTCTGATAGGGTATTAAACATTGTGGGAAAAGTAAAAGAGCATCACATGCAGGTGCCAATGCTTGGCTGCAAGTGCTTGATTTTCAGCGAAATTTTAAGTCGAAAAAGGGGCATAACTGTGTAAAAATACTGATAGTTACCTGCCCTAATTGTACAGGTTCTCCTTTTGATAGTAAACAACTTGTCCATGTTTGAAGTAAATATCTTCAGTAACAATGGAGATATTACAAAATGTCAAAGTTTTTGCATGACAACAACGCAAGTGATGCCAGGGCTAGGACAATAACTTGAAAGTTCTTTTCAAAAACAGCTGAGCTAAAAACGCTGGTTACCTGCATTTTCTCCTGTTTTTGAACATAGGATTACGTGATAAAGAGTTACCCTCTACCAGTTGATCGCAAGTTTTTAACAAATCTTTGAGAAAATAGTGGGAAAAGGAGAAAATGCTAGTGACCATTTTCCCACAATGCTTTCTGTCCTTTTTAGAACCCATCAGTAAGGCCACAATTTATTGGTTCACTGAATGCTGTCACTATCAGCATATCAATGATTCTGTCTTGTACTAAAGAGTTTAAGTACATAATTATATTATGCTAAAATTAATAATTATTATATGTAAAACAAAATCTTGAAAAGATAAAAGGGACAAGTATTGGGCAAACACTAATAGGTGCAGGATAATAGCTCCATAGGACAAAAGGCCCATGGACAAAGGCCATAAAGTACAAAAGCTCCCCCTGGAAAAATTTCCCTTTGGGACAAAAGCCCCATGCTATTTAATAAAGTAGTACATGTATATTAAAGGCAATCACTTTTCATCCTCAAATCTGCAAATTTAATTTGGTTTTAGTGATGGATTATCTATGTTTGTGCATGAGATATCAATAATAGTACATGTAATTTGAAATATAATGTGAATATATTACCGTACATGTTGAGCAATGACTTCAGATCTATAGTGTTGTTAAAAGAAAAAATGCAGGGGCATTTTATCTGTTGATTATTCCTCTTTTATGAAGGAGTTTTACAAACATTTAATATGGGCGATCAGAAACACAGACAGTAAATGAAAATAGTGGCAAACTTGCAAATCAAGTGTGATTATCTAATGACCTTGTCATCTTTGATCATATTTAGCAATCCTTGATAGAAGTATTGTTTTAATCCCAAATATGATATCAACATACCAATCAAACTTCATTACCCTTTTTTTTTTTTTAAAATACGCATGTTGTAAAAACCCATTCAGCCATACTAAGGAAAACTCTGATACCCTCATTTTTCATAAACATACTGTAAAAAGCCAAAAAGTCAGAAAATAAACATTATCTAGTATCATAGGGCTTTTGTCTGTTTTTCTGTTAATGGCAATGGGGCTTTTGTCCTATGGGGCTTTTGTCCATACCTGAACCTTAATCTATAGCACTAATACAACAAGCAACAACACAATTCATCAACACAATACTTTTCGACAAGCAAATTTTCTTCACAGTCAATCTAAAACTGCAACTAAAACCTCTCAATAAATTTGTACATGCAAATAAAGTTAAAATAAAGATTTGCACAGCCGTAGAATATTATTTATGTACATGTAATATAAAGCTACTGTTTTGATCTATGAATCCCTAATAATGCATGAATTCATTACCAAATGGCAAAATTTTATACTTTTTCATGTCGAAAGCATTTGCAGACTGCAAATGAAATTGTATTGAAATTATACTCTTGAAAGGGTAGAAAACATTGCAGAAAAAGGAGAAAATGCTTAATCAGTGAACCATGGGATTGTTTAGTGAAGGGTTAAAAAGGAAAGTAATAATTGTAATGAAACAGACACAGACAAGTGGAGAATTTCTGGGTGAACGGAATACATGTATCTGATATTTTCTTTGTTGAAACCTATATTGTGGGTAGTTATTGGAATTGTCTCATGAAGACAGTTTCAATGAGTATCCACAACATAAATATTGGAGATGAAAAATTTACAAATGCTCTACTTCTCTTTTATCCAACCCTTTACAAAACAACTCCAATGATTTAACGACCCTGCAAGACAAAGCATTTGAAAAGATTGTGGAAAAAGGATAAAAAATGCAGGTAGCCAGCATTTTCGCCCCTTTTCACACTGCTTTCTACCCTATGTCATCATCTGAGCCAAGTTTTTGCTTTCAATATGGACAAGTCTTCATTTTTTTCCTGTGGTAAGGAGATTTAGTATAAGAAGAGAAAAATCTTTATGCAGATATGTATCTGATTAATGATTGAGATTCCATACACATTGTATCAGAACAGGTTTGCTAAGGTGAGCATTCACAATATTGACTAATTGAATGAGTGGTGTTTTAGCAACTTTCAATATTATTTTCATATATATTACAACAAAGCTAAAAACAAGTCATGAGCATTCAGTACACCTGCTACACTATTTTACAGGGGAAAAAAAAAATGTAATATTTTACAAATAAAACAGAACTTCTAGTAATCATGTAGTGCATGTTTATTATTTAAGCAAATTTTGGAGTTTTGCGAGATTATTAAAAAATCCGATACAATGATAGTTTGAACCCTTGTTGAGCTGAATCCAGTTTTAATTTAATTGCTCATGCGAGCAGGAGGTACAGTCTGATTTTGGGTCTAACACCGTCCACTTTTGTGCAAGATAATCTAACAAACAGTGTTGAAATCTGACCCTTGAATTCAGTTTTTCAGTTGTTAATACAGGCGGGTTGTTCAAGATCAGACTGCACAGAAAGTGTAGTTTGATTTTGTGCAAGACAATCTGTCAAAAACAGTGTTGAAATCTGAACTCTTGAATCCAGTTTTAATTGCTCTTGCAGGCAGTGTAGGTAAAGGTCAGACTGCAAAGAATGTGCAGTATGATTTTGGATCTACACTGTCCACTTTTGTGCAAGACAATATAACAAAACAGCTTTTAAATTTGAACCCTTGAATCCACTGAAATCAGTTTTTCAACTACTCATGCAGACTGTAGATCAAGATCAGGTTGCACAGAATGTGTAGTTTGATTCTGGGTCTACACTGTGCAATTTTGTGCAAGACAACTGACAAAAACAGTGTTAAAAATGCAATATCTGTGTGTCTGAATTGATTGAGAATGTACATTTCTTTTAAGCCATGTTCTGTGAAAAGGTGGCTTAATGCATCTGCAAAAAGTATTGACCCATGTCAGCCTGCGCAGTCCATGCAGGCTGACATGGATCAAAACTTTTTGATATCGATCAATTTTCTGCAAGTCCAAGGACCATTCTACTTCGGGATTCAGCCTGTTGCCACAAAAAATTGATTTAGGGATACATGACTATGTGATGACTTGCTTAGTATAATGCATCACGGAGATGCATTAAGCCACTTTTTGCCAGAGCTTAGCTCATTTATTTAGCACTACAAGGGTCAACTCTTTACCTGATGACAAAATTTTGGACTGGTCCAAATTAAAAGCATCTACATACGACAAATTAAATGTGACCCAAATAATTGGATTTGTACTTAAATGAATAGAAAACATTGTAAGGAAAGCAGAAAATGATGGTTACCAGCATGTTCTCTTGATGTTTTCAAAAGCTTTCATTCTCAGGGTCCTCAAAACCTCAGGATTTTGTATTCAAGGTTTAATCCTTATCACACAATTTTAAAGCACATGAAGAAGAAGGCTTTTGAAAAAAATTTGGAAAAAGGAGAAAATGCTGGTAACAAGTATTTTCTCCTTTTCCCACAATGTTTTCTACCCTTCCACAAACACATTTCATTTTTTTCAGTCACAGTTATGTTGTCCTCTGCATTTTTTCCCTTGAAAAAAATTTCAAGAGCCATGGTATTCTAAAATGAGAGAATCCATCATTAAACTATCGTATCCTTGCTGAATGGTTACTGTTGTGGAATGTTCAACCATACTTTCTGATACCTGAGTCATGTGACTTGATGATTCCTGATTGGCCAGTTCATGTGATGGATGATTCATGTGACTTAAAAATGCATCCTGAGAGATCAATTCATGAGATATATGAGCATTGTTCTGTAAGCATCCATTGAGTTTTGAGTGACTTGACAACAATGGATCTGGAATTAGAAAAAAAAAAAGACTAGAGTGCCAAAGAGAAACCAAAGAAAAATGAGATTTTGCATCTCTATTTCAAATAGCAAATTTGAGAAAAAGAGGAAATGACTCTGACAAAATTTGCTAATGTTTCCTCATTAATTGCATCCCTCTATTGGTCACATCACAGACAAAAACCAAAATCTGTTTAAAATCCAATCACATAACCGAAGAATTAAAGAATCAATATTTGTATCAAATCAACACGTGTTTAATCTTCATCCAAAGCCAAAATACTAGTATTAGACCAGTCCATAATGAAAACAAATTCATTGTGGCCCAAGTGACTTTTCACTGAAAGGGTACAGAACATTGTGGAAAAAGGAGAAAGTCCTAGTAACCTGTATTTCCTCCTTTTTCATATTCTTTATCTCTTTCCTACACAATCACAAGTTTTAACAACTTTGAAGAAAAAGGCAGTTGAAAATGATATGTGAACAGGAGAAAATATCTGTAACCAGCATTTTCTCCTGATTAATTTTCACAATCATTCCCACCTTTTCAACAGCAAATCTCCTAGTCTCAGCCCTCCAGTTATTTTGTCATCTGCAAATGCTTTCAATTTCAGACACATATAGAATTTTCTTATCTGTTGAAAGGTGAAGAAACCTCTTGCATCACGATTGTAAAATATGGTATTGTTTATTAAATCTTTACCAAATGACAATATGAAAGCCTTGCCCAAAATAAAAGCATTTGCAGACAAAAAATCAATAGTTATTCAAAACATAAAATTTCTATTTCAAAGGGTAGAAAACTTTGTGGGAAATGGATAAAATTCTGTTCACCAGCCTTTTCTCCTTTTACCAGATGATTTTCAAAAATCTCATTACTCAAGGTTGTTAAAACTTGGAATTGTTCAGTATTCATTTAAAAAAGTCTTTTCACCAGCTTATGGCTGTAAGGCTAAAAAACTTGATCTAAACTATATGCAAAATTCTAAACTAAGCTTTGAGCTCCACTAATCGAACACTTTTAACCACTTACCAAATGACAAAAGTTTAGTCTTGTCCAAATCACATGTGTTTGTAAATGAAAAAAATATAAAAATGACTCAAAAATTAAAATCTGTTTTTGGAAAGATAGAAAACAGGAGAAAATGCTGACTACCAGCATTTTGTCCTTTTCCCACAGTGTTTTTAAAAGCCATCTTTCTCAAAGTCATTAAAACTCAGGATTGTGTGGTAAAGGGTTAAAACTAACTTGGATCACAAACCCTTGGATCACAAAATTTTCTGAAGAGACTAAATTGTCAACAAGCTAACAAATACCAACCCCCCTCCTTCAGCTGCCTTTTCACTGGATCAAGAAAAAACATTCAAAAGGCAGTAAATCTTGCAAGACTTGAAAAAATCGTAACAAACAAGGGCATTACAATCATGTGGGTGCCAATGCTCGGCTGCTTTTGTTTGAATTTCAGTGAAAATTTCCAGTCAAGAGAATGTACATAACTGTGTCAAAAATAATTTGATGGTTACCTGCCCCTGTTGTATTTGTTCACTTTTTGATAGTTAACAACAACTCCAAGTTTCAAGTAAGTATCTTCATTAATGGTAGAGACATAATAAAATGTGAAAGTTTTTGCATGACAATAATGATGCAGACGACAATAGGGCTATGACAATACCTTGATGTTTTCTTTGATATGAACCAAGCTAAAAATGCAGATGCACAAGTTCCTATAGTTAGAAAGCTATTTAAATATTTGCCAAAAAAACATGTAGGTTGAAAACTGTCTGGAATAGAATAGCCCTTTACCAAACAATCCCTGGTTTTTACGGGTCAGGAATAGAAGCCTTTTGAAAACATTGTGGGAAAAGGAGAAAATGCTGGTAACCAGCATTTTCTCCTTTTCCCACAATGTTTTCTACCCTATCATATAGAAAAATGATCTTTTTAGCAACTGTTAATTTGTCATCTGCAAAATGCTTTCAATTTGGTTTGGTCCAAAATTTGCCGTTTGGGAAAGGGATAGGGCACAAAATTTTTTCTATGGACAGACAATGAGTATACCCAAATTCCAGTATAATCCACCTTTACCTTTTACCACAAAATCCTGACTTTTACCAACCTTGAGAGAAAAGACTGTAGAAAACATTGTTGGAAAAGGAGAAAATGCTGGAAACCAGCATTTTCTCCTTTTTCCACAATTTTTTCTACCTTGTCAAAAGAAAGTTCCACGATTTGAGCCACAGTTGTCATCTGCAAACACTTTGGGTATGGGTGAGTTCACAATTTTGTTGTGTGTTTAAGGGATAACCTTTTTGATGGGGGTATAAAAACAGGGTCTATATATAATGAGACATGGCTCCAACACATTTACTGGGGAAATCCCTGTATCTGAGGCAAGAGGAAGCTGCATATTCACATATCTGTGAACAGCTTGAATGTTCTTTCAAGTGCCCCACACTAAAATTAGTCTCACAAGTTTGCATTTCTTTCAAATTTTTGATTTGTACATTTTGGCAGAATGAAGCTGAGGTAGAATCCATGTCAATCTCACCTTCTGCTGCACTGTTTTCATGAACCACTCCATTATTGCCATTGGTGAAAACATAATCTGTAAGAGACCAAAAATAAATCAGCCTTCAAGTCTTTACCAAAACTCAAAATTTTAAACTTGTCAAAATTGGAAGCATGTGCTAACAACAAATTAAACATACCCTAAGATATTTCTCTGAAAGGTAGGAAACCTTGTGTGGAAAAGGAGGTATTGCCTGTTCCCAGCATTTTCTCTTTTTCCCACAATGTTTTTAAGACCTTTTTTCCCTTTATCATACAGTCTAGTGTTTTTTACCCTCTCCAGGCCTAACAACTGCTTCTCTCCCATGCTTCCATAGGCTGTCAATATTCAATTTCTGTAAAAAGTGAGAGCAGTACTTTTAAAGTAGTGGCAGCAACCCAATTTAAACCTAAATTTGCATGTGCAAGTACATTTATGACAAACCTTTTTACCAATGATAATTTGTTCCAATTATTGGCAGACTGACTAATCCATATTTCATCAGAAGGAAATGGTCAGTGAACATGAACACGTAGTTACTCTCCTCGCATCTTTATAGTTTTTGTATTTGGAATTTTCACTCAGAACACATTTTCTGTTTTCATCATTTAATATACTTAGCTCTTATCTAAAAGTCATTTTATCAAGAAAATAGATAAAATGATAAATAACCCAAGAAAAAGGAATTTCATTGGCAGACAGTAAATTAAGCAACACTTAACATCATCTTGTACATCTGTTCTAATTATACATGTACATCATGTCAATGTAAAGTGAAAGAATTAAGATCATAGTTGCGGTAACTGAAACTGTTGTGTTAGAAACCTATACCATTCATACTACCATACCATACATAAATAGACTGAATACTAATTCATCTCAATGACCTTGAAAAACAACAAAAACACCACATGCTGGTGCCAACGCTACACTGCAATTGCTTGATTTACAGTGAAAATTCTGTGAAAAAGGGGCATAACTGTGTAAAAAATACTTTGGTAGTTATCTGCCCTATGAGTTCCCCTTTTGATAGTCCAAGTTTGAAGTAAATATCTACAGTAATACAAGGTGCAGTCGTAAAGTTCCCAGACTGGTCAATTTATAAGCATACTAGCTTCCGTTTGTGCTAAAATTTGTTACCCCAGTTTCAAATCAACATAACTTAGTCATTTTGAAAGGTATTTTAAGTTATCATATATCAAAATAATGAAGAATTGTGGGAGTTTTTAGGTAATATAAAAGTACGGGAAAACTTTGACGTCAACATTATGATGACGTCATTTCCTCAGAGCTATTTTCAAAATGGCACCGTCAAAAGAGCAAGCTTCAGAAATTGTTAAACTGTACTATCAAACAAATTCAACAACAGTTGTCATCAGAAAAATGAGGAAACAGTATCCTGAGTTGAGGAAGATGGATAGGAAGCAAATACAAAGAATTATACAAAGATTTGAAGATTCGGGATCTATTGAGGACAGAAGACACAGGAACTCTGGTCGACCAAAATCCGTAAGAAGCGAGGAAAATATTGAACAGGTGAAAGCAGTGATCGAACAAACATCTCAGAGGTCAGTTCGGAAAGTATTGGGTGATATCAGCAACTCTGTAAGTTCTACAAGTGTGTACAGAATGCTAAAGTATGATCTTAAACTGAAGCCCTATACTATTTCCATTATGCAACATTTAAAAGCTACAGATATTGAGGGTAGAATATCAATTGCTAATTGGATGATAGCCAATATGAATATGATTGATAACAATTGGTTCTCGGACGAGGCACATTTCTACTGAAATGCACAAGTAAACAAGAAAAATTGTAGATATTGGGGATCTGAGAAACCTAATTTCCATATTGAAAAGCCATTACATGGTGAAAAAGTTACAGCTTGGGCGGCGATTAGTGTAAATGGGATAATTGGTCCTTTCATCTTTGAAGATGATGAGGGAACAGTTGAAACGGTAAACAAGGACCGATACTTAAGTCTCCTGAGAAAGAAATTTGTGCCAGCATTGAGAAGACGGGGTGTTAATTTAGACAGCATTTGGTTTCAGCAAGATGGAGCAACTCTGCATACAGCCGGGGAAGTAATCACATGGTTACAGCAGACGTTCGGTCGAAGGATTATTTCTTCAAAGACTGATTTTGAATGGCCACCTCACTCACCTGATTTGAGCCCCTTAGATTTTTTCCTGTGGGGATATCTAAAAGACAGAGTGTATAATCGTAGTCCAAAAACAACAGATGAATTGAAAACTGCCATTAAGAGGGAAATCTGTGTCATTAACAGAGAAACGTGCACTGCAGTGATTAACAATTTCAAAAACAGACTCAATGTCGTAATTGCACAGAAAGGACATCATTTGGAGCATGTGCTGTAAAATTGAGAATTTGGAAAATGTGTTCTGAAATGAAAGGTACTCCACTAATATACCGGTTATATACACCAAACAAAACTCCAATACGTCTATTATTGAATTATGTAACTCAAATTAATCAAGGATAAGTCTTATTGAATTTATATGTGAGTAAAATTGGGACAGGTATTATGAAACACCCTGTATAAACGTCATCTTGCCCTTTTAGTTTGCATATGTTTAAAAACAATTCATTTGATAATTTGTCTGTAGAAGATGCTAAACAACAGGTGGGTACTTAGTTATGGAGCAATTTAAAAATTGAAATGATCGCACGGAGCAACATGCTGTCATAAAGTTATGTGTCGAAGCAGGAATGACGCCGACGGACACATGGAAATTCATGAACCATAAGAAGGTTGCACAGAAAGTATCCAGAAGTATTGTGTTTGAGTGGCATAGACGTTTTAAAGAAGGGCATTCAGATATAAAGGATAATGCTAACAGCAGGAGACCAAAAGATCTGGTGAAGTCAAGAGCGTGGAGAGCATTAATTTGTCAGACCATCATTACTCATTCCAAAATCTTGCCTTAGTAATTTATCCACAATTGCATGGCCAGTTCCTACGGCATCAGCGATTTCGTCCACTGATTTTTGATGGTCTGACAAAACAAGGCTCTCCACCGTCTTGACTTCACCGGAATCTTTTGGTCTCCTGCTCTTAGCATTATCCTTTATATCCGAATGCCCTTCTTTAAAATGTCTATGCCACTCAAACACAATACCTTTGGATACTTTCTGTGCAACCTCCTTATGATTCATGAATTTCCATGTGTCCGTCAGCGTCATTCCAGCTCCGATGCATAATTTTATGACTGCAGGCAGCTCCGTGCGATCATCTGACGTTAACGTTTGACCATCCAGAACTTCTTCCATTGCTATCAAAAACGCTCTTCAAGTTTAAGATTATACACCGATCACGCTGATTCTTCAGAATTACTTTGAAATAACGTTGGTGTGACTCCATGCAAAAACTCACGACGTTAGGGCGGCATTTAATGAAACTTATAACGTCTGTTTATGATCAAGAGTTTCCTACATGCTAAAATTTTTAAATTGCTCCGTAACTAAGTACCCACCTATTGTTTAGCTTCCTCTACAGGCGAATTATCAAATGAATTGTTTTCAAACGTATGCAAACTAAAAGGGCGAGATGACATTTATATGTGTAACAAATTTTAGCATGATCGGGATGCTAGTATGCTTATAAATTGACCAGTCCGGGAACTTTCCGACTGCATCTTGTAACAAAGATATTACAAAATGTCAAAGTTTTTGCATAATGATGACGACTCTGCCACCAGGGCTACGACAGTAACTCATTTTTTTTTTAAAAACAGACAAGCTACAAATTAAATTCATCTTGACGAGCAAAAATTAAAGATGTAGCAATCATTCAGTCACAGCACCACAATCTCCTATTGACAAGTAAAGCAAGTATGTATATTTTACAGTAAGCACTGCATCTATCATCTGACAGATGATTACAGACATATCCAATCAACAGAATGATATAGAGTTAAAAACCAACAACTTATTGTTGACTATAGGTTTAAAAATCAACAACCTATTTTTGATAAACCTTTTGGTCTTTTGACAGATAAAACACATAGAAATAAGAATGCCAGGACCATGATTTGTGTTCAAAAGTTCCAATTACTTGGTGTGCCAGTTTTCTGTGTTCAAACAATGTGAACTTTATAGAGATTATACCAGGACTGAAATCATTGTTCGTGCTTTTTTTTGCAGTTCAAAATTTCCCATGTTCAAGCCACCAAGGTATGACTATATATAACTTTATGGTTATTAACCATAAGCAGGGATGTTAACATTTCAACCTTTATCTTTTGCTGAATGACAAAATTAAGTTAGTTTCAACTTATTAATCTAAATATACACCAATAACAGTTTTATATTCTTCAAAAACTTTGCTGCAAATGAAGAAAGGGTAGAAATGCAAATGTGTACTTTCCACCACTCAAATGGCTCTCAAAAGCTTGTTCAATATTTTGTCATATATTCCACATCTATTTCCTTCATTTTATCTATAATTCCATATACATATATACAAAGGACATTTCTGATTCCTTTTCCTTCTAGTGCACAATAACAACCATTTTTTTTTTTCTGTTTGAAAAAATTAAAAGGAAGCGCATAACTACAATGTGTAATGTAAAAGCAGAGATACATAGAAAATGGAAAATAATGCACTTTAGAAACTGTGAGTCTCATGAAATATTCAACAATAGATGGTGACTTTTTTATTAAAAAAAAAAAAAAAAAAAAAACCTGAAAGTTGGATGCAGGACAGAAAATAGAAACCACATAACATAACCTTTTCTGGCTGAGAATACCATTTCCCAGCAATTTTTCCATTTGTCACAGTGTTGTCAAGAGAGTTCAGCTCCAACATGAAAAAAGTAGGTTATGATGTGTTGACCATTGCAATACTTAATAGTTTTAGAGAAAAAAGAGAGTTTCAATGTCTGCAGAAGACAATTCTGAAAGTGGTACAAATGGTGAATTTCTTTGATAGGGCAGAAAACAAGTTGGAAAAAGGATAAAATCCTGTGTACTGGTATATCTGCTTTTCCCACACTGTTTCCAAAAGGCTTTTCTCTCAGGGTTGTTAAAATATGAGATTGTGTGGCAGAGGGTTAAAAGTTCAAAGATCATAAAGGCCTTTTTTTGAGTACATCCTTTCTCCACTTTTAGCTCAATATAAACTTTCCCAAGCAGTGAAAAAAAAAACGTGCAAACAAAAACACTACTAAGTTTAGTAACTGAGCAAAAGAAGAATATTTTTGTTTCCATTAACATTGGTTAAGCTAGCAAACAAAACATAACTCATACCACGGAACTGGGTAATTATCCTAACTGATAAAGCAACTGTTGCTAGTTCAAGTTAAATCATCATTTCACTAACCTGCACTGCCACTTGACCAAGCAGAGTTAGTGCCCCTTGCAGCAGAAAGAAAAGGGGCACCGTCATTTCCATAGAGATAAAGGTTCAGTAGAGAGAGCAAGCACAGCCATGTAACTACTCAGGACATTATTGTTCTGATAACTCTCCTCCTCAAATTTACTCAGCGTTCCTGTCAGAAAAGTAACAGTTTTTCATCCTTTCTTCCTAAAAAAAACTCTCAAATGCTGGGTATGGATTTATTTTAATGCTAAATAGACAATCAAAATATCTTTGCATGCTAACATTTTATCACAGGAAAGGTAACTTTAAACACATGGGTTAGTAATACTCAGGCTTAGAAGTGACACTTAATTATGTACTGAAACAGAGAATGCAAAAAACAGTCAAAAACCATAGTTTTACCAATGCCATAACACATAATTATCTTTGACTAACTGACTCATACTGACAGTTCAAATTCACCGAATGCAAAATTCTAATTAAAAACTACATTTATCTTCCAATGTGGAGATTTTGCGACACTTTCACTGTATCAGAAAGATGTCCCATTATAATGCAGATCTTTCGATGGGACTTTGTTCCTGCCAAATTTATGTGAGCTGGTCTTAAGTGTGTTAAATTTTGTCCTACATATAATGTACTTTACAAATATTCTCCCCATTTTTGCATGTTCATGGGACAAAAATTGTCCCCTCTGGATACTCCTTTGCCGAAGACTGGAACTAAGGGAAGGTACAAGCAGAATGTGGTGTCCTTTACATGTATACATTCTTAAAGATTTTGCAGAGACAAATATCAAGACAAAGTATAATAAGATTACCGCATGCAGGTGCCAATGGTCGGCTACAAGAGCGTGATTTTTCATTGAAAATTATAAGTCAGAAAAGGGTCAAAACTATGTCAAAAATATTTTGATGGTTACCTGCCCCTGTTACGAGTTTCCCTCTTTATAGTTAACAAGTTGTCAAAGTTTGAAGTAAATATATTTAGTAATAATAGAGATATTACAATGTCAAAGTTTTCGCACAATGACGACAACAATGATGCCAAGGCTGTAACAACTTTCGAAACCTTCAAAAACAAGCTGATCTAAAAATAGACTTTTAGTTTATCAATAATTTTTTTTAAATGAATCTGACCCACAAAAACCTTCTCTAGATACATCCTGATAAAGTGTTATAGTTATTTGATGAAAAATGTAGCCTTAAGAGTTTTAACAGTACAACCATTCAAGGTTCATTGAGCCCCTATAGGAAGCAAGACAATGCGAAATGTTGATAGCGCATCATGATCACTTTGTGCCATACTACGCTAAAATTTGTAGTTTCATGCTGCAAAGGAAGACAGGTTGTAACATTTTGCAATGAGCGTGTTTGTGCAAAGCAAAAAAAAACTAGAGCTGTCACTGAATGTGACTTAATACCCCCGCTAGCGCTTTGACAGAAACAGGCAATTATTTGTACAGAGACGGACACATAGACAGACAAACAGACGGACAAATGGATGGAAATACGGACAGACAGGCTGATTCCAGTATACCCCCGAAAACATTCGTTTTGCGGGGGTATAAAAAGCAGCAAACTGCTGAAAAGGAGACTGTATCACAGTGACTGGTTTACAATCCACATACATGTATCTACCAACAATTTTCAATACTATTCTGATTACAAATTCATGAAAAATCAGCTAATCAGATGCCTTGACTTTGGAAACATTTTGAATAGTATTTAAATTACTTATACCAGACTATGTGACCTGATTTCAGAAAGATCTAGCCTAGTTAGAATAAGTCTAAAAGCATACAGCCAGTTCTACAGATGTGCTCTGGGAAAATGGGTTTACTGCATCTCCATAATGCATGATACCAAGCAAGTGATCACATAATTATGGACCCTTAAGATCTGTTTAGTTCAACAATTCACTGGATCTCGAGGCAAAATGGTCCTTTGACATTTAGAAAATTTACAATTTGCAAAAAGTTTAACATGTGTCAGTCTACACGGACTGGGCAGGCAGGCTGACATGGGTTGATACTTTTGGCAGATGCATTAAACTTCCTTTTTACAGAGCATGGCTCAAGTGTACTAAATAGGGATGGGACTGAATGGTTGAATATTCGAATATTTTACAAATGGTTGAATATTCAAATATGAAATTCACATAATTTTTTTGAACATTGTTTTTTGCGCAAAAGTGCTTACAATATGTCGGCTGTAAAAAAAAGAAGTTTCATGCACCGATAAGATCCCCTTTCTGGCACTCCAATATGTATTTGTCAATGTGTTGATTTCTTACACATTTCAAACAGTTTCTAACATCTCTTAACCCTTTACCACACAATCCCAAATTTTAACGACTGCTAGGAAGAAGCTTTTAGAAAACATTGTGGGAAAAGGAGAAAATGCTGGTACCCAGCATTTTCTCCTTTTTCCACAATGTTTTATGTCCTAATAAAAAAAAGTTCCATCATTTGAGTCCCACTTAATTTGTCGTCTGCAAATGCTTTCAATTTGGACAAGTCTACATTTTAATCATCTGGTAAAGAATTAATTACATAACACATTAGAATAGGCTTCCATTCATCGTCTGCCATTAACTATATCACTGTTCAATTTTGATCAATCGTGTTTGACACAGTTAGTTTTGCAGACCTATAACTTTGTCAATTATGACTGTTTCCTGTTTTTGTCGTAGGTAAATTTACTACCACAACAAAATGCCATTTCACTATTTTTTAATCCTAGAATAAAAACTGTAAGTTCCACCACATGGACGCTTCATTTTGAGTATATACTACAGAATATTTATGACACATGGCTTATGAACATTAAAGTTTGCAACAAATTCATAGCTCAAACACAAACCGCCCCAACCAGGATTCAAACCTGTGCTACAAAGATGCTCGTTTTTCGAGGTTTAAAAGACCAACACCTTAACCACTGGGCTAAAGAGAATTCTCCCTAACACAGTTGTTAGGTATTGATTTTCTATGGGAAAAAGCCATGCAGTAAGGAAGGAGTGATCTCCCATAACGCATGTGATTGCAGAACTTGAGATACCCAACATATTTTGATCGCACTCATTTCTCTCTAAGGAAAAAGTAATCTTCAGGAGTGAAGTAATATTTAGAGGCATTATATTAATGATTTCGCATTCACTAGGGACCTTTCTCTTTAGTGTAGAATTGTTCCGACGCGCATGTTTGATTCGATACTATTAGATCAATATTTGGCTATAAGTGTGCCAGTAAGTGGACATACATAATTTCAGATGCTGAAACAAAATTTTTGAATTTTAGAATAGAATATTCAAATACATGTATATTTGAATATCAAAACTGAATATTCAAATACCTGTTTTTGTATTCGTTCCCATCCCTGGTATTAAACAAGCAAGCTTCACAAAACAGTCTAGCTTGTTAGATACTAAATACTTTAAAGTATTTTACATCTTCTGAGTACATCATAGCATTAACCATTATTCTGTAGTGCTAAAAAAACTTAACAGCTTACAATGAATGCTAATTTTCAAAACCTAGCATAAAGTTTTTATCAGTTTCGGAGCTCATAGCTGATGCCATTAACAAAATTTTACAGTATGAGTGCCAAATTAGATAGATGTGTATTTGTAGAATGCCATTTAGTGGGAGATAATGGTCTTTTTTGTAAAAAAAACTGTGACATTCAAGGGCCGTGCCATCCTACCCTTGACATACACTTTGAACAACTATGATAAAGACCATCAAATAATTCTTTTTGAAAATATCAACACGTAGGTAGTGTATTTTCACACACAAAGACTTTTTCACCTATAGAATATATTTCTTACATAGAAAATGTGACCCTCAGGCAACGCCATCTTTGACTACGGAAGCATAATGGACTCTTTTTGCATCAATTAAAGACAACTAAATGTTACCAACATACAAAACAAATTTAGAATGTAAATACCCACGCTCCATTATTTCAGATGTGATGGTATTTTAATCTGTCTACATTATATAACTTGGAGTAAGACAAGCTATTCCCCCAGTTCAAGACCAATTTTTTACACATAAATTTTACAACTCTTTCAATCAAACATTACAAAGGTCCAATACATTTTGCTAAATGCAAAATATCAGAGCTCTTGGTCTTGTGACTGCAGACAGGAGAATTTTTACACTTATCCTAATGCTGACCTATAGAACGCAGTAGCTCAAAGTTTGACCTATTCAAAATGGGTCAAAGTTCAAACACGTAATCATTTCACAAAACCTTTGAAGACTCAATACACAAATTTGTGCATGCTGTTGGTCTGTCAGGTTTGGAGAAGATTTTTGTCCATTTAAAGCATTTTGTTTGCTTGTCTTGGAGTTTATCACTGTTTTAAGAGCTTAGGTCATATTCAAGGTGTCAGTTCACCTACACATGTATTTCCTGGCTTTCTCAATCCAGTGCTGACACAACTTTCTTTTCAAGTCGCTAACTACTTTCAGTGTTCAATCTAGCTTGTCTTGAAAGGGTGCCAATCGGGCCCACAGACATTGAAATAGGGGGCCATTTTGGAAAATTGGGGGCCACACATAAAAAAAGATAATTCTTTTTTACTGAAATGTTAACCATTTTATTGAACAAGTATAATCTCATTCATGTTTCTATGAATACGATGCTTTTAATTCTGCAACACTGCAGAAATTATCAACGTTATTGAAGCAACCTTGTTTCCACCATTAATTTAATCCTTAAAAAAATGACGAAATGTGTCCGTCAATGGTAAACTTTCGGAAATTCTGATATATCCCATCACAGAAGGATTTAACTTTCACCTCGATCATTTCTAGATGAAAGTCCTGTTTCTGCAGGGTTTTATCATCGACGCCTAACTACGGGTAGGTACTGGCCCGATTGTGCCTTCTGAAGTAATATTTTCAATAGCTTTTGCCATTTTTGCCCCATTGAGGCTTAAAAAAAAAAAAAAAAACTCAGAAAAATCATTTCATTGCGATTTTGAATGATCAGCGGAAGCTAAAAGAATCATAACCTTTGGTACCCGTCTTTCTCCCGAAACAGTCCGATACAAAGATCGATAGGGGGCTACCAGTTTTATCTTAGCCATAACATCCGTCGGACTATTGGTAAATTCTCATAAGAAAGATCGGCATTATGTTTATTGAGTGGAAAAACCAGAAACGGGCAAAAAGGAGCCTATTTCATGGAGTGCCACTTTTACCATCGAGTGCGCCTGACGGGCCCGAGGTTGGTTTAGAATTGCGCCATCTGAAAGTTTTGGGGGACTATGGCGCAATGGCGCACTCTAGATTGAACACTGCTACTTTTCTCACATGCATCAGAGATAAGAGGTGAAAAATTCCCAGAAAGAAAGTTTGCCTCAACTGGGTACTAAACCTGCATCCACCAGGTTACGAGTCAGATACACTAACTACTGAGCTTTGGTTTTGGTTTTGTTTGTATTGGAGTTTAACCTCATTTTAACAGCTTGGGTCACTTCATGGCGGTAAGTGATGCATCCATAAGTTTCCTGGCTTTCTCACACCAGTGCTGACACAACTTTCTCTCCAAGTCACTGATTACTTTTCTCACATGCATCAGGGATCAGAGGTGAAAATTTTCCGGAAAGAAAGTTTGCCTCATGCGGGGATCAAACGCACATCCACCAGGTCACAAGTCTGATACGCTAATGACAGAGCTACCCAGCCAGGCTTTTTCAAGTACTGGTGGACATATTAATCACAAGACCAATGTAATGAAAAACTTACTCTTTACCTATAGACACTGAGGAGGAAGGCTTTTGAAGACATTGTGGGAAAAGCAGAAAATACAGGTAACCATCACTTTCTCCTTTTCCCAAAAAGCACTACTTGGTAAAAAAAAAAATCCTACTTTATTAAGTTCTACCTTAGGTCAAAATATTAGTGTAGAATTTTCTATTCTTCAGGCCCACTTGTGGCAAAGTAAAAGAAAAAGAGTACTGCAGGGATGTAAAAGGATATATGTAGTATGGTTATGGATAAAGGTTAAAAAAATATGTGAAAGGTCTGAAATCAGAAATTTATGAAAAATACATTGTCTAAATGTTTCATGACCTTGTCCATACTACTTTTCTTGTAGATATGCTTATTGGTAATTTTTTTACCCTTTCACAGTTTTTGGGACATTTTAAGGTTATGAAGATGGCCCAGGTCAAGATCAGACTGCCAGGTAGACCAGAAACAGCAAAATTACACACATTTCTTCCCCATTTAGTTCGAGTAGTTAAGTACTGAACTTACAACAGTTCTTTTTTGTAAACAAATCTTCAAATACAATGAATGGCAAGCAGATATGAAAACATGAACATTTATAAATCATACCATCATTCCTAGCTCTTTTCAAACCACTCTCTTCAGACTCCT
This sequence comes from Hippopus hippopus, assembly GCA_946811185.2. Classification (NCBI taxonomy): domain Eukaryota; kingdom Metazoa; phylum Mollusca; class Bivalvia; order Cardiida; family Cardiidae; genus Hippopus; species Hippopus hippopus. Next base: position 43,278,947 of record OX328100.1, read on the forward strand.
CTCTCCCTCGCTTCCGCCCAGCCACTGGAACTGTATTTCTTGTTACTCCCTGATCTAGCAGAACATCTCCACTAGCAGCCATATTAGAATTAGCAGTCCCAACATCCATCTCCATATCACAGTCTTCTGATTGGTTATTGTTGTCAAAGCTGTGTTCTGATTGGATAATACTGTTATGGTGTAGTCCATTTTGCAATACAGGAAATCTAGCACTAGCATTTACACTGGAAATGATATGAGGGTGGGAATGATATGTATTATTTGAGATGAAACAATTTTGAGAAGCTGGCTGTCCGTCTGGTGAGCCTCGGCTGTGTTCTGCATCTTTGGTTTGAAGCTGTAAGGCACGTTCTATATAGTTTGCACATTCTATATGGTCAGCTTGTCTAGCAACTTGACTTGCATCATTGCCACTGTAGTTTTTAATGCTGGAAGAAAAGGAAAGCTCTAAACAGGGTTCAAAAATATACTACATAAAAAAAACATTAGGGAGGCAAAATTTACCATCCAGACAGTCCGTACTGTCATTCACCAAGAATGGTCATGCTTATGTTCCACGAAATCTGCTCCACTGTTACTTGACAGATAAAAAGATTACATGTATGAATTTCTCAAAAACTGTTTACCAAACAAAGAGATTTTAGACTTGTCCAAACTGAAAGTAGTTGCAAACAATAATTTTGATGTTGCTGAAATGTTCAGGAACTTGTCCTCCAACCATTTAGAATATTGGCAACCAGCATTTTCTCCTGTACCCCACACAATTTCAAAGACTTCTTCCTCCTCCCATCTTCTGTATTTATGCACTCAACCTTAATTCAAGTTGATACACCATACTTCACAATGATGTTTTCAAAGTCATCTGTTGCAAATCTGCTTCAAAAAAGTAAACATTTAATCAGTTAAATTATGATTGTTTCTATTTTAAATTACTGATGTCATCACATTGAAAATTGATAGTAATGTGACAATGTTAAATGGGCAGAGGTTCAGATAAGATCCTAAAGTAGGTACATCTATATTGCAATCTGAAATTATACATCTATTAGTGAATTACTGAGATTTCACAGTGAATAACACAACTAATGATGATAAATATGGTATCATCACTAGTGACGATACAGTCAGTTGGGTAGTTCCGAATCATGGGTAGTTCCGAATCAAACCATTAAATATATGTTTAAAACTCTTTTCAGTGTTAACTGATACACATAAAATTCTTGTTTTCAATTCTTCATCACATTTCCCTCGCCTAGTACAAATTTTGGTCAAATCTGACTAAGTTACCTATTTTTGTGAGTTTAGGAAATAGTTTACATGATCGCAATTTTATCGTTATACCGGTTATGCAAATGTTCCGTGGGAAGAAAAATCGCTAAATAACGAACAAAAATGTGAAATAACGGGTTTTTTTGATAATCCCATTTTATTGTTTCTCTGCTGAAAAAAAAAAATGTGTTTGTATGTACCAACGCATATTAATCAGAAATATGTGAGTTGATCCACGTGCGTATGTGTGGGGTAGTTCCGAATCAGCCGATTGTGGGGGTTGTCTCAAAAACGTATCAGGAGTCATGTCTTGGAGAACCTGTACCCTGGTGAACTTGTACCCTAATTTCAAGGGTACGAGGTCTCTAGAAAACTCAAACCCCATCTATATGATTCAATAGCGATGTATATTTCTGCTCATTTTATTTTCGATTTTGTTTACTCAGTCTTGATACGCATTGCTTGTTCATTATATTAGACCATACTTCTGTAACGCTGTGAAAATGAGAACTATGTTAGTTTTTACGTAAGCTGTAAGTAGTTAAGAATAGAGAAAACATTGTACCACGTATGTGTGCTATGTTGTGATATTTATGTTGCGTTTGCAATAGATAATTTGTAATACAACCATTGCCTTTTTTTTTCTCTCAAATAAAATGGTACAAAACTATTTAGTCATTCCCTTAGTATATTTGGCTTCAGCATATACTACCTCTTTATGTTACCCTACGATGGAGTGATGTAATAATTGTGTATAGGGTTTGATTATCAGAGTTAATCACCATGTTTAATTGATGTAAATTGCCACTTCATTTAATCTAGTATTGATATAAATGATTAAAAAATCTATCATAACTTGATTACATTAGGATTTTGGCGCCTTTTAAAAAGTCATATCTGGCGGTCAAAATGCGTCAAAGGTGATCACTGCGACTAGATAAATTGAATAATAAGTAAGGGAAAAGCACTCAATACTTGTAATTTGCGATGGCCATTTGTTTTCTAATACTATACGTCATAAAACTGTATAACGATGCCCTGGCAACAGGCTTTTGTTTCTGGGAACAACGTTATACATAAAGCCTTGAAATAGAGCCTTTTTTAACATTTACACAATATATTTTTTATTTTAAGCCATTTAAACATTGTTTGCCACGCATAAAACTTAAATTCATAAAGCTCTGCAAAAGTATGAAGATATTAATGGTTACTGGGTGTCCCCTGCTCTATAGTCATTTATACTATGGCAATGGGATTTCAAATATAAAATTTTGCATCGTAAAACATGGTGCTGAAAAATTAAATCTATCACAAATCTTTTTTACTACTCTTATTACTTTCATTAGGTCCAACTTGATTGAAACTTAAACAAATCTAGAATGACGTATCTCTTGGTCATTTTGACAGCTGAAATCCATTTTTAGACGACCCATGTATGCAAGCTGTTCAATGATTCGGAATACCCTCACTTGATTCGCAACTACCCTAATGAATGTACACTGTAGAATGGGAATATATTGTCAAAATTTAAACCAATGGAAACGATTCATATTTTTTTTAAACCTTCTTTATCAGTAGACCTTCTGATGGAAAGGTATTTAGCCTGGCCTGATTTTTAAACGAAAGTAAAGCATCGTATTACTCGTTAGTGATTAGGAACTACCCAACTGACTGTATAGTTTGAGAATGTTTGCCGGAACAACTTTTTTCCTATGTTGCTCATGTTGTACCATGTTGATAATTATTAGAATAAAAAACGTAAATTAGGATTATAATAAATAGGATAATCAACTGGTTTTGTGTGATATTAAAAATCTGTTACTTGAATGGGGTGTGATGTGGTTAAAAAACTCATCCTCCAGACTTGTTTTGTCAACCGCATCACACCCCATTCTAGAGACAGATTTTTAATATCACACACAACCAGTTGATTATCCTCTATGTATTAAACTTTATTTCTACAGTAAAACAAACATTGTGGATACTTATTAGACTCTCAAGAGAATTCTAAAGAGTTCCCACAATATAAGTCTGAGTGAAGAACAAGCAAGATTTTACTGTGGACTTTTGAACTTTATCTTATTAACTACCACACAATCCTGAGATGCTGAGCCCTGGTAGCTCAGTCCGTAGCGTGCAGGACTTGAGAACACGGGGTCCAGGGTTCGATCCCTGGCTACGACCCCTGGCTCGGCCAATTTCTTTCCGAGGATTGATGATAGTCACTGCAACAGGATTCATTCCTCTCCCACCGCTGACCATTGTTTCGACAATGATTATGTGGGAAAGCAGCCAGTGGATTGGAAAGAAAATTGTGCGGAGTACTGGTAAAAGAGACTCCAGGAAAGCATGGAAAGGTGCACTGGCCGCTGCGATATAACTGAAATAATGTTGAAAACAGCGTTAAACACCATACAATCAATCAATCAATCAATCAATCCTGAGATTTAACAACCTTGAAGAAGAGGGCTTTTGAAAACATTATTGCAAAAGGAGAAAATGCTGGTTACAATGCTGGTAACCAGCATTTTCTCCTTTTCCAACAATGTTTTCTACCCTATCAAGACAGAAATCATCATTTGAGCTACATTCATTTTGTCGTCTGCACATACTTTCAACTTGGTCGAGTCCAAAATATTGTCGTTTGGTAAAGAGTTAAACGACCCTTTGGTAAGAACTTTGCAAATTTCGTAATTATATTTGTTAAATGGAAAAATCTAGTAACATGCATTTTCTCTTTCTCCCACAAAGTTTTCAACCCTTGAAAAAACAGCTAGTCACTGATGGTAAACCACCTTTAAATTGATGTCTCTAAATGCTTTCAAAATGGACACGTGCACAACTCTGTAATACGATAAAGAGTTATGTTACAAAAATATACCATCATAATGTATATAGATGCGAATTCATCCCTTGCATTTTTTTCTTTTAACCTTTTACTACACAATAGCAAGTTGTAACGGCCCTGAGGTAGAGGGCTTTTGAAAACATAGTGGGAAAAGGAGAAAATGGTGCTAACCAGCATTTTCTCCATTTCTCACAATGTTTTCTATCCTTCCAAAGACATATTTCATATATTTTTCATAATTTGAACCACATTTTATTTTTTGTTTTCAATTGCTCTCAAATTGGACAAGTGAAAATTTTGTCATTTGGTAAAAGGGTTAAAGAATTATAAACATTTATGAGTGCACTTGTGTCACTTATTTTGAAAACATCTCTTATTTCTGCAAAATTGTGGGTCAATTGTCCCCTTTCTTAACTCTTTCTATACCAATGATGACACCAAAAGCTTTTGTCGATAGTATAGTTCAAGATAAGGCTGCACAGAATGTGCATTCTGATTTTGATCTTCACTGTACATTGCTTTCTTATTGGCTATGACCAAAATGTCTTTTAATCTTGCAGCAAAACTGTATTTGTAGCCTTTGAAAAATTACAACTTATTTATTCAGTAATGAAAGAGTTTATAATCTTGAGCAGAATAGAGGTGTATTACTTCTCATTTACCTAAGTTTAGCACCCTGAGAGACTAGTAGGCTGATACATTCCATGCTGCCTGTTCTTGCTGCCTTGTGGATGGGTGTCTCACCCATGTAGTCCTGAAACAGGAATTAAAAATGCTATACATAGTATACAGCTCAAAACAGACTAACCCTTTACCAGATAATCCTAAGTCTAAACTACCCTGAAGATAAAGTCTGTTGAAAACTGTCTGAAAAGGAGCAAATGCTCGTAAGAGGCATTTTTTTATTTTCCCATCTTGTTTTCTTTTTCTTGCCGACAAAGACAAATTCCATCATTTTAGCTACATCTTATTCGTAATCTGAAAATACTTTCGATTAGTCAAATTTTAAATTTGTCATGTAAGGAAGGGTTAATCAATAATCTAGAAGTGTCTTAACTCTTTACCAGACAACAAAATCTTTGACCTGTCTTTATTGAAAAGATCTGCAGACGACAAAATTCACTGAGACTCAAATCACAGAACATTTCCTTTAACCCTTTACCAAACAATCCCTGGTTTTAACGACCCTGAGGATGAAGCCTTCTGAAAACATTGTGGGAAAAGGAGAAAATGCCGGTAACCAGCATTTTCCCCTTTTTCCACAATGTTTTCTACTCTTCCAAAGTCAAATTTCAATTTTTGAGTCACATTATTTTTGTCGTCTGCAAATGCTTTCAATTTCGACAAGCCTAAAATTTTTGTCGTTTGGTAAAGAGTTAAAAGGAAAGAAAACAATATGGGAAATGGAGAAAATGCTGGTTACCAGCATTTTTCTCGTTTCCTATATGTTTTCAAAAGCTTTTTTTCTCAGGTTTGTTAAAACTCAGGATTCTTTGGTAAAGGATGGATAAACCTTCCAAATACATTATTATACTTTAACCCTTTCCCACACGGCAAAATTTAAGACCTATCCAAATTGAAAGCATTTGCAGACGACAATTTCATAGTGGCTCAAATGATGCAACTTTTCTTTGGCAGGGTAGAAAACTTTGTGGGAAAAGGTGAAAATGCTGGTTACCAGCATTTTCTCCTTTTCCCACAATGTTTTCAAAAGGCCTCTTCTTCAGGGTCGTTAAAAGGCGTCATTGCGTGGTAAAGGGTTAACCCTTTACATGTCTGGCATGTTTAGCAAAGCCAACAGTGTAGATCTAACATTGGGCTGCACTTTGCACAGTCTGATCTTGATCTACACTTGCCGAAAAGGAAACTACAGTTGCGAAAGGCTCTCTAACCCTTTACCAAATCAAAATAATTTTACACAGATCAATTTTGAAAGCTATCACAGATGACAAATCGACTGTGGATTAAATTCTAGGATTTACTTTTCAAATGTTAAAAAACATTTTGCGAAAAGGAGAAAATGCTGAGTTGAAAGGATTGATGAAAGTTTGTTAATGAAAAAAAATCTAACTCCATAATTTCAGATCCTTAGCTAACAGTCCAGTATCTTTACGACCCCAAGATATTGTTGTAGAAGGAGAAATGCTCATAGCCAAACATTTCTTCCCTTTCCAAGACAAATCTCATCATTTGAGCCACACTGACTTTATCCTCTGAAAATGCTTTTGATTATGTACAAACATGAAATTCCGTGATCTCATCTGCAATTAACCCTTTACAATCCTGACTTATAATGACTCTGAGAGAGGAAGTGTTTGAAGACATTCTGGACAATGTTTTCTAACTTTTCGAAAACAAATACAATCATTTGAGCTGTATTTGAGTAGTCATCCACAAGAGCTTTAACTCTTTACCAAACGACAAAATTTTAGACTGGTCCAAACTGCAAGGATTTGTAGATGACAAAGGTGACTGAAAATTTGAAATTTGTTTTGGGAAGGGTAGAAAACATTGTGCTCGTTACGCAATTTCTCCTTTTCCCACAATGTTTTCAAAAGCCTTCTACACCAGGGTCATAAAAACAAGGGATTGTTTGGTTAAGGGTTGAGTGTTGATGAATCTTAAAGTTTGTTATTTGATAAGAAGATGAAATACACATTTTCAGGTAGAAAGTAAAATCTATACATCACAGTTTCACTACCATTTCAGATCGGATTTCACCAAACAAGCATAATTATCAGTTTACTTTTCTTAACTCTGAGCATGATAACAGAATTTCAGACAAAGATACAAAGAATTTGAAGACAATAAATTAAACTTGGCTAAAATAGTAGACTTTGTCTTTGAAAAAGTAGACAAAAATGTTGGCAGAAAGGAATAAATGCTCATCAGCAGCATTTTCTCCTTTTCTCACAACATTTTTAAAAGCTACTCTCCTAGAGGTCAATAAAACACTGGATCTTTTATCAGGTGTTGAACAAGGTGAACTATGTCTTCTCTGTGTATTACCTGCGCATTAACATTGCACTGTGAGTGTACCAGCCAGTACAAGCACTGAGGATGACCTGCGTAGGCAGAGAGGTGTGATGGAGTTTGCGAAAAACGTGACGATACCAGATCACACACGTAAACACCTGAACCATCGATGGTGTTAATCAATCGTCTCAAACAAGCAAGCTACAAACATCAGAATTAAAATAGACAAATCAGAATGAAAATACACAAACTTATTACCTCCTGCCAATTATATTTTTTTCTTGCAGCATACTACTTTTGGAATCATGTTAGTAAATTGGAAATTGCTCACTTTAGGAGAAATTTCTGCTTGTTCCACATGACTTTCATGTATTTGGTAATATTTTGCAAATACTTTTTTTAAAATGTCTGCTGCAAATTTGTTTCAGGAGGTCATGAAGTTAACTCACCTTAATAATAGCATGAGAAATACTGATCACAGAAGTGTCTGATTAGTACCACTCAGCCTATCCTTTTCATTAAAAAAAAAAAACCCAACAGTTGTTGAGAATTGAAGTTTTGAATATAAAATGCCATTGATATTCCCTATTTGACAAGAATCATGTTCTTGAAGTTGTCTTCTGCAAACTTAAGCAAGAGTAATGAGTTAACACAGATAACAAAGCTTTAGCTTCTTCAGTGTTATTACCAGCTCAAATGATTGCTCAGCACACAGAGGTAACTATTCAGACACAATGAACTCAGTATTTTTCATACTTGTCAGAACACATTTACTCTAATTACCTGTCTGTTGATAAGGCTTCCATGCTGGAGCAGCCATTTAAGGCAAGAGGCGTGACCACCATAAGCAACGATATGAGCTGGTGATTGATTCAGTCTTTCTGTAGTAGCATCTAAACATGCATCATGGTCATTCAGCAGCATTAGGCAGGAGAACTATATTGATATGTATGCATGTTTATGTTGTTTTAACCCTTTACCAAACTACAAAAATGTTAGTCCAGATGAAAATACTGGTTACCTGCATTTTTTCCTTTTCCTACAATGTTTTCAAAAGCGTTTTTTCAAAAGCCTCCATCTTAGAGTAAAGAAACAGGGGAAGCTAGTCTTTAAACAAGGTACTTTTGACCAAATCATATCTGATCAGAGAATTATGCAGAAATCTAACTTGTAAGGAGTTAGAAGGCCCTTTGCTTTTGCAGGCAGTACAGATCAAGGTCAGGCTGCAAAACACATCCAGCCTGATCCTTGATATAAAATGTCTTTCACACTGAACTATTTTTTTTCTATGCTTTTAAAGGAACTGGGTCAAATAACACATGTTGCTGCAATCTCACCAAACTTTTTTGAAATTACCATCACCTGATTTTGACTTTTTGTGTCCAACATTAGTCTTTTAAAACATTGCGTGAAACCAAAAACTTGAATCAGCAATTCTTGCCCTTTCTCTTGTTGGTCAAGGTATGTTTGAAAATAGCCTGTATAATAATAGTTCAGCTCTTAACCCTTTACTAAACAATCCCTGGTTTTCACGACTCTGGGAAGGAAGGCTTTAAAATTTGAAAACATTGTGGGAAAAGGAGAAAATGCTGGTAACTGGGATTTTCTCCTTTTCCCACAGTATTTTCTACCCTATCGAAGACAGAAATCATCATTTGAGCTACATTTAAATTGTTGACTTTAAATGCTTTCTGTTTGGTCAGGTCCAAAATTTTGTCGTGTGGTAAAGTGTTAATGAATATATGAGACAACAAAATTATAGACTTTTCCAATTTGAAAACAACTGCAGAAGTGACTAAGTTGATGGAATTTGTCTTTGAAGTGGTGGAAAACTTGCAGAGTGGGGAAATGTTGGCACCAGCATTTTCTCCTTTTCTCTCAAAATTATTGATAGAATTATTATCTCAGGGCCATTCAAACTTGTGATAATTTAGTAAAGAGTTAACAGATTGAATCTAGAACTTTTTTTTAACCCTTTATCACACAATCCCGAGTTTTAATGACCCTTAGGAAGAAGCCTTTTGAAAGCATTGCTGGAAAAGGAGAAAATGCAGGTAACCAGCATTTTCTCCTTTTCCCACAATGTTTTCTATCCTTCTCAAAAGAAATTTAATCTTTTTAGCCCCACTTAAATTGTTGTCTGCAAATGCTTTCAATTTGGACAAGTCTTAACTCTTTACCAGACCATAAAATTTTAGACTTATCTCACAGGTGAAAAAAAAGTGCAGATAACAAAATAAATGTGGCTTAAATGATGGGATTTATTTTAGAAAGGGTATAAAACACACTTGGAAAAGGAGAATATGCTGGTAATTATTTTTTCCCAATTCCAATTAAATTTTCGAAAGTCTTTCTCCACAGGCATCTTCAGTGAAGGATTATGTGGGAAACGGTTAATTATGTTTATAGCACTGACAGAAACTACTGACTCAAACATATTTTAACCGTTTTAACCCCATACCACACAATCCCGACTTTTAACAACCCCGAGGAAGGGGCCCTTTGAAAAAATTGTTGGAAAAGGAGAAAATTCGATTTAACAGCATTTTCTCCTCTTCCAATGATGTTTTCAACCCTATCAGGGATCGACAAGTCAGATCCCCGACCCTATTAAAGACAAGTTCCATAATTTGAATCACAATTGTCATCTGCAAATGCAAGTCTACATTTTTCTTGTTCGGTAAAGTGTAAAAATTTACAGAGATCTACTTTCACATTAGCCAACTTGATCTGTCTATTTACGGTCTAATCTATTACAAATGAAAATGTTTTCAGAGACAACTGCTCATTTCTCCACAATGTATCGAAAAGCTTTCAATGTGGATTCAGTTGTGCTGGGATAACTGTGGGTTGATCTGCAAGAGGTTTGCACGCTATGTTTTTAATAAACTTGGTCTTCCTCACTACTTTTCTCATCCCTCGGTCAAGGTCATGCCATTAATGGGAAAAGCCACAAACAATTCTATAAATAGATTGACCTAATTTCATAAAATTATATATGTAGGCAAGATGATATCTCCCTTGAACACACAACATGTTCAGAATTTACCTTTCCAAAATATGCTGCCCAATGTATTGGAGTCCAGCCATAGAAATCATCTTCCTGATACAGATCAAATTGTCCAGACGACAACAAAGAACTGAGGTGCTGAACGTCGCCGTCTCGGCAGGCCCGGTGAAGAGGAAAGCATTTGTCAAATAATACCTCGTTGTTGTCGGACCATGTTTTATCTAAGACACTTCCTTCCATAGCGTCTTTCGAGTTCAAGATTATGACAATGTTTTACACCTAAATGCCGATCCAATCATAGCTTCCAGACAATCGCCCACACGCTTTCAGCTGATTCAGTGATTGTGTTTCGCGGGCACCTGTTATCAGCTACCTCAAACACGGCTGGGTCCCAGCTGCGCAGATCTTCACTTAACGCATCTAGCGCCACTGGTGAAAACAGCTCTAGACATTTGAGGTCGGTATGCTAAGATCAGAATGCACAGAAGGTGCAGTCTGATCTTGGATCTATACTGCTCGTTTGTAGAGTAAAGCCTACATGATAAAAGTCCTTCTGCGTCTAGACAGTTTGTACTTTCATTCGTCGAAAGAAGTCTAAATTATAATTGAGTCATGCTCTGTGAAAAGGGGGTTTAGTGCATCGGCAGAAAGTATCGACCCAGGTCAGCTTATTCAGTCCGCGCAGGCTGACAAGGATCGATACTTATTGTTGTTGAACAATATCTGCAAAAGGATCAGTCTACCTCATGACTGACAGTCATGAGTGTTAGACAAAATTGATTTTGTGGATCCATAATTATATAGATCTACATGTATGCTTAGACCTACTTCCTTGGTGTAATGCATCACCGACATGCAGCAAACCCCCTTTGCCAGAGAACCGATCTATATTCTTGGTGCCGAAAGAATCCAGGAAATATAGATCTGGATCCAGTACAATGGGAAAGAGATCAGTGGTTTCAAACTTTTTACATCACCATGAGTACACGTGATCATTTCTGCGTGTAAGTTAAATAACAGAAGCTGTCATACCCCGCCGAGATGTCAAGTAACTCAGACATTATTCATGTGACTGCAAGCGACAGCTATAAAAAACCAGTCTTGAAGACTTCGCGACAAAAGAATATTCGATTCCGATAAGCGATTTCCGCCTTTGCCGTGATGTTTTCACAAGTATCGATATCATTTCACAAGCATGCTTTCATATAGTCGTTTGCAGTAAATGTAAACTTAACCTTGGATATGAAACTGGATAGATTTAATTTAACCATGCTGAGTAATTCCGCACGAGTTTGCAACACTGATTGATAATCCTTTCATAACAATTAGTTCGCTCTACCAGAACATTTAAAGGGTCGCTTGGCTGGGATACCTGCAGTAGGCTACTGGCCTTACTTTAACTAATTTTCACAATTTTAGATCACGTTTTTTTAATCCCTATGATATGGGAATTGAAAACATCGCCGAAAGAAACATTTTTCTAAATAGTCCCGATTTTTTGTCCGCCTCACTATAGACATGGATCGTACATGTATATGGACCTGTCAAAAATTTCTTTATTTGAACTGCATTTGAATGTGTTGTCTGCGAAAGCAACTCTAACATGAAAATTCTGGGTGAATTTTCCATATGGCGGCTGTCTTTCTCTTAAAAAAGGTCTTCACAGTCTCGGACCTCCGATTCAAAGGCAGCTCCAATGTTATTGTTTCTCTGCGGAGAATAAAAAATAACATTGCCCCAGGGGTACCCATACTTGTAGTTAAATTGTCACCCTGCTCGGATCGGCCCCAATCGAGATACTTTTATGCAAATTACACACCATTTTAACAAAAGAAAATCTTTCTATATGTATTCATGTTAAAATCTTAGTTTATGTCTTTTTACAAGGATATTTGTTAAGTCTTTTGTTGCAATTTCGTTACAGAATGTAGAGTTAGACTGGCGGGCTATTTTTGATTTCCAACTACCTGACGCGTAAAGGGAGCGTATAGCACGGGTACCAGTTTCTCGTTTACGGAATAAGGCGAATTTCGATTACGGAATGAACCGAATTGCTGTCGTTTGCAACCGGCCAACCTCCTACTTTCCGGAAGCAGAGATGTATGGATTGATTTATTTAAAATTTTCCAAGAACTAGACTAATATTACCGAAATATTCATGCTGTATTTTGCTTGCAACGACTCATTTATTTTGCAGAACTACATTAATCACCTGTATGGGGCGCACCAGCGACAATGCGATTCGTCGCATTACTTTTTGAAGACATCTCTATTCGGCACATCGGCAGTTCGCGTAATTCTGAATAACAGCTTTTTTTTTTTTAAATATGCTCGATAGGTTTACATTACAAATTTAAACATCTGCTTTTTGTCACCTTTTTTCTTTATTTGTTCCATTTACAATCTTGTATAAAAAACTTACATACTTTCAATTTATGTTAATTTGAGACTCTGCCTGTAATTATCGAAACTAATGACTCTTAAGATATATTGAACATTGCCTCGTAACCTGCCTTGTATGGATGTTTTCCTCTAGTAAAGGTTTGACTATACAAGCAGGCGGTAAAGAGCCAAGATCAGACTATATTCTGTGCAGTCTGATCTCAATTTATACTGTCTGGAAAAACGCCTCTTTTCTCCAATGACATTTTAGACATGTCCAAAGGGAAAGTAAATCATTGCAGAGAACAGTCAGTGTTACTCGGATGATGGGCATTTTCTTTTAACCCTGACGATGCTAAGGGCGACTCACTGACCTTTTGGGGACACTGTAGATCCAAGATCAGACTGCACAGATTGTGAAGTCTGATCTTGGACCTACACTGTCTGATCGGGAGATATTTTTCTCAAAAAAATAACATTGAAATTGCATAATTAGAATTTTTACTGTCGGCTTGAAAGTTTCATTCAATTAATGTAGCAGGATAAGGGTTAAAGGCTTGAAAACAATGTTGGCAAAGGAGAAAATGGTGGTTGCTTGCATTTTCTCCTGTTCCCACAATGTTTTCCAAAGCAGCCTCTCAACAGGGTCATTTACAAAATGGATAGTTTGGTAAAGGGTCAAAATATTTTTTTCTTGCATTGCATTAAAATTTTTGCAATTCATTTGTTTTAGCATTTAAATGCAGGAATGAACTGGAAGTTAGCAGGAGCCATGTATGTTGTGATATTCGGAGTTCTTTACCAGTATGATCTTTTGTTCACCGTTTTTACTGTCACCATCCATATCTTTGTGTCACTTTTGGGCATTTATCTTGGGGCCTCATGGACCCTGGTTAGAGGGAAGCAGTACACACCTCCACCCATACCAAAAGAGCTCCAGCATAAGCATGCCAGTATTGTCTTGCAGAACATGATGGTAGGTTGTAGTAAGAATCATGCATATGGATGTTACCTCCAGGAGATGACTTTTTCTGTCCGGCAGCAGATCATCTTTGTAAACATGGTGGCAAAGACAAAATAACTTGATACAAGACAATTTCACAGCTAGGCAACAAGTTCTGGATTTATCTATTGCAGGCAAAAAGGTTGTTCAAATGATGACGCCTTTCATCCAAATGACAAAATGTTAAACATCTCCAAATTGAATGCATTTGCAGAAAACAAATTAAGTGTGGCTTAAATGATGAAAATTCTATGAAAGGGTAGAAAACATTGATGAATGTTGAACACTGATGAAAGGAGAAAAGGAGAAATGGTGTTTACCACTATGTTTTCAAAAGCCTTCTTTCTCAGGGTTGATAAAACGGGATTGTTTGGTTAAAGGTTAACTCTTTACAACACAATCTCAACTTTTAACAACCCTTAGGAAAGAAGGCCTTGAAAACAATGTGGGATAAGAAGAAAATGCTGGTAACCACCATTTTCTCCTTTTCTCACACTGTTTTCTACCATTCCAAAAACAACTTTCATTTTTTGAGTCACATTTATTTTGTAATCTGCAGATGCTTTCAGTTTGAGCAAGTCTAGAATATTGTCATTTGGCAAAGACTTAGAAGGTAGAAAAACTTTGTTTGAAAAGGAGAAAATGCTGGTTTTATCAGACATTGCTATAGGAACTAAGGAATTCTCATTTAAAGGTGTATCAATTCTAAGTTTGTAAATGACTGTCTTTTATAAGATACACCAAGTTAGCTTTGGTCCGAATTTAATATGAAAATTGCACTAATAATATACTTACAGCACTTTGCTTACTCTTTGAACATGTTTGGTTTGTGCAAATGGAATACTATAGGTTTAACTCTTAACCAGCTCAGAATTCAAAGCTCTTCAACATTGAAAGTGTTGTTTGCAGTCCATGAGATGACAAATTTTATGTGGCTGAAATGATGGGATTGTCTTTCAAAGGGTAGAAAACATTGTGAGAAATGGAGGAAATGCTGGTTACAAGCATTTTCTCCTTTTCCCACATAATTATAGAAGACTTTTCCTCCAGGTTTGAAAAAAAGAGAGATCACCTGGTAATGGGTTAAACTAAATTTATCTTCCCAGGAGTCAAGGAGTAGTCCATCAACAGGTCCAAGAAAAGTGGTTATATCTCGTAACATGGACCTGGCATTGCAGGAAATAATAGAGCTAGTTCTCAGAGATTTTATCAAATCTTGGTACAAAGACTTAGCTGTGGACCAAATGACCCTGTTGTCACACATACAGTAAGTATAGGCTGTTTTTAGGTGATTAATAAAGTTTTATTACACTGTTTTCAACAGCATTTCGGAAGTTCTGTGATAGGGTAGAAAACATTTTTTTCCTTTTCCCACAATGTTTTCAAAAGCCATAATCCTCTGGGTCGTAAAAGTAAGGGATTGTGTGGTAAGGGGTTCAATGATTAAATTGTATTTGAAAAGGTGGAAAACATTGAGAAGATGCTTAGTAATATCTTTCTGTCCTTTATCCACAATGTTTTCAAGAGCCCTTTTTCCCTGGGGTATAATATTCTAGCTAAAACAGTTGCAAGATTTCTGTATTTTGGTCTTTGATTTCTGGACTTTACTCCTTAAATGCCAAACAAACCAGACAAACACTGAGATGGAAATAAAAATCAAATAATTGCAGTTTGAAGATTGGTATTGTCCAGAATGTCTTAGTAAACCTGACAGTGTAGATAAAAAACCAGACTGCATGTTTTGTGCAGTCTTATCTTGATCTGTACTGGCCACAAAGGCAACTAAAGTAGTGAAAAGGGCTTTAAGGGTTAAAATGTCCCTTGTGGGCTCTTCAACGGCTAATGTTTTTTTTTTTTATTATTTGTAGAACTGATTTATGGTTGATCATTGAGAGGCTCAGTGAGATGTTTTCTAAAATAGACACTGTGCAGTTTATGACCAAAGATGTTGTAGAAAGACTGATAGTTCATTTCCGGGATGTCAGGATTGCGTCCAAAAAGTAGGTGAATTTCTTTTCTAGTGCTCTTTTTCAGATAGCAATATCATAGACTCATCCAAGTTGAAAGTATTTGCAGGTGACTTAATTATGGCTCAAATGGATTTGTCTTTGAAAGAGTAGATAACATTGTTGGAAGAACTAGCATTTTCTCTTTTTTCCCACAATGTGTTTAAAACATTTCTTCCTTTGGGTTAAAGAAACAATACAACAACAAAAAACAGGATTGTTTGCTAAAAGGTCAATTCACTACATTGTGAGAAACATTTTGCTCATCTGATTCTCAAATATAAGTCAATTTTTTTTTTTAGAAAAGGATTTGGATCAAATCCTAGTAATGAATCCTTTCTTTCCCACCTATTTAAACAGTTTGATGTGTATGCAATGGAAGGCTAAGAAAATTAGGAAAATAGAGAAATTACTCAAGACAAGCCAGCCAAACCTGTATTTAGAAACCGCTCAAGGGAAGAACCAGAAAAAAAGTGGTCTCTTATAGCAAGTTGCCTTTTAGATTCAGTGAAAGTTCAGTTAAGTTGATTTAAGAAAAGATGTAAAATCAAGTAATGCCTCTAAACTTCAGTATTTTGGTCACCATGTTTTCTGCACATTCTCTATGTTAAACCTTAGCCAAACAATCCTGTGTTTTGATGACCTGGTGGAATGAAGCTTTTGTAAAGATTATGGGAAAAAAAGAACAAGCTGGTAACCAGCAATCTTTTGAAAACATTGTGAGAAAAAGAGAAAATGCTTGTAACGAGCATTTTCTCTATTTTGTACTATGTTTTCTACCATATCTAAGAAAAATTTCTTTATTTGAGCACATTTGTAATCTGCAAAGGCTCTTAATATGGTTGTCTAGTATTCTGTTATCTTGTAAAGACTTATCTCTGAACTGGTTGCAATAATTTTTCAGCAGATGACTTTTAAGTCTATTTTGAGCAGACCTTGCAAAAGTACCCCATGTTGTTCATATTCTGCTAAGAACTAACTCTTGTCCTATTTTTTTGCTGCAAAATATTTGACTTCTCCGAACTGAGAGCATTATGCAGATGATAAATTAAGTGTGGCACAGAATTTGATGTTAGTTTATTAAAGGATAGAAAAGATTGTGAGAAATGGAAAATATGATGGGCATCAGCATTTTCCACATTTCTCCCAATGTTTTTGAAAAGCCTTTTTTTTTCAAGATTGTTGAAACTCAGGATTGTTTGGTGAAGGGTTAACTGATAAATCAATGTAATACATGTATCTCAGACTTAACCCAGAAGGGCCACACAGGCGCTTCATGCTTCACCCATGGCTGAGGTCAGAAGAAGATGAATTAAACTTTTTGAAAAAGATCAGTGAGCTCCTTCTGCTGGAAGTCCTACCAAGAAATTATGTCAAAGCCAAACCAATTAGAAATTTATTTAGAGAGGTTCTTGCAAATACAGGTACAAATTTACAATCTTTTTTGTTTTACATATGTACAACCCATTATTTTTAAAGAATATGTTATAAATGTATTCAGTCTCTTCACATTTTGTGAAGTTTGTTTGAAAACTCTGACAAATGAATAAATACTGAATCACATTTTTTGCTAAAATCTGCCCCAACCAATCAGGCAAAACTATGAGAAGAGAAGTGTCTTCTAAAGAGTAGTATCTACTCTTGCAACAATTTTCTTGCATGTGTGTAAACTTGATTCATATTGATTTTATATTGATTTTATATTCTTTGCAAGGACGTTTTCTATTGAAGCAGTTGGTAAAAATGTTGTTCCATGTGGATACAAATTCAATGAAATATCATTACAAAGTGTAAACAATTGCAAAAAGATAGTTTAGAGCTATTTTCTTCGACTGTCTTTTTGGAAGCCTTGGTTGCTTGAGTGCTTTCCTCAAGTATTTGAGCCATGTTTTGGCAAAAGGGGGGTTTTATCATCTCCATGATGCATTATACCAAGCCACTCATCAAGCAATCATGGATCCATAAAATCCATTTTGTCTTACAACCCGTAAATCATGAGGTACATTAGCTCCTTGACATGCAGAAAATTTACCAAAAGCAAAAAGTTTCGACCCAGGTCAGCCTGTGCAGACTGCACAGGCTGACCTGGGTTGATCCTTTTTGCAAATGCATTAAGCACCATTTTCACTGAGCATGGCTCATTTGTATTTTCAGTGTTAAAGCCATCTATAGATTTACTGTGTGACCCAGACTACATAAATATGACACTGATAGCTTACATAGAGTATAGAGAGAAACTGTCAGAAGATACTCGTAAAACTTACACATACGCTGCAACATATGAGGAATTTGTTAAAATGATTGAGAAATGTACAGATATTGAACATTTAGTTCAGTTGAGGTAAGCTTTCTACTGACTTTTTTTTCCTTACAACAATACAATTCTTTTTAAGGATTGTTCTGATCTTCCATCTGGTTCGTTAAAGTAGTTAGCCTGTTACATGCACATCAAAATTATTTCTTTTCTTATCCTGCAGGTGGTGTTTTTTGCAGATGGTTGTTTACAAAAATAATTTCTGTAAAATTAAATTGGAAGTTTTTTCCTTCCTTTGAAATGTTCCTCTTTTGTGATGGAACTTGTGCCTGTTCTTTTGGAAACTAATATGAATTTATCTCATGAAGACTTATGTAGCTTACCAGGAACAAACTTTATTGTATATAACTGACTTTGAACTATAGGGTCATGTTTTCTGATAACTGTATTGTTGTTGTAATCCTTAACTCTTTACCACATGAGAAAAATTTAGGCCAGTCCAAATTGAAAGCATTTGCAGACGACAAAATAAAGGTGACTGAAAAATTAAACTTTGGTTTGGGAAGGGTAGAAAACATTGTGGGAAAAGGAGAAAATGCTGGTTACCAGCATTTTCTCCTTTTCCCACAATGTTTTCAAAAGGCTTCTTTCTCAGGGTCGTTAAAAGTCGGGATTGTGTGGTAAAGAGTTCATCAAGCAACGTTGGGCTCTCGCAACCAAGTAAAAGTATGCTATTGGAAACATTGTGGGATAGGAAGAAAATACTGATAACCTTTGATAGACATTTTCAAATATTTAAGCCACTTCGATATTGCCACTAAACCTGTTTGTAAGTACTGTCAATCTAAACATGCCTAAAAATTTGTCCTCTGGTAAATGTTTAGTTTTTTAAAACTTTATTTTCACAGACTGAATATCATGACTGAAATAGTGCAGGCAACCACACTTGATAATTTAAAACAGTCAAATCCAGGTAAATTGTTCCTGTAGACTCTTGCACTTTCAAAGCCATTAGGTCAGAAGACATGTGTCCCACAAAATATTGGACTAATTCTCTGCAAGTTGACATCATTTTAGGCTTGTCAGTACTGAAAGCACTTGAAGGTGATATGTCAGTTTCTAATGGTGGCATTCATTTTTTGAAAAACATGCTGGGAAAAGGAGAAAATTTACATGAGTCATGCTCTGTGAAAAGGGGGCTTAATGCATCTGCGAAACGTATCGACCCATGTCAGCCTGCGCAATCCGCACAGGCTGACCTGGGCTGAAACTTTTCATTATTGTTCAATTTCCTGTATTTCCAGGGCTCAGTCTACCTCATAATTAAGTCGGTTGTTATAAAATGTGGCTATTATGGAGTCATAAGTATGTGATCGCTTGCTTGGTATCATGCATTACGGAGATGTATTAAGCCCCCTTTTGCCAGAGCACGGCTAACATGTAATAGGGAGAAAATGATGTTTACAAGCATTCTAGACTTGTCCAAATCCAAAACATTTACAGAAGAAAAATAAAAGGCGGCTTAAATGGTAGGATTTACTTTACCTTTTTTTTTTTTTTTTTTTTTTTTTTGAGAAGATGTTGTAGAAAAAAGAGAAAATTCTAGTTTCCAGCATTTTCTCCTTTTTCCAACAATGTTGTCTTACTTAGGGTCAGTAAATTTTGGGATCATGTCGTAAAGGTTTAACTCTTTACCAGACAACAAAATTTTAGACTGGTCCAAAGTGAAAGGATTTGCAGACTGAAAACTTGAAATTTGTTCTGCGAAGGGTAGAAAACATTGTGGGAAAAGGAGAAAATGCTGGTAACCAGCATTTTCTCCTTTTCTCACAATGTTTTCAAGAAGCTTTTTTCTCAGGGTCGTTAAAACTCGGGATTGTGTGGTAAAGGTTTAACTCATTGCCCCTAAAATATCCTTCTAAAGTAAAATGCTGAAAAATTCACTATATGAATGTGCGTGTATATATCGGAGCAAAAGGATAAATCATCTGTTTCAGGCATTTTCCATGTTGCCACATTGTTATCAAAACAGGTCTGCTGCAAAAGGAAAATGCTGGAATGAAGGAGATGAAGATTAATTGTTCTCTTTTTCATTACAGAAAAGTCAGAGGTTTCAAAATCTGGTAGTAAAAGTACAGCCAAAGGTGAATTGCTGAAAACCAGGAACTTGAAAAAATACATAAATCAGGTAAAATAATGTCAGGTATATCTCAGTTTGAATTTTTTTTTCCTGGTAATCAGTATTTTTTCATCATAGCAAACATCTGTGCTCTCTAGGTTCTGGTCTGGTGGCTATTTTTAGGGTAAATACCTTGTCTCAGGCCCCAAATTTCCTTAGACCTAAGACAGTTTACAAAATACAAGCAGGGAATGGAAAAGAGATATTCAGAAAGTGAAAACAGTGAAACTGTTGCCCAGGCCTACTTGTTTATTGTAATTTACCCCATCCTTCTAAAATCCTTTTTTACTTGTAATTTTGATAAAAGACCAACATGGATACCATGATTAGCTCATCTGCAATATCACAGGGCAAGAGTTTTATCACCAGACTGTGATTTGGCACCTTTTGATCACCAGACTGCAATTTGGCACCGACATTGAAAAATAATTTATCTTTCATTTGTTCACAACAATAACAAGTCTATGTGATGATTTTCAAAATGGCTGTGAAATATTGACAGATGTCAAAGTAAGTTTTCTTTCATACATCTGGATAAAATGGAATGTTATTTTCTACAATGCTAACTCGGAGATAAAGGCTTAAAACAGTCATACCATTTTGTACATTCGTAGTTGGTTCATTGCTGTTTTTCCTAGTTGGATTGTAACTAGCATGGACATATGTGCCACAATGCTAAATTTGTTTGAATGGAGAATTAGCCATGTAATTGGCAATAGTTCTGAACTAAGGGTTCTCAGCTAGCAAGGATTTGGCTTTGGACTCTACCCTTTACTTAACAATCCTTAGTTTTAATGAACCTGAGGCGGACAGCTTTTGATAACACAGTGGGAAAGACAAAAATGCTGACAATGAGTATTTTATTCCCTTAAAAACAGTGTTTACCAACCTTACAAAGAATTTGAGCTTATTATCTTTTTACATCTCAACAATTATCAAATTTGGATAACATAGTGGGAAAAGAAGTATTTATTGTAACAAATGATTGTTCCTTTTACCTGATTGTTTTCCCTTATTTTAATCAACAATCTTCTTACCTTCAAATATAAGTCCTTTGCCTAATTTGAAATACATTTGCATATGTTGAAAAGAACCCATTACCAAATACATGGAATCCCATTTTTTGAGTTTTTGAGACCCTGGGGACAGTTTTTGAAAACAATGGCAGAAAAGGAGGATGGAATTTGCCTTTGACAGGGTAAAGAACATGGTGGGAAATGGAGAGAATGCTGGTTACTAGCATTTTCTCCTTTTCTCATGATCTTTTGCATATCTGTCTTCCTCAGGGCCATTAAACCAGGAGATTGTTTAGTGAAGGTGTAAGAATACTTTTGCTTTCAGCTTAAAGTTGCCAAGACAAGCTGTGAAAAGAGGATCTCTAAGATAGGAGGCAGTGAGAATAAAGGATACAGTTATGAATATGATGATTCCTCAAAGGGAGCTGTTTTATCTGGACAAAAAGTGAGTTCTTCTCTTGTTTAACCCTTTACCCCAGGACAAAATTTTAGACTTGTTCATATTAATTAATTAACATCGACTAAAGAAATCCATTTGAAAATATCCTGATGAGCCATAAGTTGAAACAGTTTCTCTTGCTCCATTTTTTCACAATTTGGACAAAAAAAGGCTCATGAAAATATTGTCAACAGTTTTTCTCTACTCTTTCATAGTCTTTGAAAGACAAATTTTATTATTTGAGCCACATTAAGTTTGCTGTCTGCTAAATGTTTTCAAGATGGACTGGTCTAGAATTTTTTCGTCTGGTAAAGGGTTAGCCTAAACCTTATTTACCACCTAGGTTTCAAAGACAAATATCTTATTACTCTACAAATGAGCCATGCTCTATGAAAAGGGGGTTTAATGCATTTGCAAAAAGTATCGACCGGTGTCTGGCTGCCTAGTCTGCTCAGGCTGACATGGTCAAAACTTTCTGCTATTTGTAAATTTTCTGCATGTCTAAGAACCATACTACCTCATGACCCAGTCTGTTGTTACACAAACTTGATTTTATGGGTTTATGATTATGAAATGTTTTGTGTGGTAATGAGATACATTAAACTCCCTTTGTCAGAGCATGACTCATTTGTAAGAGTTATCAAAGCCCTACAGTGTGACAGTTTTTGAAAAAATAATGGGAAAAACGAGAAGTTGCAAGTAAGAAGCAATTTGCTCATATTCTCACAATATTTTTCTTACTGTTAAAAAACTGAATTTTCCTTCCTTCAATAGCTTCTCTTTAAATTTGTGTGTTGTGTATATATTTTAAGTCTTTATGAAATTAAATATCATGTAAATTAAGTATAACGCTTTATTTATTTTAAATCACAAAATTTTAAACATGGCCAAATTGAAAGCATTTGCAGACAACAAAATAAATGTGACTCACAAATTGAAATTTGGTTTTGGAAAGGTAGAAAACACTGTGGGAAAGGAGAAAATGGTGGTTACCAGCATTTTCTCCTTTTTCCTCAATATTTTCAAATCTTCTTTC
Source organism: Hippopus hippopus (assembly GCA_946811185.2). Classification (NCBI taxonomy): domain Eukaryota; kingdom Metazoa; phylum Mollusca; class Bivalvia; order Cardiida; family Cardiidae; genus Hippopus; species Hippopus hippopus. Next base: position 43,301,365 of record OX328100.1, read on the forward strand.
TCAGGGTCGTTAAAAGTCGGGATTGTGTGATAAAGGCTCAATGGTTTCTTATTCAAATAATAGCTTATACAGTAATGTTTTAACTCTTTACCAAACAACAAAATTTAAGGCTGGTCCTTATTGAAAGCATTTGCAGACAGCAATATAGAGGTGACTGAAAAAGTCAAATTTTTTGTAAGACAGGAAGGAAAAATTGTAGAAAAAGGAAAAATGCTGGTTACCAGCATGTTCTTCTGTTTGATCTATGTTTTGAAAAGTCTTCTTTCTTTGTTATATGTTGGGATTGTGTGGTGAAGTGTTAATGGTTTATTATTCAAATAATAGCTTATACAGTAATGGTTCAATATTTCCAGGTTCTAGATTTTGAAGCTATAATGGCATCACAAGTGGGCAGGGAATACTTTGGTTTGTTTCTGGAGAGAGAAGAGCTGAAATCTTTGATGGGGTAAGAGAAACATGTTGAAGAAATAACTAATACTTTTATAAGGAGTCATCTTAAGCTTTTTACAAACTGTCCTGTTTTATGACCATTAGGAAGATTCGGATGAGGGATTTCAAGAATATGGTTGATAAAAAAATGGGAAACAGTGAATTAAAAAGGAAATTGCTAGTATTAAGCATTTTCTCCTTTTTCTCAAATGAAAGGATTTTGGACTGGTCAAAATTCAAAGCATTTTCAGATGACATACTAACTCTTTACTACACGACAAAATTTTAAACTTGTCCAGACTTGTCGAAAGAAAATGCACAACTGAGCCACTGTTCTCTGATTTGGTAGAAACATTGTGGTAAAAGAAGAAAATGCTGGTTACAGGCATTTTCTCCTTTTACCTCAATGTTTTTCAAAGGCCTTCTTTTTCAGGGACTGTTTGGTAGAGGGTTAAAGTGATTCAAATTGTGGGATTTGTCTTTGACAGGCTAGAAAACCTGTTACATGCATTTTCTCTTTTTCTCACAATGTTTCCAAAGCCTTCTTCCTCATAGTCCTTAAAACTTGAGATTTTTATGGTAAATGGTTAAAACAAGTTACAATTAAAAGAAATGGTGTTTGATTATAAAGACAAGGCAAAAAGAAGAATCAAACTTTTTTTTTTTTTAAAGCTGGGTGCAAGCAGAATTCGTTTCATGGAGTTTTTAAAAATATCATGATAAAAGTTTAGCAGTTTTCACATTCCGTGATGGTCTTAAAAATAATGACCAAGAGTACATGTAAAAAACATGACATTTGTTACCTTTTTTTTTCTAATTCTACTGTGAAATGTCTTAATCCTTTACTAAACAATCCAGAGTTTTAACAACCCTGAGAGAGAAAGCTTTTGAAAACATTGTCAGAAAAGGAGAAAATGCTGATAACCAGCATTTTCTCCTTTTCCCACAATGTTTTCTACTCTTCCATAATCAAGTTTCAATTTTTTAGTCATGTTTATTTTGTCGTCTGCAAATGCTTTCAATTTGGACAAGTCTAATATTATGTTGTTTGGTAAAGAGTTAACCTGTTAGTCATGAGATAACAACTATTGTCTCAAAAGATACCAAAACATTTTAAACACACCTGAATCCTTATTCACCAACCATTCGTAGGAATGATCTCAGTCTTATTCTCCAAGATTTTCTAAACTGGAACATAACAAAACTTCTGATTGGCTAAACAAAATGGTTTAGCCAATTGGGAGTTGTGTTACTTTCAAATTCAGAAAATTCTGGAGAATAAGAGTAAGAATGTTCTTAAGAATGGTAGATGAATATGTTCCGGGATCATTCTATTGCATGGTATTGCATGGTCTGTAAAGACCTTGAACAATAGTTTTAAGAGTCCTGTGTTTGAATTCAAGTGGAAGTTTACCTTTTGTATGGGATATTTTTGTTTCCCCCAGTTTGAGTAAATATTCTAATGCTACACACATCAACTTCCAAAAAGGTAATTTTCTTGAACCCTTCAAACCCAATCCCAAGTTTAAACATCACCAATGAAAAATGCTTTTGAAAGTATTGTTTAAAAGGGAGACAATGCCTATAATCAGCAGTTCCTCATTTTTCCACAATGTTGTTTTCCTAACCAAACACAAGTTGCAATTTTTGAGTCACATTTATTTTGTTGTATATGCAAATGCTTTCAATTTGAACAAGTCTAAATTTTTGTCAATTGGTTAAGAGTTAAAAAAAGTTTGCCAATATCAAATTTTAGGTAACTTTTATTGCATTCCAGATTTTGGGAGGCAGTGGAAAAACTGAAAGACACAGATGCTGTAAGATAACTTCTCTTTTTTTCTGCAGTTTTGATTTCTATTCTTTAGGTTTTTCATTCACCAACAGCTCTTAACTCTTTACCAAACAACAAGATCTCAGACTGGTCCAAATTGAAAAAAAAAAAAATGCAGACAACCTATTGAATGTTGCTCAAATGATAGAATTTCTGTCTGAAAGAATAGAAAACATTGTGGGAAAAGGAAAAATGCTGGTTACCAGTATTTTCTCCTTTTCCCACAATGTTTTTGAAAGCTTTCTTTCTAAGGATCGTTTGGTAAAGGATTAAATAATTCTAGAACTTTACTCCATGGCCAGCCTCCTGATTGGCTAAAACAGAGTGTCTTGTCCATTGTTTTCACATGATAAAAACTTGCTATCTGATACTGTATACATAGATCTATACGTGTGTCGAAAAATTTGCGAATTATGGAATACTATAGCCCTGGCTGTAGATTTTGTAACCATTTTAATCTTTTTATTTTATGAATACGATAGACATATGAATGGATGATTATATATTATAATATATATATTTAATGGATACAAATTTAATCTACCACACGACAGAATTTTGGACTTGACCAAACTGAAAGCATTAGCAGACGAGAAATCAAATGTTGCTGAAATGATTGTAATCATGTCTGAAAGTGTTGAAAACCTTGTGGGAAAAGGAGAAAATGCTGGTTAGCAGCATTTTCTCCTTTTCCCACAATGTTTTTATAGGGCTGTTTCCTCATGTTCATTGAAATTTGGGATAGTGTGGTAAAGGGTTAATGACAAATCTTATCATTTCAGCCACAGTTTATTTATCGTTTGCAAATGGACTATTGTGAAATTTTGTTGGCTGGTAAAGAGTTAAAATTGCATGTCTTTATCTACAGACATTCATATTTTACATAGAGACAACAACACCATGTGGCTACAGACATCTACCAGAGGTACATATCTAGTTCATCAGGTGCTGTCAAAATAGACAAGTCCATTGCTAAACGTATGGAAGCCTTCATGATAGGGGACACAGTAAGTTTGGTTTTACAGAATATTTTATGATATATTTATCACCCGTCTTGCACTGTCAAAATCGACGCAGTGAGATTGATTTTAGAGAGAGTATCAGATACTCATATTTACATAAATTGATAACTTTGTGCAGCAAAGATAGACAAATCTATAGATATGTATGTTTTTCATGTAATGAAGTGAAAATTAACAGATCTTTGGAAGCTGTTTAGATAACGGATATAGTAAGATTGATTGTAAAAATTACTGTATTTTGCGTAAATTTTGGGACACCCAAAGTATTGGGACACCATCAAAAATCACGAAAATAATTATTTTTCATGACCCAAAGATTTGGGCCATACTAAAAATTGCAAAGCAAGATCAGTATTTTTTTCTTGTTCCAAAGAATTAGGACAGTGATTATCTATTTAAACAAAAAAATCTTTCAATCCGTTTGAAACCCTTTGTTTACAAGCATTTATTTTGCGCAGTTTCATTACTACACATGTAAGCATGCTTCCCAACCCTCCTGATTTCAGTGGGAGTTTCCCGATTCAAGAAAAAAAAACGATCACCTGACAGACTATTTTAAACCCCAATTCAAAAAAAAAATCCGATATAAGTGTAAAAAGGGTGTGATAAACTTTTATCCAAGATATATAACGTATACATGTACATCCGAAGTTGGCATAGAGTTGACACGCATGTATTTCACGGTCAATCGGGTATTTGTTTATAAACAGAAATCAAGGTACAGTATTCTAGTCTAACTGAGGTTTATCGATCAAAGATCGATGAACCAATCAAATTTGAGAACGGGCCAAGCAGGTACTTGTCAGAGTGGAATTTACGTTGTTCACTTCACGTAAGAAGGTAAAATATGTAGTGAATTTATCTACAAACGCAAAATAACAATCCTCATCACGATCCCAGGACGCAGACAGTAATGATTGACAAGTTAATCATCAATGAAAACAATGAGAAAAAGTGAAGTTTTAAACTCTTAGTGCAAAAATGACCACTGGAATTCCAATCTGTCTAAAAATAGACCAACCTGCAAATGATCGTAGGTTTATTGAAATCAATGACGTAGCAATATTTTAACCTTGGCAATATCCAACTCGTTTGTGGTCAGTGACTTACAGTATGACAGCTTGTCTTGTCTGACCATAACATTTGGGACAGCTGACAAAATAATTATTTTCTGTAGACCTAAGTATGTGGACACGTAAAAAAATAATTATTTTTTACTGTCCCAAAATTTAAGCAAAATATGGTATTTGATATTTGTGCTGATGGTTCCTGCATGGCTGGGTGGTGAAGCTAATAATGAGATACAAGACCAATAATCCAAATATCCTAGGTTCAGTCCTCACTCACATAGGAGTGTCACTGAGTGAAGCACTTCAGAGTCCCGGCCTGGTACTTGTGAAATTGAAGAAAAACATGAAAAAGTGAGCTGTTAGCTTACTATGACTGAAATAATTTTGAATATGGCACAAAACAGCTGTCAATCAAGAAGTGTTTGTACTTTTCATCTATTGCACATGGCAAATATGTCTTTTGAAACCTGGAAAAGTTTTCCTGGAAGAAATACAGTGATAAAAGTTATGCAGCATCTGTTATTTTGTTGACAATTCAATTTCAAGTTTTCCAAAAGATCATTAAAGAGTAGTCATTACCTGTGGATCTTAGGATGGTTGATAAAGGGGAATCAGTCGTCAAGTTTTCACTTTTCTGTCAGCTAAATAAAACCCTGTTTTCAAATATTTGAAAGGGAAAATAAGACATGGAAAACTTCTGTTTTACTTGTTAACCTGATATTTTGTTTATTATATTTCCAGGGCCCTGATGCGTTCTATGAGGCCCAGGAACAAGTGTCTCACCTTATCCAAGTCAAACATTACCCATCATTCCTTGTCAGTGATTTGTACTTCCGTTTTGTGAACAGCCTAGAGGACAGTGTGAGGGAGTCTGATAACTCCCCAGGACAAAGTAAGATCTCTGTACAACAACAACAAATAAAATTATAGAATAATAATTCAAACTTAGCACTTTCCCACTGGTATTCAAAGACTCAAGGGTTCACTGACCAACTGATTTCTGATTTATAATTTTCTTTTTTACCTCAAAAGTCAAAAGTTTTTTGTAAATAAGCTTTGTAATTTAAGAAAAACAGATTGCTTACTTTTTGGGATGAGACCGAAAAGTTAAGAATTTGAATATTTCAAAAACGGCCATATATTCATCTATAAAACTCATATTTGTACATTTCTATATGTACATATTAGGATTGCCTATTAAGCAATATGTGCAAAGATTCTCTCAGATTTAAGCCTTGGTTAAAAGTGTACCATTACTTAGGCAATCAACTTTTGGACAAGGAAAAAGGATCTTAAATGAATAAAATAGTTAGGTACTTGAACATTCAGAGTGAATATAAGGATATCATTTTTGATATTCTTTTCTATCCCTAGTTACTACTATATGTAATACTTAAATTTTCAATCACATGACAAAAATTTGGACTTGTTCAAACTAGAAACATTTTCAGACATCAGATCAGAGGTGTCTCAAATGATGGGATCTGTCTTCAAAGCTTAGGAAGCATAATGGGAAAAGGAGAAAAAATACTGGTTTCTAGCATATTCTCCTTTTCCTACCCTGTTTTCAGAAGCCTTCAAAATTCAGGGCTGTGAAAAGATGGGATAGTTAGTTAATTAGTTAATTGTACTGGTCACTTTAAGATCAGCCAAACACCATTATAAATTTCCTAAAGGACAAACACGTAAAGGAAAGGAAATTACAGTTTTTCAATAGTATGGAACACATTGTGGTAGTAAGTGAAATTGGTGATTACAATTTTTTTTATCTTCTGTTTAAGAATGACTATAATGTTTGTGGCACAGTATACATCAATGATATGTGTTCAGATCTGTTCTGAAAGGGTGAACTTGACCTCTTTTCATATATTTTTTGTTCTAGATGAGTTGTTTTTTGAGCCTAAAGAGGAAGGTTGGTCAGATGAAGATGAAGATGAAATGTTTTCAGCTCAGTCCTACCATGCTAAACAAAAACTACAACATTTAGATACTAAAATCGTCAATAAAACGCAAGCATTGGAGGCTTTACGCATGTCAAACAGATCAGATCCAAAGGTATGATTTTGAATCATATTGTTGTTTTTTTATGCTCTAAGAGTTTTGGCGGAGCATACTGCAAGCATGTTGTCTAGCCTTGTGCATCTGTGTGTCAGTCAATGTGTCTACAGTTTCATATCAACTTTGTTTCTCAAAACTACTTGGTTGAATTCAGCAAAAATTCTTTAGAAGCATTCCAGTTAAGAAGAGGTAGCTATATTATCAGCTAAATCTGGGTCGATGACTTTCATTTGAATTATGCCCTCTGAATTACCCTGTGGTTATCAGTAAAGTTTTTGGTTTTAACAAATCTTGCATTGAATCTTCATGGAGCATCTGTCGGTTTTATCAATATTCATGTTTAACCTGCCGAATTTTTAATCATGAGACTGATATTTTCATAGTGTTTAAAGAACAGAACTGTTGCTTTTGCAATTACATGTATTTGATGAAAAAAAAAAATTAGACAAAGCTGCAAGATTGAATTTTGCGATCTGTGATGTCTGATTTTGAACTCTAAGAAAGAAGTAAAAAAAATTGTGATTCTTGAGGCTAATATGAGCTTGTTTTAGTGGAGAAATATTCACTGGTAATTCAATTGTTGTCATAAGTTGTTGTTGTCTTATTTTGTGAGCATTTTTCTAAACCCAAAACTTGAAAGACCAGTAGTGCTTTAATCTGCTCTAACTCTTTACCAAACAGTCCCAAGTTTTAAGGACCTTTAGAAAGAAGGTTTTTGAAAACATAGTAGGACAAGGAGAAAATGCTGGTAACCAGCATTTTCTCCTTGTCCTACAATGTTTTCTACCTGTACAAAGACAAACTCCATTTTTTCAGAAACATTTAAGATGTTGTATGCATATGGTTTCAAATTGGACAAGTCAAAAAATTTGTTGGCCAGAGAAGACTTGCATAAAAGATTGAAACATTGAAGAAATAGAAAACTACCATAATTGTATGCTCTACAGGTTCAGAAAGTAGAAGAAGACATTGAGAGGGAGTTAGAGGGTATGAAGCTGGAAAAAAGAAATCTGGAGTCACATATCCTTAGAACACAACAGTGGTGTGAAAATGTTGGGAAATGGAAAGCACATGTTTATGAGACAGAGGTGAGTGAAGACAGTTGAATCTCATCACTTTTTGTAGATTATTTGTTTGTCTTGCAGCAGACTCTTGAAAACATTGCAGCAAAAGTGTGCTGCTTGTGATAGTCGATTTTTTGTTTTGTTATTAGTTTTTCAGACGTAATGTAGTTACAGCAGAACTTAATGTTGTCTCTTCACATTTCATGGAGATATTATCAAACGTGAGTACTGCAAATTTGTTTCAGGAGGTATGAGAGAAAAATGATCAAATATGAAGTATTAAGGGGAAAAATAAGAAGTGTGACAAGACTCCTTGTCTGCTTTCTGTTTCCTCATCTTTGACTGTAATTATCTCTAGCCTTTTGTCTGTCTCTCTGTAGCCCATTATTTCTATTTGTTTATGTAAAGCAGAATAGATTGAATGGTAATATAAGTAACTGAGTCTGATATAAAGACACTCTAGGGACTAAGAAGTAACAGTTTCATTGGCTAGCTTGTCTTGAATCTGAAAGTAAGGTCTCAACCAATATAGGGTAGAAGAAAAATATTGGTCCGATAAAAAGTGATCTGAATACAGAGACATTTTTTCTACTTAGATAAAGGTTGTAATTTATAGTAATGATTTCAGATTCCAGGGGATGATGACAAAAAAGATCCTGTGTTTGTGTTAGTTATACATTTGTCGGGAAGTTCAACATCAAGAAACTTGCAGAATAGTACAGAGGGCTGGGTCATCAACAGAAAGCTGCAAGATTTCTATAATGTACATGACAAACTGGTACAGGTTGGAACATTTGTCAGTGTTACTTTAATTTTTAACAGACAACAGAGTTTCAGACTTGACCATATGGACAACATTACAGACAACAAGTTGTATGCATCGCAGGTGAAGGAAATTATCTTAAAATAACGACCGACTTTTAATGACCTAGAGGAAGAAGCCTTTTGAAAACATTGTGGGAAAAGGTGAAAATGCTGGTAACCAGCATTTTCTGCTTTTCCCACAATGTTTTCCAACCTTTCAGAAACTAATTCCATCATTTGAAGCACATTTAACATGACGTCTGCAGATGCTTTCAGTTTTGACCAGTCTGAAATTTGTTCATTTGGTAAAGAGTTAACAAGGGTAGAAAACATTGTTGGAAAGGAAGAAAATACTTGTTACCAGCATTCTCTCCCTTTCCACATTTTTTTTCAAGATCAGGCTTCCTCCGGGTAAGGTTAGAAACAGTGTGAGAAAGGAAGAAAATGCTGGTTACCAGCATTCTCTCCTTTTCTACATCCTTCTTCCTCAGGGTCTAAAAAAACACTGACCTATTTGATAAAGGGTTGCCTCATTTGCCCCTGAAACGAATTTGGATGAGACAACCTTTAATCCTTTACCATACAATCCTGAGTTTTAATGACCCTGAGAAAGAGGACTTTTGTGGGAATAGGAGAACCAGCATATTCTCCTTTTTCCAGGATGTTTTCTAACCTATCTGATACAAATAATATAACTATTTCCACATTTTTCTGGTCATCTGCAAAAGCTTTCCAGTTTGATCGGCCAAAATTTTGTTGTGTGGTAAAGAGTCAAAGCATCCATTTAGAACCTGGGCTATTCAACACAAATTGAGTTTGATACATGACTACAATTTGAAACCTCAAGAAAGAGGGAGGAAGAGCTCACCATGAGTAAATGCAAGTTTTTTCACAAAGGAATAGCTTGTTGTGAGCAATTTATAATTTTGCCACAATGTTTTAAAAAAGAAAGGCCTGCTGCAGGATGAAAAATGTTGTCTATCAGTGTTTCAACTCATCACTTTACAAATGAGCTATCCTCAATGATAATGGGATTTAACCCTTTACCACACAATCACGGCTTTTAACGACCCTTACAAAGAAAGCCTTTGAAAACATTGTTGGAAAAGGAGAAAATGCTGGTAACCAGCATTTTCTCCTTTTCCAACAATGTTTTCTACCTATTAATAGACAAATATTATCGACTGAAAAACATTTTAAATGTTGACATAAATTCCTTCAATATGGGCAAGTCTCAAATTATGCTGTGTGGTAAAGGGTTAATGCATCTGCAAAAAGCATCGAGCCATGTCGGCCTTAATTTTTGGTAAATTTTCATCATGTCAATGGACCAGTCTACCTCATGATTCAGTTGGTTGGTAGACAGAATGGATTTTATGGATCCATAATTATGTGATGTCATGCTTTGTATCATGCATCACAGAGATGCATCCCCTTTTCATATACATGTTTTTGCCCCTGTAGTAAATAAGATTTGAAAACTTTGTTGGAAAAGGATTATCAGTCTTTGACAGTAATGGATTTGGCTGGTCCCTGTTGAAACAAATATACCAACTACAGCTGTTCTGTAGGCAGACTTTATAAGGAGAGTATGTGACTTACCTCTTCTTTTAACTCTTGCAAATTTCAGATAGCAGGTTCTTGGCTGAAAAATAAAGAACTACCAAAGATAGGAAGATTTACAACAGTGGATGACAAATTCATGAAAAATGCCAAAACTACTTTAAATGAATATTTATCTGTAAGTAACATAATAATTTCTTTTATTTTCCATTCTGTCCTTCCTTTGATAGTGTTTTAGTTTAAACATATTCATTTTACATCAATTGAAAAACAGGTTCTTACAACTTATACTAATATCTCTCAATTCTGTTTCCTGGGAACTGTACCACTACTGGCGCCAAATGTGTGGGCCAATGAACAAATTCCCAAAGTTGACACTCGCTCTGGATCTCAAACTCGGGACCTTATGGTTACGAGGCCAACGCTCTACCTCAACCACGGACACCACCAATAATAATGTTTTGATAAACTATGATACTAAGTTTTGATCCCAACTTTTAACAACTGTGAGAAAGAAGCCCTTCGAAAACATTTTGGGAAAAGGAGAAAATGTTTTCTACCTACCTAAAAACAAATTTTTATTTTTCAGCCACTTTTATTTTGTCATCTGCAAATGCTTTCAATTTGAACTTGTCTAAAACTTTGTTGTTTGGTAAAGATTTAACAACTAAATGAGTCTTTCCACCCTCTTAAAACAAGGTACATATTATTATTATTATTTAATTTGTTGTCTGCAAGTGCTTTCAATTTGCAAGAGTCTAAAATGTTCATGTGTTGTAAAGAGTTAAAAACAAACCAAGTGATTTTCTTTTTATAAATCCATAATTATAAAAGTGTAGAAATGTTACCTTTTTTAGATTTTTTTGGTTGAGTTTGGCTTGAATATAGACAATTCTAATATTTTTTATGTGTTAAAGAGGTAAATTTCAAGACCGCAGCTCATAATTTGTTTACAGATGATATTAAAGGATGAGAGACTGGCACAGAGTGAGGCCCTATATAAATTTCTCACACCAACACCAGAATATTTTCCACAACAAGGGCCTGAAAAGAAAAGTGGCTTTTTTCTGAAAAATATATTAAAAAGGTGAGTATTGTTCTTTTTTTGTTTGATAATAGGTTACCTTGAGGATGAGACTTTTTCAGCTTAGCAGTTGTCACAGCCCCATAATTGTCTGCATCAATGGCAGTGCTATCACCATTTTTTGCAAAATCTATGACTTAAACTGATATCTTTGTCATTGCTGAAGAAATATGATTGCAGCCGGGACTAGCTGCTATTAGCTAATCAAAGGGAAATTGGAACTAGAAGGAAAGGTAACCCTTAAAACATTTTGGCACAGTTATGTCCCCTTTTTTGACTTAAAATTCCCACCAACAAAGCACATGCAATTAAGCAATAGCCCCCATATGAAGTGTTCTTGTTTTTCTTTTGTAGCAGAATACTTTTGTACGCTGTTGAGAAAGAGAAATTGCATGTAGTAGAGTAGAAATTGCTTATAACAAGGAATGTCTACTTTTGTCAGATTGTATATACCAGAACTTGTATTTATATATTGAGAAGAAATTCATGCTGATTATCCACAGTTTACAATGATTGTTCATTATGAGGGTGTGTATAGGTAAAACAGAGAAAAATTTGTAATTGTAATAAGTAAAAAAGATTGTTTACCGTGCCCCATCCCCCTATCCCACATCCCCTCCCCATCCCAAGGTTATCCATGTTTAAAATCTTTTCATGACATTATTTCCCTTTACCTTGCAGTGAAAGAAATGAGACATACTTTGAAAGATACATCAATTTAATTGTTTTGCTTTTGAAAAGAACATTTTTTTCCTAGAGGTTGTAATGATGTAATTAATGTTGAAGGTAGTTATTCAAGTCTTGTTTTATGATAAATTTCTTTTTCTCTCAGGAACCTTTTGAACAAAAGTTTCAAATCAATCAGCTGTAGTTAGTTCAAATTGTTAAACAGTCAAGATGTTATCTTTTGTTTGGGCGGTGCATTGAACTTAATTAATAAATGCTTTTCAGAAAGCTTCAACATGTACCTCGAATTTATCAGTGTTCTTGATAAACAATTCAGTTCCAATTTTATTTGCTTTTATTTGCTTCTATGACCAGAGTTACCAGGTTCACATACAGGCTTTGTTACCCCATTACCAAACAATTCAAAGTTTTAACAACCTGTAGAATATAGCTTTGAAAAACATCATTAGAAAAGGAGAAATGCTGGTAACCAGCATTTTCTCTTTTTTCCAACAATGTCTTATACTGGTATAAAAGCAAATCAAATCTTTCGAAAAGAACTTGATTTGTTGTCTGCAAATTCTTTCAATTTTGACAAACCTAAAATTTTGTGGTTGATAACCCTTCACAAAAACCAGACAATCCGAAGTTTCAATGACCCTGGGAAAATACTTTTGAAAACATTGTTGGAAAAATGCTGGTAATCAGCATTTTCTCTTTTCCCACAATTTTTTCTAACCTTTCTGAGACAAAGTTGGTGTTTGATTTATCATCTGCAATTGCTTTGAATTTGTCCGAAATAAGTCTAAAATTTTGTTGTTTGGTAAAGATATACAACATATTGTTACACATTTCTGTTTTATTTACCTACTAGAAACTCTGTGACTCAACCCTTTATCAAATTCCGGTAGTATAAAATATATATATTTTGACAGATATCTTAATAAATACTAGCTGCTTTTTATTTCTAATTAACCACTATGTATGATTCTTGTCATTTATCAGTACTATGAAAAAAATCTCTCATACCAAGCGTTTCAGATAAAGGGTAGCATAATTCTACAAATACTTGAAAACCAGACAAGTTTAACTTTGGTCATATGGTAAAAAGTTATTTAAAACTACCTTAAAAAATCTTTTTGAAATCTAGAAATACTTCCCCTTTATCTGGAGCTTTGGTCCTTTCTACTACTAGAGGCTTATCAGTGTCTGAGACTCTCCAAAATCTTAACCATTAACCCTTTACCAAACAGCAAAATTTTCAACTCTGTAAATTTGAAACCATCTACACATTCAAATTCAGACTTAATACAAGTCAGATGATGTTCTCTGACAGGGCAGAAAACACTGCTAGAAAAGTAGAAAATGCTGGTTACCAGCATTTTCTCATTCTCTCACAATGTTTGCCAAGGCTTTATTCACACGGGTTGGTAAAACTCAAGATTGTTTGGTAATGGGTTAAAGCACCAAATAAGCCCAACTCACATTGTAGTCTAGAATAAAACCCGAAGTAAGTATTAAATCAAATCCTAAATAGGGGTAATAGCAAGGTAGCTTGAGTCAAAAATGTCTCAGCAAAGTGGACAATGTTGATCAAAGATCAGACTGCACCCTTTGTGCAGTCTTTTCTTTAATCTGCTCTGGTTGCAAAGGAAACTACACTTGTGAAAGTTGCTTTAAGGGTTATTATTTTGTGCTGTGTACTTCATGCCTTCTCATACTTCAGTTAGCGCTTTACCATACATTAAAATTGTAGACTCAATAGAAAGCATTGCAGACAACAGATCTGATGTAACTTGAAATATTGTTGTTTCTTGAAAATTGTAGACAAAACATTGTTGGAAAAGGAGTAAATGCTGTTATCAGCATTTTTTTCCATTTTCCCACAATGTTTCAAACACTTTCTTTATATCTGTTGGGTCTGTGTGTTGAAAGTTTACTAAAATTGCCTGTAGCAGTTTCTTCTTGAAGACTTCATGCATTAGCAATAGCATAAAATCTTTTTGAACTCTGTATCTGTATCAACACATTGACCCTTTCCCAAATGACAAATTTTAGGCACTTCCAAATTCATTTATCTGCAGACAAAAGTTCAAACATTGATACTCATGCGATAAAATTCTCTGATAAGATAGAAAACATTGTTTAAAAAGGAGAAATGCTGGTTACCAGCATTTTCTTCTTTTCCCACAATGTTTTCAAAAGCCCTGTCCCACAGGGTTGTTAAAAACCAGGATTGTTTGGTAAAGGGTTAAGACTTTTAGATGACATTTTTCATCTTGCAGCAGATTGCTTTAATGTTGAAAACATTGTTGCAAGGGGAGAAATTACTGATACTTGTGAAGACTTAAACTTACGTTGATTGTCCATATTCCTCAAGGTAATATTTTTGTTTTCATTTTTTCCACAAGGTTTACTACCCTTTCAAAGATGAATTCTATCATTTGAGCTACATTTGGTTTGCTGTCTGATAGTCCTTGCACTATGGAGTTGTCTAAAATTTCTGAGTTAACTGTTTTCCAGACCACAAGATTAAAGACTTCTTAAAACTAAAAGCATTCATATACTACAAGTTAGATATGGCTCAAATGATGGGATTCATGTCTTTAAAGGTAGAGGACATTGTGCTAAAAGAAGGAAATGCTGGTTACCAGCATTTTCTTCTTTTCTTCCATTATTTTTAAACATTTACCATACAATCCCGCGTTTTAACAACCTTAACAAAGAAAGCTTTTGAAAACTAGTGGCAAAGGGAGAAAATGCTGGGAACCAGCATTTTCTTCTTTTCCCACTATGTTTTCTACCCCATTAAAAACAAATTCCATCATTTGAACCACATTTAAATATTCGTCTGCAAATGCTTTGAATTTGGACCAGTCTAAAATTTTGTTCTTTGGTAAAGGGTTAAAAGACTCTAACTATACTTGCACACTCACTACTCTAGTAATAATAATAACTAGAGTAGTAGGTGCAGTGGAAAACTATATCAGACTGCAAAGACAGTGATTTCTCATCCTAGTCTACACTGTTTCATATGTTCAGATATTCTCATCAAAACATATCTTGAAGTTGTAGACTAGTTTTTGATTTTTGGATGTTGACAGTTTATTTCTATTTCATTTCTGTAATGGTTGAAATATTTCTATAGTTTTCAGAATTTATATTTTTATATAATTTATATCTCATAATTTTATTATTATTGCCTCTTCACTTTTTCTTCTTTTTTAAATCTTTTAAAATTGTATTCCTTAAATAATTATATATAATGGAGAAACTGAATATATGAACTGAAGCCAGAGGCTGTCAAGTGTCACATATATTTTTTTGTGACCTTTGAACCCCCCCCCTCCATTTATTCATTAACCAAATAATCCCTTGTTTTAGCAACCAGGAAGAAAAAAGATTTTAAAACATTGAAGGAAACAAGGGAAACATCTGTTATCCCGTTTCCAAAAATTTTTCTAAAAGACAATAGCCATGATTTTAGCTACACTCAAATTGTCAGCTTCAACGGCTTACAATTTGGACTAAAGATGTAATCCTTTAACCAAACAATCCATATGTTTTAATGACCTCGTGAAAGATGGCTTTTGAATACTTCATGGCAAAGGAAAAAATGCTGTTGACAAGCATTTTCTCCTTTTCACAAAATGCCGCCCCATTCAGAGACAAATTCTATCATTTGAGCAACATTTGTCTTCTGCAAAGGCTGTTTACCAAACGACAAATTTTTGGACTGGACCAAATTCAAAACATCTGCAGACAACAAATTAAATCTTGGTAATATGATGATTTCTGACTTCGATAGGGTAGAAAATATTGTGGGAAAAGGAGAAAATGCTGGTTACCAGCATTTTCTCCTTTTCCCACAATGTTTTCTATAGGCTTCTTTCTCAGGGTAGTTAAAAGTCGGGATTGTGTGGTAAAGAGTTAAATGGACAAGGCTCAAAGTTTGTTGTTTGGTGAAGAGTTAAGGATACACCAATGATTTGTCTCACACTTTATTTGTCATTCTTAAATTTTAAAACATCGTGAGAATAGGAGAAAATGTTGGTGGCAAACAGTTCACCTTTTCCCACATTGCTTTCTGTCCATTCAAAGACAAATCCTGTCGTTTGAGCAACATTTAATCTGTCACCTTCAAATGTTTTCAAAATGAAGAAATTGCTTGCTATAAGCACTCCCTTTTTTCCCACAATGGTTTTACTTGATTTTAAATCTTTACCAAATAACAACATTTTGGACTTATCAAAATCCAAAGCATTTGCAGACGACAAATTAAATGTGGCTGAAGTCTTGGGATTTTTCTTTGAAAGAAAAGAAACCATCATTGGAAAAGGAGAAAAGCTGGTAACCAGCATTTCCTCCTTCTCCAGCAATGTTTTCAAAAGTTGTCCGTCTCTAGGTTGATAAAATTCAAGACAGTTTGGTAACATGTTAAACCCTGTTCATGTCTATTATCACATTCATACAAAGATTTCTTCCACTGATCCTACACAAGATACATGTATATGCTCCATTTTTCATAAGGCAAATGGTGTAAAATGCATAATCTTTCTTCTTTGCATTGATATGTAAAGTTTTTCCTGTATAAATTACAGTTTACCCAGCATCAGTCAAAACAGACAGGACCAGGATGATGAGTTACTCTTCAGTACAGAAGACAAGTAAGTTATTTTGTCGAAATCTTGAGCTGGTTAACTCTTTACCAAACAACAAAAATTTAGACTTCAGTTTGAAAGCATTTGTAGACAACATATGAAAGTTAGCTGAAATGATGGTAATTGTCTGTGAAAGTATAGAAAATTGTGTGGGAAAAGGAGAAAATGTTGGTTGCCAGCATTTTCTCCTTTTCCCATAAAGTTTTCAAAAGGCTATTTTCTCAGGGTCTTTAAAACTCAGGATTGTGTGGTAAAGGGTTAAATGTTCACTGAATAATTACAATAATTTCTTCACTCTTTTCCAGGGAAAAGATGTTACTTCAGTTAATAGACTTCATAGACTTAAAAGGAAAAAATCCATGTTTTCAAACAATAGATTCCTTTTATTCAAACACCCCCCTACCCGGTCCTTTTCTAAACCATTGCTGGTTAAATCACTGGCTTGGCCAATTTCTTTAGGATTGATGATGGTAATTGGGACAGGATTCATTCCTTCTCACTGCTGACCATTGTTTCCACATTGGTTATGTGGGAAAGAAGCCAGTTGCTTGGAAAGAATATTGTGCGGAGTACTGCTTAAAAGAAAATCCAGGAAAGCATGGATAGGTGCACTGGCTGCTGCGATACTATTCAAATAATTTGAAAATGACATTAAACAATCAACCAACAATAAATCTAAATTCATCATTTAATAAATGACTTATCACTGAAGAAATGCTTTACTCTCATCTATAATGTTTCACAGCTACATGAACACAAACAAAAAGATCTTTTCATTGAAAAAATGCATTTTGATCATTGCCAATTAACAAATGCATTGTTTTAGTTCTTTGCCAGACACCCCCTTTATTTTACGACCCTGCAGAAGAAGGCTACGGAATACTTGACAGAGGAAGAGAGAAAATGACACTTTTTTTTTACTATTTTATGATACTTTTTTGGAAAAAAAAATCACACCATTTGAAAGATACTTTATTTGTCATCAGCAAATGCTTAAGCAGGGACAAGTCTAAAACTCTTTCTGATAGAGATAACACCTTACCAAACAAACTTAGTTTTAACAACCGTGAGCAAGAAAGCTTTTGATGACATTGTGGGAAAAGCAGAAAATGCTGGAAATCAGCATTTTCTGCTTTTCCCACAATGTTTCCCATCCTTTGAATGGAAAATGTTTTCTATCTGCTGAATGAAAATTTTCATGTTTTGAGTAACATGTAATTTGTTGTCTGAATATGCTTCCATTTTGGACAAGTCTATGATTTTGTATTTGGTAAATAGTAAAGTGAACAAGTTTCTCTTTTTCATTTATCAAATGCATTTTTTTGAAAGGAAAACATGCACACTGTACAATGCCTCACAAGATCAGCATGAAATACCAACCTAATAAAATGCTGTTGGTCTATTTCATAGATTTCATGTCAATGAAATCGCTGTTACACTACTTACAGAATGGAAGACAGAAGTAAAGACTCCATTGCTGAACCTCTGTATGGACTTATCAAAGAGATCTATGATCTTCATGGCATGTTTAAATGGCTGAGAAAAAGTTTCATTTCTGTTGTGGAGGTGACATTTGGTCGCAGTATAAACAGGTACAATAAATCAATAATACCTTTTTATTGCAGCTTCAGTTCTGAAATTTTTATGAGAGACTGTAGTGTTGGGGTATAGCACTTGTCTCCTTTACTACAGATTTGGGTTTGAATGCTATAGAGAGCAGGGTTGACTGGAACTTCCCACAGCACTTTGTCAGCACTAGTCATGTCTCCTGGATGCAGTTCTTGAGAATAATTCAAGGGTGAAATGGAACTTGCTTCATAACGGTTGCAAAATGATATTCTTGAAATTAAAATGAAAATTTTACCAGATGACAAAATTTAGAGCTTTTGTAGACAAAAAAGTAGACATGGCTCAAATAATGAGATTTGTTTCTGAATGAGTAGGAAAAGCTGTTGGAAAAGGAAAAAAATGCATACCAGCATTTTTACCTTACACAGCATTTTTTCATTTTTCCACAGTGTTTTCAAAAGCAGTCAGCCTATTGGTCATTAAAACATACAATTGTTTGGTGAAGGATTAATGTGTAGAGTGTGGCCTGGAATTTTGTTGTGTCATTTTTGAAACCAGTCTTCAGAGTGAAACCTTTACCTTTGACAAATGTTATGTTCTAATCTATAGTTATGGTAACTACTTACATCATGCAGCAATCAGCATCGGGCAATTTTGAAAAAATCTTATAATGATTGATGAGATTATGGATAGGAAATGGGATCACAGGTAGACTGTCTGGATGATAATTTGATTTAAATTGAATACCCTGCCAATATATATGTATTGAGAATATAATATTTTAGATGGTATGCTATCTCTGGTTTTCTGAGTTGACTGTGTTTTACAACTTTGTAATACTGTTAGACTTACTTTGAAATGTTATGTTGATACCTTTGTGGCTATCTGATACTTTCACATTAGTACAAGATTCCAGTCTGGCCAGGTCACATGATAACAGGCATTATTTGTCTTATCAGGCAGTTACGAGAAACAGTTTATTGGATATTTTCCGAGCCTATGATAATCTACTACCTGCGTAATTTTAAAGAGTCCATGTGGCCGAATGGAGTTTTGGCAGACCCTCTTCCAGAAAGATCCCAAGAGGAAAAACAGAGAACCAGGATGAAAGCAAAAGAGAAGTTCTTACTGATACAACCAGGTTGGTTGATTCATATGAAATTTCTGAATTGTCAGAGACTTCTAAGGAAAAGGTAATTAAACAGAAGTTAGACACAACAGGATCACTAAAGCTCACCTTGAGCACTTAGTGCTCAGGTGAGCTTAAAAACAGGTGGGCCTTGCTCTAGGAAAAGGGGATTTGATGCATCTTTGTAATACATTATAACAAGCAAGTCATAGCATAATATGGATCTACTTTGTCTAACAACCAACTGAATGAGGTAGAATGGCCTTTCAACATACAGAAAATTTACCAGTAGCAAAAAATTTTGGCCTAGGTCAGCCTACGAGGACTGGGAGGGCTGATATTGGTCAATACTTTTTTGCATCATTAAACCCCTGTTTCACAACCAATGACTGACTTGTTCAGGCAAAGAACAGTACTTTTTGAGACTGATAATCTGTCCTCGATGAGATTAGATTTTGAGAGTTCAAAAGCTTCTTTTGTAAAAAACTAAAAATACAAATTGCAAAACAATGAGAAGTGAGAAAAATTGTTGGACTGAAATCTGAGACTGAGTTTGCACATTTGATTTTAGATGCTGTGAAGAGCCTGGTTGGAGAAGAGAATGCAAGACGAGGGACCATCAAAATGTTTGAAGATTTCCAAGATGTCAAGTTAAACAAGCACTTGTTCTATGTAAGTTTTGATAAGTAAGTTAAACTCAATAAAGTGTATTTTCACTGTTTTTGTTTTATGTGGCATCAACTTTTGCCTCTACTCTGTGGGACAATACATGTACCTCATATACTTTTGCATGAAGACCGTGTGAAATAACTTTTTACCACTCAATCACAAGTTTAAAGAACCCTGAGAGCAATGGCTTTGGATCACATTGTGGGAATAGGAGAAAATGCTGTTCACCAGCATTCTCTCCTTTTTCCACAATATTTTCTATGTTCAAATGTAGAAATAAATAGGGCCTGAAAATGCTTTCGGTTTGGACAAATCAATAATTTTGTCATTTGGTAAAGAGTTAAGATCAGATTGCTCAGAATGTGCCATTTGATTTTGTATCTTCACTGTTGACTAGTCTGAGAACCTTGTCAAAAAGAGTATTTTGGTCTATTTTTCTTGCCTGAAAATGTCCTCGTCATTCCTTTTGTGCTCCAAGATTCTTTTTGGTACCTCCAATGTAACACTTGTAAACTAACGGTATTAGAAAAGCATATCACCTACAGATAACTCTCTTTATCTTGCAGCAGATTACATTTAACCCTTTAGCATACAATTCCAAGTTTTAACGACCCTGGTGTAAAAGACATTTGAAAACATTGTGGGAAAAAAGGAAAATGCTGGTTACCTCAAGGTTTTCTTTCTTGACAAGGACAATGTCTTCACTTGGGCCACCTTTAATTTGTTGACTGCAAATGTTTTCAAGTTTTACTTGCCTAAAATTTTCTCGTTTGGTAAATGGTTAAAGCAGTCTGGCAAAAGGAGAAAATACCCAGAAAAATGTTGTATTTTCTTTTTGCTTCAATATTTTCAAATGTATTCATGTATCAAGCCTTTAGTCATCATTTATTTTCATGTTGTTAAATTCGCCTGCTGCAAATTCATTAACCCTTTACCCAGCAATGCGGAGTTTTAACAACAGGAAGTAACAGGCTTCTAAAAGAGTTAAGGGAAAAGGAGAAAATGCTTGTTACCAGCAATTGCTCCTTTTCCCACAATGTTTTCTTTCATATGAGACAATTCAAACATTTGAGTCACTTTCAAATTGTAGTCTGCAATAGCTTGCTAAATGAAAAAATCTAAATTTTTATTGTTTTGTAAAGAGCCAAGGGACTTTACACCACCTCATGCGGAGGGCCAGTGAGCTTATGTCTTGGTTTCAAGCTGTTCTTTTTTATCCCTTTACCTTTCAATCCAGACTTTCAATGTTCCTTAGACAGAAACCTTTGAAAACACTGTTGGAAAAGGAGAAAATGCTGGTTACCAGCATTCTCTGCTTTTACCAACAATGTTTTCTTCCCTTTCCAAAACAAATTTCAGTTTTGTGTCACCTTTCATTGTGTCATGTGCCAATGCTTTCAGTTTGCACTGGTTTACAGTTTTACTGTTTGGTAAAGAGTCAAGAGACTATTTAGCTCCACCAGTGGAGGGCCAGGGGTTTTATGTCATGTGTTGCCAGTGTTGGGATAAATGTATGTATGTTCAAGGTTCAAGCTGTTCTTTGTTTCTTGACGATATATCTGAGCTATGCTCTGGCAAAAGGGGACTTAATGCATCTCTGTGATACATAAAGCCAGACAAGCCATCATAGAATTATGGATCCATAATGGCCACTTATTTTAAACAATCAACTTAATCACGAGGTAGACTGGTCCTTTGACATACAGAAAATTGACCAATATCGAAAAGTTTTGGCCCAGGTCAGCCTGCGCAGACTGACCTGGGTCAATACTTTTCGCAAGTGCATTAAGCCCCCTTTTCACAGACCATGACTCATCTATATTAATCATAGGTGATGTTGCAGCTGCTGTTGAACCACTTGATACCGGACTTGGCTAGATATCTGGAGAAGGAGAATTCCCAGGATTGTTCTTCAGATAATGCAGCTATGATGGGTAGTTTGGCAGAGGCCTGAGACATGAGACAAACGTATTTTGTTTATTGATTTGTTGATTCTGTCACCTCAAGTCTTCTTTGTTAAGTTTTTCAGTGGTAGATTTTTAATTAAAAATTCTTTACCCTTAAGGAAACAATCAAGTATTTTCATGACTGTGAAGAATGAAAAAGAGGGTGTGAAAAGGACTAAATGCTGGTAATCAGGATTTTCTCCTTTTCCTACAATTTTTTTTCTACCCTTCCAAAGACATGTCCCACCAGTTGCACCAGAGTTAATTTTTTTCTGCAAATGTTTCAGTGTAGAGGAGTATTAAGCTCTGTTGTCTGTTACCAACATTCAGTCCTTTTCAATTAATCAGTCCTTTTCAATTAATCAGTCCTTTTCCTACAATGTTTTCAAAAGGCGGTTTTCACAAGATCATTAGCCCTTTACCGAACAAACCTGGGTTTCACGACCCTGAGAGAAAAGCCTCCTGAAAACATTGTGGGAAAAGGAGAAAATTCTGGTAACCAGCATTTTCTCCTTTTCCCACAATGATTTCTACCATTCCCAAAGCAAATTTCAGTTTTTGATACACATTAAATTTTGTGTCTGCAATTTGGAGGAGTGTAAAATTTTGTCATCTGGTAAAGAGTTAAAGCATGGAATTATATGATCATGGCACCTTGTGCATCAGCCATCTTTCTGTCCCTTAGCCTTTTTATTTGTGTGGCGCATGCATATATCACTTAAACGTACAACAACTGTATTCTATGCCACAGGTATGTTGTTGGAGAAATGATATGTAAATGATAAGATACTGTAAACCTTTCCATACAATCCTGAGTTTTCACAATCCTGAGTAGTAAGGCTTTTGAAAATACCATGGGAAAAGGAGAAAATGCTGGTAATCAGCATTTTCATCTTTTCCCACATTTCTTTTTACAGTTTTAAAAAAGAATTCCTGCAAATTAACTACATCTTGTTTATCTATACTGTCTGATTTCCTGAGGTAGCCTCGACTAGAGCAACCTTGAAATTGCAGTTATTTGAGTCATGTGTCTTAGCCTGAAAATGTATGTTTGGTTTATATGGAGCCCCAGTGGATAAAGTAACTGCCTTCTTTTTCATGTCAGAGCTGTAACAGTCAATTTCGAAACAGTTCTATTTGGCTATAGAGTATGTCATGCCTATTTTTAAACTTTACACAGCTTACTGCTAATTGTTAAGAGTTAAATGGAACCTCATAAAACATGTAGGAACTCTTTTTGAATACTTTTTCCTTCTCATATAGTAAGAAACCAGGTTATAAATTAATGATTAAAGCTTTACCACACAAGAGAAATGTAGAAGTGTCCAAATTGTAAGCATTGCAGACGAGTATTTAAATGTGGCTCAAAAGATGTAATTTGTTTTTGAAAGGCTAGAAAAAATTGTGGGAAAAGGAGAAAATGTTGGTTACCAGCATTTTCTCCTTTTCCCACAATGTTTTTGAAAGGTTTCTTTCTCAGGGTCGTTAAAAGTCGGGTTTGTGTGGAGTTAAATCTTTATTAGACGATGTAATTTTATGCAGGCCTAAAGTGAAAGCATTTGCAGATGATAAAATAGATGTGACTCAAAAAGTGAAATTTGTCACAGAAGGCTAGAAAACATTGCAGGAAAAGAAGAAAATGTGGGTGACCAATATTTTTTCCTTTGTCTGCAATGTTTTTAAAATCTTCTTTAGGGTCTTTATAACTCTTGGTTGTGTGGTCAAGGGTTAACCCTTCACCATACAGTCCCTTTACCATACAGTCCTGATTTTTTAAGGACACTGAGAAAGATATTCTTACAAAACATAGTGGGAAAGGGAGAAAATGTTTTTGGCAAATTACTTCCTTCAGACCACAGGTTTTGTCTCGAGCAGACCAGTTTTGAAGGCCTTGTTGCAAAAGGGTAAAAAAGTCACCATGAGTACGGTAATTTCTTCAATTACTACATGATTCTGAGTTTTAGGGATCCGAGTAAAACTGCTTTTGAAAACATTGTTGGAAAAGAAAAAAATGCTGGTGACCAGCATTTTTTTTCTTTTCCCACAATATTTTCTACCCTTTCAAAGACTAATCTTTTGAGCCATACTTGAATTTGTTGTCTGCATATGCTTTGAATTTAGACAAGTCTTAAAGTTTGGAATCTGGTAAAGAGTTAAAAAAGGAATTGCTTGTTGCAAGACCTAGAAAGTCATCTGTCACACATAATCTGGTTTGACCTATTGGACAACAGAAATATTTGCCATAGCCCTTTACCAAACAATCCAGAGTTTTAATGACCATGTTGAAAAAGGTTTTTCAAACCATTGTGGGAAAAGGAGAAAATGCTGGTACCTAGCATTTTCTCCCTTTGCCCACAATGTTTTGTAAACGTACAAGGACAAATTTCAACTTTTGAGTCATACTTTTGTTGGCTGCATATGATGGCAATAAGGACAAATGCAAGATTTTGTGGTATGGGAGAACATAAAGCATTGAGAGCATAAAGCCTTTATCACACAATCCCAACTTTTAATGACCCTAAGGGTGAAGGCTTTTGAAAACATTGTGGGAAAAGGAGAAAATGCCGATTACATGTACCAGCATTTTCTCCTTTTACTACAATGTTTTCTATCCTCTGATAGACAAATTTAATATCATAATTTACTATAAATTTGCCTTCTGCAAATAATTTCAAGTTGGTCAAGTCTGAAAATTTGTCGTTTGGTAAAGGGTTAATAGTACACTCCAACTTCTTATTGCAAGATTTGTGATGTGAGATTATTTAGATGTGCAATATTAAAAATTTAGATATTGATATCGTTGTGCTTAAATTATCAAACCATGCATTAAAATGGCAGATGAGCATGTCGTTTGTCTATGATATCGTCTGCAAGTGCTTCCAAGCACATACTGTTACTCTACTCAGAACGTTTAAAAAAAGGCAACCCTAGATGTAGGTTTTGAATCTGTAGGACGATTAGGTTTGATCGGATTTACCTGCATTATTACTCCATCAAATGATACACAAAATTGAATAAAAATGATTTAAAATTTACTAACAGAAAATGATACAAAAAATCCTTACTGCAGATAAAAAAAAAAACACACAACTGATATTGAGTATGGTCACCCCTCAGCAGAACTTGCCAGCTTTGCCTCAATGACACGAAGTGCTAGGTTATTTCATGCTGTGGGATGTTATACCGTCCTTCCAGAAGGGCTCTGTAAAGTTATGGAACTGTTGTCTGGGATTTACTCGGGTATGCATCTTGTAAAAGTATGTCTGGCATGCACAATTGTGCTATATCAGGTGCTAAGGTGTCAGAATCCGATTTAGTAACCCTTTATAATTTGTACTTCAAAAGGTAAAATCATCTACAATTTTTGCACAATAACCACAGAAAACAAAGTCTTTTTAACATTTAATGAAAATCTGGTTGAATAGCTACATGTAGTCATGTACAACAGTATGATCTGATCAGAGGTAATTTGTAAACCAGGTTTTCAAAATTCAACATAATCAGTTTGCTATCTCTTCCAAATACGTGTAGATAAACCCAGCCTCTTTCGATGGCTGAGAATACAAGTACTTTCCATGGAAACTTGGGGGAAAAAAATCTATCTGATAGGCTTGATTTGAAACAAGCAGACAATACAGATAGTATTGTAGTCTGATCTTGATCTATCCGTCTACACAAGCCCCTCCTTATGCCTATGGTTTGGAAAGGATTCAAAGACTCAGATATCAGAGTCTGAAGTGCATAAAATGTTTTTTTCTTTCCTGCATTGTTATAATTGAATTTACAACTTTCTGCTCTATCTTTATTCGTCATTCGAAAGATTGCCTATTGAAGTTACATGGCAGAAATGAAAGAGTCCACAGGGTCATTTTTCTTCTTCTGAAAACATATTTCCAAAGAATTATAAAACCTTTGTCTAACTCTTACTACACAATTCCGAGTTTTAACGAGCTTGAGAAAAAAAGCTTTTGAAAACATTGTAGGAAAAGGAGAAAATGCTGGTAACCAGCATTTTCTCCTTTTCTCACAATATTTTGTATATGATCAAAGGCAAGTTTCATCATTTGAGCCACCCTTAATTTGTCATCTGCATTTGCTTTGAATTTTGACAGGTCTGATACTTTGTCGTGTGATTAAGAGTTAAATATCATAGCTATCAACATTTTAACAGCAGGTGATTCGTGGAAAAGAGTGAAGTTAAATATCACAGGTATCAACATTTAACATCAGGTGATTTGTGGTAAATATTTAAGTTAGATATCAAAGTTATCAACAGTCAACAGCAGGTGATTTGTGGTAAATATTTAAGTTACATATCAAAGTTATCAACAGTCAACAGCAGGTGATTCGTGGTAAATAGTTAAGTTAAATATCATAGCTATCAACATTTAACAGCAGGTAATTTGTGGTAAAGAATTAAATATCATAGCTATCAACATTTAATAGCCAGTGATTCATGGTAAATAGTTAAGTTAAATATCATAGCTATCAACATTTAACAGCAGGTGATCCGTGGTAAAGAGTTTAGTTAAATATCGAAACTATCAAGATTTTACAGCAGGTGATTTCAAGAGCATTTGAGCTGCAATCTGTTACAGAAGAGAAAGACTTGCATAAGTTTTGACATATTCTAAATCATGCTGGCCAGAGTTGTATTAAGTCTCACGAGTCCCATGAAAAAAGTTCTCTTCTTTTAGCACCTTACATCACAAGATAAGTCAAATTTTTAGGTTTGTCGTAGAACAGACAGAAAATATTCAGGGAAAAAGGAGAAAATGCTGGTTACCAGTAAAAGGTTAATACAAAACTCATTCTCAAACATGAATGTAAGCAGTCAAATTCAAGGAAAAAAAAAATTTTTTTTTTTCACAATGACAAAAGCTGTGTAATTGAAATATATGATTTACAGGCCATAAAATTTAAAAGATTTTAGAAAAAAAATCACAATTCTCTTTCTTTTTTTCCCGTGTCATGCAATAAAACTGAAATGCTGATTATTACATTTCACTTCGGTAGGAAGAAGTCTATACCATATACATTTAGATGTCAAGCCGAGAAGTATCAAAATGTGCCTGTACTAATTTTGTTTGTGTGTTGCCTGTGATTTGTGCTCAAGTGGATAAATAGAGAATGGATCTATTTTTTTTTTTTTTTTTTGTGAAAGATCGAAATCTATTTGATCGAGTGAATATCATCGGCAATATTTTCACGAGTGGCACAGCCACTCGTGAAAATATAACCGATGATGTTCACGAGATGAAATAAATTTCGAACTTTCACCTTAAAAAAAATATTCTATTTATTTTCTGCTTCTAACCCTTTTTTTGTGGGGGACTTACATCAAAATCCAGTGCAGTTCTTTTCGGTAATTCCCTGTGGGGTACCCCCTTCCGCATCACAACGCATTAAAGCGCGAGAAATGCAGGGTAAATTACGTCATATTTCCATTTGGCTGAGTGGCGAGCGCATTTTACCTAGGTAACTAGTGCGTGGGAACTATTGTTTCCGCCTTCAATTGAAGAGTTAGAAAATAAAATCGGTCGTAACCATGAAATATCGAAAAATATTTCACTGTTATTTCTCGATAAACTACCGGAAAGCATGAAATAAACACAGTGTATTGTTTAATAACAGAAAAGTTCAGCACATGCTCTATCTTTGTATTGAACATGTTATGTTACTTATAACCCTTAACCTGCTGAATACATTAAATGAAACTTTTCAAGTCAATAGTAAAAAACCTGAATGATGTTAGAATCGATTTCAAATGCATTTTTTGAAGAAAAAAGATCTCCTTATTGGACAGTGTAGATTCAAGATCAGACTGCACGTTCTGTACAGTCTGATCTTAATCTACACTGTCCGCCAAAGGTCAGCAAATCGCAATTAGCAGCCTAAGGGTAAACCCAGGAAATCCAAGTTACAGACTACTTTTTTCCCCGTTTTCACTTCTATCGCAGTTATTTCTATTTCAGTACTGCTGAAAGTGAAGGAGACTTTCACAGTCCTGGAATCAAGTGGCAAAGACATATCTATATCTTTTATGGTGAATGAACCTATTTTTGTGCAGCCATAATCAGTTGTGTACATAGGTTCTTTAGATATTGAAACATATATGCAGAACAAGATGCTTGACTGTGTCTCCTCCACAGGAAAGTAGGTTTGTTCTGTTTGCTTCTCTCCAAATTTTACAACTTGTCCGAGTTCTACATGTTTCCAAAATATATCTTTACAATGCCATTTTCCTCCTATTTGAACCTTCTTACTTGGATCATGCTTTCCATCAATGAAAGGTCTGTTTATTTCAATACCATATGTGTACCTGCAGACTCTCTCTGCAATGCAGCTTGGATCATGGCCATAGATAACTGCGCCCCTAAGAACTGCAAGCCCTGGTTCAACAGGTATAATTATTTTCATGTCTGGGAAATTCTTGCGGATGGCATCCTGCAGCATGCCTGACTCACCGAAACCTCCAACCATTAAAATGGAGTCAGTGCCAGAAGTGCTGGGATCTCTCAGTAAACCTTTAACATGCTCTACAATACTGTCTACGGCTTCTTTAAACAAATTTTTGTAGACAGAAGCAGCGATTTTGAGTTTGTCTCCAATTAATGTAATGTCCCCTGCAAACTGACTGTCTTTAATTGTTTCCTTTAGATCCTTCTTCGTCTCTTCAACAAACAGATCTTTGAGTCCTGATCGAACATGTAGAATAATTTTAGCATCTTTATCTGGAGAAATATCCCTTTTTTTGACCTCAAATTTCCGAAAAATATCTAGAAAATCGTCAGGGTGCTTTTTCTGAAATTTTTCTAGAACACTCTCCCCAAATATCTTAATAAGCATTTGTCGAAAGGCTTCATCTACTTTGGTGCCTCCCCATGCCCCACCACTGGCTTTACAAAGTTCTCTGAGAGAGCCTCCAGACGTTACTTCATGAACTGTTACATCTGCTGTTCCACCTGATTAACAAAAGAGAGATTTACCAGAAGATTTCCCAATATAGGCTCAGACAATTTTGACCCTTATCCTGCTAAATAATTTAAATGAAACTTACAAGCCGATAGTGAAAAAACCGAATAATACTACTTTAAACTTATTTTTTGGAGA
The DNA here is from genome assembly GCA_946811185.2 of Hippopus hippopus. Lineage (NCBI taxonomy): Eukaryota > Metazoa > Mollusca > Bivalvia > Cardiida > Cardiidae > Hippopus > Hippopus hippopus. Next base: position 43,330,043 of record OX328100.1, read on the forward strand.
AAAAGTATCTCCTTTTCAGACAGTGTAGGTCCAAGATCAGACTGCATGTTTTGTGCAGTCTGATCTTAATCTACGTTGTCCACAAAAGGTCTGTGAGTCTGTGGTTAAGCACCTTTTTATGAGAATACTGAATGCAGTTAGTATAAGTAAAGAAGGCATAACAAATACAAAAGTACCACAACCTGAAAGTATTTGAAACAGAATTGAGGTTTAAAGATAACTCACCCCCGCAATCCAGAACCATGTACTTTGCTCCTTGTTTGAAAGATGTTACATCACCCCTTTCTTGGTTAGATTTCTCCACAGGTAAGAGGTGGCAGAATATGGAAGCAGCTTCAGGCTCAAGAGCTATAGTCAGGCTGTCTGTTGATATCCCTGCCTTTCATATAATAGCAAACAAGAAATATATATATATATTAAAAAAGACAGAAGGTGTAAGAGATACTGGAATATGCACTGTATACTGAAACTCTTTTTTGGCTCAACATGAAGTAACATAATGAAAAGTTTTCTCACGAGCAGTTGCCTCTTTTTTCCTTACCTTTTTTTAAGTTGTTGAAAAGTAGTATTGATTTATTGGGTAACGTTCATGAAAACATTAAATTTCCAAATAGCACAAGAAAAGAACCATTCTCTACTAGAGTTTGCTGTGGTATGAATCAAGGCCCCGGGGTATCGATTAGCGGTAGCAACCGTTGTTAAATGTGGTCTCATAAATATGCCAACGGGGGTTCGCTGAATAAACATGTGCACATATTTTACCAATCGTATGTTCCCATCCATTCCTTCTTTATCAGTACCAAAAAGTAGGTCAAAAGCCAGCGATTTCAGCCTCGCCGAAAAAATGATCACCTCATGCATATTACAGCTAAGAGTATTTGCATTGGTTATTTGTATAAATATACTGTTCGCAAAAAGTATGATACATGTATAATCATGTGTGTGTGTGTGTGGCGGGGGGGGGGGGGTAGAGGTCGGTTGTATGAAGTAGGCCTACTAGACCTTGAGCCACCAATAGACTCCACTCCGGAGGGCCCCTCCCCCCCTAGGGAGAATTTTCGGCACTATTATTTTCTGAAACGCCAAGGTCTCCTGAGCACTTTGTTAAAGTCTGCAACCTGGCGAGTGGGGCTTTTGCGAGTTATAGAGGTCAAAGGTCATCAAGTGCACCGTTGCCTATGAGATATCAATGAATAGCAGTTCAGGTTAAATTTTTATTTTATTTTCTACATTTAATATGTCAGAAACACGTTCAGATGGGTTTACACACTCATATCTATAGTCAAAACAGCTGTTTTACACAAATAGAAGCAGTTCTGTTTGAATCAAAATACTGAGAGAACTGTTCTTGGCCACGTTTGTGAGCCTAAAATGGCTGGTACCCGAAATAATATTTATAGCATACAAAATCATCAACTATGATCTTAGTGATACAGAATAGATTCCATGACAAACATTGTGTCTTACCAATATAATTTATCCTATCTATAAGCTGTGTCAGCGAAGGAAATCAGAGTATTAATAGTTACAAATGTTCAGCTTTTTTTAAAATCTTACTCTATTTGCTGGAATCAGGGATCTTATATGTGTATATACGATCCCTGCTGGAATTAAAGATATTTCTTGCTGTTGACCCATAAGAACTCATTGACGTCAGAATTGCATTTATCACTTCTATAATCAACAGTAATTTGCTACATTGATTGATATTGTATTAAACCCATAAATAAAGCTGTGTTGATATTTTTCTCCATAGAGTTCGAGACTAATATGAAGTTGCCTTTCATTGAAATGATAACAATGATGTTTACAAAAGATCATTCCATGCTATATGAAAATCTATCCACTATCACCCAATTTGACCACATTCATGAAGTCAACATTGTTATCATCTTTCTCATAGCTCGGTTAGAATATATTTCAATATGTTAACTAAATCATTGCTATGGTTTATACTCTATATTATTCTATACACGTATTGCATGTCTATGACATGGGGAAGTAGCCAGTAAACATTGTGAAAATTCAATAGCATTTCAAAATGTACGCAAAGAGGGCATGCATAAAACCATTCTTGAAACACTCTAGGTTTGTTATTCTCTAAATGATTCCAAGGTAGCATTTCGCAAAACAGAATCTACTTTTGTCGAACTACAGAGACTTCCCTTGACAGCATAGACATTGCGAATGAGAAATCATGTCAGAAAAGAAGAAACTGTCTCCCCATTAGATCACTGATCATTTCTTGCTACAGATGGGCAATTATTGGTGCATCACTTATATGGAATAACACAGTAAAATGAAATCTATCATTTTTATTATGGGAAACAAAATCCTGGAAATAACAATAAGCCCATGATTGTGATACCAAATGCAAAAAAAAAATTGTTCATCTGCTCATGCACAATAATACAGTTATGCTGATATTGGATGAGGTGGAGCTAAGCATAGCCTAAGTATATTGCAGCAGGCATTTTCTTTTTGACATATGGCAGGTACATTTATATACATGTTTGATAGAAAGAGAGAAAAACAAAAGTCATGCATAGGCGTTTTGCCCATAGCAAAAATAAGGAGAGTCACTAATCATCTATCAAACAAGGTAAATGGTAACTGGCCAGCTAAATTATCAAAAAAGCTTCTATCTCTCTTAAATGTGTACAGTACGATATCAAACAAAAAACTAAAAAAAAAAACTTTTTTTTGAATTTACACAGATTATAAATCACCAGAATACAATGTAATTGAGTAAAAGAAGACATAGCCTTGAAGCTATGCAGGCAGAAAACAAGAAGTTATACATATGTAAGAACAAGATAATCTGAGCAATCAAAGGATTGCCATGTGAATGATGATAATTTGCATGACCTTTACACCAAAAAAAAATGTTAATGACAAGAACATTAACAGTACATGGTAAAACACAAATGACCTTCATTTCAAAGATAACATAAAAGGTAAACAAAATAAATAAAAGAATAAGGAAAAAAACAGGGCTCTTCATTGCATAGTTTAAGACTTAAGAATATTATATCAAATCCAATGCTACTCGTTTCCAACATTTAAAACTTAGTCATGGCACAATGCTTCAAACTATTTCCTTGTTTTTTAATGCCAACCAGTTAACCTGACATAATTCTGAACAGGTAAGAACGGAAAAACGACAACCGAAGTTTTTATAACAAAAACATAAAGCCAAAGATATGGCTGGTAGGCATGAGAATGATGATGGTGAAGGTTTTACTGAGCAAATACAAGCATGAATGAGCTCTCATTCATCATAACACTATGGTCCTCTGTAAATTAATACTGATCAACAGTGTGAGATAACAGGTGCATCTGCCCTATTGAAATATCAAATCAAAATGGGGAATTCAATTCATCTGGGTAACTCGCATTGCTAGTAAATCACCCGATAACTTAACTAATGTATGTAAAAAGTGAAACAAGATTAACTACTAATAATACAACTCTGGTTTTGGGCAGTTAACTCTTTCCACACCAAATATTTAATGCCCACCTCTTTCGATGCCTGGAAATAAGCTCCACTGACACTCAGTAAGAGTTTTATCATGTTAGGCTTGACCAAACAAGCAGGCGACAGAGTTCCAAAATCAGACTGCAAGTTTTGTGCAGTCTGATCTTGATCTACATCGTCCGCAAAGGCCACTGTTTTCGCCTATAGTGCTGAAAGGGTTAAATTCATGCATATGTATGCTGTATTTAACTAAAAAGGTGGATATGCCTGTAGGTCATACCTTTACTACTTCGTCATGGCAAGTTCAAATTTTAATTCTTTGATATCATTGTCTGAGACAACTAAATTGATAAAATAACAAGAGAAGACACTGTAGATAGCATATGCAATGTCTTCTTAGTAAATAAGATCAAGATATATTTTACTTTTAAACTTTTCTGTCAGTTTTTTTAGATACAAGAGTTAAATGGTAAACAATGTATCAGTAACTTCAGTACTTTGATTTACACTAAAAGTTTCTATTTACTGTAATGAATATAACTATTAAGATCATGAAAATAAACATACCAATAAATTTTGGATTTTATTGTTTATCTAGAATAAAGAAATAGTTAGATAGTTGTTGAATTCTCAGCAACTGATATAAAAAATTAAAAAGTATATTATTTGAACTTTGGCTATAAGTGCTTTTATTTTATCCATGAATATGACAAATTGATATACAATAGATCTGAAAATTCCATTTGGGTTGCTTCTAGGATGCATTCAAGGCATTTGTGATAAAGAAAATGTGCTTTATCTGAAAAATATCCCTGTACTTTCTCAGATTATGATTTTTTGGAAGCTTGAATCATACAAAGATAGTGCTGTAAGTGCTTTGATTTGCATTAAATGTTCTTTTATTTTGTTAGAAATGCTTAGAATTACCTAAATATGAGCTTATTACATTACCTGAGATCATTTGGGACTTTCAGAAGGTATAAAATTTCCAAAGAAGTGTCAATTGAAGATCAGCTAATAAGGTTAGGGTTAAAGGTGCACTTAATAACCTTTGACCTCTATAACTTCCAAAAGCCCCACTCGCCAGGTGGCAGAATTTGGGAATGTGCTCAAGAGACCTTGGGGCTGAAGAAAATCATAGTCCCGAAAATTTCCCCCGTGGGGGGGGGGGGGGGGAGCAAACATCCTGCTGGCTCATAGTCTATACTATGCAAACAGCAAAATCTATGTAAGAATATGTCTAATTCAAATAAATATTTTTTTTATCCGTTTAAATACTTTGCAAAGGAAAACCTGATGTCTATGCCTACAACTATGGCTAAGCCTTCGCTGGGGTAAGAAAGAAGAGTCAGAATAATGCATATGCATGTTGGAAACTGATTTTTTTCCCAAACAATCAATCTATGCAGAGGCTCTTGTGTGTTCTTTCCATTGCCTATCTATTGTCGGGGGAGGCTCAAGAAAAAGGATCATTAGAGAGCCATTGGCAAGCTCGGCACAAGAAATACTATTAAGGCAGAGACTGAGCCTATCATACAAAAGTCCTTTTGTTGCCTTACAGGGTTGCCGAGCTCCGGTAGCTCAATCGGTAGCGTATGGGACTAGAGAACAGGGAGTCGCTGGTTCAATTCCCGACTCGGCCAATTTCTTTCCGAGGATTGATATTAGTCGTTGCGATAGAATTCATTCCTCTCTCACCGCTGACCATTGTTTCGACGATGGTAACGTAGGAAAGTAGCCAGCGGCTTTGAAAGAATATAAAGCGGAGTACTGGTAAAAGAAACTCCAGGAAAACATAGATAGGTGCACTGACCGCCGCGATATTACTGTAATAATGTTGAAAACGGCGTTTTACACCATACAATCAAGCAATCAATCTTACTGGGTTGACTAGGTAAGCGTACGTTCTGAGCAATATGAACTTAATCGGTGCCGTCAGCACTAGCCTTAGTTTTCGCCTATCATGATGAGAGGGTAGAATGTGATGTGAGGACAAGTCAGTGGGGCCGGCTATCGTGACATATATCCACTCGATGGACGGTATTGTATCTTGTCGACCGCGCAAAACTACGTCGCCCGAGGCTCGTCAATTCGCACTGACCTTCAATTAAACAAAATACGTGCTATGTGATAACCAACGATGAACCATGACCTATCCCTAACCCCGGTGATTGGATACTTTCAGAAAATTGTTGTGTCTCCTTCGGCAATGCCAAACTGGGCACCGCACTACTCATTGAATGTACTATAATTAATAATGTGGTCGTCCGACGTATTTTATTTTCTGTTGAGCCTGCTTGCAGATAGCGAGACATAGTCGCCACAACTTCGGGTCGTAGTCTGTGCGTGCCTGCCTGCAGATTTGTCCGGGCCGTAATTTGTACATTAATGGATGGGTTTCAAAATAGTTTGATAAAATAAAGACAAATATTTCTTTACGAGTAGAAGGTTCTTTTAATTATCCACTGCAGTATGTTTAGGATCAATGCTATACTTTGGGCTCATAAATTGAGCTTCTACTTATTCGTATTACCATCCTCATGTGGATTTGAAAAGAAAGAGATTTGGAATGAGATAGATGTGCAGTAATTGCTTACTTTTCTCTCAGCACAGCTTATGAGGTTCTTTTCTAATTCGGCTCGACATGATGTCCCTATACATATTTCTAGTTGCGGTGGCCAAAACCTAACTTTAATGTTACCTTAGTCTTTGAGTACTTTTGCAACTTTGATTTTAGTACCACCTTCATTTAAACTGCAAAAACATACCTTAAACTTTCTGTTAGTCAAAATCTGATTAGCCTGGCATTTTCTACAGACTCTGAATTAAAGTATGATACCAAATTTGTTGGTCTTCAGTAAAACATGCGACGAGAAATAAAAGAAAATTAAGTGCACACTCATTTATGGAACTGAGTATATGTAAAACGTGTAGTAAACGTTTTTCTTACGCTTCTATCCAACGTCTGTACATAGCATACTTTCAGATCCTGTCCAAGTACAAGTAGATCTAATAACACATTTTTCCCCATTGTGTGAAATAAAAAAGATGAAATAACAACATTACCTTTATTGCTGACTCTCTCATGAACTGTTTGGACGCATCATTCCAGATTGCGGGCACTGTAAGAACCCATTGTATATCTTCAACATGAACGCCGTCTTGTAATCTAGATTGGCAATGTCTCATCATGTCATCCCGGAGATACCCAATTGCCTTTGAGAAAACAGTTTGAGCGGGAAGGCTTCGACCTTTGTAATCTTCAAGAGTAATTATTCTGCTGAGGCCCTATAGTGAGATAAAACTGTGTCTGCATTGGGGGAAACGGGGAAAGGGACCTGTAAGGTTAGGTTAGAAAGGTGTTATCGTTCGACATGCTTTTTGGTGGATCACGAGTAACAAGTTTAACAGTTTCCTCTTTGAACAACAACAACAACAACAAGAACAACAACAACAACAAACAACAACAACAACAGTTCACCGTCAAGTTACACCATGAGCAAGTTATACATTTACTTCTCTTACAACTTTGCATTCTGTTAAAGGAGCTCATTTAATATTTGTATGGTAAAAATAAAATTTCTAATGATATACCGATAAATATAACTCGAATTTTTTTCGCAGTCGTATAAACTGTTAAATAACGGGATGTTCGTTTTGCAATCGGTAAAAAACCCTGTTCAGTTTTATTACATCAGATATAACATCGTCGCACTGATATGAGTACGACACCTCGTAGTCGAGGCGTGTTATTGATCATTTGACACTCCCATATGTCTCTGCCAACTTTTGGGCAAAAAAAAACCTTGAAGAGGCTATGTAACCAATTTTGGCAATGCCACTGAGAAAAATATATTTTTAAAATTTTGTCTTTGTTCTTTATTGATGATATGCCAGCTATCAGCTTACTTAATTCAGTAGCCTAATAAATCATTTTTTTAAGTTTGGTGAAATTATAAAATCTAAATACATTTTGCTCCTTTTAAAGATAAACTGTACGCCTTAATTTTAAGGCTGTTACCTAAATTTTTGCACAGAAACCGATTGCATAGTCTTTTTTATCAAACCTATTAACCATTGAGCTTCTAAATTGAATTAAAGATTTCCAGCCAATAGTGAAAACCCATAGATCTAGTTTACGGCTCATAAATTTTGCTCGTCAAAGAAATCTCATCGTATCGGACAGTGTAAATCCTAGATAAGACTGCACGTTCTGTGTAGTCTTTCCTTGATCTACACTGTCCGCATAAGCACACAAAGTCGCCCTTAGCAACAAGTGTTAAAGATTTATCCATCGATGATATAACATCCAGGAGGCTGGAAACAAATTAAGATTCAGCTTTCTATACAGACTACATGAGAATGTTTATGGCTTTCAGCCAATTACATCGATATTTTCAGAGTCGAACACGATATCGGCCATTTTTAAGTGAGCCATGCTTTGTGATAAGGGGTTTAAATGCATCTGCAAAATATATCGACTCATGTCAGCATGCGTAGTCCGCGCAGGCCGACATAGTCCGAAACTTTGCTATATGCCTTAAAGGACCAGGTTACTCCGGGATTCAGCCAGTTGCTAAACAAAATGAATTTTATGGATCCATAAATGAGTGATGACTTGCTTGGTACAATGCATCACGGAGATATATTAAGCCCCGTTTTGTCAGAGCATGGCTCATTTGTATTTTTCATATATTTCTAAACTAAAATGGAAAAAGCCCTAACTTTTCTAGTGTTCTCAGCCATCAAAGATCTGGTACATAGAATAGAACAAACAGATAAATATCAACCTTTATCCTGCTAAATAACTGAGATGAAATTTTCAAGCCGATAGTAAAATCCCAAATGTTGGTATTTCAAATATATATATTTTAGGTAAAATATCTCCTTATCGGACATTGTAGATCCAAGATCAGACTGCACGTTCTATGCAGTCTGATTTTGATCTACACTGTCCGCAAAAAGGTCAGTGAGTCGCGCTTAGCAGCCTAAGGGTTAAGACAGTAAAGTACAAAACTTTGGAGGGGGAGAAATTTTTCTCAACCTAGCGTGAAATAAATACGGAATATTATGTTGTGGTAACTTTCCTGGTGCTTGTATTTACTTCGAGCGGCGTGAGAAAATTTGATATCGCGCGAGACCGAAGGTCGAGCGCGATGTCAAAATTTTCTTACGCAGCGAGAAGTAAATACAAGCACCAGGAAAGTTACTACAGCATATTATTCCTTTTATTATATACCCACAACTTTCCACGACAACATTTTGCAATTGTTGACATTTTATTTAAAAACGGCAAACAAAAAGAGACAATTAATAGTGTGGATGGTAGTAACTCTGTTTTTATGAATGGCGGATTAATATTACAGCGTAACTTTTTGACCAATCCAATCGCAAATCAATGCATGCTTAGTCCGTGCTTGAGATACGTCAGCATACCATATTTGGGACCGTATTCAGGGGTGTGGAAATCCTACGTCCGACTCGTCCAAATTTGACGTCGGACAAGTGGCTTTTTGCAATCTACTCGTCCGCGGACAAGTAGAAAACGGGGGGGGGGGGGGGATTGAAATTAAAGATCTGTATTATATAACATCATTATCCTTGTGAAATGGAATGTTCTCTCCGTCTCACTTCGTAAACAAGAACGTTTTTAAACTGAATTATGATAAATCAAAACAAAATTTGGCCGGCTCTGATTATATCGCCTACGCAGGCTTTTTTAAAATTTTGACTGCGCTGCAGTACGGCCGAAATGTTGTGGTTTCTTGACGCCATTTGGTTTGTTTAATGGAGGCAACAATAACCGAAACGAGTTATTTTTTTGCATATTATAACACCGCGCGTAGACTTGACGCGGTTGTCATTTCCCAATCATTCAATATAAAATTCTTTTTTGTCGTTCGCAAAAACTTACAGCTGACAAAAGAAGTTGTCTTAATTTAACACTGTGGAACACATTCTTACTCGGTTGCAGCAGAGACATACAATACACATCTATGTCTCTGGTTGCAGTAAACGTATTTGAAAGAAAACCAAACACGTTGTATCCAGGTAAAACATGTCAAAAACCGGGAAACATTACAAAAAGTTTGTTAAAAGGACCCTAGACGATAAAGGCCAGCGCAGCCTTTTTACTTTCGGCGTAAAACGTTTAAATTCTTTGCAGATCGATCTACAGGTAATCAAATCTCCGCATACTCAATCTGAAGTGCCGGGTCTGTCGGACATCGCCGATCTCCCGTTGTCTGAAAACTAAACAATTATTATCACTGCACATGATGCAAACTCTACATCTCCAGACACAATAACCAAGCCTAGCCTTTTAACTTCCACAGATAATGATTCCCTTGTATCATATGATGGCTGGTAAGCAGTTCTGCTGAAGTATTAACTCCGGCATGCATGGGTGAGCCTCAGTAGTGTTAAAAAGGGGCTGTAAGGGCAAACACAGAGATATTTGGCCATGGTTTAAGCAGTTATAGTGTAACTGTTGAATCTTTTTCAATTATTAATTTGTTGCACCTGTCTATTTACTGTATGTATGTATAGTGCCATTAATTTGTTTTATTGATGTACCTTGAAAGTCAGTCTGCTTTTTCCAGTTTGGCCAAAATCGCACTTGAATATCAAAAAAAAAAAAAATGAAAGGCTAAGGCCCCTTCCCAATTTTTGGGAAAAAAGCCCCATAAAGATTTGCTTGATTTATTTTCATCATTATTATTAAAAACCCAAACAAAGCAAATTTAAATAGTTAAAAGGACATCATTATCTACAAACTACATTCAGTTAGGTCTTTGTGTGACATTTAAAATTGTTTTGTTTTGGACAAGTAAACTTCTCTGATGGACAAGTAGATTTTTTAGATTTACTTGTCCATGGACAAGTAGGAAATTTCAAGATTTCCACACCCCTGGTATTTCACTGAGTGTAGATACGGATTTTTTTTTTCTGTCGTGTGTGTTATTTCACCCGATTCAACGCATGTATTTGATCGGGAAAATTTACAGGTATAAAGGTTTATATTTGGTATTACAAGATTCATACGGAATAAAGTATATGAGCCATACTCTGTGAAAAGGGGTTTAATGCATCTGCAAAAAGTTTCGGCCCTGGTCAGCCTGTGCAGTCCGCGCAGGCTGACCCGGGCCGAAACTTTTCGCTATTGGTCAATTTTATGTATGTCCAAGGACCAGTCTACCCCAAGATTGAGTTGGTTGTTGAAAAAGGTGGCTATATTTGATCCATAAGTGTGTGTGATGGCTTACTTGATACCATGAATCACGGAGATACATAAAACCCCCTTTTCACAGAGCATGGCTCATATATCTATGTAAATGTCCCATAAATCTGGACTTTGCGTTTTTGGTCAAATTAAAATTGAAGCGTGTCTTCTAGATTAAGATGATTTATAACTTCTGGCGTTCTGAAAGACGTAATCTTTATCTATATGAATACATTCTCAACTACCTCAACATCATTTTTTTCGTATCTCGCACTTGTGGTTCACTTATATAAAATGAAATAACAAGTTACAGAACTAACATGAATGTTGGTAGATTTTTTTTTACTAGACTATTTTGGATACAATAAAACCGACTGCACACTTCCATTCAATTTAGACTAAAACTAAATGAGAAATATGCCTACTTTTAGAACGCCATTCCAAAAAGCAGATCATATTTTCTGCAAATGCTTTCTTTCTCTCCTCTAGATAGCAAGCAATAGCAGACAGGATTTTGAAGAAGTTCGAGTAAAACGCCGAGTTGTGCATTGAAAAATGAATCTTAGTATTTATATATAAAATTATCAGTATGTGAGGTTTTCACATTTTTTCAATCAATAATCAGAAATAAGAAATCTGTAAGAAAAAAAAATTACCTTTTCAAATAAGACCATCTTGAATCTTCTAAAATAGTAATAATCAGTATGTAAGTTGTCCTCTGCAAGTTCTGCATACCTATCTTCCGCCTCATAACCGAACGCCTCCAGCGTTTCGCCATCTGGCTTAATAAGAACAGTTGTTGGGGCTTTCTGTGATATACTTTCTCCACTGGACCTTTATAGTGTAAATCGAAGAGTTAACAAACATTAAACAGCCTTTGCAGCTTTACTTTCGTCTTTTTTTTTATCGGACAAAAATAGAAGTGTAATTCTATGTTGTCAAAATACGAACCGTCCAATACTGGACTAATGAACCCCTGTTCGCTTTCACGGAAGGGAATTGAGACCGGTTCCATGAAACAAGTAGAAGTTGGTTGCATTTGTCTAGTAAATAAAAACAACTTTTTCCCCCAATGTTTTCTAACGTTATATTGGTTGCTCAGTGTACATTTAGACAGAATAATAATTATGTCCTTGGATAGCAAGTCATTTATTTTCAACAGAGAGTCAAGGTCATGTCGTCTGCTTATAATCAACTCTAACAAGAAATCCACTCGTCTACTTATCAAAATAGTTTTCATTAATATTTAATGTTTACTACACGACATAACATACAAAAATTTCTACGCAGAGGCCTTGGAGAAAGAGAAAGAGAGAAAGAGAGAGAGAGTTCAATCTGATAAAATGCTTTGTATATAACTGCTCGACTTTACATTTCGCAGACGAAAACATGCATTAATCACCAGGATTGATTACGTTGCAAGAGACGGTCACACGTTGTTCATGAGTTCAGTTTGTAACAGGGCAGCTTCTCTAAACCCTAATCTTGCTACCAATACAATACAATACAAATGAGCCGTGCTCTGTGAAAAGGGGGCTCAATGCATCTGCGAAAAGTATCGACCCAGGTCAGCCTGTGCAGTCCGCGCAGGCTGACCTGGGCCGAAACTTCGCTAGTAGTCGATTTTCTGCATGTCAAAGGATCAGTCTACCTCATGATTGAGTCGTTTGTTAAAAAAAATGGCTATAATGGATCCATACTAATGTGATGACTTGCTGGGTATGATGCATCTTGGAGATGCATTAAGCCCCCTTTTGCCAGAGCATGGCTCAAATGCTTTATTTCTTCCAGGTATGTCAAAAACATACAACATGGAGTAGACAAAGCAACAAACTAAACATGGACAAATACGAGTGGAGTTCAAGAAAATAAAAAATCCTAATCTTGCTACCGTGTGTGATGTTTGTAACGTTATTATGTAAGTAGTCAGGGGCCGAAGCCTGGGGCACACCTTTGAGTAAAAAATCAGAATCATTCGAATCTGGCAGGATCAGTCGGTTGATTGCGCCTTATTGTGCAATGCATGCTTATATTTAGCTTAGTGGATTTCCCATTTTCGTTCTATTTTTAGTCCTGGTTATATATTCATTGCACGATAGGCTACTAACACTTGGTAACTTGGGCAAATGTGGATGATTGTGATTTTGTAGCTGACAATTAGATCTGTTACGGTCTGTCATCACCTGTTTCGCATTCTTTAAGCGTTTATCATTGGACATTATTTTCGGACCCATAATAAGATAAATAACGAGGTAAATAATATAAAGACTTTATTTACATAATATCGTATCATATTTACATCAATATTTATTTACACATTTAATTAACCGAAGAGCAATCAAATGGAGTCTTAATTTTAACACACTATATCTTTTTATTGCTTCATTCTCGATAGCCATATGGAAATGAAATGAAGTCTTTTGAAATAACCCTCGTGTCAAAAACAATTCTATAATCTTTAGCTTCGGTCTTCGTAACGATGTTACATGTATCAATATTTCTAGCAATTTTATGTTCATCATACACTTTATTGCGGTGGTTTTGCTTTTGACCGATAACCATTTCTTTTAACGTGTCAAAATTTATGTCAAGAGAGTTTTTAAAATTAAGAGTTATGCCCCGAACTTTGCATATAGAAGACTGACCCTTTTTGTTAGGCCTTGCCAGACAATATGCATAATTTTTGGGTCCTCCAGTCACTAATTTTGTGATTTCATTGTTTGGAGCTTCGTCTGTCAAATCACCGGGAAAGTTACCCAAAGGAGGATCCCACTCACCAGGGCCAGAGGTGAACACAACAGAATCAGTATCGCAATAAAGAACCCTGTCACCTAGTGGTTGCAAGTAACTATAAAGTTTCAATCGAGCTTGTTCTTCATCCTTTTACAGTGATGATATCGGGACCAACAGGTTAGGATCTTTTGTTCATTGTACGTCAAATAATCACTTTACTACTAATAAATATTGATCAGAACTATCTTTGGTTGGAAAGTTTTACAGAGATAAAAAAAAAAAAAACCTCAAAATTGTTTATTTGAATTTGATATTTTCATACGTTTATTTGTATGACAAAATATTGTCTATTTTATATTGATATTTGTTCGCTGAAAAAACGCTAATAACATTTTTACATCTTTTTCAGCTTGTGGAAAAACATCCTTGGTGACAGACATTCTTTCAAACATTCGAAATGCAGTGTCTCCTCCTATACAAAGAATAGTGGCTATATAAAAGATGGCAGCCTTTATACAACGTTATCTATAGAACCGTGACTTCACACGTTGAGTTTATGCAAGGAATACCAAACGATTTAGATGACGATGACTATTTCGACAGTACACAGAACAATTTACTTATTTTGGATGATCTGTGTTCAACAGCTGCCAAAGACAAACGTATCACAGATTTGTTTACAGAAGGATCACATCACCGTTCCCTGTCAGTGATTTCTATTAATCAAAATCTGTACGCTAACAAGGACCCTACACAGCGAAGAAACTGCCATTACTAAGTGATTTTCAACAATCCTGTGGACAAGCAATCTGTTATGACACTTGCCCGTCAGATGTATCCCGGTAACGTAGAATATTTCATGAAACTTTATGAAAAGGCTACCAAAGAGCCTTACGGCCATTTATTTGTGGATTTGAAACCATTCACTCCAGAATGTGGTAGATTGAAACAAAGTTTGAAATAGAAAAAAGGTCCCTTGTTTTCTGAATTGACCAATCAGGGAGAAGTACAAGCTAAGACTATTATAAAAGAGGGTGAAACAAGAGCTTCAGATTATTGGTCAGTCGGAACTCAGACAGATAACGTCACGGATAATAGTACGAAAAATACATCAGAGGCAATGTCTGAGAAAATGAATGCCTGTGATGACTGTAGTATTCTTTTTGATATACCACACGATGTACAAAGACATGTCAAACGTGGGCAATGTTTTGAAAACCAAGAACCACCAAGTAAGAAGCTGAAATTGGAAGACTCAGATTCAGACCATGACTTTCGACCAAGAACCAGATGAAAATGAGGGCTTTATGCTTAATAAACTTATGGAAAAAAGCCCAGTAAAATGGGGAAATGAAATTTGAACAATTCAAATACCGTTACTTGGCTGACGGGGAGAGTGAGAATGATGCTACAGATATGGCGGAAAAGCGGATGCAACTGTACAACGAGCGGGAATGTTTCCGCTTATATACACAGCTGCGTGAGAAATATTTTATACCCATGAACAACAGTGGAATACATCGCTTTGTCACCAAGAAAATAACAGCACTCGTTTCAAAGGGTTCGTCGTTAACAAATGTATCGACTAAAGTCTTGAGCAAAAAACATGGATATATTTGACAGTTTATTTGACATCGAAAAAAGCGAGAGTGAAACTGAAGAAACTGGTGAAAGTAGCTCAGAAGCAGAGACTGAAACGGAATAAATACAGAGGAAACTCTTTCAGTTTGATCATTTATCAGCAGAGCCTTGTGCAGTGTGGATATGGCTTCGTGGGAAAACTACTAAAAAGTATTTATTACAATCCGTCGAACCCAGCGAGCTTTGCAGGACCGCAAAACCTGTGTGCATAGTGAAAAATGAAGGAAAATACGACATTGGTATGCACAGAATCCGAAAGTTTCTACAGAAGCTGGAAGCATTCACCTTACACAAACCAGCAAGACGTCGTTTTAAAGACGTAATCATGTTATAAGTGCAAGTATTGACGATTTGTGGATGTATGAATTGATCTATATGGCAAAGATTGAGGCCTGGAATGATGGGAATAAATACATGCTCCTCATAATTGATGCCTTTTTGAAGTATGTTTGGATACGACCTCTTCAGAACAAGACTGGAAAACTGGTGGCCGAGGCATTTACAGACATATTTTCAAAATCGAAAAGAAAACCAAAACGCCTCATGTCTGACAAGGGTCAGGAATAAAACGCACGTGTAGTACAGCTGTTGATGAGAGAAAAAAATATTCTCTACTTCCCTACTCAGAATGAGACAAAAGCCTCCGTTTTAGAAAGGGCTATTAAAACCATCGAGACGAAACTTTACCGTTATTTTACTTTCACCGAGGACTACACTTATCTACCGATTCTACGGGACATAGCAGATAGCTACAATAAAACATATCACAGAACTATCGGAACTATTCCTGCCGACGTGAAAAATAGTAACCAGAAGGAAGTGCGATTGTCAACCTATTTCGCAAGAAAAGCAGCAGGCGGGAGCAAACCGTTCAAGACACGTTTCAAATTTAAAGTTGGTGACCATGTGCGAATATCCCACCTGACAACTAAGTTCATCCGTGCCTACGACGAAAAACGTATACTGGAGAACTATTCAAGATATCAAAACGCTACTTTATAGGAACACTACCCGTGTACAGACTAAAGGATTTGATAAACGAGGAAATCAAAGGAACTTTCTACAAAAGTGAACTACAAAAATTGGACATAGAACCCAACCAAATGTGGAAAATAGAAAAAGTGCTCAAAACAAGAGGCAAAGGACAAAACAAACAACATTTTGTAAAGTGGAAATATTATCCATCCAAGTTTAATAGCTGGTTGAAAGCATCTGACTTTGAATAATACATTTTTTATGATCATTTGTATGTAAAATACTTGTAAATAAATTGTAAATAAAGGTGTAAAAAGAAATATCATTTTTGTTGTATATTAAATGAGAAAGCGAGATAGCATGAAAAATTAGCTGAAAAGAAGGCACCCGTATAGTATACAGAGCAGACTTGCATACCCTGTCTAGTATAGATCGCGGACATTTTAGGTCAGGTTCTCTTACTAGACGGAGAAATTCCTACTTCATCTAATCTTTAATGCTTCACCAAGTCAAAGAGCCGATTCCTAACTACACTTCAACTCTTGGCCAAGTTAGTGTGGTTAAATTGGTCTAACGACACATCCTTGCCCTTTGAAGACTCGCACTGGAAACCCGTAATACGACATAAACCATTAACTATGTGCAAGACAGGAAAGTTGTAAAATAAGATGCCATCTTTTTGTGATATGTAAAATGATATAGCGAGATAGCATGAAAAATTAGTTGAAAAGTAGGCACCCGCGTGGTATACAGAGCTGACTTGCATACCCTGTCTAGTAATGATCACGGACATTTTAGGTCAGGTCCTCTTACTAGACGGAGAAATTCCTACTTCAACTAATCTTTAATGCTTCACCAAGTCAAAAAGCCGATTCCTAACCACACTTCAACTCTTGGCCAAGTTAGTGTGGTTAAGTTGGTCTAACGACACATCCATGCCCTTTGAAGACTCGCACTGGAAACCCGCAATACGACATGAACCATTAACAATGTGTGAGACAGGAGCTTGAACCCGTCACAATTTACATTTAACGCTATGGATTTACACCCTACCAAACCCGATAATAAAAGATACTCACGGTACCTTTTAAGCGTCGATATAAAATTTTAGTAATGGTACCGATATGACACGCAAAATACTGCAGCAGCGATATTCTTGCTGAAAATTCGCCCCTATTTATATTTACTGGACGAGTCTATAGCAATCACAGGTTAAAGTGTTGTGCAATATCTCATTTGGTTTAATTGTACTATACAGATAAACACTACCTGTTCACCCGTCACGCATGGACTCGTCTGCAAGATAAATTCTTTTACACCTAGTGTGGTTTAACGACGTTCGCGACCGTTGTCTGCACATGTCATATTCTTCGTAGATTCGACCTGTCTGCTATGACGCATCACCCATCCCCGAATACTTGGGAAAAGTAGGGCTTATACCGAAGCTATTAGCCTATTACTCAAGCATGTAGGGGCTGTTTTAATAAATGGCCGATGCATAGGTTACATGCTAGCCGATCATAGCTGAATGAATCGCACCAGGTAGCGTTTTATTGAGTAAACGTTTATTTCATTTTGAAATTCAAAGTAACGGTTGCCTTTTTGAAAAGTAGTCCAGTTCTGTACTCAGAATGCCCATATTAGATAGATGTGTATTTGTAGAATGCCATCTAGCGGAAGATAATGCGTTCGCGACAGTTTCCATTATCACGCTTCGTGTAACTATCACGCTCACCTTTTAATCGAAACGGTGAGCACCTAACACAGTTGATCTTACCACACTCGTCAATGTCTGCAGAATGGATAAACCAAGAACTAAAACGGGTCGTTTCATGTCAGCAAAACGAAGAAAAAAGTATTTGAATCAAGCCAAAGAATTATATGCGAAGCAAGAATCCGAAATTACGCTTTCAAAAGATCGGACTGAAAGTCAAAGTGAATCACCTAACTATGTCACCTAACAACGGAAATATGGACACAGATGCTACTACCAGCCCTCTATCTGGCAGACGTATCATCGGGCTAAAACATCTTTTCAGGTGCAGATGCTTTCAGTTTAGTCTAGCCCAAAATTATGTCACTTGGTAAAGACTTGCAGAAAACAATGGACTGTAACTCTTTCTCCTTTACCAAGTTATCCTTAGCTCGATGAGTCTGTAGCAGACAACATTAGAAAACATCGATGTCAAAAGAAGAAATCGCTTCTAATGATTGATATTTCCTTTTCGCACAATGATTTCTGACCCATCAAAGAACTTTTATACATGAATACCAGGTTTTGGTTTAGCGTCTGCAAACGCGTCAAATTTAGAAGAGTCTAAAATTAGTCGTTTGGTAATGAGTTAAATGCTAAGATCAGAATTACATTTATATGCTATGGAATGGTTTTTTTATGACCAACAAATTTGATTCTTATAAACATTGTTGAATTGTTGAAAAAATTGAAATAATTTACTTCATATAATATCTTTGTCTCTGACAAACCGTACATTTACTCATTAGTGCCCCACCCACAAACTTACAATGTATTTTCTGAAAAAAGAAGGCTGGTGACCTACTTGTTTTAAGCCTGATTCTTTTAGTTTAGTACTTGAATATTATTTATAGAAAAAATAAGAAAAATCTGAATATTAGAACATTTAAAAAAAATAATAACTTTAAAAGATACTCTTTGTTTTTTTCGTTTTTTTCCCCAAAATAAAGGTGTTTTAGCCCTAAGTTAAGGATTTGTTTTAAAGATTGATACTCGGTATACTCTAAATTAGTTTTTTCATTAAATTTGATGTTTCACCAATACAATGAATAAAATTTGCTTATAATTGTTGTCATTTGAAAAAAATATACATAGACTTAGTTTTCATAGGTGAAATTTCATCCTGAGCTGCCGCAATGCAGGGTGTACTAAAAGACATACTCATAGAATTTTCCCAAAGCTGGTGACCCCCTTTTTTTATCTGCTATTTTTGAAGATCAGATAATATACTATCACCAAACAAAGTTTCATGAAATTCTGAATGTTTTCAAAAAATGGTGAAACTGTAGCGATCGTCTTTAAACCTCCATCGAGAGCAGATGCATGTTACTATCTCTCTGGCTCATTAAAAATATCGGAAAATAGCAGACGATATTTGTCACAGAAATATACCCCAGCGAGATAAAACGCTCTAGTCAATTTTAAATTAGGCCAAAACAAGCAGACGAAAAAAGCTATACGTACTCGTGGTGTGTACTAAAATGACCGAGGCATGTCACTCTCTACTTTAGAACGACAGTGTTTAGATCCACAGGTCTAGCTATGGAACGCCGTAGCTGTCATATGTTAATACATTTAGAGTTTTCGTATTTAAACAAACTTTATTATGTCATGGAATGCATTATTTCGTCGGCTAAGAAAGCATTTTTCTCAATATATGAATTTGTTATGTTATGTTATGTTTGACGAACTTTCAAGTTATTATATTTTAACACTATCTTATTATGTTAATGGAATAAGAGACCTGCTTGATTCTTTGCGTTGTTATGTTGAAAGACAAAGTTGACTTGTCAAATGTGTTATTGTGTCCAACACACAAAAGTTTTTATTACGTCAATCAGACCTGTTATTGCGTTAGGCCGGTACTTTAATCTGTCAATTTTCGTCATGTAGAGGTTAAAGAACTCTTTTGACTTCTTTACGTTTTGTATAAATGTGTCTTTTGAAGGTGGGTATTTAGATTTTTCACATCTCACCAAATTAAAAAAATATATATATCACTGAAATTTGTATGAAAAAACAATACAAATCATCAATAATTAAGAATCATAAAATTACAAAAAATAAAAAATTTTGATGGTGTTCCCTTAAAAGGCTACGTAGCCTCTTAAGGTATTTTTAGATTTCGCGCCAGAAATAAAAAAAAGCATTGTGGTAATGTCAAGTGACTGGCACGTGACTAATGACGCTTAAATTCCGTAACATAACAAACATGTAATTATTTTCCATAATGTCTTCTGTGGACGCTATGTTTGAAGCTTCGTCTGTGTATTTCCGGTATGTAAATGAGCGAGTTGCTCATGTAAAAATAGACCGTGTTTCCCGTCGGTGTCGACCTGGGCCGTAGTAAATCTCTAATTTCTCTTGTTGTCGGATGGTTTTCGACTACTGGGGTTTTATGAATAAAAATTAAAAGGCTTTGGGAGTAAAAGGATGATTTTTTTTTTGTATTTTTGTACAATTTTCGTCCCAAAATCTGAAGGGCCACCTTTAAAATGTTATTGTATTAATAAGATGAGTTAAATGGTCGATCTTTTGTGGTGTTCTCTTAAACGATAATGTTGACTTGTCAATTTGTTGTATTGTTATTTCTGAATGCTACTTTATTGTGTTTATGGGATATATTGATTGGTCGATTCTTTATGGTGTTGGGCTGAAGAACAAAGTTAACGTGTCCAAGAGTTAGATTATAGCGTTTATACGCCATGTTGATCTGTTCGTAGGCCATGTTGATTGGTCAACTACATGTTTTGTTGGGTTAAAAAACAAAGGTATTATGTCTGCATGCTACTTCAGTTTGTGCATACACTACGTTGACTGCCCGACTATTCAGGTCGTTGGGTTAAACAAACACGGTTAGCTTATCAACCAGTTGTGTCATTATGTCTATACACCATGTTGTGTTTATAGAACATGTTGACCGGTAGATTATTTGTGCTGTTGGGTTAAAATATAATGTTGGGTTGTTGAAATGTTGTATTACTTTGTTGAACGAGCATGTTGACCGGTCGTCCCTTTGTGTTTTTAGGTTAAAAAACAAAGTTAAGTTGTCAATAGTTGGATCATTATATCTACATGTCATCCTATTGCGTTTAAAAGACATGTTAACTGGTTGATTCTTTGTGTTGGTTGGTCTTTGAACAATGTTGGTTCATCAGACAGTTGTATCGTGATGTCTACACCCCAATTTATTGTCTTTATTTGACATCTTGAATGGTCGAGTTCTTGTGTTGTTTGGTTAAAAATCAAAATTGTGATGTCTGCATGCTGCCTTATTCTGTTCATTTGACATACTCACTGGTCGACTATTTGTGTTGTGTTAAAAAATTGAGTTGTTATGTCTGCATGCTACGTTATTGTGTTTATGAGACATGTTAACTGGTGGATTCTTTGTGTTGTTTGGTTAAAATACAAAGTTAGCATGTCAGATAGTTAAATTACTATGTCTATACGCCATGTTATTGTGTTCATTAGCCATGCTGACTGGTCTAGTCTTTATGTTGTTGGCTTAAAAAACAATGTTGGGTTGTCAAATGGTTATATTGCTATGTTAACATGGCGATTTATTGTGTTCATTTGAGACGTTGACTGGTCGATTGTTAGTGTTGTGTGGTTAAACAACAAAGTTAAATTGTCAAACAGATGTATTATTACGCCTACGTGCTATGTTATTGTGTTCATTGGACAAGTTGACTGGTGGACTTTCTGTATTGATTTGTTTAAAGCAATGCTGGGTTGTGAAATAGTTGTATTTTATGTTTACAAGACATGCCATCGTGTTAATAGGATATAATCATAATAACGTAGCATGTAGGCATACTAGCTTAGTTTTGTAACACAAAAACACAACTAGTGACCAGTCAACGTGTCCAGTGAACACAACAACGTAGTACGTAGACATAATAGCTTTAATTTTCAACCAAACAACAGAAAGAATCAACCAGTCAACATGGTGCACCAAAGCAATAACACGGCTTGTAGACATAATAATACAGCTGTTTAACAAGCTTACTCTGTTTTTAACCCCAACAACAATAAGAATCGACCAACCAACATGTCCAATGTAAACAGTAACGTAGCATGCAGACATAATAACTTGTATTTCAATACAACAACACAAACAGTTGACCATACAACCTTTCCAACGAACACAATAACATGTCGAGTAGATTTGGTGACATGACCATTTGACAACTTCACTTTGTTTTTAAAGCCAACAACACAGAGAGTCAACCAGGCAACATGTCCAATGAACACAATAAAATGCAGTGTAGATATAGTAATAAAACCATTTGACAAACCAGCATTGTTTTCTAACCGGCCAACACAAAGAACCGACCAGTCAGCATTGCTAATGTAGGCGATAACACAACGTGTAAACATAATGGTTCAGTTGTATGACAAGTCACCATTCTTTTCTGAGCAAACAACAGAAAGAATCGACAAGTCATCATGTCTCCTTAACATAACACAATCATATGAAGACATAGTAATACACCAGTATTACAACTCAACTTTGCTTTTTAACCCTATAACCTTATGTATTGAGCAAATCACATGCCAGGTAGACATATAAAGGTATCTGTTCGACAAAATGAAATTTCATACCAACAAAACAACTCAAATTGTGTTAACTTATGACAGCTATGGCGTTCCATATCTAGCTATGGAAAGCCATGGCTGTCTTATATCGTTCTTTTACAGTTCATTGCAGCACTGTTGTAATATATGGCTTCATTACAACTATATATTAAATGAAAACATCTTTATATGGAACCAAACTGTGTTTGTATTAATGCATTCGTCCATATATTGAACCAAAGAAGCATGGTATTGCTTGAGTTCATCAATATATTGAACCAAACTGTCTTTATATTAATGCATTTGTCCATATATTGAACCAAAGAAGCATGGTATTGCTTGGGTTCATCAATATATTGAACCAAACGGAGTTTATATTAATGCATTTGTCCATATATTGAACCAAAGGAGCATGGTATTGATTGGGTTCATCAATATATTGAACCAAACTGAGTTTATATTAATGCATTCGTCCATATATTGAACCAAAGAGGCATAGTATTGTTTGGATTCATCAATATATTGAACCAAACTGTTTTATATTAATGCATTCGTCGATATATTGAATCAAAGAAGCATGGTATTGCTTGGGTTCATCAATATATTGAACCAAACTGTTTTATATTAATGCATTCGTCCATATATTGCAGCAGAGAAACATGGTATTGTTTGGATTCATCAATATATTGAACCAAACTGAGTTGATATTAATGCATTCGTCCATATATTGAAGCAAAGAAGCATGGTATTGTTTGGATTCATCAATATATCGATCCAAACTGTGTTTATATTAATGCATTTGTCCTTCTATTGAACCAAAAAATCATGGTATTGTTTTGATTCATCAATATATTGAACCAATCTGTATATATATTGCTTCGTTTCTTCTTTGTATCGTTACTAGCACGGGCGTTTTTTATACCAACACCGGAAAAAAGACGCGCTTGATCGAAAATGATGACTAAGCCCCCAAACCTTAGAGCACTAACACTAAATAAATGAACAGCCCTTTTTCGTTTAGGAAAAAAACATCCAGAATATTTTCATTTCAATATTGCTATTGCCGAAACGTGTAATAAAGTCGCGAACAGTGAAGATCCAAGATCAGACTGCACAGAATTTTTTTTGCTAGCTAAATTGTGCTTGGCCACATTGTTCTGTCCGAAACATCGGCAGCCAATTTCTGCTACATTACTTTCAAAGAATGTAGAATCTACCTAACCCTCATCCCTGTACCAAATGATGTAATTTTAGACTTGTCCAAATAGAAAGCGTTCGCATATGACGAATGAAATGTAGACCAATTGCTGATCTGAATCGTTGAAAGGGTTAAAAAAAAAAAAAAAAAACATTGTGGGAAAAGGAGAAATGATGGTTATCTGCAATTTTCCTTTTTCTACAATGTTTTTAACAGCCGTTTTTCTCGGGGTCATCAAAGACGGGATAGTTTGGTAAAGAATTAAAAGACTCAGTTTTGGTCCTTGGTCAGAGAAACAATGTCCAAACATTACAATTTCGTGGCCTTTTTTTTTTATTATATCCTGCATAAATAGACAATTAAGATCTTAGACATGTATGTCTGTGAAATCGATCTGTATTGCATTTGAAGGAAAGTCTGATCTTGATCTTCTATTGTCTTCAATAGTTGTTTGCGCGGACAGTGTAGATCAAGATCAGACTGAACAGGATGTGCAGTCTGATCTTGGATCTTCACTGTCTGCTACCTTATTACACATTCTGGCAAAAGCAACATTGAAATGAAAATGTTTTGGATAGGTTTTTTTTAAATGAAAAGGGCCTATGCATTTATTTAGCGCTCTAAGGTGAAAGGGAAAATGCTTTGATTTTCGATCAAGCGCGGGTTTTTCTACGGTGTTAGTATAAAAAACTCCCGAGCTAGTAACGATATAAAGACGAAACGAATCAATATAAAGGTAGAGCGAATCAATATAAAGATACAGCGGTGTAATACATTATCGGTTGGTTTAACACAAAGCAAACTTCGTGTAATATGTTATCAAGTTGAATCCATATATGATTAATTGGTATGATATAAGAACAGTTGGTTCAATATATAGTTCGACTGGAATAATAAAAAGGAATTTTCGATTAATATAATGTCTAACTGAAAGCATATCATGGTTCTTTGGTTCAATATAAGGAAAAATGAATTAAAACAAATGCAGTTTGGTTTAATAATTTGATGAATCCAAACCATACCATGCTTCTTTGGTTCAAAATATGGACAAATGCATTAATATAAACACAGTTTGGTTCCATAATTTGATTAATCCAAACAATACCATGCTTCTTTGCTTCAATATATGGGCAAATGGATTAATATGAACACAGTTTGGTTCAACAATTTGATGAATCCAAACAATACCATGCTTCTTTGATTCAATATATGGACGAATGCATTAATATAAAGACAGTTTGGTTCAATTTATTGACGAATCCAAACAATACCATGCTTCTTTGGTTCAATATATGGACAAATGCATTAATACAAACACAGTTTGGTTCAATATATTGATGAACCCAAGCAATACCATGCTTCTTTGGTTCAATATATGGACATATGCATTGATATAAAGACAGTTTGGTTTAATATATTGATGAACTAAAGCAATACCATGCTTCTTTGGTTCAATATATGGACAAATGCAATAATACAAACACAGTTTGGTTCCATATAAACATGTTTTCATTTAATATATACACATTTTGGTGCAATGAACTGTAAAAGAACGATATAAGACAGCTATGGCTTTCTATATCTAGCTTACCTTTCTTTAATCGCTGCTTATTCTTCTTACCATTATGTGCTTTTAACAATAATGACATGTTGAAGGAAACGATAGGTGTTTTTTTTTTATAACGCGGGGGCCTACTCCTAACATATCACTTAAAACGTCGTCTGTTGCCTTTGAGCTAGATCTTACTATGTACATGAAGGTACATGTCTAAACATGTAGTAAAAGAGTCCTATGCCTCCCAAAATATGCACAGCACAATAATGCGAAATAAACCGATTGATCCAGCCAGGTTCGAATGATTCTGATTTTTTACTCAAAAGTGTGCCCCCATGCTTTGGCCCCTGACTGCTTCTGTATTGACGAACACAATCAACTTACAGATAAAACAGCCTAATGACCAGTATTACAAAAGTTGCCGATTTTCATCTGCCAACTACCTTTACAACAAAATATGCTTTTCTCTGCAAACCTAAATACACTAGGCTGTTACATGCCGTGAAAAGGTACGAACCTGGCGTTTAAATAATGGGTTGGTTGCTTTGCAATCAGTAACTCTGTTTTTAGGAGATCATATACGACGTCCAGGCGGTAAAAATCCCTGAATAACTTCGTATCACGCTCTCTTAATCGCGGTCTGCTATAGATCTTTGGTAGCTATCCGTTTTTCGCTTCCGTTATTATAACCGCCCGGGACATTCGTGGGCTCCCCATGACTATGAATTTCTAATTATAGATTTGTTTATCGCATTACGTCACATTGTTGAAAAGGATGGATTCGCGCATTTTCAGACCAATTCAAATACAACGGGGGGTGATGAGTGACTTTCTGGAACCGGTAGGTGCCATCAAAATATATCGCGACCTTTAACAACGCTTGTTACTGTTACACTACCCTCCAAAGTTGTCAATATTTTCAAAGATGGCTAACAGACAGGAAGTGATAAAACCCATGTTATTGGAATTTCGGTAACTATTCTTAGTAATTTAGGTCGAAGACCTATTGAAGCGACGTCTACTTTTCCCCATTGTGAGATGGAATAAAGTAGATGTCGCTTCGATCGGTTTTCGAATGTGGCCAGGTCGTCAATTTTGACAATGTAACGTCCGAATGATATAAAAGGAAAACGTGAACGGACTGGAACCCAGGCTAGAGGTCGTCGTACGTATTTGAATAACATCAGTGATATACTAACAAGCCTTTGCGAAATTATGGTGCGAAATCTAACAGTACCCTAAGAGGTTATGTAGCCAATTAAGGAAATACCGCTGATTTTTTCCCCCATTTCATTTGTCTTTTTTCTTTGCTGATGGTTCGCCAGCTATACTGCATTTTTGATAGACGAATCGATTTTGAAATTTGGTGAAATTATGAATATATATATAAAGTCTTTGAACAGCGCCATTCATGTGACAATTCAGCACGTTAGCCTGGCGCCTAGCCAGGCGGAAGCCAGGAAGTTCGAACCTCAACATTAACTACCAAAGCGATAGCTGCGCGAGGGCCATACAACTATCCCACAACTTTTTGAGCCGAAAAAAAAAAAAAACCCCATCTTAAATCGAATGTTGTCGGAGCGGCCTCTGTGCGGAGTCCGTGTGGGTGCGGGGATCGTGCAAGCCTTAATTAGGCCCTGTCTATGGGATACGGGCTTGAAATTTTTATGAACTTGCAAGTTGTGCCGAGTTAAACAAAATGGTACAGGCTATGGTGCTCGTGAATTCATACGTTTGATAATCATACGGCCGCCGGTGTAGGGGGATACGGGTATCGTACGGGCACCATTATCTCATCAAAACCAAAACGTAAATCAGGCATTGATCTTGAGGAATCGAGGCTAAAATGCTGTTAAATCATGCCTGGTAATTAAGTACCGTAGCGATCAGCTCCAGCTGTCATAGCCTGTTGTGATAATCGGTAGCACCTGCTAACAAGCGTCGTAGAACAGAACGTTACTGTCAACTATAGACCACAGCCAGCAATAACGTAAATACTCCGTTTCAAGTCGTGGTCATACCCTACAAACAGGCTTCTTATTCAGGATAACACCGATACTACATCGGATTGATTGCTTGGTTGATTGATTAATTGATTGATTGAATCGTGTTTTACGCAGCTTTCAAAATATATTTCATTTATATCACGGCGACAACTCACATATTCATGTATATCCTGTGTTTCACTAGTACTAGGCTAGAGCTCTGAAGTATCTAGCATATGAGCACACAAGGAACCCAGTGGATCCAGTGAGGCTCGAACCCTTGGCCTCCAGGTCACGAGTACTACACTTTACCACGGAGCCACGCAGAACCCCGCGACGACATCGGAATCCGAGAATGTAAACACCTTCGGGGGGATATACCATCCCAGTTCACCTCGGTTTACCGGCTACTTTTCATTGAGAGAAATCGACACAAATACTGTGACCCTGAAGATGTGGGGTGGGGAGGCTTTTGGTGTCGTACCACACCGATGTTGCTTCCGGGTCATAGTAGTCTCACGTGAAACTGAACGCCTTTGTTGCATTGTTAGATAGACATAAAAGAGTACAGTAGTGTGCAATTTAGCTTTGCTTCAAATTTTGGCATTTAAGGAACCATTTAAGTAAATTTCTTTTGTAGATGTATATTAAGAGGACTATTTGTGCCAGGGCCTGAGGGGAGAAATTAAGATTTGGGGCCATAGCCATAAACAGCTTATATTGGTAGGCAATAACTAGAAGCGTAATCTTAGTTTTTTTGCAATTTTTTGAAAGATTTTGGATGTACAGGAAGAGAGAGAAAAGCTATTGGTCGCCAAAACCAGACCAGTAAAGCTGCAAATATATGGACAATTTCACTATATTTTCAATCATTCTAATACGCAGCGATGTGACACCTTCACCTATAGATACAGTATACACTTGTTAAAAATATTTTCTGCTTACTTGGTTCAAAAATCTGTGGACATTTTTTAACACTACATATTGTAACACCAACCGTTTTGAGATCTTACCAGTTTTTGGAGAAAACTTTGGTTGGCTCCCTCTGAAATTCGTGCATAAATGAATAAGCCCATCCTGAGTAGGTTGTCCCAAAGTCAATGGCTGCAACAAGTAGCTTGCCATAGGGCGCAACTGATCTCTGTAATATTAAGAAATATACAGCTTGATAAATAGTATAACTCTCTTTAAACAATATGTTTGAATAGTGCCTTTAAATGTTGCTCACGCTACTTTTCTTGTTTCTCTGGAAGTCACTGATTTTCTAGTGTTGAAATAGAATTTTCCCTTGTTACTCTTTTATTCTGATCGAAATAGAAGTTTCACCAGTTACCCTTTTGTTCTGATAAGATATAATTATAGAGGATCTTTCAAGAGTTTTTATGTATTATCATTTTTATCAAACTAGTTGACTAAAATATAATTATGACGCGAGCCTTGGCGAGCGTCATATACACTTTAAAAAGTCAACGAATTTGATAAAAATGACAATACATAAACGCGAATGTGAGATTCTATTTATTACATGAAACGAATGAAAGACAAATATGTATCCTTCATCACCACCTTCAATCTATATATATACCGTTCACGGGTCCGTGTTTACAGATGTAGTTCGGTTTGCAATGTGTACATGCACAGGAAGATAGCTCTGTGACATTGACATCGAAAGTAGAATGAAACAGATTAAATTAGGGGGTAAAATCGAATTATTTCCACAATTTTCTTGACTTTGAATGACTTACGCAGCATTTCTTGTTTTATTGAACACGAAGATCAAAACATTTTTCCGCACGTATACGTCTTAGCAACAGTGGCGAAATTTTTCCGCGAAATGGCGCAGCAGCACAAATGCACGTGCTGAAGTTGGTATCGCCGGCAACACGCGCTACAAAATAACCAGAACCGGGACACAAAAAACGATAATTCATTAGTGTATTATCGAAAACAAGTCATGGGTTTAATACACTCCTAGAGGCGGTTTTATGTGATACTATCTTTATCACCTTTCTTTATTATTATTATTAATATGAATACTATTATGATTTGGTAAACATTTCGACAGAAGTGGGCACGATATGTTTTTGTTTAAACGGGAATCTCGTATCATAAGCTGTAATTAGATTCTTTCACCAGTTTGTTAATTTAGATGTTTTTACGAAATTGTATTTCACGTCTATGTAAAAACCATCCTGTAGTCGATAGAGCTTGTCTAACCTTAAACGAAAGGACAACAATAACAATAATCCTCATCATCATCATTACCTTCATTAACACCAAATCAAACAAGATGTACGTAAAATGTTTCAGGGTATAACATCGAAATAAACATCAACAGAAAATAATTTCTTACCTTGCCTGACATGGTATCTTCTCCCGCTTTCGCTTAAGTCTGGTCAGGATGGATATTACATCCGGGTTCTTGGCGGTCGCCGAGACAAGCAAACGTATTGCTATGGTAGTGGTTATTCCCTTTCCTTGTTCGAACTTGTATTTTTGTTTCTAGAACCCCGAACACACCTCAGTTCGTACACATCTTTTCCATGAATTTCAGTAAAACGACATTGTTACAGTACTTTGATGAAAATCTGTATTTAGCATGAGATAATACAATTAGCCTCAAACATTTCTGAAAAGGTATATATTGGATTTCATGCGAGATATGGTTAAATTAGATGAAAATGAACTCACAAGAAAGTCTATCACCAATCAAGATCTGATCGTAATTGCGTTAATGACAATTTGACGTCGAAATTTGACTCAGAGAAATAAGTTGCAGTTTCGTTTTCGATATACGATCCCTGATTTGAGGGACTTTCCCTTACAACCTTTACCTCTTAGTGATTGACCATACTGTGACTATAGATGGTTTGAACATGACGTATTAAGGGAATAGCGTTAAAAATGAAGTATCTGCTGTAACTTACATGACTTTAGAATGATTTTTATCAGCAGCTCAGATTGTTTATATGGGCTACATCTATCAGAATGTTGATGTACAAGATTCCTCCGAGAAAATGTTCATATTTAAAGATCAAGGACCTGTTTCACCCCCATCAATAACCCACTTCAGTTTTGAAGGAAGTTGATAAAAATGAATACACTACAACAAAAACTTATTTCTAGGTCCAAATTCCTTTCGAATAACGTTTAAATGTGCTTAAAAGCACTTACACTACAGGAAAGTAATTCAGTTAAAGAATGAAGATTATTCATTGAAAATCCGTTGAACGATTAAAATTTACTGTTAATTATAAAAATTATAAAGGTAGAAACCCTCAAATAACCCTTTTTCAGAAATAGACTTTATCTCTAAAAAATACACTTACACTAAGTCATTTGAAAGGAGATATTCAGGTTTTCATGTCCAAATATAAGTTTTCCTCAAAAACGAAAAACAAAGTCTTTTGCGTCTGGACTGCCTTTGTCACGGAGAGACGTTAGATAATTGGCCTGCAACAATTGAAAAGGGGCATTCGAACATTTGCGTAAAGTGTCGTCTCGGATCAGCCTGCGCATTCCGCGCAGTCTAATCCGAAACGACACTTTCCGTTTTTATGTAATTTTATGTTTTGCGCCAGTCTACTGTAGCACAAAATGTAATGTTGTCGTAAAGTGCCGTCTCGGATTAGCCTGCGCGGACTGCGCAGGCTGATCCGAGACGACACTTTACGCAAATGTCCGAATGCCCCTTTTCGCGTGTTGCAAGCCATATATAAGTACTTAAAACCTGCCTTGTTGTTAGGCAAGCTTTTACAGGAATGCGGTTTGGTATATGTCTCTCCGTGCGAGTGAAGCAACGGCGTTGTGGCTAGTGCCTGGATGGTGACCTGGCTGTTGCACGTTACACTTCTCACAAAACTGCGTAAACATACACAAATTATTTGGAATTGTATATACGATCCCTTCCTTACCCAAAGATATAAGCCATCTTAAAGTTGTGCAAATATTTACCCAGATCGAAAAGTTATGCAGTTTAGTGGAACTTGTTTTCAGATTTGATGCTTGCTTTTCTTGGCTGAGCTCGCAAATTTTGTCCTTATGCAGTTTAGTGAAAGGCAACCCTGATCTGTAAAAACCACAGCAAAAATGCATGACAATATTGAAAGTCAGTATGTCTACTAGTTACATTCACTTATATGACCGGCGCTCTGGGAAAAGGGGTTTTAATGCATCTAGGTGTTGCATTGCTCGTACCTCACACGTCAACGCCTAGCCACGGTAGCGCAGTCGGAAGCGTAAGGACTTGAGCAGCTTAGCGAATTTCTTTCCAAGGATTTGTGATAGTCACAGCGACAGGACTCATCTCTCACCGCTAATCATTGTCATCACAAAATTATGGATCAAAAAAATAGTTTTTTGTTGCAAAACTGACTGTATTATCAGGTACTCGTAGAATCGTCCTTGGACATGCATTAAGTTTACCAATAGTAAAAAGTTTCCATCCATGACAGCCTGCGCAGTCTGAGCAGGCTGAAATTGGTCGATACTTTTAGCAGATGATTTTAATCCCCTTTTCACAAAATATGGCTCATGTGTGATTGTTCAGAGGAGATCATTAAACGGTTACATGTCTCGTAAGGGCCCTTCATATCTAACAGCATACAGATTTGATCCACAGACTTAATAGACCTTGAGCCGCCAATAGGCCCCCAGCTCCCTCCATGGGGGGGGGGGGGGGGGGGTTGAATTTTCGGCACTATGATTTTCTTAATTCCCAATGTCTCCTGAGCACTCTGTCAAAGTCTGCCATCTGGCGAGCGGGGCGTTTCCGAGTTATAGATGTTAAAGGTCATCAAGTGCACCTTGGCATACAAGTTATTCATGAATCACGATTCAGGTTACATTTTCATTTCATTTTCTACATTAAATATGTCAGAAACATCTTCAGGTTGGTTGGTTGGTTAATACACTCAAATCTATTATCACAACAAATATTTTACTGAAATCGACACAATTTTGTTTGATTCAAAGTGCTGAAAGAACTGTACTTGGTCATGATTGTAAGCTTAAAATGGCTGGTACTCAAAAACGTATCCATAATATATATCATAATCTTTCACGATTCTTTGTGATACAGAACAGATGTTATGACAAACAGTGTGCCTTTTCATTATAATTATTGCTATCTGTAAGCTGCTTTATCCATGCAAATCAGAGTATTAATAGTACGAAAGGTTGATTCTTCTTTTTTTTTTTTTTTTTTAATTTTACTTTTGAGGGAATGAAAGATAATATTTTGCTGTTAACTCATAAGAATTCAATGTAGTCAGGATTGTATTAACTACTTCTATGGCAAACAGTGAGTAAATTACTGCATAGATTGGCAATGTAATAACCCAGTGAATAAAGTTATTTATATATTTTTCTTTATTGTGGCCCTTCATAGAGTCCACGACTAATATGAAGTTGTCTTTTACTGAAATAATAAGAATGATGCTTACAACAGATCATTTCACACAATATGAATTTTATTCATTATCATTTTCATCCCCATAAACCAAGCATGTATTGTAAGTCTTTTACATGAGGAATTACCCCGTAAATATCTAAAACATTCCAATAAGTTTCTGTTCTGTTTATAATGTAACAATTTTATTACAGCTGAAAAGTGTCAAGATTTACACAAAGAGGGTTTTCATAAAACTATTTTTGAATTATTCTGGGTTTGTTATTCGCATAATGATTACAAGGTAACATTTACAATGTAGGATTTACTTTGGTCGAGCTACAGAGACTTCCCTTCACAGCATAGAGTTTGCAAATGAGAAAGCATGTTAGAACAGAGGGAATTATACTCCATGAGATCACAGATGGGCAGTTATTGGTGCATCACTCATATAGAATAGTTCAATAAAATGCAACCTATCATTTGTAATATGGGAAACAATATCCTGCAAATAACAATAAGCCCATGATCTTGATACCAAATGGAAAAAATGTTCATCTGTTCATGCACGTTAATATGATTATACTAGTATTAAATGAGGAGGGGCTCCACACAGTGAGAGTATATTGCAGTAGGCATTTCCATTTTGAAATATGATAGGTACCTCCATATGCATGAATGTGTTATAGAGAGAAAAACAAAATCCACGCTCAGGCCTTTTGCCCATAGAAGAAATAAGAAGAGTCATTGCACATCTATCAAACATGGTAAGAAATAACTGGCAGGCCTGATTATCAATGAAGATTTTGTCTCTGTTGAATGTGTTTAGCATCAACAACACAATGGGTAAAACAAGTTTTGTAATTACACTGACGGTAAATCACTAAGATACAACATAAATGAATATGTGATTTGTTTGTTAGTTTGTGTTGGAGTTTAGACAGCTTAGGTCATATCACAGAGTTCAGTACACCTACGTATGTTTTTCCTGACTTTCTCACACCAGTGCTGACACAGCTTTCTTTCCAACATTGACTACTTTTCTCACATGCACCAGAGGTGAGAGGCAAAAAATTGCCAGAAAGAATTTTTGCCTCAACTGGTTATCGAACCTATCGCCACCAGGTCACAAGTCAGATATGCTAACCACTGAGCAATCCAGTCAGGCAATGACTGTGTGAATACATAGCCTTTAAACTATGCAAAAGTAATTAAGTAAACCAAGAAGTTATACGAGAACATCTGTTGTTAGATAATTCGACTCTTTTTATGCTATCATTTTGTTCAAATCTTTTTTAGCTAAGAAAATCCAGCTTAATGAACATTTAATACAGGTTTGCGCGCTAAATGACAAATGCTGTCATTGCACCATAAAACAACATTCATTCATTCATTCATTCATTCATAGATCAAGATAATTTCAGCAATAAAAGGATTGCCATTTAAAATATAATAAATTGCATGACCTTTACAACAAAAAACATGATAATGGCAAAAAATTGAATAGTACATTATTAAACACAGAATGACCTTCATTTCAAAGTTAACATAAAAGGGGAAGAGTAGGACAAAATGGATAAAAGAATGGGAAAAAAAAAAGCCAGGGCTCTTCATTGCATATTTTTAAACGGGTTTCTCAAACCCAAAGCATCTCATTTGCAACATTTATACTTAGCCTTGTTTCATAATCGTGACATGATGCTTCTTTCTTAGTTTCATGGCGCCAAACAGTAAACCTGACATTCTTCTAAGCAGGAAGCAATGGAAAAACAACAGCCTTTGTTTCCATAACAAAATCAAGCAGTCACAAATATGGCTGACAAGCATGAGAATGATGATGATAATTTTGCTGAGCAAATATTGGCTCTTATTCCCTATGTCACTATGGCCCTCTGTAACTGAATAATCACAAACAAATGAGCTATAGCAGGTATACCTGCCATTAAAAAAAAAAAAGAAGAATTCGAAGCATCTTGGTAACATACATAGCTAGCAAATCACTGTATTATTAAAGTGATATGTCTAAAAAGTGGAGCTTATCACAAGATCTACTTAGAATTATAAAATCATGCACATGTATCATCCATTTAGTCAAATAGGTAGATATGGCTGTAGGTCATATCGTTCGTGCTTTGTCATGGCAAGTTGAATATTTAGCACTATGATTTCATTCACTGATAGAACTAAAAATGGTAAATTAGCGAGAGAAGGCACTATAGCTAACATATGCAATGTTTTCTTAATAAAAAGGATCGAGATTTATTATATTGTGAAATATTTTTGTTCGTTTTTTTAGTTGAAAGAGTTTAATGGTATATAATGTATCAGTGACTTCAGTGCTTTGATTTACACTATAAGTTTCTGTTCACTGTAATGAATATAATAAGATTATGAAAATAGGCATACCAATAAATTTTAGATAATTTTCAATCCAAAATAAGAAATAATCCAGATCATAGTGGAATTCTCAGCAACTGGCGTAAAATATTCAAAAGAATATTTGATGAACTTTTGTTATTAGTTCTTCCATTCCATTCATGGATATGGTAAATTCGTGAAATATAAATCTGAAAATGCCATGAAGGTTGCTTCTTTGATAGATTCCAAGCATTTTCACCGAGAATATGTGCTTTATCTGAAAAAAAAAAAAAAAAATCCCCGTAGTTTCTCATGATTCTTAGAAGCTTGACTCGTAAAAATTGAGTGCTTTCAGTGCTTTGATTTGATCTAAACACTCTTTTACTTTGTTATAAAAGTAAAGAAATATTTTTCTATAAGCTTAATACATTACCTGAGATCATTTGGAACTTACAGAAGGACTAAAATTACCAAAACACTGTAAGTTGCTAATCAGATGGTAACGTGCAGCTAGAGGTGCACTTAATGACTTTTGATCTATATAACTTGCAAAAGCCCTACTCGCCAGATGGCAGACTTTGGAAATGTGCTCAGGAGCCATTGGGGTGCAAGAAAATGATAGTCCCGAAAATTCCCCTCCCCCGCACCCCCGGGGTTGGGGGAAGGGGGCAAAGAAAACACCCTACTGGCTCATAGTCTATAATACATGAAAAAGAAGGGAAACAAATTGGAATACAGAGTGAAAAAAAAAAATCATTTAGATCTAAAAAAAAAAGATTAAAAATAACATATACCTTCACCGAAAATAATTTTATAAGGTGTCCCTCAGTTTTGCTGAAGGACAAATTTTACCATCCTCGTAATGGAGGAAGTAATTTCGCGTGACGTGTAGTCCTACTTAAGCCCGTATCCCATGCTTTGCAACCTCAAAATGTCCTTTATGCCATCCATATGCTGAAGTTGATACAGAATAGAACTGGTAGCTGATTTCTCCGCTGCTCTGTTATTGTTATAGTACGGATTAAAGATGCCTAGAATTTTAACATTACACGTAAGTTGATGAAACTTTGTCATTCAATTAATGACTAAAATACTTTGATCATAACAAACATATATACATATCTTAAAAAAAAAAAGAGATCAACTTAGGACTAGCTCATATCAACAAAAGGGGAGGTCCCGTTCTTAAACTCATAAATTTTCAAAGCACAAGTATGAACAGTTGTTTCAACATATATCAATTTATCTTTTCCTAAAAACCCTCTCATAAGTGTACTAATAATTACTGCACTGAAAAAGCATTTGAAACCATAAAAATAATGTGCTGACTTCCCCAAACGCTAGATTTAACCAGGGTCCTTATTCACCAACTATTCTTAACAATATTCTTTGTCTAATTCTCCAAGATTTTTTTTTTTTAACTTGAATGTAACACATCATCTAATTGGCTAAACCAAATGGTTTAACCAATCAGAAGCTGTGTTACTTTCAAATTTAGAAACTTCTGTAGACTAAGACGTAGACTAAGACTAAGAACAGTCTTAAGAATGATTGGAGGATACAGACCCTGAATCAGCTGAATCAGCCAACAGGTTTGTTAAAACGTTGGTGTCCTTGGATTTTTAAATGTGTTACCAATTAATTTCTTTATATTCAGCAGAGCTGAAACTAAAACGCATATTAGGCCTATTCTGTCATGAACCCTGCAAAAAATGACACCTACATCCTCTTTTCTATTTGTAAGCATGCTTCAGTTGTGGTTAAGTCCTAGAGTCATTTAAACATGTGCTACTTGGTCTAAATGATTAATGAGTACTTTTATGAATACTTGTTCGGAGGAAAAACAAAAGAAAAGTTAAAAGTGTGAAAGTGTACTTTGTGTCATGCTTGCGTAAGTATCTTAGTCAAATGATTACCAAAGTTCAAGCACTTCTATTGTATCTGTTAAAAAAAAACCTTTAGTATCTTCTGGACTTCAATTACTACTATTACTTCTACTACTACTACTACTACTACTGTTGCTGCTGCTACTAGTACTACTGCTACTACTCACGCTACTACTACAACTAATAATAATAATAGAAATTATGATTAACTAATGACGATATAACAGTGAAAGAAGGGAAAAAACCGACCAAATTTAATTCTGATTAATTACCGGATCACGGTAATTGAGTACTATTCGGTGAATATAGATACACCGGGTCGGACGTAATTACCTGATCAGGCCTATCTGGAACGAGAATTACTTCCTGGTATCCATAAACCATGAAGGGTGGGATTATAAGACCGACAAAAAAGTCTTGAAATTCACGGTTGTCTTTTGACAAAATTTTTATCATTTTATTAATTTTCAAGAATACTGGAAATACATTTTTCTTTGCCTAAGTCTTCCAAAAGACTTAGTGAAAAAACGCTATTACAGTTCGCAGAAAACAATAGTTTTTTTTTTTCAGTTAAATCGATTTTAATCAAGAGATAGTCTTTAGACAAGACTTTTGTACAGGTAAGACTTCTTCTTTCAATAAACCAAAGATGGATTTAATCTAGACAATTTCATGATACTTT
This sequence comes from Hippopus hippopus, assembly GCA_946811185.2. Classification (NCBI taxonomy): domain Eukaryota; kingdom Metazoa; phylum Mollusca; class Bivalvia; order Cardiida; family Cardiidae; genus Hippopus; species Hippopus hippopus. The sequence goes on from OX328100.1 coordinate 43,367,479, forward strand.
ATACTTAACACAGTCTGCTCCGACCAAAACAGTGCTGATTAGAATGACGTGATTTCTAATATCGAAATCTAATTTAAAGTTGCAATTTAGTTTCGTTTTTAAATGAAAGAATGACCTCTAGCCCTTAAATACCGATAACTCTGTGATCGAACGAACCCTTTACCACATAAACTCGACTTTCAACGATTCTTTGAAAACATTGTGGGGAAAAAAGGAGAAAATACTGGTAAGCGTTTTCTCCTTTTCCACAATGTTTTCTATCCTTCCTAAAAGGTATTTCAATTTTTCAGCCACACTTTCACCTTGAACAAGCCTAAAATATTTTCATGTGGTAAAGGGTTATGTCTGATTCATTTCGAGTAAGTCCGAAATAAAGAATCGAAGAATTGGCTTGGTCATTGGTTTGTCGAAAATGTGCCCGTTTACCAGAAAGTGTTCTAAAAACAACCCTTCGCCTGCGTTCATTAACGATAGCGCTAACTAAAAGCGCTTGCCAGCGACTTTCATCAGTAATAAATAGTTTACTAGTGTCTGACGTTTACTCGAAGATTTACTTTGTCCTACCCGACGGACACTCAGACCAACAAACAACATCACCTATGTTGTGCGTATGCGAGACGTGTGTATTGGCATCAACTTTTGTCATTTACAAATACATACATATGTACAATATACTACAAGGCGGACAAAGCAATACTTATGTGCGCTTTTACAAAATACACAAACAGCGTAAATTCGGCCTGACTCGCCCAGGAAAAACCAGAGGTAAAAAACTTATCTTTAGGAAAAAAACTCTGGAAACCTGTACCCATTTGTCAATGTCATTGCCGCTGAATGTTGGGTCGCATTCTATTTACGCTTCCAAATAACTGAACGTTTACAGTAATGAAGAAATGACCTGAATCTTGAACTATCCTTTTTTTTTTTGTGAAATATATCGAATTTGAATTTTAAATACGTGTTGACGCCTAGAGAGTCTCGATAGAAGTGAATCTATTCAACGCCCAATGTATAAATAGCCACCGCACTCAACTCTCGTGCAAAACCGGTTTGTTAACTACCCGTCCGCCAGGACAATGGTACTCGTCTATACGATGTACCGCCGAGTACCAACAATTCTGTGCGAGGAATCGGAAATATGGATATTCGCTATTTGGACTATATAAATGAAGGCCGCTGTAAACATGACTTTCAAACCCTTTCAAAGCACTAAAAACAACAGTAAAACACTTCATAAAACGACAAATTTTTAGACATGACAAAATTGAATGCATTTGAGGACGGTAATTTCAGTGTAGCTCAAAAGAACATTTGTCTTTTAAAAATGGTAGAAAATAGTGTGGGAAAGGGAGAAAATGCTGGTCACCAGCATTTTCTCCTTTTCCCACAATATTTTCCAAAGCCTTTTTTCTCAGGATCGTTCAATCTCGGGATTTTGTGATAAAGGGTTAAGTAGTCTGAACCTTTACCGCACAATCTCGAAGTTTAACGACCCTTAAAGAGACGGCTTTTGAAAACATTGTGGGAAAAAAGAAAATGTATGTGCATTAACCCTTTACCACACAATGACGCCTTTTAACACCCCTGAAGAAAAGGCCTTTTGAAAACATTGTGGGAAAAGGAGAAAATGCTGGTAACCAGCATTTTCTCCTTTTCCCACAAAGTTTTCTACCCTATCAAAGAAAAGTTGCGTCATTTGAGCCACTATGAAATTGTCTTCTGCAAATGCTTTCAATTTGGACTGGTCTTAAATTTTGCCGCGTGGTAAAGGGTTAATTTTCTTTCCCACAAAGGTTTCGGTCCTCTCAAAAACAAATTCAATCATTTGAGACATCTTGTCGCCTGAAAATCCCGTCAATTTGTACAAATCTAAAATTTTGTCATTTGGTAAAGAGTTAAGCGAGAAATCCCAACGATCTGCCGGTTCCGGTCGCTCTGTCGGAATCATACTAAGCTTGTAATCCGGAACTTTACGAGTTCGAATCCGAGCCCGAAGAAAAAGCTCTTTCCGATGTCTTGAAGATAGTCAGTGCGGCAGGATTCGTCCTCTCATCGATGAGCATTGTTTCGAATGGTTTTTGTGTCGGAAAACAGCCAGTTTTGTGCGATGCACCGTTAAAAGAAATTCAAAGACCAAATGGATAAAAGCAATGACCGTCGTGACATAACTAAAACAATTTTCAAACCGGCGTTAAGCAACCAACCAACCAACCGACTAAACAAACAAACAAACAAGTACATAAACAAAGGAACTACTAACAGACAAGCAAACAAACAAACGATATTCACATGACCTTATTTGTTTTATGAAACGTGATACACCTACACATTAATATATTTCGGTGACATACCAATTGTGTTTTCTATTCTTTTCTCAATAGTTGTATTTGTCATTTATTCTATTACCTCATATTCAATCGGTATTACCAAACATATTCTTATTTTATTGTTTGTATACATTACCTAAAAAAAAGTATTTAGCTAGGATTATGCTACGTGTATTTGACTATTTGGTCTGTGAAAGCACACTCATCGCAAATGAAGCAGTTTGTTTCTCTGAAAATATAATTGTTGTATTGCTGCAAATTTTCTAAATTTCAAATACATGTACACCACGCAGATAAAATCAGACGCGATAAAAATCCTTATCTACATAGCAAAATACCGTCCAAAATAAGGTATAATGACGTAACCCGCACGCGGACTACTGTCCGCTTGGTTTCTGGTTTGATTGATCAAAATGTTACGTAATGATACTCATCCGCCATTCATGAAAAGAAGGCATTACTCACTACACCAGTTTTTGTTTAAATTTCTTGCCTGTATCCAGTAAGATTGTCAGTAATGACAATATTTTGTCACTAAAATTTGTAGGTAAATATAATGAAATGAGTTTCACGTTTTAGTAACTTTTCTGATGCTTGTATTTGCTTCTCACTGCGTTGGAAAATTTTGACAAAGGTCTACCTCGACCATTTCTGCCTTCCAGATATCAAATTTTACCATGCAGCTGGAAGGCAATTATTATTAGTCAACTAGTATGTTTGCATCTGAATAGTTTCTTTCCATCCTCAAGACAGTACTTTTAACTCATAGCACCAAAACTGCCCACACCTGGTCATAAGAAATTGTAATAGGCTTCCACTTAGACGGACACTGACACAAGCAAAAAGTCCAGGGAATATTAATCCATTCTTGTGCTGGATAGCGTCAAAATGAGTATGAAAGCATTTAAGGAATGCTACCTGATATTCGTCCCCAAGCTGTTGCATCTGTCGGTTTTAGCGAACAGCTGAACATACGAATTTCCCGCTACCATGAGCTGATGAGCTTTTTGTTTTTAGTCCTTCTTTCGCCTCCAGTGTCCTCTTACTGTGCTGGACAGTGGTCACATTTTTTCCGCTTAATGTCGAACAAAGGTACTTAAAGGTCTCCGTGAAATTTATTCAAAACTTAAGTTTTGATCGCAAAATGAAGAGAGAAAGGTTCCCAAACAATTACCGAGGAAAAGATGTTATTTTCGAGAGGCACTTGGGGATCTTTCAAGGACCGGTCAGATTTTTAAATCGCTGTAAGGGCACGATCGTATACATGCATTTTCTATGTAATGCTGCCGAAATCTCCGAAGAGTATCTTGTTTTGGAACAGGCTTGCTTTGGAACAACATTGACTGTTATTTGCCCATATAAAATATTACACGCCAATAACTTCATCATATGCTCTATAAAGGTAATGTATTTGTTTTGTGTTAATCGGGAAATGAACGCAGTGCTCAATACTTTAAACCCATGTAACAATTCAATTTTAATGGGGGGGTGGGGGTTTCTATACTTTCTATGAAAGTCGTAAATTATTTCGTAAATAATGCAGTTCCGTTGCCTATAATATTTAATTTCTTTGTTTCACGTGACACCAAGCGGAAACTCGCTTGCAAGATAGAAGATAAAAGACTGCATTTTTTTTTTTTTTTTCAGAATAAGAGAAATTTTATAAAAAAAAACTGAAAAGAAGCGTTGTATCAGCGTTTTTGGAGGGGTGTAGACAACAACAAAAAGTGCAACTGTGATGTCAGAATGGGATAAAATGATTAATTTTTCACGTGATCCAATTTTCAAAGCTTTCAAACGTTACTTGGCCTGTCTGAAAACTTAAGATCGGGGTCATAACGTCACGGACGGCTTATCCGCCCTTCCCGTGTACGCGTTTAAGAGCAGAATGATAACTTCAACCAATTCTTGGTCCAACCCGTATCTGTTTAAACCAGGTCTATTATATTGGAGTAATGCCTAATATGGATATTTTAAATCTTATTAAAACATAGACGCATGGACAATATAGTTAAAGGGATAAGAAGAAAATTAGGAAAAGAAGCCGAAAGAAAAATTCGAAGAACAGAATTTTAAATTAGTTGTCAAATTAATGAAATATACCCGCTCGTGGCACGGTCAGCAGTTGATCAATTAGTGAATGGGGAAAAAAGTTTCTTCATTAAATCGCTCGTTTTGAGCAATTGTTTCAGTTCCAAGTATGAAGCGCGTGTGATCCGTATATGTAATAAACAATGCATTTATTTGTGTGGGGAAGGGTATGAGAGAGAGAGATAAATTCTTTCTAGTGTCGTTTTTTTCAAATAAGCTGAAGTTGGATTTAGGTGCTCGTAGAGGTTTTTATGGTGCAGGAATACCATCTCTATCTATTTTCACAGAGGCATGGCACAGAAAGGACCTGCTCTAGTCGTGGCAGCCATTGATTTTGGAACTACTTTTTCGGGATACGCGTTTTCCTTTCGCCACGAGTTTGATACTGATCCTTTACGGATGTGCTCCAGCCAGTGGTCAACAGGTTCTCGTGTTGCAATCTCCCTAAAGACTTCAACATGCGTGCTGTTTGGTCCAGACAGACGATTCCACTCGTTTGGCTACGAGGCAGAGGACAAGTATAGCGACTTGTCGTATGACGGAGAACACACAGCGTGGTACTACTTTCGGCGTTTTAAGATGCTGCTTTATGATACTGGGGTACCACCTGTATTTTTTCATTTGTCTATCTCTTTCTCGTATTATCATTCTCGAAGTTAACTGATTTACCTGTGTGTGTTCTCTTAGATAATCTGCACGCACAAAAGTAATTTACACTGGAGGTTAGAGCACAGGCCTAACAATTTTCACAAATTAAGGTGTACGGCCCCTAACTCTCATATTAAAAGACGAAAGCTGCCGAAATTGGCTGAATAGCCTTTACGAAAACGTCGATATTACACGATATTTACCGATGAGTTAGTGAGTCTACGGCCCCTACCCCTCATATTAAAAGACGGAAGCTGCCGAGATTGACCGAATAGCCTTTACGAAAACGTCGATGTTTACCAATGAGTTAGGGGCCGTGGACCTTAATTCACGGTAATGAACAGAGCGTTTTCTTTCAGAAAATACTCTGTTTATTATAATGAATTATTTTTTCCTATCACGTCTTAGCTTTCTTACCCTAGCTTAGGTTTCTATTAAAGAACAGTTAGACTTACAAGAGAGATGAAAGCCTAGTGTCAATCAAAACGAACGATACGAAATGTGATACTAAGGAAACCCAGTTTTCAGAGATCTTTGTTCAATTGCCAAGAAAAGTTTGTGTTCAGTTACTGGTACTCCATCTTTGTACGTAGACATATAAGGAATAACGAAATAACAAAATAACGAATTAATAAGAATTTGTAACGTTGAATATTGTTTAAGTAGAGCTGCGTTTGTTTACGACAGCATGTCACGCATTTTACAGGACGTGCATAGAAGTGCGATGATCACAGAAGAATCTGGAAAACAAATGCCAGCAATGGCAGTATTTTCTGCTGCAATAAGATATCTGACCGATCATCTATTTGATGCAATCGGGAACAGAGTACATGACATAAGGAAAGAGGAAGTAAAATGGGTCCTAACTGTACCCGCCATCTGGAATGATGCCGCCAAGCAATTTACACGAGAAGCCGCTGAGCAAGTAAGTCGGTAAGATTTATCAATCTAGAACTGTCTAAAACTAACGTAGATTTACTTCAAACGTACAGTCAAGAATTCCGATAAATTGGAAAAATCTTGTCTTGAACATCTATCTTCACAACCAGTATTTTGCGTACTCGTATGAATTATCTCATTGAGCTAATTCCCCGAGTAGTTTCAACATAAGTCACTTTTAGCTCCAATGGCCGAAGGTCAGCGGGCTTATGTCATGGCCCGGTGTCCGTCGGGCGTCCGTCCGCCCGTGCGTGTGTTCATTTCATTTCAATAATCTTTTTCTCTAAATCTACTCATCCAATCTTGATGAAACATCACAGAAATGATCCTGCCATGGTCCTCTTCATAAATTTTTTTGGAAAGAATTCGATTTCTTTAAAAAAAAAAAAAAACCTCTAGGTGCTATGGCAACGAAACTGAAAAATATTGAAAACCTTGTTTGAAACCAGAAGGCTCAGGGCTACCAAATTTGGCATGTAACTTTATCTATTAGACCTGTACCACGATTATTAACATTATAGCCCTGGGGTCAAAATTGGCGCTGCCCCGGGGATCACAAGTTTTACATGGGCTGATAGAATGAAAACTTTATAAATCTTCTTGTACCTAGCCGTAAGGCCTAGGGCTACCAAATTTTGCATGTAGCTTTATGCTAAGAATGCCCAAATTATAGTGATAGGATCGAATTTGGCCCCGCATCGGGGGGTCACAAGTTATACATAAACTTACACAGGGAAAACTTTAGAAATTTTCTCGTACCTAGCCATAAGGCCAAGGGCTTCTAAATTTTGCATGTAGCTTTATCTAGTAAACTTCTACCAAGAGGGCCAAAGTTATAGTCCTGGGGTCAAGTTTGGCTCCGCCTCTGGGGTCACAAGTTTTACATGGGCTTATAAGGTGAAAACTTAAAAAAAAAAAAAAAAAAACTTCCCGTAACTGACCATAAGACGTATGGCTATCAACTTTTGCATGTAAAGTTATCTCATGGACCTCAACCTAGATTATTCAAATAACAGCCCTTGGGATTTAAGTGGCCTCGCACCACAAGTCACAAGCTTATATATTGAAATCTTTAAAAATCGAATTTCTCTTTGTTTCGGATTGTGAGATATAGATGTAATATTTTATGAGTTTTATCATCTAGTAGGCCTCTTCCAATATTGGCCCTACCCCATGGGTCAGTGCTTATAGAGTAAAAATTCTAAAAATCTTGCTCCAAACCATAAATTCTAGGGCTACCAAATTTGCTTCATTTAGCTTCATGTTGTTGATCACTTCTGAATTTGTTTTTATCGTTCTCTTATCCGCTCCAAAATGGACTAGGGATCCATTGTCTATGGATCAGCTCGAAAGTCGTATCTAAAAGCTCTTGATTCTATTCATAATGAAGGCTTACGTCTTGTCCTTGGAGCATTTAGAACTTCTCCGGTTAATAGCCTATACGTTGAAACTAACGAACCATTTCTTCATGTTAGAAGGCAAAAGTTGGCCCTTCAATACCTTCTAAAACTTAAATCTAACCCTCTTAATCCTACTCATAATGTTGTTTTTAACCCTCAGTATAAACGTCTATTTGAGAGGAAACCCAATGCAATACCGCCTTTTGGTATTCGCTTGGAACCTCACATAAGTAATCTTGATGTGGATCTGGATACCATTGCTCAACATAAAATTCCAGACATTCCACCATGGACTATGGGAACAGCAGAATTTCGTCTTGACCTCACTGCTGATAAGAAATCAGAAACAGACCAAAGTACATTTAGAGTCAGATACAACGAGATCAAGGAACAGTACTTCTCTTTCAATCCAGTTTACACGGATGGGTCTAAAGATGGTGATTCAGTTGCAGCTGCAGCTGTATACGGAACTCAAAAAATGTCGCCTTCCTAATAAATCTTCTGTCTTTTCGGCAGAAGTGAAAGCAATTGACCTGGCCCTTGATCTGGTTGAACAGTCTGACTCTAATCGCTTCATCATCTTTTCTGATTCATTATCCTCACTTCAAGCTTTGCACCACCAGAAACTTGAGAATCCATCTGTCTGCGATGTCCTTGAACGTATTTCACTTTTGGTTCAGTCTAAAAGAATAGTCTTCTGCTGGATCCCTAGTCACATGGGCATAAGGGGCAATGAAAAGGCTGACATAACTGCCAAGTCAGCATTGTCCCTTCCCCAATCCAAGTACAAAGTTCCATACACCGATTTTAAACTTTCTGTTTTAACCTATATCCAATCTTCTTGGCAATCACAATGGGATGCTGATATTTTTAACAAGTTACATTCAGTTAAACCGATCCTAGGTGAATGGTACCCCGCTTACAGGTCCATTCGCCGAGAAGAGGTAATAGTTGCCCACTGCAGAATTGGACACACACGTTTAACACATTCATGGCTGTTAACACGTGATGAGGCACCAGAGTGCATTCCATGCAATGCACCCTTTTCTATCGAACACATTTTTCTTGACTGTGTTGATCTTCATCCAATTCGTTCCAAACACTTTAGTGTTGACAGTATGAGAGCTCTCTTTGATTCTGTCAACACTGAGGCAATTATTGCCTTCCTTAAGGAGATTGGACTCTATACAAAGCTGTGATATTGTTTTAAAACCTTTTATTCCTATTTAGACTTTTTTCTTCCTATCACTGTAAACTATCTAGTTTATTTCCTTTACAGAATCATTTCATTATACATCATTCATTATTTATTCATTATTCATATTTTTACTTTCTATTTATATCATTTTTTCACTTGTATATTTTATCTTGAATGATATATGATCTTTGATGTAAATGAATTAATAATTCTACAAAAGGTCACTTTAGTTTAGTTGCTGGTTTTCAAGAATACAAGATCCGTTTGTTTGAAAATTTCATCTGGATACTGTATACAGTATCAAACATTCAAATAGATCAGTTTAATGAAATACTTATAAATTCCAGAAAAACTGTCGCCAATGACGGATCAAGGCATACTAGAAAGGTTGTCGATCTATTCAGGGACATATCAAACATTCAAATAGATCAGTTTTATGAAATACTAATAAATTCCAGCAAAACTGTTGCCAATGACGGATCTAGGCATACCAGAAAGGTTGTCGATCTATTCAGCGACATTGCTTTTCTGAAGGAAATTGGACCTTACACAAAATTGTGATATATATATATTTTTTTTTTTTTCAAACCATTTTGTCATATTTTGACTATTTTATTTTTATCACTATATATCTATTTTATTTATTTTCCATCATCGTATCATTTCATTACCTATCTCTTATCATAATTATACTCATGACTCACATTCTTACATTTTGTTCTGTCCTTTCATTGCTTCTTTATTGCGCGCTAAATGACCTTAGATGTCGATGCGCCATAAAACACCATACATTCATTACATTCTGAATTTGTTGAAGATTTAGCCCTTGTATCAAAATTAGCCCTGTCTCAGAGGCCTCGTGTTTTACAGGGCCGTTTATTGAGGAAACTTTGAAAATCTTCTTGCTTATAACCATACATTCTAGACCTGTACTATTTGGTATGGGGCTTTATCTTGTGGACCTCTACCAGGATGCAAATAATTATACCTCAGTGGTCAAAAATGGCTTTGCCCTGGGGCCACAACTTTCTCATGGGACTTTAAAGGTGGCCCTTCAGATTTTGGGACGAAAATTTTACAAAAATACAAAAAAAATCATCCTTATACTCACAAAGCCTTTTAATTTTCATTCATAAAACCCCAGTAGTCGAAAACCATCCGACAACAAGAGAAATTAGAGATTTACTACGGCCCAGGTCGACACCGACGGGAAACACGGTCTATTTTTACACGAGCAACTCGCTCATTTACATACCGGAAATACACAGACGAAGCTTCAAACATAGCGTCCGAAGAAGACATTATGGAAAATAATTACATGTTTGTTATGTTATGGAATTTAAGCGTCATTAGTCACGTGCCAGTCACTTGACATTCCCACAATGCTTTTTTGATTTCTGGCGCGAAATCTAAAAATACCTTAAGAGACTACGTAGCCTTTTAAGGGAACACCATCAAAAAAAAAAATTTTTTTTTTGTAATTTTATGATTCTTAATTATTGATGATTTCTATTGTTTGTTCATATAAATTTCAGTGATATATATATTTTTTAATTTGGTGAGATGTGAAAAATCTAAATACCCACCTTTAAAGAGAAACTTTTGTGTGTCTTCTAGTTCGAAACCAATTTACCAAGAATTGTAATGTTTTGCGTGTAGGCGTTTTATTTATTAGTCAGTGGAGCGATCCAGGCCATCATGCCCCTCTTGTTGTACATGTCCTGTGCTTTCCGTATACAACCCTATGTCCAATTGTCAGTTTTAACATTTTTTTATCCCATCCTTTACTTCGCAGAGAAACTTTCTTTTAGTTTGAAGACAAAGACGTATGTGTAACTCGGTACATTGCTCCTAAACTGCACTGTCGGAGGGGTTTTGGGCCTGATAATGTGTTTATGCCAACAAAGAATACTTAAAAAAATTCGCGCTAAAAATAAATGACTAATTTTGGTTGAACATTACAGCCTTGCTGAATGTGAACTTTGAACTCTTATCTGGCTCCGTATTCACAAATCATTCTAAAGACGGTTCGTAGTCTTATTTTAAATCTAGAAAATAAAAGAATTTCTGACTGACTAAATCATTTGGTTTAGCCAATCAGATATTGCGCTTCTTTTTAAATTCACATGTAGAGCTGAAATAAGAATGTAATTAAAAATGGTTGGTAAATACGGACACAGTTATACAAGGGACACTGAAACAAGTGATTCTTAATGCTTTGAAATTAGGCAATGGTGTTATTACTGATTCACGTGTGCCAGGATACTATTACGGGTACAGTTTGGTAAAAACAAATGGTTAGGGAAAAAATTAATGCACAGTACTTATACAACTGTGATAAAGGTGCTACGATGTTAATCACTAATGGAATAATACACGGACCAAAACTTTGTCTTACAGGCGGGTATTTGTAGAGAAAAATTGGTGTTGGCCCTCGAACCGGAAGCTGCCTCAATGTTTTGCAAATACCTTCCGGTGGAAAAGATAAACAGCGGAATGAAAGGACAAATAACATGCTTTCAACCAAAATCGAAGTACTTGGTACTGGATGCGGGAGGTAAAACAACTACACATGATCACATACACAGACACACAGTAAAACTTGATTGTTCGAAAATGCAATAATTCAAACATGATATCCTTTCTTGAAAGGTAATTTGGATAAAAATACAGATAACCCTAATTTATCCTTTTCAAAAACGTCTTAATATTTCCGATACATTCTATAAGATAATCAGTATCGTTGCTTTTACTGGCATCAACATTGCACATAGTATTATATTCGAGCAATTTTTTTACATGTGCAAGGGTTCGAGACCAGGAAGTAAACCTAACAACCGTCGAATTGTAAAAATAAAGATAGACATCCAAATATTTCTTTATTGGTCGTAATTAAGGACTTGTAAAAGGTCAAAATATGCCTGTTGAAAAAAAAATAAACACAAAAAAAATCATTTCTATTTGAAGGTTTTGGTTATAAATTGTAGGGAAGTAAAACCTTAATTCCATTCAAAAGGAAAAAAAAAAAGGGTGGTTTAAGGCATAGGATTACTTAACCCTTTACCACACAAACCCGATTCTCAACGACTAGGAGGGGAAAAATTGAAAACCAGCATTAGTGACCAGCATTTCTCCCGTTCTTACAATATTTTTTACCTTTCCCAAAACAAATTTCAGTATTCTAGTCAAATCTATGTTGTCGTCTGTAAATGCTTTGAATTTCGACAAGTCTGACATTTGTGTCTGGGAAAGAGTTAAGCAGTCATTAATCAATACATTGCTAAAATCGGCTTGATGCGGATGAGTATTGAGTGCAGCAAATATGAAAGTCAGTCAAACGATAAAGCTAACCATCCGATCGAAAACGAAACCAGTTGACAAATTTATCATGGCATTAATCAGTTTATCAGCCAGCTGACCAATCTAACGGCCAGTTTCTTTCCCACTTTAGGTGGAACGGTTGACATAACTGTGCACGAGGTACAAGATAATGGTGCATTGCACGAGCTATTTAAAGCCAACGGAGGGCCATGGGGAGGTACCACTATCGACCAAGAGTTTTTGCAGTTTCTAGAAAGAATAGTTGGTGAGCAGGTCCTCGAAAGATTCCGCCAGGAAAACACTGACGATTACATAGATCTACTCCGAGAATTTGAGATCAAGAAACGGTCAGTATCACCAACACTGGATTCAAGAATGACATTTAAGATACCGATCAGTTTACACGAGAAATACAGAGAAATTACTGCTGGTGAAATAAGAACAGCCGTAAAAAATATTCCCGAGCTTGACGGTAAGATCGCTTTTGCCGGAGACAAGCTGAGAGCAGATCCAGAAGTTGTGCAGTCATTTTTTAAGAGGACCTGTAATGAGATCGTCAGCCATCTGCATGAAATCTTGAATGACCAGCGAACAAAAGGAACAAATTCTATCCTTATGGTTGGAGGCTTTTCCGAGTCCCCAATGATTCGCCACGCAGTTGAAGAGGCATTTCCTGACAAGAGGGTTATAAGTCCACATGAAGCTGGCCTAGCTGTATTGAAAGGAGCTGTAATATTTGGTCACAATGAAAATGTCATAACACAAAGAATCAGTAGATACACATACGGGCTGAAAGTACGTGGAAAGTATGACCCAACTAAACATTCAACAGACAGGATGTATATCGACGACAATCAGAAAGAAATGGTCCGTGGTGTTTTTGACAAGCTCGTTGAAGTAGGACAGCCTGTATCTGCAGATAAACCCTGTCTCGGAAAAATAATGTACACTCCGTCGGCAAAGGGCTACTTTTCCTTTGTTTTAAAGCTGTTTGCTTCACCTGATAAGAATCCAGTCTATGTGGATGACGAAGGATGCATTAACGTAGGTGAAGTGCTTGTTGATTGCCGGAATAGGAGAGGTGGGGTTAGCGGAGCTTACGTAAATTTGATTTTTGGTAAAACTGAATTGGAAGTAGAAGCCGTGAATGCAGAAACTGGTGAAAAAACTAAAGCGTCATTTAATTTCCTAGACTAGGTTGTTAGCATCTCGAGTTTCAGTGTGAGAAAGAAAACAGAAGTTGCGGTTGTAAAGAGAGATACAGAGATTGATGAATGTGACATTCATGTAATCTTCCTGTTTTTCCCCCTTGTTCCCATTTCTAAAGCATATTTTTGTACATCAATTATTTATGTTACTGAAGTGTGACTACTGATGCTGGTGTTTTCCCTTGTTTCCATTTCTAAATCATATTTTTGTATATCAGTTATATATGTTGCTGAAGTGCGACTACTGATGTAACATTCTAGGATTCTTTTCGATTATCAAAGCTCGTTTAAATCTCCATATAGCAATTGACCCTAGAACTTGAAAACGTGTACATATTCTTTGACACTTTTACTGTGAGGTGACATCTTATTGATTCCTCATCAGAACCTCATACCCTTTCAATCAGTTTAATGGGCAAATAAATGGCGTAAACCCAGAAATGGTTAAATAATGAATTCAAGAAAGATACATTGTTCTACTGTGCGTTATGTGCTGTGCTCCTTTGAGTTGTCTAGCAATTAATTCAGCAAGTATAAGAAATACTTTACTTGCCGCGTTTAGGAAACATTTGGAAAGAAAAAAGAAAATGGTATGTGGCTTTGAGTTGTCTGCTCAATTAGAAAGCCAAATGCTGTTTAAACTTTATGTAACAATAGACCATACAATAAAAAGAAATAAGTGATTTGACACCTTTTTCAGATAAGATAGTTAGATCTCGACAGACGGACGGACGGACGAACGGACGACGGGTAGATAGATAGATAGATAGATAGATAGACAGATAGATAGATAGATAGATATCTCATTAGTTTTGAGTTTCCTTGAATGGTATTCACCGTTGCTTTCAACAGTTGATTGATCCCGTCAAGGCGACAGCTTTTTTATCCATGCCTGCCATTAGTTTCACAATAACTAGGCCTGGGCTATAGAGTGTCTTGTATTTACGCTCGGATAAGATCGCACCAGGATTTCATGAAGACCTTACCCAATAAGCGATATAAGCTATAAAAGCCGTAGGTAAGCATACTTTTCGGGTATAGGCAAAACAATAATTTATTCGTTTACAGTGAAGGGATCTTAAAGCTTGATGGAAAAAATGCGTTATCTCTCCCCCCCCCCCCCCCCCCCCCCTCCCCAGCCCGGTCATTTAAAGCGCAAATTTAGTTACCTATCTAATACCTTTAACTCTTTACTACTGAATAAATAAATGAACAGCATTTACTAAGTGGCTATGTACGAATGTAGTTTCAAGATCAAGACACGATTGGTTGATCATCTAGTAACAAGTGCGGCAAATTGTCGCAAGATACGTCCGTCCCACCGCCAGTTGTCGAGGGGGGATAATAATCGTAAAGGGCAAATAGAGGAAAACAGTAGTGCAGCTGAAATCAGGTAAGTGATTGAAATAGGCATGAATGTCTCCTCTAATGTTAAGGAAACATGTATATAAAGTTTCAGGTCATTCCAACATGAAAAGACAAAGTTAAATTGTAGAGAAGCATGAAAAGCTGTAAAAAAAATAATAATGAATAGGGAATAATTCCAAAAGGGCATTAGGTAAGGTTACGGCTCCAGTGCATTGCACTTTTCGTAACTGCAACAAACATGTTTACCAAGTCTCAAGTCAATTTGACCTGAGGTGACAAAGTTCCGTTCCGGACAAGCAAGAAATGCTGTAAAAATGAAGATCAAAGTGGAATTACTAAAAATCCGCGCTAGGTAGAGTAATTGTTTTTGCGCACTGTACTCCGTAATATTGCAACAAACACGCATACCAAGTTAGAAGTCGTTCTGACTTGAGATGACAAAGTTACATTCCAGACAAGCACTAAATGCTGTAAAAATGACGATCAAAGGGAAATAACTCAAAGACAGCACGAGGTAGAGTTACAATTCTTGCGCACTGCACTTCCAAATATTGCAACAAATAAGCATACCATATTTCAAGTCATTCCTACTTAAGATGACTAAGTTATGCTCCGGACAAGCAAGAAATACTATAAGAATGAAGATCAAAGGGGAATAACTCAAAATTCGTGCTAGGAAGAGTTTTGGTTCTTGTGCACTGCACTCCGTAATTTTTCAACAATCATGCATACCAAATTTAAAGATGTTCAGGCTAGAGATGACAAAGTTATATTCCGGACAAGCAGAAAATGCTGTAAAAATGACGATCAAAGGGAAATAACTTAAAGACAGCACGAGGTAGAGTTATGGTTCTTTCGCACTGCACTCCATATTATTGCAACAAACACAAATGCCAAGTTTCTTGTCAATCGGACTGGAGATGACAAAGTTATGCTCCGGACGAAGAACTGGACGCTGCCCGCCCGCCCGTACGCCCAGACGTCCGGGCGCTCGGACGCCATGGGTGATCCCATAATACGTCCCGTATTCGACGGGCGTGTAAAAAGCAGTGGACAGTGTAGATCACAGATCAGACTGCACTCTTTGTGCTGTCTGATCTTGATCTACGCTGTCCACAAAAAGTTTCTGGTGTCGTCTATGGTAGGGAAAGAGGTTAATGGCTGGAATGGTCCACAGAGACAATAAACGTTCTGAAATTTATTTCGATTTCTGCGTAGGTAATTTATGAAACACTATTCACCTGAGGTTACCTGTATTCAGATTTTAAGGTTTATCAAGAAAGCTGTCTGCCTTTATCCCGCTATATAACAATAAGAAAAGGAACAAAGCAGTGTGAGCCGTTTACCAAACAAATTCGAGTTTTTACGACCCGAAGAAACAGGCCGTTTGAAAACATTGTGCGAATGGGAGATGCTATTGTCCAGCATTTTTCCCCGTTTTCACACAATGTTTCCTACTCTTTTAATGACAAAGACGACTTTTGAATCATGTTTAATTAATCGTCTCCTATGCTTCCGATTCGAACTATTCAGAATTTTGCTGTTTGGTCAAAAGTTCGCTATCTACCAGACGACAAAAATTAGACTCGTCCAAATTGAAAGTATTTGTAGACAACAAATTGAATGTTGATCAAATGGCGTGACTTCTCTTTGAAGGACAGAAAAAAGTGTTGAAAAGGGGGAAATCTGGCTCTGGCTAATCTCTGTCAATCCTTTTCGCAGAAGACTTTAACTCTTTACCAAACGACAAAATTTTAGACTTGTCCAAATTGGAAGAATTTACAGACTACAAAATAAATGTGACTCAAAAATTGAAACTTGAGTTTGGAAAAGTAGAAAACATTGCGGGAAAAAGAGAAAATACTGGTAACCAGCATTTCTCCTTTTCCCACATTTTTTTCAGAAGGCTTCTTCCTCAGGTTCGTTAAAACAAGGTATTGTTTGGTAAAAGGTTAAAGGTTGAAATTTGCTGGCTTAATTGTGACTTTAGCCTTAATAATCCTCCAGCTCACTTAACCCTCAACCTGCTAAGTAACTTAACCGTTAGGCTGCTAAGCGCGACTCACTGACCTTATGCGGACAGTGAAGATCAAGCTCAGACTGCACAGAACGTGCTTTCAATTTGGATATGTCTACAATTTTGTCGTTTGGTAAATAGCCTAGAACCCAAGTGAGCTAAAATCTGAAAGAGGTGACACCCTCCGCTATAGTTGGTTTGATGATATAAATATGAAGTTTAGCATCCTACGAGTCAGGAAAATTTGTTCTGCTCTTAAGTTTCTCTTGTCACAATAGTCTAACTACGACTTAATTTATGGTACCATATACATAAAAAAGTGTTAACTTAAACTGTCAGTCTATACAGCATGCTGCAGTACTATCTCATTTTATGTGCGATAACTGGTCTTGTACGGTTAAAAACTATATTTCTTTTATCTGAAAACAATTATAAATAATGTTTTAATAATACAGTATTGTCTGAATTAGATTTATGGCTGTCTTCCTACAAAATTTACCCCACCCACTCTTTGACAACGGAAAAAAGTAAGACCAAATGGAAACAAATATATTATGTAATCTATACAGTGAAAACAAAGCAAGAATAAATTACCATTCCCTCTGTTTGAGCTTTTAATAAATAATGCAAATATAATTTTTGAGGCAGATATACTTAAAGTGACAATAAAGGCCAAATGTAAACAAAACGTGTGTTTAAATGCATTTGAATTTATATCATACCATTTAAAAGTATGGAAATTGTTATGAAGATGACAATCTGTCATTGTGCGGTCGGTCCAAGTGTTAGTTGCTGACAGAGAAATTAATTTCAAAACCAGGTTAAAACCTGTCAGGTAGCTGTGTCTTTTGTTTATTTTTTGCCTGATTTTAAAATTCTTTTTTTTTCTGCCAGCGACTAACACATGGCCCGACTACACGATAACAGACTGTCATCTCCACAATATTTTCCATACTTTTAAATGGTATGATTTAAATATAAATGTATTATGACACCTGCTTTGATATTTTGGCCTTTAGTTTTTCAATACCTTCATTTTATAGTCGCAACGAGCACCAATAGGCTTCAGTGTGATAGCACGAAACTTCATAACACGCACTTATGTTGAAGGCAATGTATGAAACATGGCTAAATTACTAGTAGTACCTTTTCTTAGACTGCAGTTTTGCCAGTCTTGTATGAGGGATGTGTAATTAAGATTTTTTTTTTCAGCAGATATTTTCATATCATTGCCAAACTTATTGGTAGCATAAGCTGCAAAACTAGAATTTTTAAACTAAAATGGGTGTAACTGTAAACAGATAGCTAAACTACAACTGACAAAGAGAAACTGGAAAAATCTTCAATCTTGAATAACTGAAGAAACTCATAAACAAACCTAAAACTCCCATTTATCATGTTTGCTATAAAGTAAAACAAAAAAAAAAAATGTTTTTGTGCATTGATAAGATTTTCTACCAGTCAAAGGTTAATTCAGCAAAATGAGCTGTCTGTAAATAGCAGATGTACATGTTTGGGTGACTGGGTCTAGTCTAGCCTCGGGGCATCATCTGCAAATGGTTTTATTTAGCATTTTATCAAAGATAGAAAACTGGGAACCATATTATCACATAAATGTACCTTATGACGTCTTTATCTATATCCATAACTACTGACAGTGTTAAAACACAATACTAAGATTTTTTAACAGAAATCCAGGTTTTTTTGCACGATGAGTAAATATTCCAAAATTCAGTTCTTATTTTTCGTAAGATTTTCATTCAAATTTTATACATGCATTACGCTAGGATAATCCATTTTAGCCTTATTCATCTCTGATTTCTTTTCCTCTGCCCTACAAAGCCCGTCAGGTGATTTTTCCGCGAAGTCTGTCGGGAGCTTGTTTGGCCGTGTTGGGGCAGGTTCGGCCTTCAGTTGAACTTGCCTTGATTAACACTATATATTTTATCAATGTATTTTGTCACTTGGAAGATGTTATTTTATTCCCCATCTTGATTACATTAAAATATCTTTTCAAATACAGATTTAGATCAATGTCTAGAATTGGCTTTCTCGACATGTGAATGTCTAATTTATAGATCTATCTGTGCGATATGAAGTACTTAAAACAAGACATATCTTTTAAAAAATTGAAGATGGCAAAAGAGGTAGATCATACTTAAATCTGAATCTTAAAACTCGTTTGTAGTTCAGTAAGAAGAGAAGTAATGAATTATAACCGTGCCAGCGGTTGCCTCTTTTTCCTGTTGTTTTGCATATTTGTGAAAAGTGAAATTTTTACTTTATTTTTCAAGATCATTTGTTACAAAGCTCATTGTTGGTTAAAGGAGCCGTTGCTCCTTAAAATGGCATATCTGAAAATACATGTAGAATGTACAGTAATGGATTATACGGTATTGCATAAAAATATTAGACTATAAATTTGTACCAGAAAAGCATTAATCCTCTTTCAAATCCTTTTTCTAAGATATGAATGAGTGCTATGGGATTGTTCATGGTAGCAATCTTTGTATACTGGTGTCATTATAAGGCTCATAGGGCCCGCAGAATGAACATGTCCACATTTTCACCAATAGCAAATCACTATTTATTCATTGGACAAGTCTAAAATGTTGTCGTCTAGGAAGGGTTGTGCATAAACAGTACGATTAACTTTCGCTTTCAAAACTGATTGATGGATAAATTGGTGTTTTACGCCACTTTCAGCATTATTTCAATCATACATGTATCACGGCGACAGTTCACATATTCTTGTATGCCTTGTCTTTCACCAGCACTAGGCTGGGGCTTAGTCTTGCCCAAGGTCACTCCCACAAAAAATACAGTGCTTCCGGCGAGGTTCCGGGCCTCCAGGTTACTCGTGAGTCCTACGCTTTACCACGCTCTGTGTAAAGGGGGTTTAATGCATCTGCAAAAATTTCGACCCAGGTCGGCCTGCGTTGTCTGCGCAAGCTGACCTGGGTCGAAACATTCAGCTATTGTTAAATTTTCTGCATGTCAAAGGATCATTCTATCTCATGATTCAGCCGGTTGTTAGACAAAATGGATGTTACATGGGTCCATAATAATTATTATGTGATGACTTTCTTGGTATAATGCATTATGAAGATGCACTGAACCCTCTTTTACCACAGCGCGGCGCAAATGTAACAAGTGAAGCATAGGCTGTTGGCGCCGTGTTTATGAAAAGGATATGTTGGTTGTGGTGGATCGAACCTCGAGAGTAGCGCTTGTCAAATGTGAAATGTCTTTGCTCAGGGCACGGCTGAGCCCAAACCTATCATTAGTGAAAGCGGGGAACTTTATGAACAGGTGATCGAGCTGTTACCACATATAATACTGATCTGCAGTGAAAAACGACTTCTATTTCATTCATATTAAATCTCGTAAATCGCCATTTTCAGGACAGATTGATTTTTGAGACCAATCGATTAATCGCTCATTTTGTACCAAGAAGAAATAACCGTTAGTACAAGAGAGGGAAAGCAAATTTTTTTTTTCATGATATGACAAACATTGTTGGGAAAACGAGCAGAACTTTGTATGTATCAAATAATGTTTGCTTTTCCAACCATGTTTTCAAAACATGGGTGTCACAGAAGCGTTAGAAGTCAGATTGTCATGTGCTAAGTCTGACGTTAGGTCAGTCATTCTTCTTTTTGTGAAGGATGCCTAAGGACAGGCCTACAGTGCAGTCAAGAGAGAGTCTTTTTCAGTTCAGAATCAAGTAACTGGCTGTGTAATTTCAAGATCAGGCAGTGAGTTTTATACAATCTGATCTTAACATAGATCTATGCAGTCCTAGAAATCTACCTGCGACACATGTATGCGGCTTTGAAAGGGTTCAAGAACATAGGTCAGGTTCGGCTCAACTTCGCCGTCTGCAATCGCTTCAAGTCTTGCTTAGGCTCGACGGATCATGCTCCATGCTTCGGTATGTTTTTATCCTGCTAAATAAGTTAAATTAAACTTTCAAGACGATAGTACAGACCCGATTAATGCTACTTTAAAGTTACTTTTTGGGGAAAAATCTCCTTATCGGACAGTGTAGATCCAAGATCAGACTGCACGTTCTGTGCAGTCTGATCTTGATCTACACTGTCCACAAAAGGTCAGTGAGTCGCGCTCAGCAGCCTGCGGGTTAACGTGCTATGGAGGCTCACCTCAGTCCACGGCCGCCTTCATTTGCACGAACATTTGATCAGATATTATGATACAAACGGCAAATTTTAACAGATGAAAATTCAAAAACAATAGCAGAGCTCCAATCTAAATATTTCGAAACAGTGTAAGATAGGCTTTGTATACTTTCATATCCGCTTAATTTACCGTCTGATATCTAGAACATGCTGCACCAGTTGAGTAAGGGGCATTTCGTCTAAGATACCGTGGTGTCCATGGTTGTGCGAAAGAGCGTCGGCCTCGTAAACATAGGGTCCCGAGTTCGATACCCGGGAGGAGGTGTCAACTTTTGGATTGTTTACAGGCCCAATCATTGGACGCCAGTACTGGTGTACAGCATCGTGCCAAAAGTGAGTGAACTTTTTTAATGGCCGCCATATTGCAAAACTAAAATAACACAACTTTCAACATGAAACTTACCTATTTAAATTCAGTTTCAGTAGTCAGTACTTTGTCAGGCTGCCTTTTTGGATTAAAACTTCTCTAATTCTTCTGGGTAGGGTGGAATATAGTCTTTGAACATAAGTAACGGGTATTTCATTCCAGGAGGTCAATAGTTGGGTTTTCAAGTCATTTATGTTATGGATCAGATAAAGTTTGGATTTTATTTTGTTTTTTAATAATAACCAAATATTTTCAATCGGACTAAGATCTGGGGACTGTGCTGGCCAGAAAAACACAGGGATGTTGTTTCTTTCTTTCCAAGCTGTAGCTTCACGGCTTTTATGAGCAGGTGCATTATCCTCCTGGAAGACCCAGGAATTGTCATCAAAATGTTTAGCAATAGATGGCCATAAATACTGTTCAAGGGTCTGAATGTACTTTTGACTGTTCATATTTCCATCTATGAAAGCAAGCATGCCAGTTCCTGAATAACATATACAGCCCCAGACCATAACCTTTAAATTGGTTTTCACATTAGCAGCCACATACCCTAAACACTCAGGTCTCCATTTTTCACTCGCTTTTCTCCAAACTGTAAGTTGACCATCAGGCTTTAAGTTTATCATCATTTCATCACTGAAAATCACATTTTTCCAGTTTGATTCCACAGTCCAAGTTAATTTGGTCCTACACCAGAAAACGCGCCTTCGTTTGTTGACAGTTGTGATATTCACTCTCTTCCTTACAGATCGTCTTTTATAACCTAACGAATGTAAATTTCTTTGTACTGTTCTAACAGAACACTTTTCAAAGGTTGACGAGTTGAAAGATGCCGCAATTTCCCGAAGAGGTTGTCGTCGATCTGATTTTACAATCCTTGAAAGTTTCCTAAGTCCCCGGTCATCTACGATTTTCGGCCGACCGCTTCGAGGCATATTTTCTGTTGATCCACGGCTCCGAAATCGCTTTAAAACCATTGAAACGGTAGATTTACTCCTCCCCAACACTTTACAGACGTCCACCAACCGATGACCTTCTTCTACCATCGATATGATGAGGGTTTTTTCGTCCTCTGACAGTTGTTTTCCGTGCTTTCCTATCTTTCGGAATTCTGACAATCCGATATAAACAGACGACAAAATAAGGTCATTTCCGGTTCGAAAAAAAGAATACAGGAGTTCCTTCCCCTAATCGCACGCGCGCGTCCCCTAATACATTCGTACCCGCATAGCGACGCTTTATTTCTACTGATATTCTAAACCCGTTTCGCCGCCATTACAAAAGTTCACTCATTTTTGGCACGATGCTGTAGTTTCCGGGAAGCAAGAGCGAAAAAAAAAGTTTATGTTGTCAGAACATGTTTCTCATTCGATGTAAAATAAATAATTGTGTTTAAACTAAACTATGATACCGATAGAAACCGGCAAAACAAGTACTGATACCGGGATACAGCATTCTATGAAAAAGCCAACAACAACTACAACAACAAACGGACAACAACAACAACAGGTTTGTTTATGTTTTTCTTGATACAGTAAATGTTTTAATGTTAATACCGTAACGATCTCCTTACATGCGATTTGATGAACCAGAAAAAGTGTAGCTTATATTCCCCTTATTTACAAAGTGATAGATCTAGTTTTTCATAAAATCTGTTTTACAGTTGATTCATCCGAAAAGATTTAGAATTGTTAGAAACGCCCATCGGCAACATTGTTTTTACTGATCTTTCAATTTATTTGTTTTTTGACATTATCTTCATTTGTATTTCAGTAATATCACTGCAGCCAGTGTACCTGCCTTTATTACTTATGTTCATCATGGCATTTGCTGTATTCTTACTTTGAAACGCTGTTTAGCAGGGAGACGGAATGACTCATATTAACGTGACGTTCATGAGTCTTGAGAAGTGCTTTTTTTCCCCACAAGCTTGGATTTGAACTCACAAGTTACAGCTCCTGAAAAAATGAACTATTTTCGACTCCTTCCCATGACTGACCACATTACTGGCAACATTACCTATGATCCACATTATCTATGATTACCTATTCATCTGTAAATGAATGTGATTATCATTGATTCTCACTACTCCATGAATTCTCATATCTTCGTGAATCTAGGTTAGCTATCAATAATTTTTCACACACTCTTCTGTAGTGGCATCTGTTAAACCTTTGCAGACGTAAACATTCCAGAGAAGCTCTCTACGCTGAAGAAATAATTCAAAAACAGAATAAAAATTTGAAAAATCATATTTTGTCAAAAACCCTATTTTCCCCAATAATTCATCAGTTGTTTCTACAACACAATATTTATTTACACGAAGTGCTCATGATTTCAAAGTACGACACAGAAAATGCATCTCTGATAAGTGTAGAGACTTTGACCTTTAGGAAAGCCCCTGTATGACGTCATTTGACTACATTTGGAATGTCTCTGCGTTTTTTGAAAATGATTCACGAAGTTATGGGAAATCGTCTGGTCAATTTCTGGTGGTGATCAAATGTATTTTTAGGATAATTTCGCTATGAAAATTGGATTAAATGTACTCTCTTTTGTCCAAAAATCATTCCTCACTCGTGCCCTGTCTATTATTATGCCCAAGTTATATCTATGCCTTGTTTGTCTTTCTGATGGCATGAAAATACAAGCTAGGTTCACGAAGTTATGAGAAGAGTGCATATTGGCGGGTGCACTTGGCTCAGTCAGAATAGACATCATTCTTGTTGTCTGCAAGGGAAAGACACCCTTAGTTGAACAACAATCAGATGTTGAAATGCCAGGTCCGAATACCTAAAAAAACATTTCAAAGCCCTGTGGGTTAACTGAAAATTAATCACTTGTGCTTGATTTTTTTTTTACAAGACTTGTGTATGTTTCTATTGTTCACTGTCTAAGGTAACATGAGAGAAAAGGCTGTGTTTTGGAAGCTGACACTATGTCATACGGAGCCAACAAACTCCAACTACCTATTCCCCTTTCTTCTTGATCCCCACTTTTCATTAGGTTGGGGATAAATGAAAAAAGTACAAAATGCGGGGGAAACTATGCCCAATTTTTTCTACGGTTGAACTTGGGAGAGGGGGAGTTTCAAGGCCATTTTTTCTGGACTATATACCTCAATCAATCAATCAATCAGTCAATCAATCAAATTACAATTGAAGCATAAGAATGAATTTGCTCTATCATTTTAAGAAAAGATACCAATGCATGATTGGTCACAAAATATGTGTGAGTTGAAACAGACTGAAACCTTTTGTAACAAAGGCAAAAGGTTAACCTTAACATGTATGATAACCGACTTGATGACATTGCATCTAGAGCACTCCACTTTTTGCCCTTATTATCCAAATCCTTCCCGTGTTATATCCAGAGTTTGAACAGCTGGAGAGGCAACTGTGAAATAGACAAATATTGCATTCTTTACTTGTAACTAAATGGTGAACTTATGGCTCTCCCAAAGCCAAAGCACAGACAGCTAATTAAATGTTGTTCAATGTGGGATTAGCAGAAAATGTTGTGGGAAAAGGAGAAAATTCTGGTTACCAGCCTTTTTCTCCTTTTCCCAAAATGCTTTCTAAAGCCCTTTTCTTCAGAGTAGTTAATAATCCAGATTATTATGAAAATATTAACCTTTTCCCAAACAACAAATTTTAGACTCTTCCAAACTGAGAGTATCTGCAGACGGCAAATTCAGAATTGTTACAAATTAGCTCTAGGTCTCTGATAGGGTAGAAAACATTGTGGGAAAAAGAGAAAATGCTGGTTACCAGCATTTTCTCTTTTTCCAACAAAGTTTTCAAAAGCCTTCTTTCCCAGGGTTATGCGAAATGTGGCCAGGGATTGTTTGGTAAAGGGTTAAAAGGGTTTTCAAAACCCTTTAAATTTCTTATTGAACAACTAAAGAGCATTGAAAAGAAACCCTCACCCCCACCTACATGTGTACCTCTCAATTTTTAAAGCTGAGCATAGATTATCACTTGGCTAACTTGACCTTATTTTGTTATCAGTAGCTGATGGTAGATTAAATTCACCCAGACATTATTATGATAGACATACGAGGGCTGTTCGATATGTAATGTGTATTGTACCACAGCACGATAACGCTTTCAACGATTTCGTGGATGATGATATGCTTGAATAGCTCTGTTCAATACCTTTCCAACAGTATAAACATGAGCCTTTAGCTCCACATAGTTTTAAGCTTCTGGTCATTTCATTAGAGCTAGTCGTTGACTACTGTTGTAAAAATGGTTGGGAAACGGATTAAGAATATTGAAGAAATTAGAGCTTATATAAAAGTTCGCACAAAACTCGGTCATTCAGTAATGCAGATTTTTACTGAATTGGGGGAAGTTTATGGGTCTGATAAGGTATCTTATGAGACAGTTCGTAGGTGGAGAAAGAAATTTCTGATTGGCACAGAGTCAGTCAAAGATGCAGCAAAATCTGGCCGACCTGTGACTGTAACAGGCAAGGCAAATGTCTCAAAAGTCAGGGAAATAATTGAAAGTGATGGCAGATATACAATTCGTGATATTGCCAACGCTGGTGCATTTCATTTTGAAGCGTATTTTGAAAGTACGAAAGATTTCTGCCAGATGGATACCGCATATATTGACAGATGACCAAAAACGGGTACGAATACAAACTGCTAAGCAATTGCTCAAAATATTTCCCAAATTCAATCAAAGACAATTTGCAAACACTGTTACTGGTGACGAAACATTGGTTCACTATTTCGAACCAGTAAGAAAAATTGGAAACAAAATATGGCTAACTAAACACGGTAGAATGCCTGTATTTGCCAAAAGAAGCATAAGCACAAAGATGGTCCTTTATTGCATGTTCTTCTCATGTGATGGTATAGCCGTACAAATTCCGGTGCCGAAGGGCAAAATTGTTACAGGTCGGTATTACCGAGATGTTATACTAAAAAAGCTCAAGAAATATTATCTTAAACGACGCCCTGTGTCAGGATTTAGGCATGTTCGTCTACTTCATGATAATGCTCCATCACATACATCTGAGCTTGTGAAGCAATTTTTGAAGTCGGAGAAGGTTACTGTCTTGCCACACCCACCACACTCTCCAGATCTAGCCCCATGCGACTTTTTCCTTTTTCCAAAACTTAAAAAGTTCTTATCTGGTCGTCGTTACAAGTCCCGACAAGCCCTTGGCTCAGCCATCAGTCAGTGCCTCAGAGGTCTACCTAAATCAGCGTACCGTGACGCATTTCAGAAATGGATTCAGAGATTGAAATTATGTATTTCAAACCGCGGAGAATATTTTGAAGGGATGTAATGTTCATTTCACTATTTGAGTCGAATGCTTTTGAGATATCGTACAATACACATTACATATCGAACAACCCTCGTATATCAAAATTAGTAAATCTGATACAGACTATTTCTAAGCTATGCTCATTAACTTATTCCAACAATTTTGCAGCAACCTTAAATCTTTAGCATACCAGACAACAAAATTTAGCCTACCAGACAACAACCTTTAAAGTATCTTTCACGACAATAGTTACCATGGCAGCCAGTGTAGATTAAGATAGGCTGTACGAAGTGTGCAGCCTGATCTTTGATCTACACTAACTGCTTTGCTGAAACTCTGTAGACAAAAGCTAACATGGAATTTCAATTATTCTGGCTGTATTTCTAGGATGAAAATTTCTGTTGGGTTTATTTCGCACTCTATTGGTTAAGATAAGAAAATGTAATGTGGCTCAAACAGTGAAATGTTTGAAAGAGAAAAAAATACTGCAGGAAAAAGGAGAAAATGCTGCTTAGTGTTTTTATCAGAGTTGCAAAATCACAGGTTTGTGTGATATTGACCCTTCAAGTTGAAACTGCCTCCATTTCAGGATTTTCTTTGGTCTAGTCACATAGAACTTTGTTGCCAGATGATGTGTTTGTTTGTATGTATGTTTTTTTACGCTGCTTTCAACATTATTTCATTTATATAATATTATGTTGACCAGTGCACCTATCCATGCTTTCCTGAAGTTTCTTTAACCAGTACTTTGCACAATATTCTAACAATGCCACAGGCTGCTTTCTTAAATAACCATGGTCGAAAAAATGCTCTGTGGTCAGAGAGAGGAATGATTTCTTTTGCAATGACCATCATCAGTCCTTCGAAAGAAATTGATAGAGGTGAGGATTTGAACCAGTGAACCCCTTGTCTCAAGTCCTGTATGGTACCAACTGCACCACCACACTCGTTGGCAGTTGCAATATAATTATGAGAAATTTGGCATATCAAATAATTTCTTCTTTTTTTTCATTGTTTTTCACATGTATGCATGAATTTTGGACACCTTAACCCATTACCACACAATCCTGAGTTTTGACAACCCTGGAGATTGAAATTCTGAAAACATTATGGGGAAAGGAGAAAATTTAACAACCCTTGGATATTAGACTGTTGAAAAAACATTGTTGGAAAAAGAGAAAATGTTGGAAATCACAATGTCTTCTAACCTTTCAGAAATAAGTCAAATCATTTGAGCCACATTTAGTTTGTCGTCTGCAAATGATTTGAATTTGGACCAGTTGTAAATATTGCCATGACTGTGGTAATCTTTGATTATTCCTTTTTTACAAGGATATTTTCAAAGTTGTTCCCTGCATATTTGTCTTAGTTATATGTCAAGTTGTTCATTTAACTCTTTACCACACAATCACAAGTTTTAACAACCTGTGGAAATAGCCTTTTGGAAAACATTGTGGGAAAAGGTAAAAATGCTGTTTTTTTTTTTTACTTTTTCATAGAAAATTGCCATTATTTCAGCAATATTTAATTTAACGTGTGCAAATTGTTTCAACTTGGACAGGTCAAAGATTTTATTGTTTGGTAAAATATTAACCCTTAACCACACGATTCTAAGTTTTAATGACCCTAAGAAATAAGGCTTATGAAAACATTGTTGGGAAAGGAGAAAATGCTGGTTACCAGTATTTTCTCCTTTTCCCATATATTTTTTCTGCCCTTTCAAAGACAACTTTGCCATTTGGAACCACATTTAATTTGTGATCTGCAAATGCTTTGATTTTGAAAAAGTTAAAATTGTTTCATTTGGCAAGGGGTCAACTCTTTACCAAACAAAACAGTTCTAGCCTTGAAAATGATGAGTTTATTTGCAGAGGCCTATTCAGTATCACTCAAAACATGGAATACCAGCATTTTCTCCTTTTCCCACAATGTTTTCATAAGAGCTTTCTATCAGGGTTGTTTTTCCTCTTCCTATGATGTTTACATAAGGGCTTCCTATTAGGGTTGTTTGTCCTTTTCCCACAGTGTTTCCATAAGGGCTTTCTATCAGGGTTGTTTCTCCTTTTCCCACAATGTTTCCATAATGGCTTTCCGTAAGGGTTGTTCCTCCTTTTTCCACAATGTTTACATAAGGGCTTTCTATCAGGGTAGTTGAAAATAATAGATCTTGTGATATAGGGATATAAATGTAACGAGTTGTACATGTTAGATGTGCAAACTTCATTATTGTCTGGCTTGATTAGATTGCCTGCAGTAACACTCTACTGTACTTATAAATTTCTCTTTACCATACAAATTTTTTCCTTCACTAGACATTACCATGCTTAACAACCCTTTTAAAAAAAAGCCTTTGAAAATATAAGAATGGGAGAAAATGCTGGTAACTAGCACTTTTGCCTTTCCCACACTGTTTTCTACCATTTCAAGGTTGTATCCCACCATGTGAGCCAGATTTAATTTGTCAACAAAAGGTTTGAATTTGGACAAGTCTGAAATTTGTCAATTTGGTCCTACCTCAAATTATTACAATGTAAGGCAAGAGTTAAGGTTCTTGAAGAGGAAAAAATAATTTGTTTATAGCAAATACTTTAACTAGAACTAATATATGAGTATTTTAAAGAGAGTATAAACATCACTGGCAAAGCCATTTTATCTATTTTTAATTATATATTAGATACAGGGGATTTTCCAGAATCAAGGGGTAAAGGGTTAATTATTCCCATCTATAAAAAGGGCAATCCGTCCAACACAAACAATTATCGAGGGATTACTATTACAAGCTGCTTTGCTAAGCTGTTTACAGTTATTCTGAACAATAGGTTAAAGGCATGGGCCGAGAAGTATGACGTTCTAACGGATGCCGAGTTTGGATTTAAAACGGGATATAGCACGGTAGATGCTGTATTCATTCAGCATTCCTTGATAGAAGAGCAATTTGTAAATAAAGGCAAACTATTTGCGTGTTTTGTAGATTTCAAGAAGGCATACGATAGTATTGATAGAAACGCATTATGGTTGAAAATTTTAAAATGTGGTATAGATGGTAAAGTCTTTACTGTATTAAGATCGATGTACTCAAAGGTCAAAACATGCGTTAAACATATGAATGATCTCACGGATTTTTTTGATAGCAATATTGGACTCTTCCAAGGGGAGATAACTTCACCAATCATGTTTTCACTATTCCTAAATGACATGGAAAACTATTTTCAGCTGAATCTTTTAGAGGGAATAAGGTTAGGCGAAGTGCTTGTCTATTTACTTATGTTTTCAGACGATGCCGTATTGCTATCTGAGACAGCAGAAGGATTACAGAAAATGATATTGAAATTAGAAAGTTATTGCTCAAAGTGGAACTTGACCATAAATACAGATAAAACTAAAATTATGATATTCCAAAAAGGGGGGCAAATAAGACAGCTATACCATTGGACTTACGGTAATGAGGAAATAGAAGTTGTTAAAAGTTTCGTCTACTTAGGCGTGTTATTCACTAGTGGGGGATCCTTTCAACAGGCAACCAACACTCTAGTCAGCAAAGCACTCGGAGCTATGGGATCGCTTTTTAATTTAACAAAAGACTATGACGTACCAATTCTCATCTTATGTAATTTGTTTGATAGCTATGTGGGGTCAATTTTAAGCTATAACTGCGAAGTATGGGGATTTAACCAAGCTGAAAACATTGAAAGGGTACATAGAAAGTTTTGCAAGCGGTTATTGAATGTAAAAACCAATACTAGTTCGTTAGCAGTTCTGTCAGAACTTGGTAGATATCCCTTGATCATAAATAGAAAAATACAAATAATAAAATATTGGCTAAAATTACACACACAAAAGAGTAATAACAGCATTTTGGCGGCAGTCATTGAGCAACAAAAAAGTGAAATACTAAAGGATCGTCACATAAAAAACTGGTGCAATAAAGTTAAAAGCTTGTTAGAATCAATGGGATTTTTGGATATTTGGCTTTACCCCGAGTCTGTTGACATAGAAAAATTCATTCCCATTTTTAAAGTAAGGGTAAAAGATACGTATATAAGCAATTGGGGAGCGAGTCTACAGCTCAGTCCATCAAAGGAACTCTTTTACAATTTAAAATATAGCTACGAAATATCTAGTTACATTTCAATCCTCGAAAACAGAAAGCAAAGGAATACCATCAGCAAGATTAGACTCTCCTCTCATGATCTTAAGATAGAAACTGGAAGACATAATAATATACCAAGAAACATTAGATATTGCGAACTTTGCTCAATACAAGATACAGAGGACAAATACCACTTTACACTTATATGCCCATTTTTCAAAAATTTAAGATCACAATATATTGCTAAATATCATATAAAACACCCAAGTATGCATAAATTTATAGAACTTTTAAACACAAGTAGGAAACAAGAATTAACGAAATTGTCGGTATATTTCGAAAAGGCATTTCGGTTGAGACAAAATCACTACCTAGTCAGGCAGTAATCTTTTAGCTTATTTTTTTCTATTCCACCATGGTCATGATCCCTCATTTACTGATTTTATATTAAAAATAACTGTTACAAGGCAGTATGGTTGTATGTAAACTTTGCTCCTTTTTACACAGTGTTTTCCTCCCTACCTAAGACAGAAACCATCATTTTCGCAACATTTCATGTGTTGTCTGCATATGCTTTCAGTTTGGCCCTATCCAAAATTTTGTCGTCTGGTAAAGGGTTAAGGAACGGTCATTTACAGGAACATAAAAATGTTATCCACACTGTAGTGGGTTTGTGAATAATAATTGTTGTTGTTGCCTTTCTTTTTTATTCTTTTTTATTCTTCGGATGTAGTACTACCGAAATTATACTTCATGTTTATACATAGACGGAGTGCCATGTTTTTTCGACAACGGTTTTGAAAGCTTGTCCAATACAGGTATATGCGCAAAATCTAATTTATGATTTAATGAGTCTGTGAAAACACGGGTACTAAATATTTGGTATTAATGTCAGAGTCGTGACAATATGTTATCTTGTACCATAATGTTCTTAAAAGATTGGTAATGAATGTATAAACAAAGATGGTTAATATTTTTTTATAATTAGCTTTTTAGTGTTATTTTGTCATCTGTCATAATGCTTTCCAAACCAATTGTTGCAGATTTATAAAAGTACAAATAACCAGTCCTTTTTGTGACCGTTTTCAAAAGTTTTTAACCACAACATGCTGAGTCAGAATCCCAGAGTAATGGGTTAATAACTAGTTTTATTAATTTGTAAATACGTCTCTGTGTTGATTTGTTATTTTATTGAACCTGAATGTAATGTTTTTTGTCACAATATTGTCAAGAAACTTTAACTTACAGGCATATGAAAATTTTAAAACTTATAGCAATGGGTTAATAGATAAAGAGTGTGAATAATATTGATATATGCACAGCAAGCTTTAGGTACAATGTAGTCTGCTGATACAATGTTTCCAAAAGTTATCAAATCCTAAAAGACATTTAATGTAGTACTGACGCAGAAATGGAGTCATAACTAGAATAGTGATTAACGTTAGTTGTTACATTCCGTTTTTGATCTTTAGGTGTATTGTAACAGCCATTATCTTAATGTTTTCAAAAGTATAAATTTCAAGAATAGAAAGGTTTATTAGTACAGTTAGGTGTTATGAAAAATGTATTACGAGATTCTGTTACATTTCTTTGTTTACTTTTTGTAAAATGATACAATTTGTCACAATGTTTTCAGAAGCCCCAAAGTTGCTAAAACAAAAAAGTCGTATCTTTGCAGTAATGAGTTAATAAAACGCCTACATATTATTGTCTGATAAGCTATTTAGCTTCTGTATTAACTGGCTTGTACACAGTCTTAACTTGTGTCACAATGTTTCCAAAAGTATGAATTGCTAGAAAAGAAAGATGTATTTGTAAAGTTATGTGTATGTAAATATGTATTATGGTTGTTACTACATTTCTTTGTTTACCTCTTATAAATTGATGCAATTAGCCACAATGTTTTCAAAAGCCTTAAACTTGCAAAAAACAAAAAGTAGTATCTTTATAGGAACGGGTATATCAATCTGTATTGTTAAATAAATCAGAAATACACAGTATTAGTTTTTGTCAAAGGACTACCAAGGAACATGGGTATTAGTTAAGATACAATTATGTTAGTCTTTTATACAGCGTTCAATCTTGTCAACACTTTTCGAAAGCTCTCAACTAAATTTAATTCGTGTAAGGACACAAAACATTGCAGGAAAAGATTAATAGTTTTTAAAACACTCTCACATTTTAAGATACCAAAAAAAAAAAAGGCCACTAATCACTAAAATAATTCATTTTCTTCAATATTTTGTATACTGAAATATGTCATATATATTGCATGCTTTGTAATTAGTTGTTATGACCATTGAGCTTGTATGCTTACGTGTCAAAATAAAATTTCTGTTCTGTTCTGTTACTATCATTGATAATTATTTGAGCAGTGCTGTGTAAAAAGGGGGCTTAATGCATCTGCAAAAAGTATCGATTCGTGTCAGCCTTTGCAGTCCATGCAGGCTGACATTGGCCAAAAAATTTTGCTAACTTTAAATTTTTTGGTCCAAGGACCATTCTACCTGCAGATTTAGTCAATTGTTAGTCTAAATTGATATTATGAATCTTTAATCATATGATGTGGCTCAAATGATGAAGTTTGTCTCTGCAAAGGTAGATACTTCCTGAAAAAAAGGACAAGATGCTAGTTACCAACACTTTTCTCCTTTTCCTACAGTGTTTTCCAACAGCCTTTTTTCCCATAGTCTTTTGAAGCCGGGACTGTTTTGTAAAGAGTCAAGATAGGTTATCTTGTCCCAATTTTCAGTAAATGAGCCTTTAAAAACACTTTGATAAATTTTATGATAGCAGCTTCTCTAATTACCTTAATACTTTTATGCATGCTTGTGAAATTGATTTTGAATGGATTGTTGTTTTATTTCTTTGTCATACTTAATTTGTGCATGATATAATAATATATTTATTCTTTACCAGACAGCTAAATTTTAGACTTGTGATGTCCAAATTCAAAGATGACATTTTCAAATATAAGTGAAATTGTGGAATCTGTCTTTGACAGGGTAGGAAGCATTGTAGGAAAAGGGGAAAAAATCATGTTTACCTACAGTTTCTCCTTTTCTCACAATGTTTTCAAAAGCTGTCTTTTTGTGGTTGTTAAGATTCTAAATTGTTTGGTAGAGAATTGATAGATTAAGTGTACTTGCAAATTTTAGACTTGCCAAAAAGACATACAAATGTCAAAAAAGGTTGATATTTCAATGGAAGGAAAGTACTGCTTTATAACAGTTTGGAAAACAAGATGGGGAACAAGATGGGAAAAGCAGCAATTTCTTGCTACGAGCATTTGCCCTTTTACTTCATTGTTCTCAAATCTGTAAGCTAGGAATAAGTTGACTCTTTACCAAATAATTGTGTGTTTTTAACTAGCCTAAGAGAGAAGACATTTGAAAACATCGTGAAATAAAGAGAAAATGTGGGTTACTAGGAGTGTCTCCTTTTTAAATAATATTCTATCCAGCAAAAGACAAATTTCATTGTTTGAGCCTTGTTATAATACCTTGTTTTCAAATGCTTTAAATATGGAAAAGTCTAGAATACTGTTGTTTCACAGGGAAAGATTTTAGAGTATTGTTGTAATCTTTAATTTCTATTACAGAGATATGGAGAAATAGTACAGATGGAGAGAGACAGACTTTTTCACACTTATATGGAGATTTGATTGTACCTAAGTATTAATTCAAAACAGTTTGTGAACAGACAAAAAGATGGATACCGTTGCAAATAGCACAGAGGCTATTCTGTCTACAGCATATTCTATACTGAATGCCACCACAGGGGATTTTACTGACACTACAGAACCATTTCATACCTCAACTGTTTCTTCAACAAGTGGACTAACTACAGGCAACTTTACACCGAATACAACTTTTTCAACTTTAAGTACAACCCAGTATATGAACGGAACTACTGCCGAGACCCCAAGTGACATTCCAGGCTACGTGGGCTTCCTGACAGCAGGGCTGGCTATACTTCTGTATGGGACTAATTTTGCTCCAGTTAAGAAATTTGAGACTGGTGATGGTAAGTCAATACTGTTGTTGTGCTATTCCATTATTGTACAGTCTTCACCTTTTATCAGATAACCCTGACTTTTAACAACCTTGAGAAAAAAAGATTTTGAAAAAATCGTGGGAAAAGGAGAACATAGCTTCAAGGAGAGATTAACTCTTTTCCAAAGAATGGGATGTTTTAAGGATGCTGAGATATAAAGCTTTTGAAAGCATTGAGAGAAAGGGAGAAAATGCTGGTACCTGTATTTCCTCCTCCCACAATGTTCTCTCAACTTTTTCAAAAACAAACCCAAATATTTAGCCATTTTCCATTCCTTGTCTGCAAATACTTTCAATATGAATGATTCTTAATTTTTTTCAGCTGTCAAAAATTTACCTTTTACCACTTGATCCTGAGGTTTAATGGCCCTTGTAAAAAAGGCTTTTAAAAATATTGTGGGAAAAGGAGAAAATGGTTGTGACCAGCATTTTCTTCTTTTTCCAGAATGTGTTCTGCATCAGTTGCAACTCATTTAATGTGTCTTCTGCAAATGCTTTCAATTAATTGTGGATAGGTCTAAAATTTTGTTGTTTGGTAAACAGTTCAACCAAGAATGTTTAATTACAAAACCAGCTAGAGAGAGCCTCTTTACATACACTTAATCGTTTAAGAAAAAAAATTGAACCTGTCCAAATTGAAAGCAGTCACAGACAACAAATCAAATGTGTCTCAAGGATGACTTTTTTCTTCGAAAGGGTGGAAAACATTGTGGGAAAAGAAGAAAACGTTGGTCTCCAGCATTTTCTCCTTTTCAAATAATGTTTTCAAAAGCTTTTCTTCCCAAGGGTGACTGAAACATAGGAATGTTTGGTATTTTAAAGTACTAATCCACTGATGTTGCAGGGATGTTTTTCCAATGGATCCTCTGTATAGCCATATGGATGACCGGACTTGTGGTGCAGTTAATCAGAAAATCTCCAGAATTTTATCCTATCTGTATGCTGGGTGGATTTTTCTGGGAAACAGGTGAGCTTTTAGGCCTTTGGAACCTATGTTAAACATTCAGTTGTTTTTATGGTCCTGAATACGAAGGCTTTTGAAAACATTTTGTTTGTTAAAGACATTTCTTAAAGAGTCACCATTAATTTTTAAAATTTTACTCAATGAATTAGACATTATTGATCCTCTACCAAACAAACTACGCTGAGACAGAAGGCTTTTGGAAAAAGGCAGGCACTGTTAAATGGTGGCTGAAATAGTAGGATTTGTATTTGAAAGCTTTAGAGAATATTTTGGGAAAAGGATAAAATACAGTTTACCATCATTTTGTTCTTTTCTATCAGTGTTTTCAAAAGCCTTTTACCCAAGGTTCTTTAAATCATGGGATCCTTTGGTTTACCCTCTACCACACAATGCCAACTTTAAACATACTTGAGAAAGCTGACTTTTGAAAACATGGTGAGAAAAGGAAAAAATGCTGGTCATCAGCATTTTCTCCTTTTCCAGCAATGCTTTCTACCCTATCAAAGACAACTTTCATGGTTTTAGGTACACATAATATGAGCCATGCTCTGGCAAAAAGGGGCTTAATGCATCTGCATGATACATTATACCAAGCAAGTCATCACATAATGATGGATCCATAGTAGTTACTTTTTTTAACAACCGACTTAATCATAAGGTAGACTGGCACTTGGACATACAGAAATAGCGAAAAGTTTCGGCTCAGGTAAGCCTGCGTGGACTGCGCAGGCTGACCTGTGCCGAAACTTTTCGCATATGCATTAAGCCCCCTTTTCACAGAGCATGGCTCATATGTTTTGGATTTGGACAGGTCAAAAATTTTGTCTTGTGTTATAGGATTAGGAGTTAAACAGTATTTTACACCCAAAGAGAAAATGAGAGTACACAACCTTTTCTGTGTATCAGAATGATTATATTAATTTTTTGTCTATGATTTCAACAGGAAATATTTGTGTGGTTCCAATTGTAAAGACAATAGGATTGGGTCTCGGCTTGTGTATATGGGGTATGACAAACTTGTTGTCAGGCTGGGCAACAGGCAGGTTGGTTCTCCTTTTGACTTCTTTTTTTTAAATTTTGGTAAAACTTCATTTGTTTCTCTACATCATAGTTCTCATTTTATAGACAATGACTCTGTAATCCTTCTGTGATCATTTTCGAAAGACCATGCAGAAAAGCAAAAATTTTAAGAAATCTTTTACCAAATGACCCCAAGTTAAAATGACCCAGAGTACAAAGACTTTTTAAAACAATGTGAGAAAAGAAGGAAATATTAATAAATGGAATTTACTCCTTTGCCCACAATGATTTCCAGCCTTTCCAAGACCAATCACAACACTGAGTCTCATTTAATTTGTATTTACAAATGCTTTCAAAAAGATTCTTTTTATAGTAAAATGGTAAAGGCTTAAATTATTAGCTCACTTGAGCACAAAGTGCTGAAGTTGAGCTTTTGTGATCATGCTGTGTCTGGCGTCCGTCGTGCGTCTTTCGTCATACGTCATCAACTTTTACCTTGTGTACGCTCTAGAGGCAAAATTATCAGTCCAAAACTCTTGAAAGTTGATCCAAATGTTTGTCCTGATGATATCTTAGACAAGTTTGAAAATGGGTCATGTTGGGTCAAAAACTAGGTCACTAGATCAAATCTTAGAAAAACTTTGTGTACACTGTAGAGGCAAAATTTTTCAGTCCAAAACTCCTAAAAGTTGGTCTGAATGTTTGTCTTGATGATATCTTAGACGAATTTGAAAATCGGTCATGACGGGTCAAAAACGGGGTCACTAGGTCAAATCATAGAAAAACCTCGTGTATGCTCTAGAGACCTCATTTTCAGTCCAAACCTCTTGAAAGTTGGTCAGAATGTTTGTCTTGATGGTATCTTGGATTACTTTGAAAATGGGTCATGTCTGGTCAAAAACTGGGTCACTAGGTCAAATTTTTAAAATAGCTTGTGTAGCTCTAGAGACCAACCACATTTTCAATAATTATGGAAGCTTAGTAGAATGTGTTCATAATATCTCGAAAGAGATTGATAATGGGTCTTGTTTGGTCTAAAGACTCAGGTGACCGATTCAGGGCCATCATGGTCCTCTTGTTGATAAATGGTGTACCAACTTTAATCCTTTACCATACAATTCCAGGTTTGAATGACCTTGTGAAATCGTCTTGGGAAAAGGAGAATACATTGGTAAACAGCATTTTCTCCTTTTCCCACACTGTTGCCATCCTATCAAAGACAGAGATCATGGTTTATTTTGTTGTCTGCAAATGCTTTCAATTTGGTTCAGTCCTAAGTAACTGGTCAAGAGTTAAGCCATCAAAAATATCAATGCAATCAATACCTCCTGAACTGTCTGATGTGTTTTTTGTTCTTCTTGAAACTGAAATGCTTTGACCTATTACTCCAAAAACATACTTTTGTGGAAGTGTTAAAGATATTCCTTACTGTTATATGCAAATTATATCGAACTCTTTTAATTCTGAAAATTGAAGTCCTCAGTAGCTAGAAGATTTTTTAGAAAATGTTGCAAAATATAGACCCAAGACAAAATTATTCAGTCTGATCTTGATCTATACTACCAGTTTTCAGAGAATTATTTCATGTTCTGCTTTGTGATAAATGCATTTCACCTTACAACAAATTCTAGACTTTTCCAAATGGAAAGCTTCTGCAGACATTAATTTCTAAAGTGATACAAATAAACTGAAGTTCTTTGACAGGGTAGAAAAAAATGTGGGAAAAGGGCAAATTGCTGGTCACCAGCATTTTCCCCTTTTCTCAGAATGTTTTCTCTTTCTCCAATAGTGTCGTTAAAAGTTTTGGATTGTGTGGTAATGGGTTAATTTACATGTACTTTCAGATTTGGACTGTTTGGTGTAGACAAAGAAACATTGTCTAATTATACCATGAATGACGTTGGAGTCATTTTAGCTGTTTGCAGGTCGGAAAATTTTGGTTTAGAGCATTACTGTACAGGCAGATATTAGAATTTCTTTTAATTTTCATTAGAGTTATTTTTCTTTTGACAAAAACACAATTGTAACAAGAATATTGCAACTTTTAGGGTAATGTTTCTGTTGCCAAAAAAAGCTTTCATTTTTGCATCATAGAAGCATTTCATCTTTTGCCTCAATGTTTTGAAAGCTAGTCTGCTGCAAGACTAACAAAGTTTGTAGGAGTTAATGCATAAAATAAACTATGTTGGTAATTTCTTTCTGTTAAAGAACCATTTTACGGAAGCATGTGGAAGATGAAGTTGTGAGATGCAATTTTCCTACAAGCAGCAATTGCATGGATTAAAGAAATATATCCTTGTAATATTTTATTATGAGCCTGTAAAACCTCCAAATATGGTTTGATGACATATTTCCTGCAAAGAACACATACATATGGATGATTTCATGTTTTCAAGACCCTTGGATTGAATCTCCTTCAAATATTGTCAGACAAGGAGAAAGTACTGGTAACCAGCATTTTTCTCCTGTTCCTAAAACATTTTTCACTCTTTCAAGAGCCACATTTTATTCGTCATCTGCAAATATCTCCAATATGGAAGAGTC
This sequence comes from Hippopus hippopus, assembly GCA_946811185.2. Taxonomy (NCBI): domain Eukaryota; kingdom Metazoa; phylum Mollusca; class Bivalvia; order Cardiida; family Cardiidae; genus Hippopus; species Hippopus hippopus. The sequence continues at coordinate 43,406,518 of OX328100.1, forward strand.
TAAGGTTATTTCATCTGATACAGAGTTTAAGAAAGGAAAATTGTTTGTTTTTGATATAAGACTGAGATGTGTTCAGAAAGGAAAATTGTTTGTTTTTGGTGTAAGACTGAGATGTACACCATAATCCAATATTTTATTTACCACTTATACAAATATCAATTATGGTGTTCATTCAGTGAAATTTTGATTTGATCTTACACTGAAATAAGCAAATGCCCACTTTAACTCTTTACCAAACAACAGATCATATACTGGTCCAAATTCAAAGCATTTGCAGATGATAAATTTAAAAAATCAAATGATTGACATTTTCTTTGAAAGGTTAGAAAACATTTTGGGGAAAGAATAAAATGCTGGTTACCAGCATTTTCTTCTTTTCCCACAATGTTTCCATAAGCATTCCTCCTCAAGGATGTTGAAACACGGGATTGTTTGTTCAAGAGCCAAAAGTATTTTTAATTTGTCTCTTTCCAGTGCTGTGATATTTTCTCTTGTTAAAAACAACGTAGATGGATCCCAAGACAGTGACATTGAAATTATCACAGAAGAAACACCCCTTATTAAAGATGTAAGGAAATTAAATCATTCAATACTCCTGGTGGCAGATTTTTTTCTTTTTCATCTTGAAGCAAACTAGTGCTGAAAACTTCAAAATGTAATATTTGGGTCCATTTTGTCTCAAATTAGGGTCCATGTTACAAATCAACCAGTGTAAGACAATAATGAGCATTTAAACAATTTCTCCTTTTTGCCAAAAATGGTTTCATATTTATTATTCTAGTTGTGATATGTCTCTCTTCAGGACAACAAATCTCAGATTACCAGTTGAAAATAGTTGTTGGATCTGAACAACTTTTGGATAAAGAAAATGATCCTAATACAGTACTCTTACTTTTTCAGTCTGTTTTCTTGTCCATAATTTGGACACAACATCAAGACTTCCAATAAGAATACATTTATAAACAAATGCTGGAAAAAGTGATGATACATGTAATTTTTAGCTCCACTGGCTGAAAGCCAGCAGAGCTTATGTCATGGCGTGGTAATTGCCGTCTGTCTGTCTGTCCATCCATTAGTCTTTTTCTTGTTTTCGCAATAAAGTCTGCATTTGTGGTCGGATTTTCATGAAACTTGCACATTGTGTTAGTATCATAAATAACTTGAACCTGTTTGACAATCTGACAATCAGTAAGGGAGGGAAAAGTAGCAATTTCAAGTTGAAAATTTGCATTTCTTATTTACGCAATAAAATCCACATTTGTGGTCAGATTTTTATGGTACTTGCACAGTTTGTTTATATTATCAAAAGCTTGAACCCTTTTGATTTTGAAAAAAAAAAATCTGACAATCAGTAAGGGAAAAGTAGCCATTTCAAGTTGAAAATTTGCATTTTTTGTTTACATGATAAGTCCATTTTTGTGGTCAGAGAGTCATGAAACTTGCACACTTGCTTTATATCATCAACAGCTTGAATCATATTGATTTAGGAAAATATCCAACAAATACTTAGGGAAAAGAAGCTTTTAAAAGTTGAAAATTTACACGTCTTGCTTACGTGATTAAGTCCGCATTTTTGGTTTGATTTTTATAAAACTTGCCTAACTGCTTTTTATCATCCAAAGCTTGAAATTTTGAAAAAAAAATGGACAATTAGTAAGGGAAAAGTAGCCGTTTAAAGCTGAAAATATACATTCCTTGTTAACATGATTAAGACTGCATTTTCTGTTCATTTTGTTTTTTAAACTTACACAGATCATTTGTATTATTAAAGGATTGGACCCTATCAAAACTGAAGAAAAGCATTACAATTCATTGCAACCTGCATGTTAGATCTAACTTTGTTTACCTGTATTTTATTAGATCTATTTGTAGTTGTGACTTTAAAGGTCTTAAATCATTATCATTTTCATTGAAAAGGTGTAAATATATAGCAATATTGAAAATTAGGTAAATGTTTATATATGTATATAGCTGCTAACTTGGCTTTTTGATACATATGCAAAAACAAGCTACTTAAATGTTGAAAAAGGTTTTGTATTTTTTGCAGACTTTAAGTGATACAGAAAGTTCGTACACCAATAGCACCAAAGATACCCATGAACAAATAATTATAAATGGGACTAGCACTAAGGTATATTTGATGTGCCCAATATTGAAATATTACCCCAAAATTGATGTGTATTGCTCAACAATGTTCCCTGCCCAGATTTCATACGCACAAGTGTGATTTTGTTGTGTTTTTGAAGGGAGGAAGGGGGTTTGGAATAAATAAATTCAGATCAAAACATGTTTAGAAAATAGTGTCAATAACTATAAGACTGGATATTTTCGGTAAGTTAAAAGGATCTACAGTGAGAAAGATCCAAATGTTACAGCTGGAAGGCTGCATACCTACATTTCATGACCTGTTGGTGAGCATCGATTGAAGATCAGACTGTGCATTTCATGTTCTGTGACTTTGATCCACAATGACAGCAAAACCTATAAAAGTTGTTGTCTGCCTGAGTATTACCTAATTTTAAAACTACTTTCAATTTAGTTGGGAAGGAAAACTGCTTTCAAATACAGTCAAATGAAAATTGAATTTAGATAATGCTTTTGCACATAACTCTTCATCAAATCACAAAATTTTGGACTAGACCAAATTGAAAGCTTTTACAGATGACAAATGTGACTTAAATGGTGATTTTTATCCCCCGCTGAAAGGCGACATGGGATATGGTAATAGTAGCCGTCCGTCCTTCCGTCCCTTTTTCTTGTCCAGAGCAAAACTCAATAACTATTAGAGGTGTAAACATGAAACTTCACAGGTAGATAGATCTCATCAAGGAGAAGTGCAGTGCAGAAGAACTACAAGTCTTTATTGCATAATTTAGGAGTTATTGCCCTTTGTTATTTTTCTACTTAAATTTTGTCCAGAGTATAACGTAAAAACTACATGAGATATAAACATGAAACTACACAGGTTGATAGATGACATTGGGAAGAAGTGCAGTGTACAAGAACCATAACTTTCAGTGCCATAATTTAGGAGTTATTGTTCTGTTATTTTTCACAGTAAAATTTTGTCAAGAGCATAACTCAAAAACTGTTACAATTGTAATCATGATACTTCACAGGTAAATAGATCTCATCAAGGAGAAGTACAGTGCACAAGAACCATAATTCTTTATTGCATAATTTAAGAGTTATTGTCCTTCATTATGTTTCTTACTTAAAGTTTGTCTAGAGCATAACTTGAAAACTACATGAGATATAAACATGAAACTTCACAGGTTGATAGATGACATTAGGGAGAAGTGCAGTGTACAAATACCATAACTTTCAGTGCCATAATTTAGGAGTTTTTGCCCTTTGTTATTTTTCATACTTAAATTTTGTTCGGAATATAACTCAAGAATTATAAAAGGTATCAGTGTGAGGCTTCAGAGGTAGGCACATTTTATTGAGGAGAAGTGTAGTGCCATGATTTTGGAGTTATGTCCCTTTGTTATTTTTTGAATCTCAAGGTTTCTTTGGAGCATAACTTGAGCTGTACTAACTTCACAGCTGGATAGTTGTCTCTGAAGAGGAGTGCAGTATGCAAGAATGATAACTCTACCTTCAATAATTTTTTATTTGTTGCTCTTTGTTGTTTTTCAGAATTTTTTTCTGTCTGATTTCATATTTGTTTACACTTAACAGCCTTATAAGAAAAGTGTACCTTGTTGAAGTTTTTTATTGTACTTTGTATTTAGCATTGCCAGAAAATAATTCTTAAATCTAACTGTTTTAGCCTTTAAACCAACCTACAAGAAGACACATATCTTCCATTGAGGAAGCATTCGGCGGGGTATGGCCATGTCAACATGGCTCTTGTTGTACTTAGTAGGGTAGAAAAATTGCCAAAAAACATACTTACAGGATAACATTATTGCACGTTTTAGTCACTTTGAGATTCATATCACATTCCTGTGAATGACTCTGAAGATAAGGAAACAAAGATGCTGATCATGGTAAATCAGTTATTGGGCATTATTTTGAGATTCAGTATATCATGTGCAGATTGATCCCACAAGACATTACACATAAACACATAATTGATTAGTTTTAGAAAAGATTTATGCCATGTTTCAATTCAGTTCTTTACATATGCTGACAAATAAGAAGTACTAGTATGTCATGGCCAACAAGTAAGAAGCATCATAAATAGGTCTTAAGAAGCAGGCATTAGGCGAAGTATTCTCTCATCCTGGAAAATTCTTAATTTCTTATTTTTCTGTTTTTTGTTGTAAATACATGTATTACTCAAATCTGTCCTCACCTCTTCACCCTCCCTGCCCATGCTTTTAAATTTTCCTTGACATATAATCAGATAAAGCTAGCAATTACTTATGATAACTAATTGATGGTTAAATTTACCTTATATATTATCATCTTACATCATAGTATAACATTGTATCTTGTAATGCTAATGTGCAGCAGACAACGTTGAAAATGTTCACTTAAAAAGTGACTTATGATTTTTGTGACTTGATACATGAATACACATGAAAATTTTGTGGCAAGAAGAGATATTGCTTGTTATGAGCATATTACCCGTAGGTAAAATGTTTTCTCAAGTGGTTTACTGCAAGACAAAAAGGTGGTCTGCTGGACAAAGTCTGTTAAAAATATACATAGAAATGATATTGATAAAATAAAAACAAACTTCATTTAACTCTTTACCAAATGACAAAATATTAGACATGTCCAAATTGAAAGCATTGTTACTAAAGAATTTTTATTTGTTGTTGGAAGGGTAGAAAACATTGTGGGAAAAGGAGACAGTGCTGGTGACCAGCATTTTCTCCTTTGCCCACATTTTTTTCACAAATTTTCCCATAGGGTCTTTAAAGGTTAGAATTGTTTGGTAAAGGGTTAATCCAATACCAAATTATTCTGAGTTTTAACAGCTCTGGAAAAAAAAATTCAACAACATTGTGGGAATTTTCTGCTTTTCCAGAATGTTATCTACCCTAATAGACATCTTCAGCTCATCAGTATCAGTATCAAAATTGTCATCTGCAGATGCTTTCAATTTGAAGCATGTAAAATTTGTTATTTTCAAAAGGGTTTAAATACAGTAAATTATTATGATTATTTTAAATCATGAAGTATACTTCTTAAACCTTTAAATGCCTCTACAACACTTTTTATTGTGGTCAGCTGCAAGAGAAAAAATGGTACATGTATCTGCTTTGGAAAATATGTACGCCACAGAAGGCTCCTACAGAAGAGAGGATTTATCCCTTTACCACACAATCCCGAGTTTTAAAGACCCTGAGGAAGAATGCCTTTTGAAAACATTGTGGGAAAAGAAGAAAATGCTGGTAACCAGCATTTTCTTCTTTTCCTGCAATATTTTCTTCCCTGCTCAAAACAAATTTCAATTTTCTAGTCCAATATAATTTTTGTCTGCAAATGTTTTGAAATTGGACCAGTCTAAAATTATGTCATTTTGTAAAGAGTTAAGGCTTTACCAAACAACAAATTGTTGATTCTTCCACATTGAAAGTAATTGCAGACGACAAATTCAAAATAAATATAAATGAGCTGTAGTTCTCTGATAGGGTAAAAAATGTTGGAAAAGGAAAAAGTGCTGGCTACCAGCATTTTCTCCTATTTTAATGTTTTTAAAAGTTTCTTCCAGATCATTAAAAATCAGGATTTTATTGTAAAGGATTAACCTTTTCCTAAACAACCCTGTATTCTTAAGACCATATGAAGAATGCTTTTGAAGACATTTTGGGAAAAAATGAGGTGGTGATTTCAAGCATTTTCTCCTCTTCTTACAGTGAGTTCTACTCTTTCAAAGACAAATCCTTATGTTTATGCCTTTAACACCAGACTTTAAACAACCCAGAGAAAGAAAGCTTTTGAAAACATTGTGGAAAAAGAAGAAAATGCTGGTTACCCAGCATTTTCTCCTTTTCCCACAATGTTTTCTAAATGTTTTCTACCCTTCCAAAAACACATTTCATTTTTAGCTCCACTGGCCGAAAGCCAGCGGGCTTCTGTCATGGCCCGGTGTCTTGTACGTCTGTCCGTCCCTCCATCCGTCCATCTGTTTGTGTGTGCATTAACTTTTATTTTAAGCATCTTCTTCTCTGAAACTACCCATCCAATTTTGATGAAACTTCACAGAAATGATCCTGCCATGGTCCTCTTTAGAATTTCTTGAAAGAATTTGATTCCTTCAAAAACTCTGGTTGCCTTTTCAACAAAATTTAAAAATATTGGAAATCCTTAAAAATCATCTTGTCCATAAGGCCTAGGGCTACCAAATTTGGCATGTAGTTTTATCTAGTAGACCTCTATCAAGTTTGTTTCAAAATATAGGCCTGGGGTCAAAATTGGCCCTGCCCCGGGGGTCATAAGTTTTAGATGGGCTTAAAAAGAGAAAACTTTAGAAATCTTCCTGTATCTCACCCCGGGGGTCAGAAGTTTTACACGTGCTTACATAGTGAAAACTTAAGAAATCTTCTTGTCACTAACCATAGGAACTAGGGCTACCAAATTTCAGCCCTGTCTCAGGGGTCCCATGTTTGAAACCAGTTGGCCTAGTATTGTAATGTTTGGTGTGTGGGGTTTTTACTTATTAGCCAGTGGAGTGATACAGGGCCATCATGGCCCTTGTGTTTGAGTCATGTGATTTTGTTGTCTGCAAATGCTTTCAGTTTGGACAAGTCTGAAATTGTGTTGTTTTGTAATATTTAATCTGTTGCCTGCAAGTGCTTTCAGTGGGATCAACTTTGAAAAACTTGTTGACTGATAAGAGTTTTGTTTGCAATGTATATTTTAGGGAACACCAAGTATCAATCAAGAGAAAGGAAGTATCAACCAGGGGACCGGAGAGGATGAGCAGTCTTTCATAGATAAACTTAGTCCAACATCAAAAAGACTTGTGTAAGATACTGTTATTTTCAATTTTCTTGTTTAACTCATAACCAGAAAACAGAATTTTAGTCATGTTGAAATAGAAAACATCTGGAGAAGGCAAATTAGATATTACACAAAAAATGAAGTTGTCATTAGAAGAGTAGAAAACGTTGTGTGAAAAAGGGAAAATGCTGGTAACCAGCATTTGCAAGCATTTGCTTCTTTTCCACAATGCTTTTATAAGCCTTCTTCATGACGGTTGTTAAAATCAGGATTGTTCAGTAACAGTTTGAGATAGTATGTAAGATAGGGTAATACATGTATATAACCCAGTTAAGTCAGAAAGTGTAATATTTATACCATTTTTTGAAGACAGTAATCGATTTGTTTAATGATAGTGAAATATTTTAGCCACTTGGATAAGATAGTGTAATATTTATGCCACTTGTGAAGGATAATTTAATGCTTAACAAACTAGTGTATCATTGTGCAATGTTGAAGTCATCTGTGTAACATAATGCAATATTTAAGCCACTAGTGTAAGATAGTGTTGTATTTAAACATAGTGTAACATAGTGCAATATATAAACATTCATATTAGGTAATGTAATATTTCTGTCTTTTGTTTAAGATAGTGCAACATTTAACCCTTTACAAAACAATCCTGAGTTTAATTACCTTAAGAAAGAAGGCCTTTGTTTGACAGAATTTTAATATTTGTATCAAATAACCTTTACCACACAATCCATTGTTGTCTGCAAATATTTTCTATTTGGACAAGTCTTAAATTTTCTTATTTGGCAAAGGGATAATCTTTTTTTTTTTTACTGTTTTTTCAGGGGTGTGTTTCTATCGGTATTGTCTGGAGTGATGTATGGGCAGCTGTTTACCCCAGCTAAATACTTGCAGGACCATGGGAAAAGTAAAAATGGTATGCTCCCTACAACATTTTAACCCATTTACTTCCCTGTAGATATTATTGAAAAAGTCTCTAGACCTTTACCAACCAATCCTGTTTTAACTCCTTACCAAGTCCAAATGTGGAAACTGTCTTTCAAAGCAAAAAACATATTGTTGGAAAGTGAGGAAATGCTGGGTACCAGCATGTTTCAAAAGCCTTCTACCTCAAGATTGTTAGAACTCAGGATTGTATGAAAAGGGTCAATAAGCCTAAACACGATGGATTTTTTAAAAATATGTTGGATTAAAGGAGAAATGCTGGATTGTAACCAGCATGTTCTCATTTTCTCACACAGTTTTCTACGAGGATTGTTCGATATGTAGTGTGTATTGTACGATATCTCAAAAGCATTCGACTCAAATAGTGAAATGAACATTACATCCCTTCAAAGTATTCTCCGCAGTTTGAAATACATAAATTCAATCTCTGAATCTATTTCTGAAATGCGTCAAGGTACACTGATTTAGGTAGACCTCTGAGGCACTGACTGATGGCTGAGCCAAGGGCTTGTCGGGACTTGTAACGAAGACCAGATAAGAACTTTTTAAGTTTTGGAAAAAGGAAAAAGTCGCATGGGGGTAGATCTGGAGAGTATGGTGGGTGTGGCAAGACGGTAACCTTCTCCGACTTCAAAAATTGCTTCACAAGCTCAGATGTATGTGATGGAGCACTATCATGAAGTAGATGAACATGCCTAAATCCTGACACAGAGCGTCGTTTACGATAATATTTCTTGACCTTTTTTAGTATAACATCTCGGTAATACCGACCTGTAACACTTTTGCCCTTCGGCACCGGAATTTGTACGGCTATACCATCACATGAGAAGAATATGCAATAAAGAACCTTCTTTGTGCTTGTGCTTCTTTTGGCAACTACAGGCCTTCTGCCGTGTTTAGTTAGCCATATTTTGTTTCCAATTTTTCTTACTGGTTCGAAATAGTGAACCCATGTTTCGTCACCAGTAACAATGTTTGCAAATTGTCTTTGATTGAATTTGGGAAACATTTTGAGCAATTGCTTAGCGGTTTGTACTCATACCCGTTTTTGGCCACCTGCTAATATATGCGGTATCCATCTGGCAGAAATCTTTCGTACTTTCAAAATACGTTTCAAAATGAAATGCAACCGCGATAGCGTTATGCCAACAGCGTTGGCAATATCACGAACCATGTATCTGCCATCACTTTCAATTATTTCCCTGACCTTTGAGACATTTGCCTTGCCTGTTACAGTCACAGGTTGGCCAGATTTTGCTGTATCTTTGACGGACTCTGTGCCAGTCAGAAATTTCTTTCTCCACCTTCGAACTGTCTCATAAGATACCTTATCAGACCCATAAACTTCCCCCAATTCAGTAAAAATCTGCATTACCGAATGACTGAGTTTTGTGCGAACTTTTATATAAGCTCTAATTTCTTTAATATTCTTAATCTGTTTCCCAACCATTTTTACAACAGTGGTCAACAACTAGCTCTATTGAAATGACTATAAGTTTAAAACTATGTGGAGCTGAAGGCTCGTGTTTACACCATTGGAAAGGTATTGAATAGAGCTATTCAAGCGTATCATCATCCACGAAATCGTGCAAAGCGTTATCGCGCTGTGGTACAATACACATTACATATCGAACAGCCCTCGTACATTATCATACACAGATACCATCATTTTTGGCCATGTTTAAATTGTTGTCTGCAACCACTTTTACTTTGGTCAAGACTATTATCTTCTGGTAAAAGGTAAGACTGCTGGTGATAGTCAGCATATTCTTCTTTCTTAAGTAGACTTGGCACAAGTGGGATCCTTTTCCACCATTCTTTCGAAAAACCTTTTGACCTTGGTTGAACAACAGTTTCTCCTTTTCCTACCCTGTTTTGAAAAACCTAATGACCTAAGGTTTTGAAAACTAGGGTTTGTATGGTGAAGGGTCAAATGATTTGAAAAGATCTGATGAAATTGTAGAAATGTGTTGTTATGTATCCAAAGGATTTTTTGATATGAATATATGAATAATATAATCATGTTTAATTGTATAATGAAAAAAACATGAGCCATGATCTGACAAAAGGGGGCTTAATGTATTTCTGTGATGTATGATGCCAAGCAAGTCTTCACATGATCATGAATCCATTTTGTCTAACAACCGATTGAATTAAGGGGTAAACTGGTCTGTGGACATGGGGAAAATTGATGAATAACAAAAAGTTTTGGCCCAGTGATCTGTGTCAATACTTTTTGCAGATGCATTAAGCCCCCTTTTCACATAGCAAGGCTCATATACATGTCATTAAATCTATATTCCCCACAACAATGTTGGGGGTGTATACTAGGATCATGTTGTCCATCTGTCCATTTATACGACTTTGTGTGCTCTTTTCCTTCAGTTCTCAGCCAGTTTGGCTGTTCTTTTAATTTGAGCCTCCCTTCTATGAATACTTGTGTATCTGCAATTTCCGTTACGATTGTTGGACTATGATAGGAGTTATGGCCCTTGAAATTTATTTCCTGATCCAGTGGCAGGGCAATATGGGGAAGGATATTTGTTAGCTTGCTATAGTTGTAGTAATGAAATACATGTACATCCTGTTTTCTGTTGCAGGTTTGGACTATGTATTCTCTACATTTTGTGGAATCATTGCCAGCAGCACCTTTTACTTTCTTGTTTACGCAATCTTCCAAAGGAACAAACCCAAGATTTTTCCAAAAGTTATTTTACCAGGTTTCATATCCGGTATTATGTGGGGTGTGGCAACCTCAAGCTGGTTTGTGGCCAATAAGGTTCTTTCAAATTCTGTGGCATTTCCAATAGTAACAACAGGACCAGCAGTTGTAGCATCTTTGTTAGGGGTGTTAGTGTTCAGAGAAATTACAGTAAGTAGAAGCTCATTTTCTGTGATTCATTTTAATCCGATTTCATTTCTGAGCAGGCTCTTGCAAATATAATACAGATATAATGGAGAAATTGCTATGCAGAGAATGTTAATGCATTTTTCTGGGCAGTTTGGTCATGATCCTCACTGACCATTTACTTAACTCTTTGCGAAACAATCCTTTGATTTAATGACTCTGGGAAATAAAGCTTTTAAAAGTATCACAGCAAAAAGAGAAAATGCTAGTATTCAGCATTTATTCCTTTTCCCATGAAGTTTTGTACTCTTTTCAACCTTTTCCCAAGTGATTCAGAGATTATACAATTTTAAGGAAGTAAGCTGTTACAAGCATTATAGGAGGAGAAATGCTGGTAACCCAATCAGCATTTTCTCCCTTTTCCTTTAATGTTTTTTACCTTTTTCAAGACACAAAAGACTCATTACTTTAGCCTTATTTTATCCTTAAATTTGTCATCTGTGAATGCTTTCAGTATTGACAAGTCTAAATTTTTGTAAGATAGGAAAGAGTTAAAGTGTGGCATACTATTATCTCATTACCACACGACGAAATTTAGACTTGTCCAAGTTCATAGCATTTGCCGACTAGACCTTTATAGTGCTGAAAAGGGGATTTCTGTCTTTGAAATGGTTAAAAACATTGTGGGAAAAGGAGAAAATGCTGTTTAAAAGCATTTTCTCCTTTTCCCATAATGTTTTTAAAAAACAAACTTTCTCAAGGTCATCAAAACCTGGAAATGTGATGCACATAACTAAATGGTAATGTATTTTCTGTTTCAGGGAACAAAGAATATTCTGGTGTTGGTATTTGGAATGGCTGTCACCATAACAGGCTCAATTTTATCTGGATTGTCATTTTAAGTCTTTCTGAAATGACATAATTTTAGACATGTCCTAAGCTCAGAATTGAAGGCATTAACTTGGAGTTGAAGGCAATCCCAGACAAAAAATAAATGCAAATGAAAAATTTAAATTTGTTTTGGAAAGGGTAGAAAACATTGTGGGAAAAGGAGAAAATGCTGGTTACCATTGTGTGGTAAAGGGTTAACTCTTTATGAAACAAACCAGTGTCTTATTTTCCTGTGAACAAAGGCTTTTAAAAACATTTCCCACAATGTTTTCTACCTTTTCAAAGACAAATATTATTATGTGAGCCAAATTTAATTTGTAATCTGCAAATGCTTTCAACTGCAATAAGTCCAAAATTGTATCATCTGGTAAAGGAATAACTTTCTGGCTGGACTGTCAAATATAACATAGGACAGTATGTATCTCAAAAACAGGCATCTCAATATGCAGAAATGCCTTGGTTGTTGGTATGGCTGATTAATCTCTTTACCGGACAGCAAAATATTAGACTGATTGAAATCAAACGCATTAGCAGACAATATATAGAATATGGCTAAAATGGTAGGATTTATTTTTCAAAGAATAGAAAACATTGTGGGAAAAGGAGAAAATGCTGGTTACCAGCATTTTTTTCTTTTCCCACAAAGTTTTCACAAGCCTTTTTCCCAAGAGTCATTGAAATATGGGTATGTGATTACTGGATAAAGGTTTAATTACAATGCTGTCTGCAGATGACTCTTTTCCTCAGACTACTTTGAAAATATTGTGACAAAAGGGAAGATGCTCATACTGGGCAATTTCTCCTTTGGCAACAACGTTTTTGGATTTATTCTTGTTATAGTCTTAAGATCATTTTGATCATTCATATAGAAAAAAAAGCCTTTCAAAGAGGACTGCTGGTAATTAGTTTAGAAAAGAACATTACCTACATAGTGTTGTGACAAACATAGACATCTGCTTCAGTGCAATACTGTAGATAAAACATAACTGTACATAATACATATCGGTAAAAGGTGCAGGGAAAAAGGCTGTTAACTGCCTTCCCATGTTTTTATTGGTAATATAATTGTGTAAAGATACCCCTCAATACAAAGTAATGTTGTCTGTCCATCCAAATGTCTATGTTGACGAAATTTTGTTTCCTGTCCTCCTCCTGGTTTTCAATCAATTTAGCTGAAATTTCAATGAAAGCCTTTCTAGTGGACAGCACTTTCTGCCCTTTCTACAATGTTTCCATTAGAAACTTGTGCCTGTGCAATTTTCATTATGAGTGATTGACTGTTACAGGTGTTATGGCTCTGAAATTTTTCAGAATTTGGTGTAATCCGGTTACAAGGCACCAGGTGGAAGATATTTTGTTAACCTTGGAGAGTTTTATTGAACCTTAGGACATCTTAGGACTTTACTTTCAGTGTAGATCAAGATCAGATTGCCCTAACTGTGCACTCTGGTCCTGAATCCACAGTGTCATACACCACTGGATATTCAGCCTAAAACAGGTTTCTTTGGCCAAAAAAATCAAGTAAAATAGTGGATATAGTAGATCTAAGATCAGAGTGCACATTTTGAGCAGAGACCGTATCAGATGTTGATCAACACCGTTTACAAAATCAACAAAAGTTGTACTTAGTGCTCTAAGGGTTACACTGCTAGATAGATGAAATGAGCAGGTTGTACTAGAATAGCTCCAGATTATGTACTTTCTCTGGACAAGAAGGGTGTGAAACATCATGGGATATGGGAAAAAAATGCTTGTAACTAGCATTTTCTCCTTTTTTCTCAATTTTGTTTTTTTTCCGAAAACATTTTCCACACTTTGGAAGACAAATCCCATTATTATCCTGTGCTGAAGAGAGTTGGATATAGTTTTTGTGTTGTCCGTCCAGACAGATATCTTCTAAAATCCATAATGAAAATTGAAGAAACTTCATATATATGTGTTCCTTATGATAGTCCGCCGATGTTCTTTTTTCTTGATTTAATGCTATGTCAAGGAATAATGGGGCTTGATTTATATTTCCGTAACGGACCAATATCTCTTTAACTATTGGACAAAATTTCATGAAACTTCATATTTATATTGTTTATCATAAGCCACAGACAATCATTGCTTGTTCTTATTTAATGAAATGCCATGTCATGGAAAAAGGGGGCTTAATGTATAATTTCATTATGGACTAACAACAAAAAGACCATGTGCACATGCAAAATACAATACCTCTTATATGTTTCTATCAAGGAAAGTCTTTTTGGGCAGGGGTTATAATTTCAATGAAATAATTTGTTTGAGCCATATTTGACATCTGCAAGTGCTTTCATTTTGGACCAGCCTAAAATTTTGTTGTCTGATCACGATTTCTGAAATCATGATACAAATATACCTTTATTGTGGTATTTAAATTTTTTTTGCATAATAGCACATGGTAAAGAAAGTTTTGGAAGACACAATTTCTTACGCGCTATTCATCATTACCTCCTGTATTGTACTTCTGGTATGTATCATTGTTTTCTGGTGATACAATTTGTATGCAGATACTCAGCCTCAAGTGCATTGCTATCTGGTAATTTTTGCCAGATACCTATTGCCTATAATATTTGCATTAACTTGTCCAAAATGAAGCATGCAATAGATAATAAACATTTTGCTGTTAAACTATAACTATATAACTCAAACAAGAAGTTATCATCATGGTGTAAGAAGACATTGGAAGTAAATGTGAACATCCAGATTAAAATATTAAGGAAACAAAATCTTTTAAGTAAATGAAGGATTACATGTATTTGAGCCACTTTATGGCAAAAGGGGGCGATATATAATTCCAAACAAGTCATCAAATGCATTAAAGCCCATTTTCACAGAGCATGGCTTATTTCTATTGAACAATTTACCATATGACAAAATTTTAGGCTCTTCCATATTGAAATCACCAACAAGGATACCAAAGTAGCTCGAAGGATGGAATTTGTCTTTTAAAGATAGGAAAAAATTGTTAAGTAAGGAGGAAATGCTGGTTACCAGCATTTTCTCCTTTCCCAAAAATGTTTTCATGAACCATCTTCCTCTGCAAGGTTAAAACAGGGGCTTGTTCTGTAGAGTGTTAATAAATGTTGCTGACAATACCTGATGACTCATTTTATTTGTATGAATTAAGTAAGGATGCAGTGGTAGGATAGTAAGACCAATATACTTACTGTGATAACTGATTTAAATGTGTTGTGAACATTATTACCACTGCTGATCATAGGCCTGCTTGGTTTAAACTCTTTTATCAAACAAAAAATTTTAGACTTGAAAACATTTCCAGATGACAAATTTGGTGTTATTCAAATGATCGCATTTGGATCAGAAATGATAGAAAACATTGTGGAAAAAGTAGAAAATGCTGGTTATCAAAAGACTCTTCTTTAAGGGCTGCTAAAATACAGGTTTGTTTGGTTGTTGGTTAACCTATTACTGTGCAGGCTAGTTTTAGACATACTGAATATTTTTGGACTTGTTATCGGTGGCATGAAAGACAAACATTTGAAGTAAGAAAAGTATCGTTTTTCGAATATTTTGGGAAAATCAGCAAATTCTTGTTTAACCCTTTACCACTCATTGCCGACTTTTAACGACCGTAGAAGAGAAGGCTTTTGAAAACATTGTGGAAAAAGGAGAAAATGCTGGTAACGAGCATTTTCTCCTTTTTCCACAATGTTTTCTGCCCTGTCAAAGAAAAATTGCATCATTTGAGCCACATTGAAGTAGTTGTCTGCAAATGCTTTCAATTAAGACAAGTCTGAATTTTTTTTCATGTGGTAAAGGGTTAAAGGATTGTTCAGTTAACCCTTTACCACACAATCACAAGTTTTAACGACCCTGAGGAAGAAAGCTTTTTTGGTAACCAGTATTTTCTCCTTTTCCCACAATGTTTTATATCCATTCGGAGATAATCTCATCATCTGAGCCACATTTGATTTGTTGTATGCAAATGCTTTCAATGTGGATGTGTCCAAAAATTTGTTGTTTGGTAACAAATTAAAGTATTAAAGGTGTTGTCATGAGTTACTAGAGACAATATTGGGGGGGGAATAGGCCGCCTTTTATTGTTCTTTAAGTGGTCCTAATGTCAATTTGCCACTATGTGATTATTTTAAATTATATTTTGTTATGGCTTAAGATTTATATTTGTATGTTATATGCACAATTAAATTAAAAGTATGACTTTCAATATGTTATATTTTACTTCTTTCCTTGAAATCACAATACCTGCAAGCCTTTCTTGCATGGTATTTTCAGTTGTTTTAACTCTGTACTAGACAAAAAATTTCAGACCAGTCAAAATTGAAAGCATTTTGCAAACGAAATGTATACATGTAGTTTAACTCTTAACTTTTCCCACAATGTCTTCTACTTTATCAATGACAAATTCTGCCATTTGAGCCATCTTTGTCATCTGCAAATCCTTTCAATTTGAACCAGTCTAAAAATTTGTCCAAGGTTTTAGACTTGACCACACAATCCCTAGAAGAAGGCTTTTGAAAACATTGTCAGAAAAGGAGAAAATCATGGTAAGCAGCATTTTCCCCTTCTCACAATATTTTCTATACCTATTGAGACAAATTTCTACTTTGGAGGCACATTTATTTTGTTGTCTGCAAATGCTTTCAGCTTGGACAAGTCTAAAATTTTTGTCATTTGGTAAAGAGTTAACACATAGATCACATTGTTGCAAAGGGGTTACTAATTACGGTCAAATCTCTGTTTGGTGTTAATGGTTTCAAAAGTACCCCATCAATGCCTATGTGTTAATTTACCCCATACAGAAAAATCTAGTTAATTCTTTAGAAGGTTATCAGCATTTTCTCTTTTTCCTACAGTGTTTTTAAAAGCCTTCTTCAGAGGTGTTAAAAGTAGGGATTGTGCGGTAAAGTCTAAAACTTTTCTACCTCAAAATTGTTATAATACAGGATCGTTTGTTTGTGGTGGTTGATGCTATGTTCAATATTATTTCAATAATATCACAGCGGCCAGTGCACCTTTCCATGCTTCCTTGGGATTTCTTTCCTCAGAACTGGCAAAACAGTCTGTCCAAGCCACTGGCTGCTTTTCAACATAAACCTAGTCCAAACAACTGCGATAGGGAGAGGAATCAAGCCTCTGGCTATCATCAATCCTTGGGATGAAATTTGCTAAGCTGGAAACCTAACCAATGTTCAGATTTATTGTTGTTGGGAATGAAATTATTTAAGACAAAAGTGGTGTTTAAAGTTAACAGCATTTATTGAGACAATAATGTCATTCCTCTGAACGAATTCTTTTGACTTAGATCTAGTCCATTATAACTTTTAAAGCTGAACTTTTTCGTCTGAGGAACAGGAATAAGTTATTTTCTGCAGTAATACTGTCACTCTCTCTGTAAAAAGAAATGGACACAAGACATTTGGTGGTACATTTTAAGTATTTGTTTGTTTGTTGTTTGATGCTGTTTTTTTTTAATTTTTCTGTTATATTGTCACAACTAGTGCACCTGTATTCATGCTTTCCTAGAGTTTTATCTGGAATTTCCCCCTGGTTCTAAGTCCTAAGAGTTACCAAGTGAGCTATCTGACCCAGTTTCATTCTAATCTTTGTCAAGGCTGTGTATAGACTTACCAAAGAAAAAATGTTTAAATTACAAAAAAGGCAAAATATGCAGGAGCAGCAAATATTGCTTTTTAGCAATTTAATGACCATTTTGAGAAAGTGAGTAATTTCTTGAAAAGGGTGACTACTTTTTTTTCCATGATGTCTACTGAAGCAGCCAACTCTGATGGGGCAAAAATTCATATAGCACTACATAAGACTATGAAGTATATATTCAACTCTCTGTATACTGATTTAGTATTTACTTCACAAACTTATTGTATAAATCTACAAATAAATTTTACCTTAGGCAATGCTGCATACAGTCCCAAGTTTTAATGCCCTTCAGGAATAACTCTATTGAAAGCATAGTGAGAAAAGGAAAAAAAAGCTGGGAACCAGCAATTTCTCCATTTCCCACAATATTTTTGACCTACCAAAGACAATATTCCATCAACAGATCCACATTTGATTGGTCATATGCAAATGCTTAGAATTTGGACAAATCTAAACTTTGTCATTTGGTAAAGGTTGAAGACTTTTCCAGACAATGTAGACAAGATCACATGGGGGTGTGTTACTGCATCTCTGTGATGCATTATACCAAGAAAATCATCACATAATTATGGATCCTAAAAATCCATTCTCTCTAATGACCAACTTGGACATGAAGTAGAATGGTCCATGGACATGCAGAAAATTGACCAACAGTTTCAACCCATGTCAGCCTGCATGGATTGCACAGGCTGACATTGGTTGATACTTTTTTGCAGATACATTAAACTCCCTTTTCACAGAGCATGACTGTTTCTGTTACAGTATGATCATTGATCTACACTATCTAATTTTCTGGGTTTTTTGGTACATCACTAACTGCAAATCTCCACTTCTTTTATTTTTGTAATACTGGACTCAAAAAATGAAACTCTGCCAAAGAATTTTTTGTCATATTATGCTTAGATAAAGCATTTGCTCTATATGAGTACATGTAATTCCTCCCTGGAAGAATGTTTTCAGAAGTGGTCTGCAGTAAGACCTATGGTAAAACCTATGATGCCATCATTTACCAAGAATTATTTCGTTAAAAAATCAGACCTTGTCGATGAAAATGGAGCATAAACCAAGGAAACTAAACTGCATCAAAAAACACAACTTACTAATTATTGACAAAACACTTTTGGGTTTACTTTCCCACAAAACAAAGATGATATACAGCGGAACTCCTGATCCCATCAACAAGACACCCATTCCACTCTCAGTGGGTTTTTGGTAAATGGTTAGGGCAAGTAAAACAATGCTGACCAGAAGTAGACATATTGGCAAGCCTATTGGAAGCTGTAATTATAAGTATCACAGTGATTTGACTCTATCAGACAAAAAAATTTTAGACCCATCAATATCAAATGCATTTACAGACGTCAAATGATGGAATTTTTTCTATAAAAGGGTAGAAAGCATTGTGGCAAAAGGAATATTGTTTTCCACAGCCTTCATCCTCAGGGTCATATTTGGTAAATAGTTCAGCACTGCAATGAATTACAGATACAGGGGCCAATTGTTCGCTGCACATCACAACCTCCAGAAACAATTTAAATTGCAGCAAATGACTTTGAAATCATCCTTGTAAAATAGGTATAATATCCTTGGTAACCAGCATTTTCTCCTTTTCCCACAATATTTTCTAATTATATATCAAAGACTACTTCCACAAATTTAGCCGCATTTAATTTAGAGTCTGGAGATGCTTTGGGTTTGGACAGGTGTAAAATTATGTCATACGATAAAGGGGCACTAAATTTGCTTTCATATTCAATTTTGTTTTTTTATTAAAATCTTTAAAAAGAATACTGCTTTTCACCCCATGTAAAAATGGCTTTAAAACTGAAGCAGAGACAAATATATGTAGAGAGCAAAAGGAACTACTGATATATTTGTACTTTAACCTTTAGGCTGCTAAGCGTGACTCACTAACCTTTTGCGGGCAGTATATATAGACCAAGATCAGACTGCACAGAAAATGCAACCTGATCTTGGATCTACACAGTCCGCTTAGGAGATGTTATTCCCCAAAGCATATGTTTGAAATAGCAATACTTGGGTTTTTACTATCAACATGAAAATTTTATTTTAGTTATTTAGCAGGATAAGAGTTAACCGGAAAATTTCCTATTCTGTTAGTTACAGTATAGCCATTATTGCATGGCTTTGTAAGTGATGAGTTCTCATCCTACCACAGGCTTTTTTCCCAGCATTTTTGTTGCTATTCTCCAACTAATGGTAAGCAGTCATGTCCATCTGATTTTCCCTTATGAAATATCAATTCTCCCATGTGGTTTGATATCCCTTTACATTTAGACTTATCCTAATTGAAAGTATTCTCCTCAGGGTGCTAGATGGTGAAGGGCTAGAATTTTCCAATTACCTTTATAGGTCTATGGAGATCAGGTTCCTTGTATCGTAGATAGATCTGTCCAGCAAACACTGCAGTCAGAACAGTACTAAAACCAAATCCCATCAACTCTATCAAGTAAAAAATTTCTTCAAAGCTCTGCATTATTATTGTCATCACCATCTGAAACAATACCAATATTTATCACAGTGCATTATATTCATTATGAATTTTCTTGTCTTCAGCAAACACGTTTGAGATAAGATTTTATGATGTTATGGTATCATTATGTGACATCATTGATTTTGTTAAAGCAAATGTATTTCTGCCCACTATTTCCAAACCAAGTCAGACACAAATTTTCCAGTCAACTGAACGGTCAAAACCAATGATCGTAGGGTTTTGTTTTAATTTTAGATTTGAAATCAAGAAGTAATGCATCAGCTTCTTTGGAACTTCTTTTATCCCGAACATATACTCCTGTCAAAGTAGTGAGATCTTATTCATGTAGTTTAAAATATAGATGATTATAATCATCATACATGCTATACTTAAAGTACAGTTATGTGATGAAAAAATTAGATATTAATATTTGCTATTGAAAAAAATCAAATTTCATTCAACTCCTCCAGAAAAAAATGTTACAATAACGATCTGTATCCTTTTTACCAATGTGAAAATTTCCTATTCATTTCCTTTCCACACTTGTCATACTGAAATTATTTGCAGCCGATAATATCAACGTAACTCAAAAATTGAAAGTTGTTTTTGGAAGAGTAGAAAACATTTTTGGGAAAAAGAGAAAATGCTGGTTAACAGCATTTTCACCTTTACAAAAAATGTTTTCAAATGCTCTTTTTACCCAAAGGTCTTTAAAACATTGCTGACTAGCATTTTCTCCTACACCCAGTAATTTTTTAATGCCTTTTTTTCCCCCAGAGTCAATACTAAAACACGGGATTCTTTGGTAAAAATCTATTAGCATATGCTTGTATAATACAGGTTGCTTACTATATAGAGGTGGGCACCAAGACAAGTTTCCCTACATTTGTTTGGTTGAGCCTTCATGAGTACTGTTGGGATTATTAATGTCACTGATTTCTTACAAAGCAAATTTAACAAAACTGGAATAAATGACAACTTACAACAGCTAACAACGCTGGAGCAGGAGTCAAATATCGGATATTAATCATAGATATAAAGCTGGGAAGATGTCCATTTTCTGCACCTGTCATGAACAGTCTGAAAAAGGAAGAGACAAAAGTTTGAATAGTTTGCCTTTTAATTGCTTTTTGTAAGTGTAGAAATATCCATTACAGTACTTGGTAAACTTATCACTATACATGTACTATCCTGAGTCTTAACGAGTCTGAGTTAAAAGGCCTTTCAAAACATGGTGGGAAAAGGAGAAAATGCTGGAAAGCAGTATTTTTTTTCCCTTTTAACAATTTTTCCTACCATATCAAAGGTGAATTTGAACCTTTGAGCATCATCAAATTTGTTGTATTAAGTTGCTTTGAATATGGATAATTCTCAATGTTTGTGTTTAGTAAAGAATCAAGGCAAATTCTAATTGTCAAACTAGCAAAAAATATACAACATTTCAAAGCTGTTGTAGTCGGAATATCAGGCAAAAATGTGGGTAGTGTAGATCTAAGATCAGACTGTATGCTCTGTGCAGTCTGATGTTTTACACTGTCTGCTCATGCAATAAACTCCAGGTTCAGCAATACATGGTTAAGCATCAGCCTTTACCAGTAGTTTTCAATTATCCCTTAACCCTTTACCAAGTGTGAAAATTTTAGACTTGCCAAAATTGAAAGCATTTTTTGATGGCAAATCAATTCGGTTCAAATATTTGGATTTGCCTCTGGCAGGTTAGAAAATGTTGTGGGAAAAGGAGAAAATGCTGGTTAATTGCATTTTTTTCTCCTTTTCCTACAATATTTCAAAACCTTTGTGCTGGAGGTCATTAAAACTCAGCATTGTGTGGGAAAGTGTTAACCACTTGCTTTACACAGGTTTGAAGAAATGAAGAAAATGCAATGGTACAAATGGTACGACCTTGACATTGACAAAGAGTTTCCATTTACACTTCCAATAACAGAAACTGCAATCAGTATAGGTGTGATCCAGGCAGCTTGAGGAATTGTCAGCTTGGAAAATGTCTGCAAAGGATAAAACATAGTTTAAGTCAAAGCTCAGTAGTGTGACAGACTATGTTTCATAGTAGGTTCAGTTGGTAACTGTAATTTGTTGCAGAAATGAACATTCAGATCAACAACAACAATTCCACAAAATATTTACATATAATGCTTTATTACGCTAGATTGATTGATTGAATGGTGTTTTATGCCCCTTTCAACATTATTTCAGTCATATCACGGAGGCAGCTCACATATTCATGCATTTCCTGGGTTTTACCAGTACTAGGCTAGGGCTCTGAAGTGTCTTGCCCAAGGACACTCTAACAAAAAACCCAGTGGATCTAGTGCTGCTAGAACCTAGGGCCTTCAGGTTACAAGTCTCACACTTTACCACTGAGCCACGTAGGACCCCTTATTACGCTAGAAAACATGGTGTCAAAAGTTAGAACTGCACAAGATAGCCATTTTATCTTTTGTCACACAGTTTTCAAAACCTTTTAGCAGCCAAAGCCACTAAATTTTGAGGCAATAAAGACACTTAGTTCCAGATAAACCTCTGTCAAAACCTTAAGTTTCCAGTATATTAAGTGTTGTTCTAATACGATTTGACTGTACAATGCAAATGGCATAACATGTATGCTGAACATCAGTATGACTTCACTTTGTAGTTATGGTGAAAATTGTTGAAAAACAACAACGATACACAAACTCCTGTCTTCACTGACTATTTTATATACATTGTACATTTCTAATCTTATTTTCCAAGGCTAGACATATGAATACCCAAGGCACAATATCTCTGCCAATCAAATTCCTTGTCTTTGGATTAAAAATTAGAGCAACACTCAGAACTGTTCATGAATACAGGCCCAAAAGTGTTGTTTGGCTGATGTGAAAAATCCAAAAAGCAGTTTTAAAAGATTAATTACCCTGTTTCAAATTTGAAATTTTCTAGATGTTGTATTCTTTTGCCCCAACCCATTAAAGAAAAAGTTTGTAGATGACAATAAGTGTGTCTGTCACAACTTTAACTGCTTTGGAAAACAGAGTAAATCAAGATCAAACGGAACAAAAATGTGTTGCCTGATCTTGAAGCTACATTATCTGCTTTACTGAGATATTTTAGTCAACAGTCTTAACAGCATGATTCCAGCACATCCCCAGAATAAATAGAATTTAAAGATATGGAAATTAACCCTTTACCAAATGACAAAATTGGACTAGATCAAATTAAAGCATTTGCAGACGACCAATTTAATATAGCACAAATGATGATTTCTGTCTCTGATAGGGCAGAAAACAAGTAACCAGCAATTTCTTCTTTTCTCACATTGTTTTCAAGTCTTCTCTTCCAGGGTCATGAAAAATTCAGGACTGTGTGATAAAGGATAAATCATTACCACAGCAACAGCAGATGATGTCAACATTTCAGCAGGAGTGAGTACAGCAAAATAAGCAATGTTTGCAATTAAATATACAATGGTTACTATAGAGATGGAGATGACAATTGCTCGTGGTAGGTTTCTGAAAAAGAAAACACATACAGTTAGTAGCACAACTGCAGCTAGTTTTGGCACTCTAATACTCAAACAGTCATACATCTTCCTTCCTTTGATTCAATGTAAAATTATTGATTGTTGTATGTAACAACAATTTTCATTGGATGATTCTTTCAACACAAATCCTTGAAACCATTCAAAGGATAGCTTTATGAAGGGAAAACCATTTCATACACTGTAAGTATTTCTTGCACATGCACATCTGCACATGCTTTGAATTTTGACCGCTGTAAATTTTGTCCTTCAGTAAAGAGTTAAACAGTTAAGATGCAAATTAGCCTACAACCAATCAAACGGAATTTCATATCTCACAGTTGCACCTAGATTTTACAATGCAAGAGAAAAAATACAGAACTTTTATTAGAAAACATTTCTTACTTACTTGTGAGGTTCAATTAGTTCATCTGTTAAAAAATTTAAATAACTCCTGGAAAAAAAAGGATAAATTAGGAGTTTCTAACAAGAAAGAACAATTCTGAAATTATTTTATAAAACAGTCGTTTTAATACCAAAACAGTTCATTAGTTTCAAACCCCATAGTTGTATAAAACTAGCATGAAACAAGATCTATTTCTTAAATCAACACTCTCTGTGATTGTTTTCTGGAAATCAAATAAGTACTTGGGCCATCATGTTCCAGCTCAACACTAGATTTGAACTTGGAACTGTTCATTGTAAAGGCCAAAGCTCTGCCATAAAATTTCATTCTAACTAATTACTGTAGAAATATGACATGTTTGTCCCTGAAGCAGACAGCTTTTGAAACCAATCTGGAAAAAGCAACAGCAGCATAAAACAAATTGCTCTTTTTGATTCTTTACCAGACAATATGAATATCGACTGCTTCAAATTGAAACTGAAAGCATTTGCAGACAACCATTTTATTGTGGCTTAAATGATGATTTCTGTCTTTCAAGTTGTAGAAAACATTGTGGGAAAAGGAGAAAATACTGGTTACCAGCATTTTCTCCTTTTACCACAATGTTTTCAAAAGGCTTTTTCGTTAGAGCTGTTAAAACTCGGGATTGCTTGGGAAATGATTGACAATTTTCAGCATGTTGAAAAATAATATTTTCCTGTTTGTCCCTTGTTTAATTTCTTAACAGTTTCGGAGGGTCTAAAACTAGCACCGTTAACTGCAAAATTTTGTTTTTTCAAAATATGGAGTACTGGGTGAAAATCACAGCCTAGAATAACTCTTTACAAGACCTCAAAATGTTTGAGTCAACAAAATTTTAGACTTGTCCCAATTGAAAGCAGTTACAGAAATCAAATTAGAAGTTGTGCATATGATTGAATATGTCCTAGAAAGTGTCAAAAACATTGTGAAAAAGGAGAAAATGCTGCCCACAAGCATTTTCTCCTTTTGTTACACAATGTTTTCAAAAGCCTTCTTCCCCAAGATTGTTAAGGTTTGCAAAGGATAATTAAGTCAAGTGCTTTGTTTCCATTTAAGTTTTACCCTTTTCCACAGAACAAAATTTTTGACTTATTTACAAGTAATGCACATAATTGAGTGTGTCTGAGAATTGTGGAAAGGGACAAAATGTTTGTCACCAGCAATTTCTCCTTTTTAGACAATGTTTTCAAAAGCTTTCAACCCCAAGGTTGTTAAGGTTAGTAAGGAAAATTAGATCAAGCGCTTTGTATCCATTTGAGTTTTACCCTTTTTGATGTGACAAAATTTTTTACTTATCTACTATGAAAGCATTTTTGAGGAGAAACTATATATGGTTCAAATGATGAGATCTGTTTCTGCAAGGATAGAAAACATTAGGCCCAAATGGTGGGATTTGTCTTTGTAAGGACTGAAAGTTGTGGAGAAAGGAGAAAATGCTGGTAACCAGTTGATCATGCCTTTTTTTCTTGGATATTAAATTATTGAAGTCATCTGTCTTCAGGAGGTCAAGAGGTAAAATTTCTTTTACAATTCAATAATGATTATTCCTTAACTATTTACCACACAATCCTAAGTTTTATCGACCTCAAGGAAAAGGACTTATGAAAATGTTGTGGGAAAAGGAGAAAATGCTGGTAACCAACAATTTCTCACAATGTTTTCTACCCTTTCAAAGCAAAATTTTATAATCAGTGCAGCATCTTATATGTCCAATGCAAAATTAATGCAGTCAATTTGAATCAGTCTAAAGTTTTGTCTGTGAAAGAGATAAAAGGAGCTTATTTAGATTTCTTTACCATCAATCAGTTTTCAAACACTAATAAATGCTTCAAAATACAATCTGCAACAGTTAAGAAATGAATATGTTAAATTAAGGAAACAGTGCAATTTTGCTGTTAAAAGTGGTCGTTTTGTAATTAGTAAATCTATTTTTACATCATACTTCCTTGAATATTATTCCACATAATAGACTCCATTGCAATTTATCGTATGACATTCAAACAATACATTGCAAAATTCTGTTACAAAATCTAAAAATACCCTAAGAGGCTAAGTATCCAATTGAGGAAATACCATCAAAATTTTTAATCCTTAGAACTCTCTTATTTCTTTATAGTTTGCCAGCTATTACTTTACTAAAATTCTGGGGTAAAATAAGATTTCTTTTGCAATTAGTTCCATTTAAAAAAAGAAGCCTACTTTTATGTGCTTTTCAAATAATGGACTTTCTGTCAGAAAACAAAACAAAATCATGGTATTTTCCGGCCTCTTTTACCAGAGTATGTCATAAATTAGCAGACTCTGTTGATACAAGATCAGACTGTATGTTCTGTGCAGTCTGATCTTAATAAACACTGTCTGTAAAAGGCAGTCTGATAAAGATCCACATTGTCCACATAAACAATAAAAGCTATACTTGGCACTGTACAGGTTAAGTCTTTATCAAAGGCCAAGATTTTAGACAAGTCCAAGCTGAAAGCTTTAATTCTGCAGACGTCAGATGTTGCTCAAAAATAGAACTCGTTTTTAGAAGGGTAGAAAACATTGTTGGAAAAGGAGAAAATGGCATTTACCAGCAATCTCTACCAGCATTTTTAGTAGAAAACATTTTTGGAAAATGAGAAAATGCTGTTTACCAGCATTTCTCCTTATCCCAAGATGTTTTCAGAAGCCTTTTTCCTCAGGTATTTCAAAAGTTGGGATTGTGTGGTAAATGGTTAAAACTGCACCTCTTTCATACAGTAATAAAATAGAACTTTTCGTATATAGAAACTTTATATTTCAAATGCAGCTTTCCTATAATTAAACTGAATTACATTGAACGAAAATAAGATACAATATTTTCATTGATATCTACAAGTTACATGTACTATATTTGTGTAATCATGTCATGACATTAAAGAAAACAGAGGGACAAAATGAAGAAATTGCCTCTTGTTTTTGAAGGTTACCTAAGGTAAAACCAACAGGTTACTTTTATGCTTACCATCCACCAAATGCCCAGAAACCTGAATAAAATGCTATTGCAATGGAACCTGCACTGAAATCACTGTCTGCAAAGGAGTCTTTGAAATTCTCACCTTCATCTGAAAGTCAGAATTGAACCTAGGTTATAATTGCTCTCATTAACCCTTAACCTTGCAATCCCGAGTTTTTAGGACCCTGACAGAAACACTTTTGAAGACATTACAAGAATAGGAGAAAATGGTGGTAACCAGCATTTTCTCCTTTTCCCAAGATGTTTTCTAGCTTTCCGAAAACAAATTTCATTGTTTGAATCACATTGATTTTGATGCCTGCAAATGCTTTCAATTTGGACAAGTCTTAAATTTTGTTGTTTGGAAAAAAAGTTAAGGATAGGGCACCTTAATGGGCACCCTAATGAGATTCATGTAACATTGCCTTTCATCACCGAAAATCGTATGGATTTGGCTAAGACTCGGGAATACGTAATTGATGTGGCGAACCAGCATCTATCAGCCGATCGATTACAGACTATCCAAGTCTTAGCTGAATCTGTACGTTTTTCAGCAATGAAAGGCGATGTTACACGTATCCCATTAGGGTGCCCTATCTTTAAACCAATGAGCCTCCTGCAGGCAACTTTTTTCTTCTAGCAGCAGACAAAATTTGAACGATGAAATATTGTGGCAGTTGTTGAAGAAAAATTGCATTTGCCTCGAATGATGGCATCTGTATCTGAAAGGGTAGAAAACAAGGTGGGTGGAAAAGGAAGAACTACTGGTTTCCATCATTTACTAGCAATAATTTTAAAAGCTAATTCCTCTTAGGGCCTTAAAATACAAGATATTTTGGCAAAAAGTTAAAAGAAAAATCTCTTTATTTGAGACACATTCAATTTTGTCGTCTGCAAATCTGTTCATAATGGAAAGCTCTAAAATCTTGTTGTCTGGTAATGTGTTAATGTTTATGTTAGGTTCTGTTTTGGACCATAAATAGTGTGACAGAGCCCAGATAACAATAAAAAGAACATTCATTACCAGACACTGTACCTAAAATGGAAAAACTCTTGGATAATATCTCGTTAACCCTTTTCCTTTGTTAACTTTTTGTACCTGCAGCATTTTGAAAATACAGTAAAACCTATCCACATACTGATCTACAAAGTCCTAAAAATTGAATCTTTGTATCCAGATGTGTGTTAACACTTTACATCCTAAGACAACTTTGCCTAGAGAATAATTATTTTTAGGTCACACACAAACACATGGGATACCATTGTTCAAAAAGTAGAAATAACTCATTTTGAGCTTTATGCACAAAAATTGTATAAAAAAAAGTAATTTTCAGACATGTGTTAATGTTTAAACTTTGCTTTTGTGATGACAAAATCATTGTTGTTCAAAAAATGGTCTTTGGAACTTTAGAAAACATTGTAGGAGAAGAAGAAAATACTGGTAACCAGTTAAAAAGGTTTCCTCCTTAGGGTCATTAAAAACATGATATTGTTTTGCAAAGTGTTAGCACAAGTGCACACCAAAATCATCCTGAATCTCGCAGAGTCATTAATTCTAAGAATCTGATATCCCTCTTATGTATTGATTAGCCTAGCAAAACAAATTAAAGACTGCCAATTAAAATGCAGTAAGAGAGTCCAATCTCACAATTTATGTAAATTTAATAACAGTGTCGAGGGATGTGATAATACTTGAGGAGAATTAATCATGGAACATCTCAATCTGATCATTTCCATCTGTGTCAGTTTCTTAACACAACAAAAAATTCATGGAGCCTCTGCACATGGTATAAGTACTGCTGCCACACATTTGTTTCCTGTGGGGCCTGGTAGCTCAGTCCATAACATGCAGGAACTGAAACCAGGGGGTCACTGGTTAGAATCCAAAACTCAGAAAGCAGCCAGTGGCTTTGGAAAAATATTGTTTTTTGTGCATTTTACTATCATTTGATCAAGCCATATCAATACATATTCTATATTTCGTCACATGCAATTTCTCCTTATGCCACAAGATCTTCAATGGTGGTCTGGTATCAGGCCAAATATTTTCAACAGATTTTTCCTCTGGGTCTCTAATAGACTGGAAAATTTGAAAGGATTAAGTCTTTCCCAGACAATGAAATTTTAGACTCATCAAAATTTTAAATCATTTGCAGATGACACTCAAAAATGAGGCTCAAATGATGAAAGTGTCTTTGGAAAGGATTTAAGGAAGAAAATATTGTAGGAAAAGGAGAAAATGAACCTTTTCCCACAATGTTTTCAAAAGCCTTCTTCCACTATGTTACTAAAACGAAGGACTGTAGAGTAAAGAATTAACCTTTTACCACAAAATCCTGACTTTTGATGAGCCTGAAAAAGAAAGCTTTTGAAAACATTATGGGAAGAGGAGAAAATACTAGTTACCAGCATTTTTTGGTACCATTACTTTTCCTTTACCAACAATTTTTTCTACTCTTCCTAAAACAAATTTCAGTTTTTGAGTCACATTTAATTTGCCATCTACAGATGCTTTGGATTTCAATGAGTCTAAGATTTTGTCATCTGGTGAACGGTTACACAACTTCCATTTCAAATTTCGAGATCACTAAATTTTAATACAAAGGTGGTATCCGTGGTCGTGAGGTAGAGCGTCTGCCTCATAACCATAAGGTCCTGAGTTCAATACCTGGGAGCGGGTGTCAGCTTTGGGATTTTTCATTGGCCCACACATTCGGCGCAAGTGCTGGTGTAGTTCCCAGGAAGCAGAATCGAGAGAGATTATTATAAGTTGTAAAATAAATGAGCCGTGCTCTGGCAAAAGGGGGCTTAATGCATCACCGTGATACATGATACCAGTCCAAGTCATCACATAATTCTGGATTCATAATAGTCACTTTTTGAACAACTAACTTGATCACGAGGTAGACTGGTCCTTTGACTTACAGAAAAATGACCAATATCGAAAAGTTTCTGTCCAGGTCAGTCTGCGTAGTCCGCGCAGACTGACCTGGGTCGATACTTTTCGCAGATGCATTAAGCTCCCTTTTCACAGAGCACGGCTCATTCATACGTTTAAACTACTACAAAGGAGCCTATCATGTTAGACAGCCACTTGTCTTTGGATGTAAATTTTGTTTGTTACATAGGGTGGCTGCTAAAGAAAGGTTTTACTATACATAAAAAGGACCTACTCTTTGACAAGAAGACAAATCCAATCACAATGATCATCAACAGAGCTGCCAGTTTACATGTTGTGATGACCACCTGGACTTTAGCTGACCAGTTCACATTGATACAGTTCAGACTGACCAGTAATGCTGCAATGATAAAAGAATTTGATGTAAAACAAAAGTATACAATATACAAATCCATAAATCACAGAATAGAGTCTGACCCATTCACATCGGTGAAGATAAAGATCAGCATCTTCTTTTCCCATAATGTTTTCTACCCTTTAAAGAAGTAATTCCATCATGAAATACCAATGTCATTTTTCACTAGCAGGTGCTTTGAATTTGGACGAGTCTAAACTTTTCTTGTCTGGGAAAGAGTCAGAGTTCAGAATATTCATGAGGCATGCTTTGTGAAAACGGTGTTTAATACATCTGCAAAAATCAACCCAGGTCACCCTGCACAGGCTGACCTGGGTTGAAATTTTTTGCTCTTGGTCAATTTTCTGCATATCAGAGGACCACAATTCAGTTAGTTGTGAGACATAATGGATTTTATGGATCCATAATTATGTGATTACTTGCCTGCTGTGACACATCACACAAATGCATTAAACCTCCTTTTGCCATAGCATGGCTCACATGTATGGGAAGCTGTCAGCTGGTGACAATGCACTAAATGTTTAACCCTTTACCACACAATCCCGAGTTTTAAAGACCCTGTAGAAGAGAACTTTTGAAAACATAGTGGGAAAAGGAGAAAATGCTGGTAACCAGCATTTTCTCCTTTTCCCACAGTGTTTTCTAACCTTTCAAAAATAATTTTCAATTTTTGAGTCACTTTTATTTTGTCGTCTGCAAAAGCTTTCAATTTGGACAAGTCTAAGATTTTGTCGTTTGGTAAAGAGTTAACCCTTTACCATACAATTCCCATGTTTATACAACCCTGAAGAGCAACACTTTTGAAAACACTGTGGGCAAAGGTAAAAATGCTGGTAATAAGTATATTCTCCTTTTCCCAAAATGTTTTTTATCCTGTCA